>CM071917.1:4410997-5610997 GCA_036785865.1 Coffea canephora | reverse complement strand
TCAGCAAAATTTGCGTCTGTCACACCCTCTGGCTTTTTCCCAATTCCCTGTATCACTAAATCAACTCCGTCTTGAACCAAAATGGCTTCCATCTTGAGCTGCCAGATCCTGAAGTTGACATTCCTATCGAATTTCTCGACAATAATCTTTGTTATTGTCATTGTTGCCACAAAATTCAAAAGCCTCCAAAGAAGCTCTAATACCAATTTGTTAGGACTGACCCCAGGAAATTAATGAAAGGATTTTTGGCATCCGCAAATGACAAATAACAAAGCAAAATAAATAAAACAGAAATATAGAAATTTACGTGATTCAGTCAAATTGACCTACGTCCACGGGCGGAGGAGGAACAATATTTTTACTATGAAGAAAAGTGTACAAAATGCCTTAGGAAAGTGTTCTTATGCCCAAATACACCTAATTCTTAAAACACAAGAGAGCCCAAAATATTTTACTAAATAAAAGGTTTAATGACCTAAAAGCCCAAATGCTCTATTGGTTTGGTGCATTTAATCTCATCACAGGCCTACTATATTTATAGGCACATAAGGGAGAGCCTCCCTTATGCAAAATTCGATGTGGGACTAAAGCCACATTAACAGGTGAATTGTGCATAACAGGGATGCGTGGAACGGAAATTATCTGAAGATAATGATGACAATCATTAGCATAAATCCTCTGATCAACCCTCCTTTGGTTACTTTATCTAGTTTTCATATCTTCTAATTGCTTTATGTTTAACCTTTCAAAACTTTGCTACTCATCCACGGGTGCGATACATCTATCTAAAAATGAGAGCTTCTCTTCTCCTCTCTCAAGAGCTTAACAAATAAAATCTGTTAAGAACTTTATATCCATCCATGCCAACACCTTTTTCTCCTTTTCTTGGATCATTAAGGCATTAATTTCTCTCTCCAGTGCACCTGTCATTGACCCTATGTTTCGCTTTTTCGATTTGCCTGCCAGCATTCATAGTCGCTTCTCATTTTTTAGCCCTTTCAGAGAGGTCTGAGAGAGAAGGCAAAGTGCTGGTGATGAGAAGTCTATCACGTTAGAAACAAAGAGGGAAAACAATTTTTTAGTTCAAATTTCAAAAGATGGCGGGTTAAATGTCAATATGTTTTAGAACTTGGACCATTGATTGAACCAGTGAAGTGATTAGGTCACGGTTCAACCCCGATTCACTAATTTTTAATTAAAAATTAATATTTCTAAACAAATACTTAATCTAATAATGCTATAGTTACCCGACAAAATAGGACTCTCATGTAAAATTAATATTTTGAACTCAAACATTCAACAAAAATAAAACTACATCTTAATTCATCAAAGAACATTGAAAAACAATATAAAATTTACAAAATTTAAACAAAATACTCCCCCCGTCCCATTGAAAGTATCATACTTTTCTTTTTGGGCTGTCCTACAATATTTGTCATGTTTAATATTTTAAACTATTTTAAGCTGTGAAGTCTCATTTCTGCTCTCCACTAATGATGTGACAATGCATGTGCTAGACGTACTTTTTGGTGGCTGAAACAAAGCATTGGTTTTTGATGGGTCCGCTTTGACCCATTTGTTTCTTGGATGAAGAAGATTATGATAAGGAAACCAATTTTCTGAAACAAAGGAGTGCTCTTTTATGGGACCCATTTGTTTGTTGGATGAGTCAGTAAAGGGCAAGTTTGGAACAAATGAATTTACAAGTAAGTGGATGTTACTGTGCTTAAAAAGCATTGTTTTCGAAGTGCGACGAACTTTGCGGGATGGAGGGAGTACATTTTTGTACTATCCAAATATTTTAAACTCAAACATTCAATAAAATATCATCTTAAATCATCAACGAACATTGAAAAACATTACAAATTTAGAAAAATGAAACAAAATATAGAAAAATGAAATAAAATACACTTCTTTACCACTATTATCCAAATATTAACTCTAGAATAGTAGTAGTAATATCTAAAAAGTATAAAATAATCTACAAAAAGATCCAAACAACTCAAAAGAAAAGTAAAAAAAAAAAACCAATCATCATCTTCAGGTACAGCTTCATTATGTTCTTTATCTTCATTATCTTCACCATGTCACACCCCATTTTTTAAAAATAAAAAGGAAAGTGTCAAAGAGGAGTTTTTAATTTTATTTTATAAATAAAGAAAAATGATTTAAAATGGGATTTAGAAAGTGTGACGATTTGGGCCGAAAATGATAGTCTAAAAAGGGTTTTTAAGAAAATAAGAGTCGCCGATTAGTATCAAGTTTAGGTGTATCAAATCATTCAAAATATATTATTAGTAAAAAATAAATAAAACCCTTTTAGATGACTTCAGGCCTTTGAAACAATAGAAAAGAATTTGGGTGAAAAAGGGGAAGACAAAAATTTTGATCTAAGGCACCCTTTCAACCTAATTAATGGCTAGTTATGAGGTTTAGTCGAAAATTTTTCTAATTTAACCTATAAAACTTTTCACATTTTGGATGATGTATCTATATAGATGTAAATCTAGACCTAAAGGATATCAGAAGGGTCGAAATGTCTTTTCAAAATTTAATTGATACAAGTCACATTAATTGTGAAGCCAAAAAATGATCCATTGAAAATGTCACTGATATGCAAAAGATGAGATTCGAAAAAAAGAAAAATTATAATATATACATAAATATACATGACCTAAAAGACAGGAATGCAACATAATGGGTGTGTGAGACTAAAATTCGTGACATAATTTTCCTTTTTATAAAGGGGAGAAAGAGCGTGCTAAAACTAAATACTCACATTCGTTCATTTCCCATATTTGAAAGGGGATTCTTCTAACCTACGCAAGCAAATGAGTTACCCTACATCTAATTTTTTAAAATAGGATGTAATTCTAAATGATATGGTCTAAACATATAGAGCGTAAGGGAATAATATTGAGAAAATATCATACAATTGAAAATAACCTAAAAGTAGAAAAAAAAAAGCATGAGATGCAATAAATGTCACACAAGATATGAATCTAGTACAAAAATGGTCTAAAGGGTCTAGAATTGGATTAGACCATTTTTACAAGTTCTCATTAGTATTGGACTAGTAAAAAATCAGAGAGAAAGTCCACAACTAGTGTTGGACGAGTGTGATGATGTCATGCATTAATAAATAAAGCATATAAAACATAATTAAAACAAATAAATATATAAAACATATAGAGCACGTAGAGCACATAACACATAGGTATAATATCTAAATGTAAAACCTTAAAGAAAACGAATAAACACATAATCACACAAGTATGTAAGCAAATAAAAACAAACTGTTACATTGAGGCCCTCACTACAATCTAAAAGGGAAATTTTTGAAAATAATAAACCTAGTTATTATATTTATCTAGCTAATTACAATTTTGACAAAAATAAAATCTATATATTACATGGTCTAACTAAATACATTTTTTGGGCGCCTATCTATTATAGTTTAGCCTTTAAATACGTCTCTAATAATCATAATAAATTAAATAAAATAAATTAAAATTTAAAGTGAATAAAATAAGTAAATAAAGGAAAAAGCACTCAAAATATGCAATCACACATAAAACACACGAGAGCATATAAAAAAAGTTAAAATAATAATAGAAGGTACCTCCCCTAAAATAGTGGCTAAATGAAGTAGAGTTTGCTCTATTTATATTCCAAAATTAACAAAATAGTCAAAATACTAATTTAATTAACAATTTAAAGGAAAATGTAAACATGTAGCAAAATCATTCTATTATTCCAAAGAAATATGAATTAACATAAAATTCCTAAAATTCACCAATTAAATGCATCTAAATGAAGCATGATTAACAATTAGATGAGATGAACAATTGTAGTTAAGAAATAATAAAGATGAGGGACCTATTTGCAAAAATTTAAAATTTTGAAGTCAAATTATAGTTTTGAAGAAGTTAGGGCCAAAATTGAATAAAAGATAAAATCTAGTGACCAAAATGCAATTAAATTAAGGATCGAATTGAAAGAAATTTAAACATTTTAGGAACATAGTAAAATTACGTGAAAGATTAGGGACCAAACCGCAAAATCCATTTCTGGGCTCTCTAGAACAAGACAACATTGGGCCATTTTTTTTTTGTTTTGTTTTTGTCCTTTGACTGTTTTGGGCTAAGTCACTTCAGTCCAACAGATCAACCCATATATTTTGTTCGACCAAATCGAAAATAATGTTGGGCTGAAGCTTCAAAGCCCAAGTGCAAACCCAAACAATAATAAAATCTTTGCCTAACTTTTAGCCCAGAAAACACAAAAAATCTAGCCCAAACCCAACACAACACCTCAACCCATTTTCTTTTTATCAAAAATTTTTTCTAGATTTCATAAACTTTATTCAGGTCCCCAATTATATTTTGAAGACCAGAATTAATTTATTCAAAGAATGCATAAAAAAAAACTAGGCTTTAACGAGAAAAATTCATCCATTTTTACAAATTTTTGGACCTTAGTGCAATTGTTCTAAATTTGGAAGGCCAAATTACAATTTTCGAATTCCTCCATGCAAGACCATCGAAGCATTTTGAACTCTGGAATTTCATCAAACCCAGAAACCGTACCAAAATGATTTCCAAAATTTCGGATCCAAATACATAAGGTTATGCAACCACAAACATCAGCACCAAATTTCATCACCCAAATACAACATTCAACACGAGATTAAATAGTAGAAATCTGAGCTAATGGTTTGCAAAAAGGCGAAGAGGAAAACAGCAGAAGAAGAAGGAACAAATGCAGCAAAGATTTTCATGGATCTGGTGTGACTCTAAGCTTCTATGAAAGGAAAGAAATGAAATAAACTACCTTTGATGCCTTGAAGAGTCGAATAAACCCGGTAAACCTCAAGAACAACAGATCCAAAAGTTAGAAGATGAAGCTGAGAAGGTTTCGTTTCAGGGTTCAAGGGGCTTCGAAGGCAACAAGTTCAAGCCCCATTCGAAGATGTTGCAGCCATTTTTTTCGAAATTTTTCTAAATGAAACATTCTCTAATAAGATTCTAAATTACCCAGAATTAAACGTCTCCCCTAACCGAGCTGTATCGAAGGAGGAAATCAAGCTCGAAAATGGCTGATCGCTCAGCCTGTTTTTCTGAAAAGTTTCTGCAATTTTTTTTATTTGCCTTTTTCTCTCTCCTTTCTTTCTCTTCCTTCCCAGATTTTTCTGCAGTCTTCTTTCCTTATTTCTTCCCCTTCCGAAGGCTGTGTCCTTTGCTGTTTAAATGAAATGAAAACCTCCAAAACCCTCCTCTCGAGGGTTGAGATGCAACCATTTTCGCTGCTTATTTTTGGGCCATTTGATGGCCTCTTTTCTAAAAGATTCTTGATAGAATTTAGTAATGAGGTGGCTTTCGTATTGGTATACTTGGGAAAAAAAAGGAAGAAAAATCGAATCAAAATTCCTCAAAACAAAAGCCAGCTATCTGTACTATCTTGCTGGTTTCTGCTGAAGAAAAAACCTGTACACATGCGTGGAAATTTTTTTTTTTTTTTTGAAAAAACTGCATTTTTGTTTTTACTTCTTTTCCCTTTCGATTTTCCTACAAAAAAGGATTTTTGTTTTTTGTTTTTCCCTTTTGGTGTCTACACACCACGAACTAGCGACTAGCTGATGCAGATAATTCTTCAAGCAATGCTTATCATCATCTTCATTAACATTATCGTTTAAAACCAGAAATGGTTACTGGTTATCCATATCATGATTCTAACAACCACCAACTTCAACTCAAAAAAAAAAAAAAAAAAAAAAAACAATCAACTGAACAAATGAGCACGAGCAAGAAATACACACAAACAATCAAAAGTTAAAAATTCAAGCAAAACAATCCTATATTAATTGGCAGAAGTCATCATCTATAGTTATTTCTTCCTATTCACAGACTCAATGCTTAGACTGCAACAAGTTCTAAACCCATCCTTTCATGCTTTTCTTCTTTATCTTGATTTTGGCATTTAGTTATCTGATTTATTTTCCCATGATACTCTTAACAATCTAAAACCTTATAACCTAATGATTGAATCCGTAAAAAATTGAAAAAAGAAAACTTATAACAAATTTATTAGCCCTTCAAAATACATAACAACGTAAAAAAAAAAGAACTAATATAAATCTAACCTAGATCTTAACCTTGTCAAAGACTAAATGGAAGTTGCATCTTGCCCGTTGACAAATAAGAGCATGAGGTAGAGATTAGGGACCTTTAGAGTCTTGGAGATTGCAAATCTAAAGACTAAGAAGAGATTGGATGAGAGTTTGATAAAGGAGAGGAATGCTAGAGAAGGAGAGAGAGAAAGTAGTGGCTCACAGCTAACTTTGAGAAGGTAAGTTTAGGGTTTTAGGTTTGATTTCTTTAGTTATTAATAAGAAAATTAAAAAACTTCTGGTTCACGGTTCAATTATTTTTTAATGATTTAACATTTTTACCAGCTTTGACTGTTTTAATACTTTTTTTTGATTTTTTGACTAAGTATTCAATTGGGCCGGAGACATGATCAATTCACGGTCCAATTGATTGAACCGTCTAGTCCAATCCAGGTCTGAAAATGCTGATGCTTAAACCATGGGCCATGGGAATCCTTCAAGATAGTGCTAATAAACAAGTAGGCGTCAATAAGGCCTCAAGTGAAACCCAAACTATCGTTAAACCCTGGCCTAAAAACATTAGCACCCTTTCCTATGAGTGCGCAACTCAGAAAAAAATCGATTACCGATTAAATTTGAATTAAATTCGGAATTTTTAAAATCGGTAAAGCGAAAAAAGGAAAGGAAATTGGCCTTTTTTTGGGTTTTTTTTTCAAAATCTACGAATTTGGTTTGAATTCGGTACTATGTTTTCTCAAATCGAAAATTTTGATCTTGAATTTACAATGCGAAATTGGAAATCGAATACCTAATTTGATTTCAAATTCGTATGTGTTATATATATATATATATATATATATATATATATATATATATTATATGTAATATAAAATTTTATATTATATAATATCATTGAAGATGATCTGATGCAAATTGATGAGTGCACATCTAAGAAGTGGAAATCAGAAGTAGGGTCTGTCAAAAATAGTTAAGTGGTGGTCGAGATCAAAGCCCAATAGGTCTCCCATATCCAAATGAGAGTTTTGGCATGGAATTGTCGAGGGCCCAGAGTTCCTCGACTATTCCATATCTTAAGGACGTGTAGAACCCAAATCTAGGGTTCTAATAATAATTAGTGTTTGCAACATTATAGAATTGAAGGGATAAAATAACCACTCAAAATATTTATGTGGGAAAGAAAAAATAAATAATTCAAATATTATTGATATCTCAAAATAATGAAAAAAGTCACATCACAATAAAAACCTTACAAACTATTATGGACTCTCTTAAGAAAACACTCTAAATAATGTTCTATTTGTTGTCAAGTAGACAAATCACTTGCATAAGAAATTACTAAATAAAACACAAATTCCTAAATCACACAATTACTAAATATCTGATTCCAATAAAATTAGCAAACAAATAAATAGAAACTTCTAACCTTGGTTTATTTTGCCAATAATACATCCCTTAAACCAAGCTCTCCATTGAAACAAGTCCAACTTTATTGATTCCTTGCATCTCTCATTTCTCTCATTGGGGCGGGTTTGGAAACGCTAGGCTTCTTTCTCAACCAATTTGTGTGAAGTTTCTTGGCAATAGATAGTACTAATTTAGTTTAAACTAATTCAACCTAGGGGATTTTAGTTAAGGAGGTTCTTGTGGATCATCTGGATCACCGTTAGAGGTTAGGCACATGTGCGGTTACATAGATCACTTTACCATCATGATCTTCACCGATTCAAGAAGATTTTCATGAGTTGAGGTAATTTTCTTAAATAGTTCTGTGTATCATGAATTTAATCAAAGATCCATCTACTAAAAATTTTTTTTTTAAAAGATATTTCGCTGTGCATGTCTCTATGATTTTTTGCATCTCTTTAGGTAGAGCTTTTCGCTCTTGTTAGGAGTTCACAAAAATTCAAAAAATTTTGAAAATTTCCCTCTCTCTTCAGCAACTTTCAGGCTACTGATCCAAAAAACTTGAGAAGATATCAACTTTGTAGCGTTCATATCAAGGCATAGCAACACAGAAAGCATCAAAGCACTGAATCCCAGCACTCTTCTTTCTTGTTTGGTATCCTGTCCCTTCTTCTACTTTTAGGAGATTTCCTTTTTCGTTCTCATCTTTATCAAAGGAGGAAAAAAAAAAAAGAAAAATGGATGAACAATGCAAATAAAAAATTGTTCTGGTCCTCGTGGGTTATTTTCCTTTCTTCTTTTTTTTTTTCTGTATCCTTTCTAGTAATTACTGTTTTGTTATTTCAGTCGACATTTCTGGTATCATTGCCTTTGTTTCACTGGTATTTTGTAGCTTTTTCTTTGTCATTATGTAGTTCTCCCTCTCGTCTCTGTTGGTTTTTGTCAAGCGATAGGCCCAAATTAAACTTCACATATAATGCTCAACAATTAAACACAAAACGCATTACATCAACTATTGCAATTGTGGAATACAAATCAACAAACAAACTCACAATACCAAAGCATTAAGTATAAAGTAAGCTAGGGAGGCACGAGCCAACTTACCTTTCTCTAATGTACAAGACCAAGTGCCTATTTCTAGGAGATAACTAGTATCCTATTCCATGCTATGCAGGGGTTTATATATTGAAGCAAATATAAAATATTTTATATAAAATCTAAAAGATGAAAAGTTTTAAAAAGTGCAAAGAAAAAATTAACAGAATACGTTATTTAATAATAGACACCGGTTATTTCAATCAAAAAAAAAAAAATCTCAGCTGCATGTTAAAAATATAAAAAAGAGTTTTCCATTTAAAGACTAAATATAGACATTGTGAGTAGGATTTAGGAACAAAACTAAAAAGAAAAGGAGAAAAGGAAAAATAAAACCTCAATATACGGTTGAATATTCATCTTCATAAGGTTGCTAATTTTTCTTGCTAGACTCACCTCCTTGAATTTTCTCATTCACTTTTTCTAAAAGGAAATAAATAAACTAAAACAAAAAGGAGAAAAATAAAAAGAAAAGAAAACTAAAGAACCTTAATATAGAGTTGGATATTCATCTTCATAAGGTTGCTAATTTTTCTTGCAAGTCCCACCACTTGATTAGCTTCATGAATTTCCATTTTCACTTTTTCTTAAAAAAATCATTTGATGAAATAATTTGTAACTTTTAAGAGAGATAAAATATTTTTTGATAGGGTGTTAATTATTAGTTATTTTATTATTAATTTTCCCCTTATCCCTGCCAAATATCGTTTTAATTGTTAATATTTACTTATATTTGGTATCTGGACTTAATTTCAGGGAATGAAGCAGAAAACTACAAAAAGGAGGGACTTTCTGAAGTAAATTACTTCACACGTAGGAGTCTTCTGCAAAGATCCATCAACGTGGCCCATAAAAGAGAAAAAAAAATGAACATATTTCCTTTTTTTTGCTTTTGGCTAATGAAGAGCCGCTGAGTTGGAGTCCTCAAAGGGATGGAAACCGAAGAGAAAGGGAATTCGGCAGAGCCTCACTTTTGGTTTTTGGCTTTTAACTTCGACGGGGACCACGGAGATAGAAGGCATTAGTCTATTATTTAGGAAGGAATGTACAGAGGCTAGGAAGTCCTACTATGAATAGGAACCAAGAAGGAATTCGGAGGGTCCCACTTTTTGGATTCTTTTCTCTTCTTATTAGGTTAAGAGACTAGTCACGGGGGATATATTGAATTAGAGGCTGTTAAGCCGCAAGTCTGAGTTTTTTCACTTTCGACAGTATCATGTTGGGAATTTCCTCAACAATGAAGAACTGAATTCTTATTTTCTAGTCAAGGGCACAACTGATGAATTAGTTCGACAATTACTGTGAGATCTAAACTGCTTTTAATTGTTTTTCTCATTTATTGGTATTTATATGTTTCCTACTTTTAATTATTATAACCCTTGTATATGATTGATTAGTGCGCAATAATTAATTATTCATATAGGTTATTTTGCTAAATAGGAGTAATTGAATCCGTAATTGTTCGTTATCTCTATCTCAGTAGCAACTGGCGTAATTGGGTTTATGTCAGGGGAACATACGATCTAGTTTAAACAAACCTTCGTAGCGTGTTTGTTAGTTAGGATTGGGCCTTTCTAATTATTAATGTAATCTAGAAATTAAATCCTACGGTCGTATTTAGGGTTGTTTTTGGGTTAGAGAAATAGTTAACGGTCGTACCTTAACTATCGAGAAATTAAGGAAAGGTTGGTTGTTTATCGCGTGCATGACAACTATAACTAATCTATTAATAAATGTTGGAATTATCTGTGAATCGATGATCAGTGCATGAACTATTTCCAGCCGCAAGACAGCAACCAAAGGACCTCAAATTCCACCGCCACCGTTGCGCTATTCAACGTGGGTCGTCGGTTCCTGATTATCGCTGTTCATCGCGCATAATTCTTCCTCATCCATCGTGAGCCACCCGACATCCTTGGCTGCCAATCATAGCCTTCATCTTCATTAGTTTTGCTATCGAGCTCTACATCTCTTTTGCCTCTCACCTACAGCTGTGCCACAGCCCACCTTTGATGATCAGGGAAGTTTCGTTGTCCCTTTTTGTTTCGTATTCTATTCTTTATCTCTTACTTTAGGGACAATGTAAGATTTAGGTGTGGGGGGAATGAGTAGTATAACGGTATTTTATTGAAAAAGTGTAAGTGTAGGCATTTTTGTTGGAATTTTTTTTGTTTGACTTTGTTGAATTTTATCCAATTTTTGCCTATCTTTGTGCATTTTGTGATTGTTTCTGATTAATGATGGTTAGATGTCTCAAAATTTTCTATTGCTAAGATTTTACAGTTTAAGGTGTTAAGTATGACATGGTTAAGTTTAAGGGTATCTCTTTGGTGAATATTTGAGATTTTGTGACTTTTACACTTTTTGATTAACTTTTCTAAGTATTGTAAATATTTGTCTAGCATTTTTTTTTATGCAAATTGATTCAACTATTAATCTTAGTTCTCCATGTTTAAGAAATGAAGCGGGTTTGTGTGATCTTTAGTTTTAATTGTGCATATTTATGAATAGTATCTGGCTATACTCCGCTAATATCGTTGCCTAGTAACCGGAGGTTTTCACTACAAGTGTCGATTTTCACGTCAAAAAGTGACGATAGCTATGAGGATATAGTTTTTAAGCAATGACGGCTGAGTAACCGGGCCCCTTCATCTAGCCAATGTTGGGGTTCGCGTCAAAAGGTTTAAATGGCTTAAAAACTAAGCATTTTCCCCGAAAAAAAAAAGTCACTCAAGTGTGGGGATATTCTTGAAAAGGAAAAAAATATGTGCTAATAGTGAAAAATGTAGAAATGTTTGAATGAATTGTTAGCCCGCTGATCTATGAATTTTAATGTTGAGATTTTGCTTAATAGTCGAACCATTTGCTTATGGATGCTGGTTGAATATTTTATATTCTTAAATTAGTTAGTCATATATTAAAAGAATCCTTAATCTTAAAAGCTAACTAGAGAGATATTTCTTGAAAATTGTCACTAATACTTGATATATGTTTTAATTGTATCTTGACAATAGACTATTTGAGCAATAGCCATCGTTTAAATTTGATTGCTTGGTTTGTGTTCTCATGCTTGAGGGCAAGCATGGTTCAGGTATGGGGCGAATTGATAGGGTGTTAATTATTAGTTATTTTATTATTAATTTCCCCCTTATCCCTGCCAAATATCGTTTTAATTGTTAATATCTACTTATATTTGGTATCTGGACTTAATTTCAGGGAATGAAGCAGAAAACTACAAAAAGGAGGGACTTTCTGAAGTAAATTACTTCACACGTAGGAGTCTTCTGCAAAGATCCATCAACGTGGCCCACAAAAGAGAAAAAAAAATGAACATATTTCCTTTTTTTTGCTTTTGGCTAATGAAGAGCCGCTGAGTTGGAGTCCTCAAAGGGATGGAAACCGAAGAGAAAGGGAATTCGGCAGAGCCTCACTTTTGGTTTTTGGCTTTTAACTTCGACGGGGACCACGGAGATAGAAGGCATTAGTCTATTATTTAGGAAGGAACGTACAGAGGCTAGGAAGTCCTACTATCAATAGGAAACAAGAAGGAATTCAGAGGGTCCCACCTTTTGGATTTTTTTCTCTTCTTATTAGGTTAGGAGACTAGTCACGGGGGATATATTGAATTAGAGGCTGTTAAGCCGCAAGTCTGAGTTTTTTCACTTTCGACAGTATCATGCTGGGAATTTCCTCAACAATGAAGAACTGAATTCTTATTTTCTAGTCAAGGGCACAACTGATGAATTGGTTCGGTAATTACTGTGAGATCTATACCGCTTTTAATTGTTTTTCTCATTTATTGGTATTTATATGTTTTCTACTTTTAATTGTTATAACCCTTGTGTATGATTGATTAGTGACCAATAATTAATTATTCATATAGGTTATTTTGCTAAATAGGGGTAATTGAATCTATAATTGTTCGTTATCTCTATCTCAGTAGCAACTGGTGTAATTGGGTTTATGTCAGGGGAACATACGATCTAGTTTAAACAAACCCTCGTAGCGTGTTTGTTAGTTAGAATTGGGTCTTTCTAAATATTAATGCAATCTAGAAATTAAATCCTACGATTGTACCTAGGGTTATTTTTGGATTAGCGAAATAGTTAACGGTCGTACCTTAACTATCGAGAAATTAAGGAAATGTTGGTTGTTTATCGCGTGCATGACAACTATAACTAATCCATTAATAAATGTTGGAATTATCTGTGAATCGATGATCAGTGCATGAACCATTTCTGAAGTGTACCCTTGGCTGGAGTTTCTCTTAATTATTTCTTTTAGTTAATTATTTTCTGCATTTAATTTGTTTAATTGGCGTTTAAACCCAAAACCGGCGCACCCCCATCAATCTTGACTTGAAAAGAAATAAATTTCTCTCCAATCCCTGAGGAGACGATCCTGCTTACCACTGTCTACTAGTTAGTGAATTCAGTTAAATAATTAATTCAAGTATATCGGATTAAGCAAACTCTTCGGGAACAGGATGAATCAAGTAATCCATTGCACACCTAGAATCCCTGCTCTAGTACTTGAATTGATTATTGACTGCTTCAGGTGGTAGTTAGGTTTTATTTATTATTATTGCACAGGTTCGGCACCTGTCACTTTTGTACTTGGAAGAGGAGAAAACAAAATTCTTGTTGACATTGTGACTATATATGATTTGATTGACAATGTTGAGATTTAAACGAAACAACCATGAGATTTAAAGTTCCTACTTCTACTAATCGAATAAAGACAATATAATTTAGTTACATTGTTTCATAATTTTATTCTAACTACTCACATTCATTTTATAAATTTTTAAAATTAGGGATAAAAATATTCAATAATAGAAGCAAATCCAAATACAGTACATATGGAAGATAACTCCTTGTGGATTTGGTTAAAATATTTGATTTAACTTTCAAAGTAAGAGACCAATCTGTTTATGACTCAAACAAAAGATATGAATCAAATTTTTTGGGGAAAAAAATTAAAAAAATATATAAGAATTTGGAACTACTAACATTCAGTTAATTAGTTGCTATAAAGTTATAGGAATTGTAATTGAAATGGAGTTCTAAAATTTTGCAGATATGGTTTGGATTTTCGATGTTCCAAGTTCATTAGTGGTAAAGGTCACTTAAATTTAAAATTGTGAGAAGGGATAAAGTTCACATAATCATGCACACAGTAAAAAGTTACATTACTAATAATTAACAATTTCCAATGGTTTGATTGTATCAAAATTGTGGAGCTCCATATATCCGAATTAAAATAAATATAAAATTCTAGAAAAAAGGAATTAGCATTTTGGAGGTGTGTGAGGACTTATAATAAAAGAAATTTCCCTGCAATACATATAGATATATAGATTCGTAGACCAAGTCTTCACATACTAATGGTGATGGAACTTGTTTCTCTTAGTCAAAATATTGGTAACCATATTGCTAGAGAACTCTAGAAAGAAACCTCAAGAAATTGAGAGAGATAGGCGTTGATGTCTCAACAGTCTTCTGTTTATCGACTAAGCCCTAGAGAATTGCAACTTTTGCTCTCTGTTTCTTTGCAGGTTTGAGTAGGGGCTAAATCCTAAGTTGTGCTGTAAAAATTCCTTCTAGTACTCTTCTCTAAACTATGGCAGAGGAGTTAATAGATTAGTTTTTTCAGTTCTGAAAAGAAAAATAAACCAGACAATTGGTAGGAGGTGGTAAGACTGGAAAAGGGATTCCCCTTCCCAGAAAATCCAGAAGGCAGCAATTTATATTGGACCGAATCAAGGAAGAAAACAGCTATACGGAGAAATGGGAAAAGAGAGTAAAAAAGGCAGAGATAGGATAGTGGAAAAGAAGTAAATGTAGGACGCAGCACAGGGGAATTGAAGGAGAATACAATTGAGAATATATGAAGAGAACTCAAATGTCCGGCATGGAAGAGGATACTGTCAGTCTGGCTCCCAGAGATGAGAAAAAAAGATAATAACTACTTAGGTGGGGATGCTGAGATGATGATGGATGTCCTTGCTAGAGCAGAAACGAGTAAAGAAAAGGCACCAAATGGCAGTAAACAGAAGAGAGTTAGGATTTTACCAAGATCACTTAGATAACCACTAAAAAATATTACCGACAAGAGGATCTGTTAATATCAAAAAAAAAAAAAAAAAAAGGAAATTGAGAGATGAGGACTCAGACATGGTGATAGACACTGAGGGACTAGAAAGGAGACTGAAAGCATTGTGCAATCAGGAGGAGGAAATCAAGCTTGATCATGTGGTGAGGGCCAACCTCAATGGACCATATTCGAGGGATTAATTATCCACAATCACATTTTCAAAAGCAGAAAAGTTTGAAAAAGAACGAAAAGGACATGCAAAACAGTTGTGGAAACATGATGATTTACTTCCAATACATCTCCTTCTAGCTTAATACATCTAACAAACACAAGTTTTCCCAAGCCCCATACCGTGAGAGGGTGCCTGGAGATCCGCCCAACAAATGGAGAATTGGAGAACAATAATTGCTATGCTTCAGTGCTCAAAGATTTCATTTATAATGTTTCTAGGGTGGAAAACGAGCAGCTCTATATCTGAAATTACAACGAAATGTTTTTTCTTTTTTCAACAACAAAATACATGTCCAGGCATAAAATGAAGCCCTTCCATTCTGGAAAAGTTCGATAGGCTTAATATGACCAAATAATCACAATCAGCCCTCATAGAAGTTTCTTAGTAATCAAACTGTACTGAGATGAAATTCAAAAGTTTCAGCGAACTATACTTTTCCGTAATTAGTCCAGAAGTTGATCCAAATAAATTTCTTTGCTTGAATGCAGGAAAAGAAAGCAAAAGCGAGTTTTGATTGGCGAAGAAGCAGACGACTGAGTAGAACATCTGAGAAAGCTGTAGTTTTAGCTCTCTTAACATCAAGGTGAACCACAATCAAAGGCATCCAATTCCTCATAAGACATTTGACACAACGTGGATGCGGAGAAGGAAGTCTGAATGAATGCTCAGCATAAGACATTTGAGATAAACCCTTAATTACTGAGCCAAATATGATTACCACCAACTTATGGTATCTAGTATATGTCTTAAAATAATATCTTACTACAATTTGAATGCCCTTTGGAGTAGAGCTAGTCAATTTAATTCCTTTTGTTGTATCTTTTTTCCAAGGACTTTAGATTCTATTTCTGCCATTTTCAGTTGTGAGATTAGTTAGCTTTCAGTATAAAACAAAACAGGCGGTGGGCTTCACTTGTAGAATTCACTATGGCGGATAAATATGATTTTGAATTAAGAACAGGATGAGTTTTATTTAGTACTAAAGATTTTAGGTAGCATGATTGTAACGAGATACACCCAGTCGATGTCAATGCTAGGTAGAAAATCTGCATCATCCTTGAACATATCCCTTTTGACAAGTTAAGGAGCTAAAAACAAAACGAGGGAGGTTAAATTAACCATAAGGTTGCTTTTGATACTTGATAGAAAAAGGCATGAGCCGGCTAATTTGAAGTACTGGAGGAAGCTGCTGTGGACTTACGGGGAAAGCCAATTAGTACACAATAATACACCATTTTTTAGAGATGGATATCTGCAAGTGGTGGAGTTCGGTAAGACTTTGCGGTTGTAATTGTGGGTTCCAGGCATCAAAATAATGCAACATAGATTATTCAAGAATATATAAGGTTGATTGGTAAGAAAACATTTTATACAACTGCAGGAGAAGATGACAATGTGGTGCAGCTAGCATAAGGTATGCAACAATCGTAGTTTAGTGCAGATTAGGTGTCAGATGTGAAAGTAATTTAGTGCTTTCTGGACTCATTCCAATATGATTATGGTTAAAGTCAGTAATGGAGCATGAATTTTGCACGAGATCATGAAATTTTTTTTATTTGGATAAAATATAGAAAAGCCTCTTAAGATTAAGTGAATATACAAAAAGATTCTTATAGTGTCAAAACATACACTTCGATACCTCGTGGTTTGAATTAATTTAAAAAAGTGATGGAAAGAGTCAGAATTAATGGGTTTGAAATACACGCACTTCTTTTGCGAGTAATTGTATCAGAAATAAATAAATTTTTAATTGATATACCTATTATACCCTTAGAGTTATAATATAGAAAAATCCCCTGTAATTAAGTAAATCTATATAAAAAAAATCCCTTATAGATTTAAATCATATAATCCAATACCTGGTGATTTGAACTAACGTGAAAAATTGACAAAAATTATTTAAATTAAAGAGTTTGAGGTTTCTTGATATGGAAAATAATTTTTTAAATCAAATTTTTAGCTAATACATCTATTAAACCCCTTAGAACTCATAAAATTTTCAAAAACAACCCAAAACTCCCAAATACAACTCACATTATTTCTATATATAAAATAAATAAATAAAAGTTTCCATATAAAATTCATCTTGTTTCTATACACAAAATAAATAAATCAAACTTTCAAATACAACTTACCTTATTCCTATGCACAAAATAAATAAACAAAAGCAAAATATAACCATAGAGGGTTTTTCCCTAGGTTGACCTAACCTCAGGGGAGTTTTCCGTACGTTTACTTAATAGAATGGTTGTTAGAAGGTCTTTTATTGTTTATATATATTAGGATAATTGTGTCATTTCATCTGTCTCCTTTAGTTTTGACAATTTCTGTTGTTATTTCAAATTAGTTCAAGCCAGAAGGAGCCGGAATATATGATTTGAAGCCATAAGGGGCTTTACCGTAGGTTAGTTTAACCACATGGGGGTTTTTTTTTTGTATTTTACTCATTTTATTTTCTTCTTCTTTTTTTTTTAATTTTGAAAAAACCAATTGTTTTGAGGGAATAAATATAATTGACACAAAAGAATGATATTTAACATTTATATTATTTATTACTTTTTTTCCTAAACTTGGCCTGCCCTATCCAATACAAATGCACAAATAGCAAAGCGTCCTATATAATAAGAGCACTTTTGTTTTGTAACAGTGTAAATATTTTTGTCTTCCTAGTGAATTTTAGTGACATGAATGTTTTCTTTTATGTCATTTGAGTTAAAATATTCAGCTTTTTAAATAATTTGTTATTCTCCTTCACATGATTCTATGAACTTTTATTAGTTTTAGTGAGTTTTTTTTAGTTTTTTTCTATTAATGGTGAATTTTAAGATGATCCACAGTGCTATTGCAATTGTAATGCTATTTAATTTATATTGAACTTCTATTGCTCGAATTTCAATAGCTCCACTTTGAAAAGAAATGCTTTGATTTGGTGAACCATGTTTGTGTTTCTTATTGATGACATACTTTATAGGTATAGAACTTATATGACTAAAAAATTGTAAACTGTTAGGACTATTTATTATTTAATAATCAATCTGATGAGGAACCTAGATGTATTTTAGTACACCTTTGACGTAACCTTTGAAATTGGATATTTTATAAAAAGAATATTGTGTATTTGTTGACATTGATATAGTAGTTTAATGCTGTCATTTGTTATAAGAATACTCTTAGCGAAGTTCACTAAATTTAATTTTTTGTGGCAACTGAAATAAGAAATTCCCAACATAAAACTCTTTGTCTCAAGATTTAGATGTCTTGGATTCCAATCCTTCTTATCCCTTCTTACTTCTTAATTCCATCCCCTCCTTGCTGACTTTTTTTTTTTTTTTAAAAAAACTCACTGCCTACCCTTTCACACCATCTCCTATCTTGTTGAAGTCCACTAATCAATACTAATATATATATGGTAAAAAATTGATCTTGAGACATATTGTACTTCTATCCAAAATAAAAAAATAAAAAGACTTGTGGTACTTTTGGGTGGCTCATGATATCAATTTATCATAATTTGTTTCATGCTGAAGTACTTTTTAAACTTAGATATTTTGTTAATATAATTTGTTCTTTCTTTTTGTATTTATTTCACATCAACTTAAGGGAAATTTTCATTTTTTTTTATTTGTGGTACTTTTGAGGAGGCTCAAAATACCAATATATTATGTTTTGTTTCATCTTGAAGTTTTCTTTAAACTTGGATATGTCGTTAATAAAATTCATTCTTTACTTTTTTTTTTGGTTTATTTCACCATAACTTAAGGGAATTTTTCATCTTTGTAAAATACAATGTACTTTTCCCATTAACTGGGGAGGAATGTAATTTTGCATAGTAAAGAATAAGATAAGTATTTTTGCTAATACTATTGCCCACCATGTCACACAGCTAGTGATGCAACTAGCAAAGAGGGAGGTGGCTAGTGTGATCGGAAATTATGCAAAAGTGTAAACCAAAAGAAAAAATTACACGAACATTTTCTTGAGCGAATCAAAGATTAGTAGAAGAGGAACTCTTAATCTATTGGAAAAACCCAATAAAAGTTGATAAGAGAATGGCAGAAAATAACTAGGGTATGCCCATTTATATGGTACATCACTTATTAGCATAAAAAAAGAAAAAAGAAAAAATGACGCAGAACAAAAGAAATACACAAAATGCCTCGATGTGGATCCGTGGAGAAAGTCCACGAATCATGGTTTGTGGATTTGAAAACTGATAAGGTGATTTCCGAGTGGGCAAACCGAGTTGAGAGCATGATGTCACCTACCAAGATATAGAAATGTCTGTGGTTTTATCCCCCAGTCCCATTCCGATCATAATGTCAGTTATGGGTCAGAAGTTGTAAGTAAAAGCAAAACTAATTGGGTTGGAGTTCTTCCTCCCTTTTTCATAGATAGAAGAAGAGTATTTATAATAGAAAGACCTATAGAGGGAATCATGAATTCTACTCCTTGTTACTTGTAGCGTGACAGCCAAGGGTGGTGGCGTCAGAGGTAGGTCTGGACAGTAGAAAGGTGGCGGTCACATCAACCTATCAGGTATTAATCAATTTTGCTTGAGGGTGTCAAACATTGAGTGACCAGACTTGAGGGCAAAGCCGAGGCGGGACTTGTTTCGAGAAGATGGAGATGAGTTGCGGTTTGAAGTTAAGAAGTCGAGATAATTATCTCGACATTGAAGATCCGAGAAAGTTAATCACCTCGGCATTGAAGAATCGAGGAGGGCCGAGGTGAGTGCCCACAAAAACCATGTCACTACCTTCAATCTATCCAAGCAATTCACGGTTGACCTAAACCGAATTCGAAGTAGTGATAACTTTGACCTAAACCAATTCGAGACAATAGTAGTGATAACTTTCTTTCTTCAATCCTCCTTTGCGTGATCCACCTTGACCCAAAAATCATTGAAGAGGTGATTTCTGACTGGCTGGGGTGAACCAGAAATGGGAAGTGTCCCGGCTAAGAAGGTCACGCCGGCAAGGTCACCTGCTTAGGTTACAAGAGGGGCTGAATCCCCCGGTGTAACTTCGAAACTTAAGTTAGTTCGGGATTAGAGAAGTGGTACAATAATTGAGAGAATCAGTGTTTGTGGTTTTACCAGAAAATTGGTCATCCCCTTTCTTAGTAGCAACGTTGGGTATTTATAGGGGATGGATAGGAGAGAGAGGGGTTGCGAGCACAGGTCCCTAGAGATCTGGTACGGTCAGTGTATCGAGTTGACTTGACTGGTCCTTGTGACAAGGCGCACCAGAATAGCTGCCAGATTCAGACGGCGTGTGTCAGAGCAGCTTTCCGTTAGGTGTCAGGTTTGTCAGGGGTCATATCCCACATTTCCACAGTTGTCAGATGCTTAAGCATCACTTCGGCTCATGACCTGGAGATCCTAGCCGAGGTGATAAAAGGGTCAAAATCACTTCGCTAAACAAATGGCCGAGGTGGCCCTTCCAGCAGTATCACAGGGTGAAGTCCCCGGACTATCCGGGTCGGAACGACCATCCTCACTAAGCCCCCCATGCCTCGAGAAGGGCTGCAGAGGTGATTTTCGAGGTCGTAACTTCCCGAGGCTGACGAGCGTGTCGAACACGGAAGACAACAAGGACACGTCACGACCGTGTGGATGGGACTGGGAGAGAAGTGAAAGGACGACCGTCGACTTTAATGATGGACTCATGGATAGACGTGAGATCAATTGTCAGATGAACCGTACTCTCATTAATGAGGTGAGAGAGTGTGCCCTAGGGAATCCCAAAGGTGCCACCCTTTCGGTCTCATCCTGCTGCCTATAAATAGGGGTTTCTTTTTACTGTTTCACTCTTTACCAAGAATCTAGAATCACCTCAGAGCTTCATTCCTGTCTGTCTTTTCACTTCGGCAATCTTCTAAACTGATTCTTCAAAGTAAGTTCACTTCTTCCTTTCTGTAAAAATGGCTAGGACAGTTCGCACACACAAAGAGACGGTGAGACCAAACTTCACCGAGGAGGAGAGGCTCGACCTTTCCGAGAAGAGAACCACTTCTGAGGCCGACGAAGGGGGTGCCGAAGCGTCTCATCAGGCCGGGACGCCCCAGGGGCAAAGTGAAGAAATCGAGGTCGAATCAGAGGTCCTCTATAACGATGACCTCAGTAACGAAATTCCTAGGGATGAGGGGGTGCAGGAGCCAGCCACCCCATCGAATTTGGCGGCGATTGACTACGGCCTGGTACCCATGTTCAGCAGTATAATGGGTCAATCCTTGACTGCCGAGCTGGTCCGTCAGTATCCCTGGAGGAGGAATTACAGCATTTATCCTCCTCGGTCGGACCAGTCATCCGAGCTCCCTCCCAGGGGTAGAGTGGCCATATACCTCGACCAGCTGGAGGCCGGGCTCAGGGTGCCAACTACGAGGTTCCTACGGGATTGCCTGAGATACTGGGGAGTGAGAATTACTCAGCTCACTCCTAACGCGATCCGGGTCCTGGTCGGCTTCCAGATGCTTTGCCGACATCAAGAGATAACTCCCACGGTTAATCTCTTTCGCCGCTGCTACTCACTCAAGAACAGCGGGAATGAGAAGGGGTGGTACTACTTCGGGAACAAGGTCCCGAAGTTAGTGGTAGATGCACCCTCTTCTATCAAGGAGTGGAAGAGGGACTTCATCTTTGTCCCGGCTGATGACTTCCCTAGAGGGTTTTGGTGGAGGCCTCCCACTCCGGTTAAGGAAGTCTCTCCGGGAAACTTGGAAGAAGAAAATTTCCAGAAGCTGACGGGGTCAGGCCTCAGGATCAACTGTTAGGATTTTCCCGAGGCAGTCCTCGTCGACGGGGAAATTAGCCGAGCTCTCATCAGCCTGGATCACCCGCCCTTCTTTTCTCATAGGCTTGAAAAACATTGTACTTCTCCCTTCTTTCCTTTGTTTATTCTTCCTTGATTCTAACTAACTCTTCTTCATACGTTGTAGTGGTGAGAGTTTTCGACCTGATAACCTTGGAAAATGTTCCCGAGATGGCGGAGAGACCACCCAAGAAGCGCAAGGATGCCGCTGAGCCCTCCACTAGGCCGGTTAAGAAAACCACCTCGGCGACGGGCGACTGCGACCCCCCCGTGGTGATCGTGGGCGAAGGCTCACGCACCTCGGCCACGCCTGGGAGGTCCAGAGCCTCCGCCATCCCGGTGGGGGTTTCTTTTCGTGGCATCACAATAGCCTCTCCACCTCGGGGTCAAGGTGTGACCGTGTACCCGGATAACCCCGTCATGGGTTCTTCGCTGTTCAACCTCCATCACGTGCCTTCAAAAGAGGTTGGGGAGGACATGAGGCACTCCGGAGCACATTGGTGCCCGGAGTGGGAGATTAACGTCAATGACCGCTGCAAGGACCCCCTGATCGCACATGAGCTTCTAGTGCATTCGGTGTTGCCGCGGGATAGCACTTACGCCAGGAAGCTCACCCCGGCCGAGCTGATGCAGAGCGCCTCGGTCTCTTCGGCCTCTACCACGGCCTTTTTTGCTAAGATGCTCCAACGTTATGGGGACTTCATGCAGACTTATGAATCACCTGCTGAGCTTCAGAAGAGAATTGTCGATCTGGAAGAGAAGCTGAGGGCAACCGAGCTGGAGCGAGACAAAGCTGAGACGGCGAGGAAGAAGGCCGAAGTCACGAACAACTCCCTGATAACTGCCCTTGACGAGAAGAGAGGAAGAAGGGCCCAAGAAGAACAGTCAACCAAGGAGGCAATAGACAAGGCCGGAGTCACTGCCGTGGAGGCCTTCTGGAAGTCGGAGTCCTTCACTCACGACCTCGACGAGCTCACATGCCCAAGCTTTATGTTTGGCTACACATCAGCTGTCAACGATGTGACGCCCTTTCTTTCCTCTGAGCAGCTGGAATCCCTTCAAAGCACCCCACACTATAATGAGGACACCAAGGAACTATGTGACCGCATGGCCGAGAGCATCCAAGATGGAAGAGACCTAGCCGAGATCCGTGCTGAGTTCAACAAATGGCTGCAAGAGTTTGAATAAGATGGTGATGGCACTGAAGGGGACCAGGCCGGCGGAGGCGCTGAACGGCAGCAGGACGCCGAGGTGGGGGGTGAGACCATGGGGGAACAGGACCCCGGGGTAGGGAATGCTTAGAACCCTTCCTTCTCTGTAATTGAGGACCGAGGTCATTCATGACCTTTTGTCCTTCAATACTTTTTGAATTCCTTTTAATTGAGTTCAGTTTTCTTCTCTTTACTGCTGCTTTGTCCCCTTATTTTTTACTTGTGATGAAATAAGAATAAGTGAGAAATAACTCAAAAACTTAAAATTAAAAGCACGTACCCTTCAAGGGTAATACAATTTAAGATTTTCAGCATGCCAAGTTCGAGACACCTGAGAGCCATCTCGGTATGCCAGTTTACAATATCCATTTTGGCTGGACTCGACAACACGGTATGATTCCTCCCACTTGGGATTTAGTTTACCCTGGGGTTCAGCTCGGCTAACCGAGTTCTTCCGGAGCACAAGGTCTCTCGGATTGAACCGCAAGTGTTTGACTCGAGCATTGTAGTAGCCAACTAGGATATTTTTATAAAGAGCAACTTTGGCCGCGGCCATATCACGTTTCTCTTCAGCGAGGTCGAGGTCAACTCGCCGTTCCTCTTCATTAACTCCAGCGGCATACGCCGCCATTTGTGGACTCGGGGTAATGAACTCGGCTGGGACGACAGCTTCGGACCCGTAAGTCAGAGAAAACGGGGTCTCTTGGGCGGCTGACCTTGGGGTGGTTCAGTAGGACCACAACACGCTAGGGAGTTCTTCCATCCAGGATGACCCAGCTAGGTGTAACCTAGTCTTGAGGCCGTGAAGGAGAGTGCGATTGAAGTTCTCGGCCTGCCCATTAGCTTGGGGGTGTCCAACCGATGTGAAATGCTGTTTGATCCTGAGATTTTCACACCATGCTTTGAACGGATTATCAGCAAATTGCCTGCCGTTATCCGAGATCACCACCCGTGGTAGGCCGAAGCGACAAATCACGCTCTTCCAGAAGAACTTTTGGACCGCGGCTCCAGTGATACTTTTCAGGGGTTACGCCTCGACCCATTTGGTGAAATAATCTACCGCCACCACCACGTAGGCATAGTTGCCTGGGGCTCTGGGAAATGGACCGATTATGTCAGTCCCCCATTGCTCGAAGGGCCATGGCGAAGTGATGGGGATCATAAGATTGGTTGGCCGATGATGCTCAGGAGCGTGGTGCTGACAAGAAGGATAACTAAGGACCATGACCTGGGCATCCACCCTCATGGTGGGCCAGAAATACCCAAGCAACAAAACTTTTTTGACGAGCATCCTGTAGCCGACGTGAGCACCACAAAGTCCCTCGTATATGTTTTGGAGGATTCTCTCGCCTTCTTCTGACGTAATACACCGCAGCCACGGACCAAGGTACGACCTCTTGTATAAGAGATCTTGTCGAAGAGCGTACCGAACTGCTTTACGTTGTAGCTTTCTGGACTCAGCTCGATCTTCGGGGAGCTCCCCCCGGCTGAGAAACCGAATCAAGGGCCCCATCCAAGTGTCCCCAGGATAGATGGGGTACACGACTTCTCCTTCGTACCTCGGCTCGGTTAGGACTTCTACGAGAACTGTCTTGTTCAGGTCAGAAAAAAAGGTAGAAGTGAGCAGGGAGAGGGCATCGGCCCTCCTGTTCTGTGATCGCAGTATTCTTTAGATTTCAAAAGACTCGAAATGTGCTACCAACTGGAGGACCTTGGAGAGGTAGAGATGCATCACCTCTTCCCTGGCCTCGTCTTCGCCTAGTATTTGGCACACGACGAGTTAGGAGTCGCTATAGACCAAGATGTGTGTTGCTCCAAGCTTATGGGCCAATTGCAGGCCGGCAATGACTGCTTCGTATTCGGCCTCATTGTTTGAAGCGACGAAATCAAATCTTAAGGCATATGAGCAGACTTCTCCCTGAGGGTCTTCGAGGATCAAGTCTGCCCCACTACCCTCACTATTGGACGAGCCGTCCACATGCAATATCCACCGTTGAGGCTCGGCGGTAGCCGGAGTGGTGGTCGAGGTGGTCTTCTTCACCTCATAAAAAATGAGCTCGGTTAAGAAGTCTGCGAGAGCTTGAGCCTTGATTGCTGTACGAGGTTCGTAAGACAGGTCGTACTCCCCCAGTTCAATGGCCCATTTAGTAAGGCGTCCGGAAGCCTCCGGCCGTGATAAAACTTGCCTGAGGGATTGGTCAGTCCTCAGGCAGATGTGATGAGCTAGGAAGTAGGGCTTAAGCCTACGGGTTGCGTGGACTAAGGCCAGCACGAGCTTCTCCGCCTGAGTGTATCTAGTCTCCGAATCCCGGAGGACTCGGCTGACATAATAAACAGGGGTTTGCATACTTTCCTCCCTTATCAGTACGGCGCTTACGGTTTCGACTGAGGCAGACAGGTATAGAAACAATTTGTCCCCTGGCCGAGGTGAGGTGAGCGTCGGGAGGTGGTGAAGGTACTCCTTCAATTGTTCAAAGGCCTGTTGACATTCCTCAGTCCAGGAGAAGCTGTCGGCCTTCTTTAGAACTTTGAAAAAAGGCAACGCCTTGGAAGCTGATTGCGACAAGAACCGGTTCAGAGCTGCCAACCGCCCCATCAGCCGCTGGACATCGCGGACGCACCGAGGTGGAGACATTTCTTGGATCGCTTTTACCTTATCCGGATTTGCTTCGATGCCTCGCCTCGAGACGAGGTAGCCCAGGAACTTTCCCGAGGTGACCCAAAAAACACATTTCTTGGGGTTTAACATCATTCGCCTCTTTCGAAGGACTTCAAGGACCTCTTTCAGGTTAGAAAGCAAAATGGAGGTCGTCTGGCTCTTGAGAAGGATGTCATCCACATAGGTTTTGACATTTTGGTCGATCTGGGATTTGAAAGCTTGGTTGACTAGGCGCTGATATGTGTAACAAAAGGCATGGATTCTTCAGTCCAAAAGGCATGGTAGTGTAACAATACACGCCTTGGTCCGTATAGAAGGCCGTCTTCTCCTGGTCCTCTTGACTCATCCCGATCTGGTGATATCCTTTGAAAGCATCAAGAAAGCAGAGGACCTCGTAGCCCATTGCCGAGTCCACCAAGGTGTCAACTTTAGGCAAGGGGTAGCAGTCCTTGGGACAGGTTTTGTTGAGGTCGGTGAAGTCGACGCACATCCTCCAAACCCCTGTGTCTTTCTTGACCATGACCGGATTGGACAACCAGGTTGGATACTGGACTTCCCGAATTATCTTCGCCGGTGGGAACTTGTTCACTTCTTCACCGACAGCTCGGCTGCGCTCAGGGCCGAGGTGCCTTCTTTTCTGTTTGACCGGACGGACTTGGGAGTCGACGTTTAGCTCGTGTATCATGAGGTGATGCGGGACTCCCCGGACCTCATCCGTGGCCCAAGCGAAGACGTCCCGGTATTCTCTGAGGAGGTCCACCATACCTCTTTTAATCAGGCCAGGCAGTCGGGTGCCGACGCGGACCGTCTGATTCTGCTTCGTGGGGTCCAGGAAGATCTCCTCCACCTCATCTCCAGTCTCCAGCGTCGGAACCCTCTCAGCTTGCCAAGAATCGAGGCAATCTATCGAAAGGATATTGACCTCTTCTCAAACCTCACACCGGAGGTCGATGGGGAGGCTGCTTGTAGAGTGGCGAGGTAGCATTCCCGGGCAGCGCAGACGTCGTTGCTGACCTCGGCAACCCCCGCGGGGGTAGAAAACTTAAATCTCAGGTGGTATGTGGAGTATACCGCTCGCAAAGTATTAAGTGTGGGCCGACCTAAGAGCAAGTTGTACGGGGAGTCGGCCTTTACCACTACAAAGTTGACAGAAATAGTTCGGCAACGGGGATGATGCCCCACGGTCACCGTCAGGGTCACCATCCCTTCAGGATGTACGATGTGTCCCCCGAATCCTACAAGAGGGGCTCTCACCGGGGTCATACGTTCCCTGGTCAACCTGAGACTCTTAAAAGTGCGAAGGTACATGACATCTACTGAACTCTCTGGGTCGATGTAAACCTTCTTAACAATGTAATTGTTGGTGAGTATCTCAATCACCAAAGCCTCGTACTACTAGAGGCAGTTGGGACAGGATCGCTGGACCCGTATGAGATCACCTCGGATAGGCGAGAGTTTGACTCGGCCTGATCCGGATTAGCCTGTCTATAGGTCCTCTTCCGGGAGTTCTGACTATCCCCTCCCGTCGGTCCCCCGGCGATGGTGTTGATGACCCCGGCGATGTTTGGCCCGTATCCTAACCCCTGACCCGAGGATCCATCTCGGGGAGGCCTTTTTGCCTCCCTGGGATCCTCAGGGGGTCTGCAGCTGCTTCTTGACGTCCGCCTCTCGTCCCGGCGTTGGTCAACTCGTCCACCACGTCGGGGCTCATTACGCTGATGACCTCCCCCTTGGCGGATGAACTGCTTCAAGTGTCCTTGCCTGATGAGGTTCTCAATTTCCATTTTTAGACCGTTGCAGTCTTCAGTCTCATGCCCGATGTCTCGGTGATACAAGCAGTAGAGGTTCGAGTTCCTCTTGTCTCTGCTACCGAACATCTTCGGAGGCGCCCTTCCGAAGTTGTTCTGTTCCATCACGGACAATACCTGGGATCGGGTAGTGTTCAAAGGGGTTAACTCGGACTCGGGGATGGATGATTTCCCTTTGGAGATCCTGTCGAACACACTGCGGCAATCTCGACCGGGATTTCGGAAGCCGCCCCCCGTGCCCACTTCACTTCGACTGACGTCTTTTCCCTTTCGAGAATCAGTCCTCGGGCGAGTGGTTTGGATCTCTTTCTTCATGCGGTTGAGGTCTTCGGCCTGTATGCCCTTCTCGACCTTCAACCATAGTTAATGGAGCGTACGAGGATATTTTTTGTGGATCCCTGTATTGAATACCCCGGCAACGAGCCCATGGGTAAAAGCAGCGATAGTGACCTGCTCATTGGGGTCAGGTATCTGTACGCTTTTCTCGTGAAACCTCTGGACGTACGACCGAAGTGACTCCCCCGAGTTTTGTTGCATATTCAGCAGGTAAGCCGAGGTCCTTGTCGTAGGTTGGGAGGATACAAACCGATGGAGAAATCTCTCCACTAATTCCCCCAAGGTCGAGATGCTCCTAGGTTCTAAACCCCAGAACCATTTTTGAGCTGTCCCCTAGAGGAACACTGGGAAAGCCCGGCATATGACGGGATTAGGGATGCAGTATAGGCGGAAGGCCGAGATGAAAGCATGGATGTGATCCTCGGGGTCACCTCGGCCATCATAAGGTTGTATCGAGGGTAGCTTAAAATTGGGGGGAAACCTTTCCTCGTTGATATCATCAGTAAAAGGCGGAGCCATCATATAATCCACCCCGGATCTTTCCAAGGGCCGAGGTTCCTCCTCAAGCCGTCGTCCTAAGAGTTCTCGAGAAAATGCCTTGGTCAGGGAGGCTACCTTAGAGGTGGCCTTAGAGAATGTCCGCTTCGAAGCACTCCTGCTTAGGCGCCTCCCATCAGACTCCTCTTCAGATGAACCTTCAGGAGACCCATCTGACTTCTTTTTAGAGGACTCAGCCTTTTGCTTGCCTTGTCTCTTAAGGTACCTCCCCAACTCTTCGAAGATGTTGGGGTTCTCTGTCACAAATTCGGCCATACGGGTTATGGCTTTTTCGTTTGCGGGCTGAGTCCTTGGAGACTCCTGCCCTTCGGAGATTTCTTCTTGTTGAGCCGCATTACTTTGCTCAGCCCCAATAGTGAGAGCTTTCATGCTCCTAGAACGCGTAGGCTTCATATTCTGATGTCTGCGCGTTCCCACAGACGGCGCCAATTGAAGAGGTGATTTCTGACCGGTTGGGGTGAACCAGAAATGGGAAGTGTCCCGGCTAAGAAGGTCACGCCGGCAAGGTCACCTGCTTAGGTTACAAGAGGGGCTGAATCCCCCGATGTAACTCCGAACCTTAAGTTAGTTCGGGATTAGAAAAGTGGTACAATAATTGAGAGAATCAGTGTTTGTGGTTTTACCAGAAAATTGGTCATCCCCTTTCTTAGTAGCAACGTTGGGTATTTATAAGGGATGGATAGGAGAGAGAGGGGTTGCCAGCACAGGTCCCTAGAGATCTGGTATGGTCAGTGTATCGAGTTGACTTGACTGGTCCCTGTGACAAGGCGCACCAGAATAGCTGCCAGAATCAGACGGCGTGTGTCAGAGCAGCTTTCCGTCAGGTGTCAGGTTCGTCAGGGGTCATATCCCACCTTTCCACAGTTGTCAGATGCTTAAGCATCACTTCGGCTCATGACCTGGAGATCCTAGCCGAGGTGATAAACGGGTCAAAATCACTTCGCTAAACAAATGGCCAAGATGGCCCTTCCAGTAGTATCACAGGGTGAAGTCCCCGAACTATGCGGGCCGGAACGACCATCCTCATGATCAAACATCCGTCCTACATTAGTACATCCCACTTGAGAACAGCTTGCTCTCAAGTGACTTTGGGAATTTGGATACATAGGCATGTGTAAGCAATGATACAGAGACAAGTCTATAACATTAAAAGTACGAGAAATGCAGGGACTCTTGCAAATCCACAACATAAGCATTCTTGTAGGGCTCATACTTGCAAGGCTACAATTTCCCATAAAGTGCCAACTGGAAATCGCTCACACCTCAGGAATACCATCACCATGTCTCCAACGTCGAACATAGTATCTCTACGAGGCTTGTCAGGTGCTGCTTTGAATTTGGTATTTGTCAACTCCAACTTCTGCCTAACTGCTTCTTATGTCCTAGACATCTTTAGCCATACTACCAGTTGCTACACTATAACCTAGTACATTCAGCAACGTGACCAAGTCAATAGCATGTCATGATGGCTTTACATACACCACTGAAAGAGTGATCTTCCAATTGATGATTTTTCAAAATATTGACGATTAAACTTCTTATTAAAGGAGCAGAATAGCAAGCGATCTTAAACAATATTAGATGAGCTCTTAGTTATTGTCCAAAAGTTAACTATTATTTTGTTCTTTATTTTTAAATTTAATTTAACGAACACGTGTCTAGACATGATTAAATTTTGTCAGTAATAATGAAAAATTCTTCAAATGTCTTAAATCTGCTTCAAATTAGATACAATGGGACCAAATTTGCTCTTGTTGAAAGTTTAAAAACTTAAACTGCACAACTGCTAAATATTGATGACCAAATTTATTTTTGTCAAAACTTTAAGAATCAAACCAGAAGCTAAACATTGGAGACTAAAAATTGCATTCGGACAATATGGATAACTATACATGACCTCATGAATTCATTTGAATTTTGGTCTTTTTTTTTTAATATTTTGTCAAATGGGTCTTATGGGTTTAGTTGTAAACTCGCCAATTTTTATTGAAGGTTAAAACCAACTTAAAAAAAAATTTTCTTGCTATTTTTTGTTGTTTCATTATGTGTATAAAGTAAAAGATACAATGATGACGTTTTTCATTTTTTAAGTCACGCCGAACTGGTCAAACCAATCATACCGTTACCTTGAGCTCGGCTAAGTCATGCAGATTCTCAAAACACCGAGTTCAACAAGTGATTATTTGTATTGTAGTTCTTTGGAATCTGAAAACAGTAGCGTAACATTGCAAACAAGAGCAAAGGCAAAAGAAAGGTCGCCTTTGTTTTAATCTTTTTCTTTATTGTAGTTGATTGAAAGTTAGTTTGAGATCCCATAATTTAGAGGTTCTAAATTTATATTTCCTTCCTCCTAGAGGTGACAATAAAGGTAGATGCATCCAGGTGTGTGTGCAAGGGTTCAATCGGAAGGGATTTGGGATTGGGTGAGATTTTCTCCCCTAGCTTTAAATGGGGTGAGGGGAAGGGAAGGATACTTCATCCCTGTCCCCGTCTTAATTAGAATAGATAATATAATATAATTACATATAATATGAAATGGATAATATGATACTTTCTTGTGATAATATAATATAATTTTTGTTGTTAAGTTTTTGTAGTAAAATGATAATTTTGTTATGTTAGTTTACTTTATAAAAAGTAATGATAATTGATTTAGAATTTATGTAATATCAAATATAGAGAAACAGATTCATAAGATCAAAAATAATTTTTACACTTTATCTCATATTAAATTTTTGGCTGAGAATTCAAAAAAAAAAAAAAAGATTAGTAGATCTATTATTATTGATATACAAATGTAAAAATAAAGTTATATAGGAAGAGTAAAAATAGTAGTAGGGCTGGACAGAGGCACCTGCTAGGGTAGCAGGGGCAGGGCAGGACGACTACCGACTACCCTGCTTGAAACCTGCCCCGCTGCCAACCCTGCTACCTCCTTCCCTTTATAATCTCACTCCTCCCCCGTTACAAAAAAAAAAAGTTAAAGAGAAAACAACGGGTCTATGTGGTTATCATAATTTGCAAAAAAAAAAAAAAAATCAAATATTATTCAATTTATATCATAAACACATTTTTTAAGCATCTTTTTATGTTACATGCATGATGCATCGCATCATGAAAAGTGTAATAGTGCTCCTCCAAATAATTTTTTTCTAATAATTTCATATCCAAACACACTCAATTAGATGAAATTTACAAAAAAAGAAAAGAAAAAGTGATCGAAAGTTGTAGAGCATGCTACATATAAGAGCGTTGCCAATAACCACTAGAGAATTGTACCAAGTGGTTCAGTAAAGCGACCTCACTCTCGATCGTGTTCTCAGTTACAAAGTTTCACACATTCCTTGGAGCTGCAGATACATTGTTGATTCTCGTAACACAAAATCTTCATAGTGCCATACGCGTTCACAGAAGCGAAACCAGTCATCAAACATAAGGTCAAAATCAGCACTACATACCTGACAGCCATCCTGCAACACGTTTCCTTCTTTTCTTTCTTGCGGTCTACCATTTTACGCCACTCGTCCTCTTTAGTACCAAGATCTTTCAACAAACTTATGAGTCTCTCACCGTTAAATATCAAAGCTACCAAATTAAGAACGGCAGCTATCAGAGACAGAGAGAGAACCACGTAGCGAAAATGGCATTTGACATGGGATGAGCCATTGAACACAACTGTGAAGACAACTCCTTGGAAAACAAAGTAATAATTTGCAAGTTGAAAAATACTGGTTTCTAGAGTTTGGATTCGCTGCTTGGTCTCGGCAATGTCTTCTAAAGCTTTGATTTTAAGTAGCTCCAAGGCGTCTGCCATGTTTCCCGCCGTGTTTTGACTTCCAGGGGGCGCTGCCTTTATGATTTCTGGTGCCGTCAAATCAACTGCTGAACTGTTCTACCTCCGGAAATCGGTCTTGCACTCTCTCTGTATGTCAGAGAGACATATATGTATGTATATATATATACATACATACATATATATGTATGTATGTGTGTGTGTGTACGCTCCTAGCAGTGACGGAGCTAGGAATTTTTTTTTTGGGGGGCCAAAATTTTTTCTTAATAAAATTATCTTAATATATTATGTTCAAAATAATTTTCTTCTATTTAAATATATGACATCTAAAAATATCAAATATTAAATTTAATTATAATGGTACATCTATTCATAAATATGCGGTACAGTCATAACAAAAATTAACAAAAAAGATAACCTTTGATTAAATATCTTATAACATCACAAACCATCCAATTTGCACATTATGAGAAGATGCTCTCTAATATGTCACCTATGCAATATATATATAACCATGTAATATAAATGTAACTATTTTCAATTGAAAAAAGATAAAAGTTATGTTAACATACTTTGAAATTTCAACATCTTTTCTTAGAAATAAATTGAGCTCTACGCTCTTTCATAGAACTAAATTCATCTATGATTGAATCACTGCTAAATTTTTCAGCAACTTCCTTTTCTATATACACAGTTAGACAATCATTTAAGAAATTATCTTCCATCTTGTTTTGGAGCTTTGTCTTGATTATTTTCATAATTGAAAATGCCCACTCTGTAATTGCAGTTGATACAGGAAGAGTAAGAACAAATCTAATCAATCTATCAATAAGAGAATATATCACTGATTTTCTTGTCTTCACCAAGTCTTGACATAACTCATGAATACCAGATAATTCTTGCGATTCAGGATGATTTGGAATGTCGAGTTCAAAATGTTGAAGTTCTATTCTTAGACGTACTTGTTCTTGCTCCATAAAATCATTCAGATAGAACTTCTCTGCAAGTTTACAAATATCAACAATCTTGAACAGCATAAATCCATTTCTAGGATCTAAAGCAGTGCTCAAAACAAACAATTCCACGATATGATCATTAAACCTGCTATGTAACTCTTGCAATTGATAATCAATTGTTGCAAGAAATATATCCATTCGATAATAATGCTCCACACTAATCTAATCATGATGATTTCGAGATTTACCACGTCTTGCAATATATTGAGCATTCATACATGGGATATCAATTTGATGTTGCTCAAAAAATAATTTAACTTTCACCAAGAAATCATCCTATCCCGAATCTCGAAAATTCTTCAGTAGCTTTGTTGTGCTTGAGACAAGATACATTGCATTCAAAATATCTTGAGATTTATGTTGCAATGCTATACAAAAAAGATGAGTAATTTCCACAATGTCTTTCATAAGATGCAAAGTGAAAACAAACTTAAAAGGTAACAACTGATTTAAAACAAAATTTGCATCTCCACGTTGAGAGGATGAACCTCCATCTACTGCAATGTTACTTCAAACCACCCAAGTAGCATTGAACATTTTCAGTAAACTAGAAATAGAATCCAAATGAGAACCCCAACGAGTATCTCTAGCTCGTTTTAAAGTGCTAATTTGATTAAGCCCCCTTCCAGTTTCAAGTTCACCATTAGCAATCTTAGTAGCAACTTCAATTGTTTGAGCCTCCTTTAATTCATCATTACGTTTGCTAGATGTAGTAACAATGTTGATAATGAAAACTAAATTGGAGAAGAATTGGTGAATAGAAGCTACTTCTCTAGAAGCTGCAACTAAAGCAAATTGAAGCCTATGAGCCAAACAATGAATGTAACAGGCATCTGGACATTCATGGTAAATTAAAGCTTGCAAGCCATTCCATTCAAAGATGACTAATTCATATATATATATATATATCAACTCTCATAATATAAACTAAAATTGTAAAAATTTAGGGGGGGCCAATTTTATTTTACACACATATTTACATATTATGAATTAAAATTCTCAAAACTTAGGGGGGCCATGGCCCCCCTCTGCCCCCCTTGGCTCCATCATTGGCTCCTAGCATGCACAAGCGCACAATTTGATTCGTTTTACCTACAGGAGGACATAGAGACCGCGTCCTGTATATTTCTTAATTCTGAAGTAGAATATCAAAATACCCCCTAGATAGCAGCATGGGAACTGCTCATCCTCACTAATACGTTGCCAGGAACATGTAATAAGCAGTTTAGAGGAAAAAAAATAGAAATAAAACTTTCGCAGTGCAGAACAGGTTGTACACTGATCAATCAAATAGCAAGAAGAAAAGAAATCAATCTTGATTAACCCTCTAGGCAAAATTTAATATGACAACGTGATGGCAGCCATTTTTATGAAAATAAACGTCATATTTCGGAGATAGCGCTGGTTGCTTGCAGAGATAGACAAATTAGTGATGTAAGAACAGCCACTTTAATCCAGTTTTGGAGTTTTGAGAGGAGAAATGAAGTTCAAGATAATCAAGTGATGAATATTTAAAAATGTTTGTGCTGAGAAAGCTACACAGTAAACACTTGAAACTTTGTACGCATTGAATTTGCCAATACAAAGTTGGAAATAAAAAGGTTCTCATTCTTCTTCAATATTTCAAGAAAGACACTGTAATTATCAAATGATCTCTAATCGTTTATTTCCTTTGACAACGTATCTTTCTTTTTGTAAAACCCAAATTTAGGGTTCTAATAATAATGAATGCATGTAAGGTTATAGAATTGAAGGGGTAAAACAAACATTCAAAATATATGCGAGAGGGAAGAAAATTATCAGCTCATAATATCAATATTATTGAAATCGCAAATAATGAATAAAGTCACTTCACAATAGAAAACATGACAAACTCTTTTAGATTCTCTCCAGAAAAAATTTTAAATATTGTCCTATTTATAATCTATGAGATTTGTAAATAAAAAGCACACAAATTCCTAAATCACACAATTACTAAAAATCTAAGTCCAATAAAACTAATAAATAAATACTTCTAGGCTTGGTTTAGTTTGCCAATATTGTCTTCATTAAACCAAATTCTCCATTGACACAGGTCCAGCGCCATCTCGAGCAACAAGCTCTATGCAAATCTCTATTGCAATACAGCTGATATGCAACTTCATCTTGTTATAAGTTATTTATTTCATCCTTAAAGGTGGCAGTGGACACACATTGTATTTTGTAAAAAAATTTTCAGCAATTTCTTCTTGATCAAAGTACTCACTCACACAAACTCATTTATTACTAGAATAATCATATTTATCACCAATGTCAGTGTCCAAAAATACAAAATCGTAGATTGCTCTCTTGCCAAAACTATCATCATCAAATAACTCAGAATAGCCACTGCTACAATCATCCCAAAATTTCATACAACCAATCAACTTTTTTGGAGTAAAAACTTTTTGAATTCCGTATCTATTAAATCAAATATATTTCCAACATCTTAAAAAGAGTCTGAACCAATAAAATTTTCAACAATTGTTTCTTCATTTACCAAATCAGACTTTTCTTATTCTTTATCAAATTGCCACATTGTTTTTCTTTAACAAATTTGTCACTCCCAATTTCTCCAAATAATATATGTAAATTAAAACTATCAACTAATTCAAAATTTTCAATATCACCCATATCATCAACAAATCTATCATTTTCAAATCCACAAATCAATACCAAAAACTAGACTTCGGTTTGAAAGCATAATTTTTCTCAATCATTTGCAAAACATGGTAAATATCCTTCAAAAATTTCCAAGATATTTTAGTACGATGAACAAAAGTTTTGTAAATATTTTCTGCCATTGTTTTATGCGTCACTTGAAAGAATAATCGTGCCTTCTTCTTCAAAAAATGTTTTGGCAACTCCCAACAAAGAATATCACCAAAATTACGTTGTTTAAGATATTTTTCTACTGCTAAAATCCAACCAAAATGTGTGTGTCTATTTGTGCTTATAGGAGTCAACATGGCAAAATTTTCACCATCAATCAGATTTCTATAATGTTCTTCCGTTATTTAACAATCTATATACTTGAATAAATTTTTCTCTCTATTCTGTCAACTTTTTTCGGCCTTCCTGATTGATTGACCAATCAAATCCTTCAATCTAACAACCCGTAGTAATCAACAAATTCAACAAGATTCCTCTCCGATCTTTGTTTTCACACTTGCAACAATCTAACAATTTTCGGACCAATCTTATGATCGAATTCTTCACCAACTACACATTTCAGAGCCAACTTTGTGGTCTAATTTGATTAACTAAACATTTTTCGACAACTTTATGTCCTAATTCTCTAACAATAGAAATGCCCAAGACTAACCTCATAATCTGGCTCTAATACCAATCATGGAACCCAAAATTTTAGGATTCTAATAATAATCAATATGTACAAGGTTACAGAATTGAAGGGATGAAACAAACACTCAAAATATATGTGGGAGAGAAGAAAATAATTAACTTACAATATTATTGAAATTTCAAATAATGAAGAAAGTTACACCATAATAGAAAACGTGACAAACTCTTCTAGATTCTCTCCAGAAAACATCCTAAATAATGTCCTATTTATGATCTACCAAATTTTTTTAGAAAGAAACCACTTGCATAAGTAATTACCAAATAAAACATAAATTCCTAAATTGCACAATGACTAAAAACTTAACTCCAATAAAAACTAATAAATAAATAAATAAACACTTTTAGATTTGGTTTAGTTTGCCAACACATTTCTCCATTAGATCCCAAAGAAGTTGATGATAAAAATGTCAGGAAGAATTAAGGACATAGGAAAAATTAAAGAAATTAAGACTCTGCAAATTCAATACGTGGAAATCCATAGAAAAAATTTTTGGAAGATGCAACAGCATTAGAAAATCGAAGAAATTTTTTTTTTATTCTGTGTTACAATCTTATAATTTCCATAGAGAGTTGCAGTTTTAGTCTCCAATGTTTGGTCTATCTGCTAAATTGGTTGTATATGTTCCAACCAAGCAAATTTGGTCCCTAAAGTCATGATATTAGGCACATTTAGGATATTTGATGAAAATTCAACAATGACTAACAATCAAAATCAAATTACCATGCCAATGAAATATAGTCTAATTGTTTGGTAAGACACTTCACTTATGATCGATAGGTTGTAAGTTTGAGTCATTGAATGGGTAATTGGATAGCCATTATTCATCCTCTTTAAAAGGAAAAAAAAAAAGCAAAAAAAATCAAGTTACCATTAGTTGATAGATTTGACTTCTCACTCTTGGTTAGGAGTGCAAATGAGCTAAGTCGAATCGAGTTTTGACCTAATTGAACCGAGTCTCAATTGGGATTTATGAAACTCGAGCTTGAGCTCGCGAGCTCAAGCTTAAAAAAATATAAAAATAATTATTTTATTCTTAAAAATAAATAAAATAATAATTTTTAACAAATAATAAAATATTAAGGATATATATGTAATTTTATTATTAAAATAAATAATATATATAATTGAGCCTTAACTGAGGTTTATGAAACTCGAGCTTGAGCTCGACTCAAATTCGAGTCGAGCTCAAGTTTAAAAAAAATATAAAAATAATTATTTTATTCTTAAAAATAAATAAAATAATAATTTTTAACAAATAATAAAATATTAAGGATATATATATATATATATATATATAATTTTACTATTAAAATAAATAATATATATAAATATATAATCGAGTTCGAGTCAATTCGTGAGTTAACGAATTTAGTATTTTTAAGGTCGACTCGAGCTCGGGTAGAGTTCCGACTCGAGCCGCGGGATCTCAATTTGTTTGCCCTACTTTTGGTCCACAATTTTGGAACTTTTAGAAGCCAGATGGATACAAGCTCCAATTAGCCGTTTGCTTAATTGCATCTAAAGAAATGTCCAAAGTAAACGCTAGCAGTTTTTGTAATTAGATTCACGTTAGACGTAATACTTTATGTATTGTGTCTGGCGGAATTAAAGAAAGACCGCCAAGTATTTTCGTCTTTTTTTATGTTTTTGTTTGTTAAGGACAAAGTATTTTAGTCAACGATGAAACAACATGTATAATTCATGACAAGTCCAGGACGAATGGAATCTTGAGAAACAGTTCAATGATTGAACATATTTAAACCATCACAAAATTGAGATACTTACCAGATAGGAAGCAGGTAAAGGATCAAGGTTCTTCTCATGCATTGCATTCTTTTGTCATTTTGTCTTGAGAATAACATGGGAGCACATGAAGGCTTGAAGAGACAGGCACCAGCAGTTGATACCCGTCTTTTAGAATCGCTGTCTATCGCATGGTATAATTCATTGAATATGACATTGTTTGAGGTTTTTTTTTAATTGTTAAAATCCAACCAAAATATGCATGTCTATTTGTCCTTATAGGAGTCAATATGGTAAATTTTTTACCATCAATCAGATCTCTATAATATTTTGCCATTATTTAACAATTTATATACCTGAATAAATTTTTCTCTCTCTTTTGTCAAGTTTTCCCGGCCATTTTGGTTGATTGACCAATCAAATCTTTCAATCTGACAACCCGTAACAATTAACAAATTTGATAGGATTTCTCTCCGATCTCTATCTTCACACTGGTAACTATCTAACAATTTCGGACTAATCGTATGATTAAATGCTTCACCAACACACATTTCAAGACTAATTTTGTGGTCTCACTCGTTTAACTAAATACTTTTTGGCAACTTTAAAAGGAAGATGCAAAAGCATTAGTAAACCAAAGAAAATTTTTGTGATTTTGTGTTACAATCTTATAATTTCTAGAGAAAGTTGCAGTTTTAGTCTCCAATGTTTGGTCTATCTACTAAATTGGTCGTTAATGTTCCAATCGAACAAATTTGGTCCCTAAAGTTTTTATACCAGGCACATTTAGGATATTTGACAAAAATTCAATGATGACTAATGGTCAAAATCAAATTACCATTACAACGAAATATAGTTTAGTTGGTTGGTAAAACACTTCACCTGTAATTGATAGGTTGCAAGTTTGAGTCATCAAATGAGTAAGTGGATAACAATTATTCATCCTCTTTAAAAGGAAAAAAAAGCAAAAAAAATCAAATTACCATTAGTTGACAGCTTTGAATACATACTTTTGGTACATAATTTTGGAACTTTCACAAGACAGATGGATACAAGCTCCAATTAGCTGTTTGCCTAATTGCATCTAGCGAAATGTCCAAAGTAAACGCCAGCAGTTTTTGTAATTAGCTTCACGTTAGACATAATACTTTATGTATTGTGTCTAGCGGAATTAAAGAAAGACCGCCAAGTATTTTCGTCTTATTTTATGTTTTTTGTTTGTTACGGACAAAGTATTTTAGTCAACAATGAAACAACATGTATAATTCATGACAAGTCCAGGACGAATGGAATCTTGAGAAACAGTTCGATGATTGATTGAACATATTTAAACCATCACAAAATTGAGACACTTGCCAGGTAGGAAGCAGGTAAAAGGGTCAAGGTTCTTCTCATGCATTGCTTTCTTTTGTCATTTTTTATTGAGAATAATATGGAAATACATGAAGGCTTGAAGAGACAGGCACTACCATTTGATACCCGTCTTTTTGAATCGTTATCGCTCGTATGGTATAATTCACTGAATTCGATGTTGTCTGTTCGCTTGGGCATTATAATTGTAAACATGTTGGTCAAATGAGCCGTGAGGAACAATCAAGAACCATTCTAGTTGATTCTTTTTTCTTTTAAAACCTACATGCCTAGCAAAAACGTACACGTACAAGTTTTTGACTCTTAATGCATAAGATGACTTGACTTTCACATTGCTCAGCGACTAAAGCTATGTAATAAGTGTACGTACAATAGTATGATTGGGCTGCCTCTAAACGAATATTGTGCAAATCAATGAATCCTCCCACAGAACAATACACACCTAATTCTTGTAGCCAGTTAAATTGGGCTGCCTTTAATGTAATCTGGATTGTTGGGACGTCAAATCATTGGTTGTTTGAAGATCAGGACGGTGTCCAAGGAGCAGGGAGTAGAAATAGATTAGAAATGAGAAGAGACATTCCTTATGGACTCAACGTCGGTCGTTAGGTTAATAGGAAGGTTGAAAAATTTGCCAGCGTTCTGCGATGCTTCTGTCAATCACCCTGGAGAATTCAATGAAGAAAAATGTCCAGAATTTTACCATTTGTCTGTCACAGTCTCACGATTAGTTTAAGTTTGCTTGTACTAAATTCACCTTCTGAAACGGTGAATTAAAAATTGTCCTTTTAAAGTAGCTAAGAAGTTGTCAAGTGAAAGCGGCGAAGTTTCGGCGAAACCTACAAGTTTGAAATCTTAATAAAACTTCATTGTTTAGGACCAATTGATCTGACAATATATTTCGTGTTTGTAGACGCGACTTGGAACTTATCTCCTTAGACAGGGTCACATGAAAACACATTTGTGGTTAAACGACGGGATTAGGTAGGAAAATGACGCGAAAGAAGAACAAACATTAATATAAAGCCATAAAAGAGAACCGGGTGATTTAAATATACAATGAAGCAAGGAAAACCGCTCATATGCCCTTCAACCTGTCGTGTTGAATCCGAATTACAATTTTCTGTACCTACTTATTTGTTTATATTAGCCGCCTTGCGTCAATGACTTGGAGTCAGATCTACAGCGACCAAACCTGCCAGCTGAAGTGATCTGACCTTCAGCTGTTTAACCTTGCAGTTAAGTTCTTACCATTACCAAAGACGTTGAAGGGAAAGAGTTTGGCAGAGTCAAGAGCAATAGACCAGGAAAAGACTTTGGAGAATTAAGTTCTGTCAGCCCAAAACTGGAGACCATTATGCAAAAGCTGTGGCCTTCGATGTTTTGGACAATAGTTTCCAACATTCAATTTTCCTACCCGTTATTCTGGGAGATGGTGGCTTATTCTTTTTTTTTTTTTTTGGTCCGTTTGGATCATCTACGGGTACTCAATCATGACCACCGTCCGTGATTATCGCCAGGGTTCCGCAAGAATATGGTTTGACCTTAGATCATGTGCAGAAAGGCTCTCCTAGCTTAGCTGGAAATCAAGAAATGTTTTGGGAGGAAAAGAGCTCGTTTTCTCCCTTTCTTTAATAAAAAAATAAATGGTATACGCAGAACAGATATGTGGGTATAGCTTTTATGGGCTGGTTTGCTTCCAAAGAAGGACTCGATATAGAATCCTGGAAGAAGTAAGAGCAGACAGAAAAAGGAAGAAAGATTTCACAAATAAAACAATGGCAGCCAAAAAAAAAAAAGATATGCAAAGGCAGAGCAAACTAAAGATGGAAGTGATTAAAATACGCAGTTACAATACAGTTAATCTGCAAATTTCAAGACGGTTGCTCAACCAAAAAGAGACAGAGTTGGAGGACATGCTTCCAAATTTCAGTGTGCGTATCTTGTTGCCTGAAACAACTGAGAAGAAGTATAAAGCAACGTAATAATGAAAACAACGTAATTACAATTCCTAGAAGCGACTTTTACAGAATTAAGCTTTGTTAGCCAAAAGCTGTAGACGATAAAGCAAATTTAGGGTTGTTTGATGATAGCTGGTATAAACCAAATTTAGGGCTGTTTGATGAAATTGTCTTCAGTGTGTGTGTGTGTGTGTGGTGGTGGGGGGGTGGGGGGAAGGGGTAGTGAAATGAAAAAAAAGTGTCGACGGCCACTGTAATTCGATGAAGAAAAGAGAGAATTCAAACCACGACCAACAAAAACTTCAGTAGAAACACCACAACCAACTAAGCAAAATAGAAAAACAAAAAAAAAATCATCAGATTCTGAGATCCAACAACCATCTCCATGACTGTTCTAGTCTGTTCTGGCGAGTTCCATTTGTTATTACTATTCTTTTTGGGGATGGTGGTTATGGCAATATCTTTTGTTGGGTAGTAGATAAAACCAGCGCATTGAAGACGCGCTCAAATTTAAGGTCAACTTTGTAATAGTTTAGATTCACGGGGAGCGGCAAGACCATTGTTAGATCAACCATCCCAGAACGTGTAATATTTTCTCAATATTTTATAATTGCAAGTGAATTGCTTGCACGTCTTACAATAGCGATATAATATATTCTATTAACATTCATGTGAATCTTATACATAATAATTGCATTTCTATTGTGAAATTTTATAAGTAATTTACATAGAATTACACCTCATTCAAAAAATATTACACTGTTTAATTGACAATTGTCCGCGCACCCAGTTCCATTTCATAAAAAGGACCACGGTGTCATATCAAACAAAATAAATATTCATTAGGATATATACCATGTAACTATGCCGGATGAATTAATTATATACGAAGAGTAGAAAATCCGCCCACCTGTCGGCAATTGTCCATTTCGTTGGCTTTTTTATTGGCGCCTGCCGTATGAAAGTTGGTTTCGTCGCCCTTGACCCCATGCTGCAATTTCACATCATTTAGCCATTTTGAGTTGCTTGAAGCCAAGACTCTTACCAGACAGCTCTATAGTTAGTTTGGATCCTGTCCCTCAAAAAAAAAAAAAAAAAAAAAAAAAAAAAAAAAAGAAAAAGCAAGTCCCAGCAATTGAAACTCTTTGGAACGATGGCACAAGAAGAGGATCATCACAGCAAGACGCAAATTGTGATCAGCACCGAAGTTCCGGGAAGCGACTTTGCAGAATCAAGCTTTGTTAGCCAAAATCTTCAGACGATAAAACAAAAGATGACGCAGCAGATGGCTGTAGTCACCGTGGCCTTTACTTTCCTGGGTACATTTTTTTTACATTCAATTGTCCAACCCAATAATCTGCTGCGTAGGAAATGGTGGATACCGTTCAGTGTGTTCTCGTCAGTTTCGATCATCTACTGGTACACAATCGAAATCATCATCCGTGATTACAACCTGGTTTGCAAAGAATACAATGCGGCCTTAAATCGTTTGCAGCAAAAGTCCTCTAGCTCAGGTGGAAATGCCCAAATGCTTTGGAAGGAAAACAGCGGGTTTGCTTCCTATCTCACTTTGTATAGGCAGAACAGATATATGTACGTAGTTCTTTTGTCTATGCTGGCTTTCACTTCCCTGATATTGTATGCTTGTTATTCGATTCTCCATGACCAGAGTCCCTAGATCATTGCGGCGTCAAGAATTTGGGAAGGGTAGATGATATTTGCCCTCCAAATTGGAACTTTGGCAATCCAAACCTTCTATTAGATGATTGACAAAAAAAAAAAAAAAAAAAAACTATTTCCCATCACATCTCCAGCTGCCAAAGCCCACTACAAAAGTTTTCGCTAGGATTCTTTCCTAATCCCCATGTAAACCAACGCATCCTTCTTTTCTACCTCCGTCCTCTCTACCATTCACTAGTTTTGTAGAAAAATCCACCTCTATTTTCACAACCACGGCTACCTCATCTTCCTTCCACCTAATTCCAAAGTGCTGTAGACTCCCAACATCATAGGGTGGCAGTATGTCCCAAGTCCCAGTGGGCTTGAAATAGGACTAATCTTATTTATACCCATCAATTAATTGATGAGAATTCTTGGGAAATACTTGGGTACCCAAACACTCTTCTTTGTGTTTTTTGCAGCAACTGCAGTTGGTGAAGTTTTAAAGGATGCACTATATTTGGAAGCAGAATAAGAAAACGAATAGTATATATGTGTTTCGCGTAACTTCGGTTCAAAATTCAGTCTAGCTTCTTGTTAGTTTGTTGCCATTGTATGGATAACATCAGTAGTGTAGTTCTAAATTAGTGTCTTCGAACAATCTTTTTGGCTATTTACCTTCCTATTTTTCTCAATGAGAAGATGAGAGCATTGGTATTATTTTTCATGTGATTATCCAGTCAACATTGAGGTTTACTATTCAATCTAAAAGTCTGAAGTATGAGAGCCTTCCTAGAATTCTTGATCTGTTTCAATATGGTAGAGTCTCATTGATGACAAGTTCAGCATACAAGTAAATATAAATTATCTGGTAAACCTTCATGCTAGAAGTAAATGAATAAACTTTGATGTTGTTACTGAAGATATGGGGAATAAAGTAAGGTCATGTGGTTAGAAATTCTTTTGTTCTCAAATTCTGCTCTTCTTTCTCTTCTATATTGCAAGGGAAACATTAAGATAGTAATTCTAGATTTAGTTTCAAATTGGACCATCTAGTTACCTAGGCAAATGATTCTGCAAAATTGTTGGCCGCTAAGTGAAATAAAATAAGGAAACGGTGTTATTTTTTATTTGTTCAAGCTAAAGCATTTCTTTATAATAATAAATACAGCCTTTTTAAGTCTTTACAGGACTTATTTTTTCCTTAACTAAAATTTAGCAACATTGGATATCAAAGATTAAAAATATATATACATAAAAAATAAATAAATAAAATTTTAGGAAAAAAAATTCAAGAAAATATAAATTCACAATAAGACTAAAAGAAATTCAATAAATAAAAAATTAAAGTTATATGAAAAATAAAAAAGAACTAAAGAAAAAAGAATACAAAAAATAGAAAAGGGGCGAGGGGAAAATTTTTCCCTCTTTCAGAAAAGGGGCGAGCGGCAGGGGAGTATACCCCAGCCCATCCCCCACCCTACCACCCATTAAAAAAATTAATAAATGTATATATATATATATATATATATATATATGTATGTATGTATACAATTATATATAATATTTAATTTAATTAGTTACAAATTTATAATAATGATATTATTAGTTACATGTATTATATAATGGATATTAGTATGTATAATATAATTGATATTATCAATTACACTAATAATTATACATGTCTAATAATAGAAATTATTAATTAGTTATATTAAATTTACTAATACATTTATACTAAATTCTTAATACAATAATACTTTTTCTAAAAAAATACAATAATGATGTAGTTTTTGTATTTGTATTAAAAGTAAAAACTTGACTGCTTTAGTTATTTTTGTTTCATTATGTTGGATTGTAATCAAATATCTTTTGTTTGATTGTTTTTATGAGTTTCAATTGTGAAATTACAATAGATAATAACTTGATGAAGTGTTGATATTTTAGTACTTGATTATTTACTAAAATTTAACTATAATAAAGTTATATAACAAATTTCTATTAGCCCCCACGGAGGCACTAGCGAGGGAAGCGAGGCGGGGTAGGGAGAGTTAGTGGGCAATCCCCTGCCCTTCGTCTCAACTCCGCCCTGTTGCCATTCCTAGGTATTGGGTGAGATCAATCTAAATTCATCCCAAAGTGACTGTCCAAATTAGTTCCAAATCGCATATAGGTAAGGTTGGTACTAAATCCATATTATTTGGTCCTATCAAACTTAAGCAAATCCTGCTCATCTCGTCGATTTTGCCACCTCTAAGTGCTACTTGCCAGGAGATGATACCATAGTGTTTAAAATGCTATTGGAGTATGCTTCTCGAGCATCCTTGGCGGACAAAATCTATGAATCAGGTGCCAAATATGAAGTTAAGCTTCTATACCACGTCTATTCCTGAGGGATTGAACCGTATCCAAGAAGCTTATTATGTGCATCACTACCTGAAGCTAGATGTCAATTTGCTACCACGGGGAGTAATTGTTGGGATTCAAATGCAGAATATACAACTATTAAGATTTTAAATACACAATAATTTAATGACAATCAAATCATAAACATGAAAGATAAGTGACACACAAGATTTAACGTGATTCGACTTCATCACTAAGATTACGTCCAATGAGAGAAACTTATTCTTTATTATGAGAGAAAAACTTTGTACAAGAATGCAACTTAAACCCAAATCCAACTCTTGTATACCATCTTTTATTTTTCAAGAACTCTTTCTCAACTCATATATAAGGTTACATATTACTTTTATGTGCCTGTTATAGACACTAAAATTGTAATAATTTATTTTACTTCATTTTATTTTTTTATTTTTTGTCCATTTTATTATTATTATTATTATTATTTTACTTTGTTTAAATTTTATTTGTTGTACTACCATTTATTTTCTTAAGAAAATCACTATTCAACTCCTTTTAAGAAAATTAGGTAGAAAAGAAAAAAAAAGAAAGCAAGAAAAGAAAAGAAAAGAAAATTGCAGATTTTGCTAAAACAAAATATCAATCAATCAAAAATCAAAAAATCATTTCAAATTCATTTGTAGAAAATTAGAAAGAAAAGAAAAAGAGAAAAGAATTTTTTTTTTATTAAAATCAGATTTTGTAAAAAAAAATAAAAATCTTCACGCGCGTCTTCTCCCTTAAGCTGGTACAAAAACCAGCAACAAACCAGTACAGATTGTAGCTCCATTCGATCCCCATTTCAATTCTTTTTTATGTATTTTTTGCTTTCCCTCTAAGCCCCTAATACATGGCCACCTGGCCTTAATCCAAAACATCAAGAATCTTCTGGAGTTAAGCCAATCTAATGGCTCAAGAATTGGCCAGAAAATGCAACAAATCTACACCTTTGATGCTAGGGTTGTGGGGAGCTCAAAGGATAAAAATGCAGCCTTAGAGGACAACAAGAACAAGAGGAGAGGTGGTGGACAAGAAAAACACAGAAAAAAAAAACGAAGAGAAAAAGGGAGAGAGAAAAGTGAAGGAAATTTTTTGCAAAAATTTTTTTCGAAGGAAACAGTCAATCCGACCAGCCATTTTCGTGTTCAATTTTCTTCTTAAATACAGCCCTGTTCGAGGAGATTTTGATTTCAGCGCAATACATAAACTCAATAGAGGAAGTTTCATTCAGAAATTTTTTTGAAAAAATGCCAAAAAATCCTTTGAATTAAGCCCTCAAATTGCTAGGTCGTCATCACTGTTCTCCATTGGCGCACCTTCAAAGATCCAGCAGATCCATCTGAGTCTTTTTCTTTGGTCATCTCATGCTTTGTTTTTTTTTTTTTAAAGTGTCGAAGGTAATCTTCTCATCCTTTTCCATTCAAATATCGTTAGATTTAGATCAGAAACACTGAGATTTTGCTACTGCATCTTTTTAGTTATTTATCCTCTTTCTGTTGTCTTCTTTTCTTCTTCCCCATGTTCTTACAGGACATCGATTTAAAATCCCCTCTGCATGAGTGGATGTTGATTTCATGCGCTTGAATGTTTAGATTTTGTATCTAGACTTGAAACTTGACAAAGCCATAGACATATTACATCCGTGGCTCGCAATATCGGCTGAGTCGTAACTGGAACGGAGGGGACCGGTATGATACCAATCCCCGAATCGCAGACATGATATGACAACTCGCTCTGATTCGACCGATATTGGCCGATTTGAATCAGTGAAGCATGATATCGGTCGATATATCCGAGTCAACCAGAAGTCTACTCGAATATTTTTTTAAATTGTGTCTTTTTTGGTATTTTCTAATTTTAGTAATTGTTTCAAAAATTTTGGAAACTTTCATGTGCTATAATGTGCGTATCACCCGATATTCAACCGATATGCCGTGATGGATGTGAAACAATTGAGACCGCGACCCGTGATGACGAACCATGATTACATCCATGTACGGAGCTAAGAAAATGTAACAATCCTTCGAATCTGATGCACGGAAATCTTTCTGTATTTGGATGATCAAGAGCATTGTAATATGTTTTGTCTAAGTTTTGCCCCTCGCATGCAAGAAGTTCTAATAGTTTCACCTTGATGCACCATTCAGAAGTTATGTTTGATTGTGTTGAAGCAGTTGCAAGCAAAAGGAGAAAAAGAAGAAAAGTTGCAGAAGCTTTCTTCAAATCAGATTGCATGCAGGTCTTGAAAATTTGCATTTTTGTCCCTAACTTTTGCTTAATTCCACTATGGCCCAAAATCTGGAAGATATGAATCAATTTTGCCCCTTTTAAGTTTTAATCCTCTTTTTATATTTCAAGTAGGTTTTGGGCAGATTATTTCTGTGATTTGAGAGTATAATTAAACCTTAATTTGTTTTAGTGGACTAGGGGAGGAGTGCCCGCGCATCGCGCGGGTGTTTGGTGCCTGTGGTTGAAGAAAGTTTTTTGGTTAGACAAATAATAATACATTGCGAGAATAGTACGCAGCGATAAATAATTAGAAGTAGGTATGATTATAAGACAAACAACATAAGAGTCTTCCAATATTAGAATCAGGAAGTTCCCAAAAACAAATAATTAGATGCAGCAAGTTCCCAAAGGGTGTACAAACAAATATTTATGATAAGTACAACAACATTAGTAATACCTTCACCAATTTACCATGAACTAATGCTTGGCCCATTATTGGCCAAAACAACCCCCCTCGCTATGACATCTGCAGATATATAAAATACAACCAAGTTCTAACAGGAATACCAACCATATAATGAATTCAAATTTAAAATGCAAGTCCACATGGAAAAACCGCCATCAAACTCTCAAAATTACCATATTAGAGTCATGTCTACAAACAAGAAGTACCATATTGGAGTCAGCTGACTCACAAATCCAATTAATATTGTACCAAGCAACATTTTGCGAACAAAAGTTTATAGTTACCTTGCCCTTCCTCTTTGTGTCCACTTCTGTATCCAAAAGCATAATATCCTCATAGTCGTCATCCATGTCAACATCTATTACTTCAGGAAAAATTACCTACAAAGAATCCATTCACCACTATTAAGACATTTACAACAATATTTAAATAAAATGAATGGAAACCACGGTCGTAAAAATTAAAATTTGCATTAGAAAGCAAAAAAAGCAAGAAAAGGTGCTAAAAATTACTACCAAAGACCAGATGAAATGAAGAGCAACTGTCACCGAACAGAAATCCAGTTAATATGCAATGAATACCACCCTTCCCTTAATAAATTTTCTTTCCTGAGCAGAAAAGAGGCTGAAAAGGAGCTACCAAACCACTTTGATGCAGAAAATGTTTGATCTGTGAAAAATGTCAAAGCAAATAGTTCCATTTCCGCTGCAACATGACTTGAGATAAAATAATTTCTTGATAGCAAACATAGAAAAAACCCTGAACTGCAAAAGTGGTGAACTAAGAACTTCACTGTCTAATAACTGATTAACTCTTGAACTGCAAAGGAAAAAGGAAAACCTGAAGTTTATCAATTGTTAAACTTCAGCTGTTGAACCCCATAAATTCGATACTACCAAAAAGCAAAGTAACCTAAAGAATGCAGAAGATGACCTTGCACCAACCACACCTTTCATGAACTCCTAATGGCAATCAAAATTATGAAAAAAGTTCCCAGAATCATGAATAAATTAGAGTTCAAACTCACAATCACTATACCCTCCAACATTGCTATGAGTCTGTGATCATACCTTTGAGGCACCATACGAGGCTTCGAAAATTGAAATGGGATTATGCTTATTCAAAGTTCTGCAAAAGTTTCCATTTTCCTAAATTCCTAAAACAATTATTCCCAAGTACCAAGTAGCAGAAATGCAGCTTAAATTCGAAACAAAAATGGGCATCTTTACTCTTTCTTCCCCAATTGAAAACCAAAAAAATGCAAATCACATTCGACAAATTAATTAAAACTCTTACACAGAAAAGAAAAAGGCCGAATACCAATCATGCTAGAATTTGCGATCAATCCAAAGTCTAAAAAGAACAGACAAATGATTGGTAATTTCAGAGTAGAGTTCATACACCAGTGGCTCATCTAGCTAACAGAAGTCGGACTCAAGCAATTGAATCCAAGAAGAGGAAACGTCATGGCAAGTCACTGTAAAGGGAGGCGACGGGAAACTGAAGCTGAAAGGGGGTAACGGACCTACGTTCGTGGGGCATAAATGCAGATAAAAAGATGAGGAAGTGGGTTCCGACCAAACCATTAACAGCCATACCGGTTAGGCAACCATTGGAACGTTTCAGGTACCGGACGATTTCAACGACACCCCCTCCCACATAGAAGCAACGTTTACTTGTCCGTTTAGAGGAATAATAGGGCCTAAGGGGTATTTCGGTAATTACATCAACACACAAGCATATTGGGGTGTACAACAGGCAAAAATGATTGCACACTCATTACATATTCCATCAATACTCAGATGGCTCATCAATGAGAACTTTAAATGTATTAAAATGGGGTCATTTCAGTAAACATATCCAAATACATGCTTTGTGAAGTTGCACCTAAAGCTATTAGGCTAATACACAATATTTAACATTCCCAAAAAGCCCCCACCCATGCGGTTGAAATTCAACCTACTCTTTGACCAAAAACTCAATCTTATATAGTATAAGGATTCATTATCTTGTTGGGTTTTGGTAAAATAAGTGATTTGGATTAAGGTTTGGTTTGGTTGGGTTTTGGTAGAAAAGTCTAGTTTATTTTGGTTGGGTTTTAGGAGTGGGCTTTAGTTTATTTTTTGGGTTTTGGCATGGGTTTGAGAGGTTAAAACACATCCTTTTTTGGTTGGGTTTGTTTGGTTAAAATTATGGGCTAGCCTATATATATTTCCTTGGACTTTTCGCCGGGCTTGGGAGGCTTTGGCCCAAAAAAGAAATAAAAATGGCCCAATTGCCTTTTGTTAGGAAAATCTGCTAACGAAATTTGTAGAATAGTCCCTATACTTTCCTATAATTATCTTATGGTCCTAAAATCTTTAATGTTCTTTCAATTAGGTCCTAATCTAATTGCAATTGTTCCCTAAACTTTATTTTTCTTTAATTTTGGCCTCTCAATTTTGTAATAATTATATTTGGACCCAAAACTTTTAAATTTTTTGCAATTAAGTCCCTAATGTTTTAATTTCTTAAATAGAAGTTGTTTATCTTCTTTAATTGTTAATTATACTTCATTTAAAAGCTTCAATTGATAGATTTCATGATTGTTTTCATTTTTCTGCAATGATAAATGATTTTGCACTATATTTACATGTTATTCCTTTTATTTGTTAATTAAATTGGTGCAAGAATGTTTTGTTGATTTTGGAGTATAAATAAAACAAATCCAACCCCATTTAATTACTACTTCAAGGAACGTATGTTCTTTTTATTATTTTAAACCCTCTTATGTGCTCCTATGTGTTTTTATGTCTAATTACATGTTTATGAATGTTTTTCTTTATTTAATTGTTTTATTTATTTTTAGTTTCATATATTTAATTTTTGATGATTATTTGGGAGGCATTTAAATGCCAAATTGTAATAGATAGGTATTCAAAACATGTATTTAGTTAGGCTATATAATAGATAGGTTTTAATTTTGTCAAAAATGTAATTAATTAGATAAATGTAATAGTTAGGTTATTATTTTTAAATTTCTCCCCTTAGATTGTAGTTAGAGCCTCAAATGTAATAATTAGGTTTTTTGCGCGCGTTTATTTGCTTGCATGTTTGTGTGCTTACGTGTTTACTTGCTTTCTGATAGGGCATTATTTGTTAGTAATTTTATTATTAATTTTCCCTTTTATCCCCGCCAAGTATTGTGTTAATTGTTGATATCTACTTATATTTGGTATCTGGATTTAATTTCAGGGATGAAACAGAAATCTACCAAAAAGGAGGGACTTTATGGAGAAAATGGAGACTTCTAAGGGCTTCAACCCTTGGGCCCTTTAATTGGTGGGGACCACAAGTTAGTGAAAGGCATTTAGTCATTTGGGCTTCAAAGAAAGCAACATAGAGACTTGGAACAAGAAGTAATTTGGAGGCTTTGTCCACATGTGTGGGGACCACCTAGATAGCTTTTAGTCATCTTTCTTTTGTTGCTTTAAAAGGGGGCAACGTACAGAAGCAAAGTACCACCTTTTAGTTTAGCTTTTTAGTTAGTTCTAGTTTTCTTTCTTTGACTGGCCTCTGACACACGCCTTGTGTTCGACAATATTCCCCAACGGGAAAAACATCTTCCATCCTTTGCTTTCTAGTAAAAACCGCAATGTTTATGCAATCCATTAATTCGTGTGGTGATTTAATTATGCGACGTGGCTAAGTCTTCCATCTAGTCAAGGGTCAACTCGACGGCGCAGTCTCGAAAATCTGTGAGATCTAATTAGTTTTCACGCGTTCCTTAATTTATTAATATTTGCACGTTGACTGCTTGCATTTTCATGGGATTATTTTATTAATTGGATGTCAAGGGCCCGATGTTCAATGTGATTTATTAATCTCGTGCCAATTTAGTCAATTAAATCCGTAATTGTTTGATTGATTAATATTAGTGACAACTGGTGTGTTTACACATTAGGAGAACGTGCGAACTAATTTAAATAACCCTCGTAGCGTGTTATTGATTAGGGCTAGGTTTTTCTAGTTATTAATGCAATTGGAAAATTAATTCCTACGGTCGTACCTAGGAGTATGTTCTGGTTAGGGGTGATCAATGGTCGTACCTTGGTTATCAATAATTTAAGGAAAAATTGGTTGTTAGAGTTCATCGGCAACTATAACTAGCCTATTAAGAAATTAAGAGAACCTCCCTTGCATCAATGATCGGATAAATGGACTGTGCCTGAGTAGTTGCATCCTTGGCTAGAATTTATTTATTCTTGATTTAATTCCTGCTATATTCGTGCTAGTTAATTATTTAGTTTTAGTTAAATTGTTTAATTGTTTTTAGCTTCATTCTGGTGAAATCCCCCCTTACCAATTGGAATTTAAAAGAGACAAATATCCCCAGTCCCTGAGGAGACGACCCTACTTGCCACTGTCTACTATTTAGTAATTTTTGTCAACTAATTAATTCTGGTATATCGGATTAAGCAAACTCTTCGGGAACAGGGTGAATCAAGTAACCCATTGCACACCTAGAGTCCCTGCTCCAGTATCTAGGATTAATTATTGACTACTTTTAGTGGTATCTAGGTTCTATTTTTATTATTGCACAGGTTCGACGACCTGTCACTTTCTTTAAGATTTTTACATCTAGATATTATGCTTACGTGCCATGTACTTTATGTGTTTACGTGTTTATTTGCTTTAATTATGTTTTATATGATTTATTTAGTTATAATAAATGCATGACGTCACCACACTAATCCAATGTTAATTGTAGCCCTTTTTTCCGATTTTTCACTAGTCCAACGCTAGTGAGAACTTATAGACATGGGTTAATCCAAGGCTAGACCCTTTAACCCATTTTTGTGCTGGAATCATATGTTTGCATATTTTTTATTTTGGATCCTTTTTCTCTTCTTGCTTGATTTTCTCCTATAAATTATATCCCTTATCCCTATGTGCACGAAACATGACATTTAAACTTGCATTCCATTTAAGAAATCAGAAATAGGTTATGTCATTTGCTTGATTAGATTAAAAGAGTCCCCTTTTAATATGGGAAATAAACGAGTATAGTTACTTAGCTTTAGTACGCTCGTATCCTCTCTATAAAAAGGAAAATTGAGTCACGAATCTTAGTCCCCTGTACCCATCGTATTGCATTCCTTTCTTTTAGGTCACGTATATTCATATATTATAATTTTTCTGTTCTCATCTTTTGCATATTCGTGACCTCTTCTAAGAATCATTTTTGGACATCACAATTAATGTGATTTGCGCCAAATAAACTTTAAAGATACATTTCGACCATCTCGATACTCATTAGGTCTAGATTTGCATTCATATAAAAATATTCAAACATGATAAATCTATAGGTTAGATTAGGAAAATTTTTGACTAAATCTCGCAGCTAGTTTTAGCTAGGTCGAAAGGGTGTCTTAGATAAAATTTTTGCCTTCCCTTTCTTCAACTGTGACTCCCGAGCTCTCTTGCCTTGTTTTTAAGATCTGAAATCGTCTAAAAAGGGTTTTATCTATTTTTTATTAAAAATATACTTTTAGGTGACTTAGTATACCTAAATTCGATACCAAGTGGCAATTCCTATCTTTTATATCTAGCTCATCACCTTCACTGGCATTTTCAATAGAACCAAGACTTTCCGTTGATTTATTTAGCCCACACCGGCATTCGAACTCCTTCTTAAACAATATCGAATTAAACCACCATCTTTCCATAGACTTTTCTTGCCTCCTATTTGCATAAAAATACAATAGATGAATAGCCATTCGATCCAAAATTTATTTATTTGAATTTGAATATTTTATTTCCTATATAAAATAAACATAGAAATCCAATCACTAGAATTTTTTTAGTAACTAATAAAATAAGGAGTTTGAGTATTGAAAAAAATTCTTTTTTGTTTTGTGGAAATTCGGGGGTAATATGTCACTATACATGAATTCTTTTTAGACTATTATTTTGGATCCAAATCATCGAATATTTTAAGTCCCATTTAGGCTTTTTTTCTTTATTTATTGTCTAAAATCAAAAACTCATTTTTCACTCGTCTTTTAATAAAAACTCAATTTTCTTAACACTAAATCAAAAATACATTTTTCAACACTTAGATTATTTTTCTTAAAAAATGGGGCCCGACACCTGTATGCCACCTTGTGATATACCAACCCCCACCTATTTATAAGTTACATTACTTGGCCAACATTAAATAATAATTGGAAATAATTACTAATTCCTAATCACATATAGAGTAGGAATAATTTCTAATTTCTAAACTTATACAAATAAAAAATTTGTTAGTTACTACTTCAAGTAATTAACGCCAATTAGGATAGTAGTTACTTCCATACAAAACAAGAAACTTGCCTAAAAGAAATTTAACTAATTTTCTAACAAATCTCCACCTTGGTAGATATTTTTTTGGTAATCATTTGCTTTGAACTATCAAATAATATGGTACTGAACTACACATCTGAATCAATACAGTCTTGACATTTAATTGATTCAATCAGAAAATAAGCATGTGTAATTACCCCAAATCTAACCTCCCGTTGACTCGCGAAAAGGTGTCTCAATTTACTATCTCCTTTCGCAGGATTTTTTCTCAACACCACTTCCAATTCAGGATCTCCTTCAATTAGCTCTATTTTCAACTATTGAGGCAACCAAATGGTTAGATCACTATACCTCTTCTCATCCTTAGGGTTGTTTGGTCATGCGTGATTTCCAAGACTCCACCTGCAACGTAAAACTCGTAACTATTAGAGTTTTTTGGCATTTGGGAATAATATTCCTTTATTTCTTTAGAACATATATAACACCATCTAAAGAACATAATGTGAATCTAACAACCATTCGGGATGAAGTATCAACTATTAGAGTTGTGAAAAGTCTCCGTTGATTCATGTCTAAAATCGACATTGGCCTCTACCTTTTCCTTGACCATTGAATCATCTGTCTAGATTCACACCGTCAAGTATCTCCATACTTTCGACTTCTCATCTTTCACTTCAATCCTACTTGCCAAACTCTTGAAACAAGGATATCATCCATTAAATTATTCAATTGGTAACAACTACTAATCTACTTGATTTCAATAGTCAATCAGGATCCAATCACAAACCTCGCTCTGATACTAGTTTGTTGGGATTCAAACACATAATACACAACTATTGAAATATCAAGTATACAATAATTTAATGACAATCAAATCACAAGCATGAAAGATAAATGACACACAAGATTTAACGGGATTCAGCATCATCATTGAGCCTATGTTCACACAGAAAAACTCAATCTTTATTATGAGAGGAAAACCCTATAAAAAATACAATTTGAACTCAAGTTCAACCCTTGTATACCATTTCTTATCTCTCAAGAACCCTTTCTCAACACATGTATAAGGCTGCATGTCATTCTTGTGTGCTACTTTGTATTATACCAACCCCTACCTATTTATTACTTGGCCAACATCCAAATAATAACAGGAAATAACTACTAATTTCTAATTTTATACAGGATTGGAAATAATTTCTAATTCCTAAACTTGTACAAATAGAAAATTCCTTGGCTACTATTTCAAGTAACTAAAACCAATTAAAAAACTAATTACTTTCACATAAAATAAGAAACCTACCTAAAAAAGATTAAACCAATTTCCTAACAGTAATAGTGCAAAATTGACAGCTGAGGTTTGTGATTTTGGGATTGTTAAGAGAGAGGATCAGCAAAGTGAAGAGTTGAAGTTGGCATGGTTCAAAGTTGCAGTCGAGTTTGTCACCGTTCCACATCATTTGCCGCCGTATAAAGATTACAGTTGCGACAAGCCGCTTGTTCACCACGTAAATTCTGCACCATCAGCTTTCAGTTTATCACAATCTGGTATGACTCAAAGATAAAACCTAATATTAACTTTAGTTCCTCTTTTTCTATTAGAATGAAACGGGAAAGGTAATGAAGGGATTGATGACCATTTCCTAAACCTTTGTTGTAGGGTCGGTGCCTGACATTACGTTTTCAACCTCAACAAGCCAATACTGCTAATATAGTTTCGCATATTAGAGGACGAAAGAATGCCATATACATCTGCTTTACTTATGCACCTACAGGCCAATTACCATGGCCCCTGAGAGAGACAATTAGATTTTTGCATCTCAACAATTAGGCACGATTTGACTGAATATAGATATATCATATTCTGAACCAGGCATGAATTAATTCCTTTGCTTTTAGAAGAGATGTGAAGATACGGGCGATTATATTTGATTATCGTACCTAAGGCGCAACCTATAATTAAACAACATAGAAGTGTAAATCCTCTTAATGAGAGGAAGACTACAAATTGGAGAAACCATGACACTAATATAGAGAAAGATCCAAGTCTCATTCGTTGCAGATAGAAGAATGAAACAGCTAACTTGGAGGCCCGGAGAGGATTTGTTGCAAAATTGACTAATGGGCGGTTGCAAGATTACTCGTGAAAGAGCAAATATGAAACACTATTAAGTGAAAGATAAGAACAAATACATACCACTGGCATACAATAAATCAGAAGAACTTCAGCTAAAGCACATCTAACTGAAAAGGAGAAACTTCGGTGAACTACCCAAGCCAGCTAACAAGCAACACAAAAACAAAGGGTTCCTAGGTTTTGAAGCTTCAAAAGATAAATAAGGAAAGAAATGAATAAGAAAAAGAGGTTGACAGGATGAGAAAAGAGATTGGAGATTTGGAAAGCAAGAGGAAGGTATCGGTTGGGGTTGTATCCACCCTATATTAATTTGGAAGGGAACAACTCAGCAACTCGAATGTGCAAATGATATGACTCGACAACAAGACAACCAAACGATGAAAACCAGCGCAAATCTCCTCCACTGTTATTCTACAGGTTGAATTAGGCCTCATCCATTACGCGAGTTTGCCCAGATTTTGCATGTGCAATATTTAGGAAAGGGTGGTTAGAATCGGTTAGATTGATTGAGGGAATGAGGAAGAAAAATTCTTACATAAAAGTGAAATATTTAGGAAGGGGTGGTTAGAATCGGTTTTGTATCTAGAAAGAATTCTATGTACACATGTTCTCTGCTAATCACTTGGACACAGTTCAACAAAATCAGCAGGTACTTGTTCTGCTCTTTCAGCAAAAGGAAAACGCCCTGGCATGACCTCCCCTGATTCTGCAATTTAGATGCAGTGCACTATTCACGCCATCATTGGTTCCTTTCTGCTGTTACTGAAGAATGAATATTTTGGAAATTTAACTCAAAAAAAAAAAGGGTAAACAGGCCTAGCTAAATCACTTACATGTTGTACACAAATAGGAGAACACAAAGCTAAAACAAAGAATATACTGTGTATTTCTATTTCAAGCATTCATGCAGCAAGTATAACAAAAACAATGCTTAAAATCAACTAAATCTCACTTGGCCTTCATACATTTTCAACATTCCTACATTCATTTTTTTTAATGCCCTTACCTCTCTTCCTTATTCCCTTCCAACCCCAAACTGATAGGCCAGGGGCTCGGACCCCTGACCGGTTAGTGCGGAAGAGCCTTAATGGCCCTCCCCCTGGCCACCAGCCCAAGGTACAATAAACTGATAGATATCATGGGCTTGTGCCAGTATACCAGTATGCTGTTGATTTGAACATCAGTAATGAATCCTGCCCCTCGCAACCAGGCCAAGATACAACAAACTGATAGATATCATGGACTTGTACCAGAATACCAGTATGCTGGAATCAAAGTTGATTTGAACATCAGTAATGAATATTATGTGGTAGTCATGATAGTGAATGGGCTTGGATTCCACCAACTTGTCTCCCAGGTATATCTGCTCAATGGAATGACGTAAAGAATCGAATAAATCTCGACAAAGGGACTGAATTTACAATCTTCAAAAGGAAAAAGCATGAGGAGCTTTGGGGTGAATGTTCTGATAATATAGAGGGGTATCAGTCTATCAAAGATGGACACTTGATGGTTTTGTCAAAGATGAATAATGCTTCATAAGGTAGTATTCAAAGCCCAAAAATATAAGTGACATCATATAGTGATGGCTACAAATAAGATGAATGCCCATGGTTTCATTAAGGTGTAATAATTATCAGTTGAGCACATGATGGAACACATGAAAAACATAAACAGAAGATAAAGCACATGAACAGAGCACTAAATTCTCTTAGCTCTTTGACACAATGAGCTTACAATAAGGGAGATTGGTGATTTCTCCCAACAAACGAGTGTTATCCTAGCACTACTAGAATAGAAATTTTCAGGCCCGTCCTACTGCTACACCAGCTAAAAGGGTAAACCTACAGCAAGTAGCAAGCATACTTTGCTTCATCTAGAATCCAAGAAAACCAATATTGAAACCTCAAAGTAAACACTACGAACAAATATATAATTAACATTATAAGCAACTGAACTGCAAAATGCAGTTCAAGATGTCTAGGATAGTACTCAAGTATAAGGCCCGCCCCGCGGGGAACTAATGGGGGAAAAAATAAAAATATATATGTATATAATTATATATATATAATATATAATTTAATTAATTACAAACTTATGATAATGATATTATTAGTTATATGTATTATATAATCTATATTAGTATATGCAATATAATTGATATTATCAATTATACTAATGATTATATATGTGTACTAATACAAATTATTAATTGGTTATACTAAATTTACTAATACATTTATACTAAATCCCTAATTACACTTAATACAATAACATTTTTTTCTAAAAAAAAAAAACCACAAGTACAATAATGAATTAGTAACTGTATTTGTGCCAAAAGTGATAACTTGACTATTTTAGTTGTATTTATTTCATCATGTTGGATTATATTCAAATAACTTTTGTTTGATTATTTTTATAAGTTTCAATTGTGAAATTATAATGAATAATAATTTGATGATGTGTTGATATTTTAGTACTTGATTATATGCAAAAATTTAACTATAATAAAATTATGTAACAAATTTTTATTAGTTTCACGGGGACACCCGCAGGGGAAGCAGGGTGGGGGGGGACGGGAGGAATTTGTAGGCAGCGGGGAGGGGTCGGGGAGGGGTTATCCTAGAACTGTTTTAACAGGCCGGGAACAAATTAGATATAAAATTAAAATTTGAGGATTAAATTAGCCAAAATAAAAGCTGAGGGATGAAATTGGTTCCAGCCAAAAAGTCAAAGGACTCAGTTGGTCGTTTTCCAATAAAGAGAATAAAGAAGATTGTCTTGAGGAGATACTCAAAGACAAACCTAATACAGGTACAAAAGCTAATCAAACACTACGCCTCAACAAAGGTCCACCTCTGCCTCACTAAATCCATGAACAGTGGGATCGCATTCTGGTTTTCGAATATTATTCTTGTTATCAACAATACTCGTGAGCATATCATCCTTAAGAAGGGGAGAAGGGAGTATTGCAAGGAAAAAGAGAGCTGGGTGGACTATCCCATTGAGAAAGGGGAAAGAATTGGGCCAGGTGAGCATGCCTGCTGCTGTGCGTCGAAATTTGGGAAGGACTGGAGGCGTACACAGAAGTTGATGCGAAAGTATTCGGAAATGAGGGTTTCCCTTGAGGGTGAAGATGACAGGAAAGCGAAGGTGCTATCACTTCCTGAAGTTATGAACAACATAGCCTTCGTCTTCAACATGGGAGACAACAGTCAGTTGGTAATGGAAACTGTATCAAGGGAAGAAGCGAAAAGCAGAAAAATCGAGCCTTCTCTTTGGAAGAAGCTTGAGGAGATGAAAGTGCAGTGTATATCAGTCGTGGTAATTTAACTTTTCTCCTCTCTAGCTTCCTGTCTGGTGCTTGTGTGTTCGTGGATTCTGCCTGTACTGAATTGCTCTATTTGTCCTTTTCCTTTTCACATTTACCTTAAGCATTGGGTGATTTTCTTTCTGGCATACTATTTATCAGTACAATCAGGGATTTGGTTTCATGTCTGTGAGGTGAAACATCTATCTGTTTTATTCGCCATAAGCTATCAGTACAATAGGCAGATTTCTTAATTGCCTTTGCCATAAGTGCCATCAAGTATCACATCCTTAGACTGACATATCTATCAATCCAATTGTGGCTTTAGTATGTTGTACCATTTTGTGCGCTTTAGTTGCTTTTGGCTCAACTGTTAGGGCCGTAGATTGTGGACTAAAGGACTTTTTTGCATTCTCATTTGGTTTAGATGTTGAGAGGCAGCTCAAACCCAGAATTAATTCAGACAAAATGTCAAATTAAACTGAGAAATCAGATTGTGAGCCCAAAGATATTTATTGATTCAACTCTACAATTGAGAACAGAGGAAATGGAAAAACAGGTAGGGGGCCATAGAAAGGAAGAAATCTCTTTGGAAGAGTTCCCCAAAATTACAGAAAGATTATCCAAAAAACTGAAAGAATCATTGATGTAGCTCAAGTCCAACGAATGAACCCCACCCAAAACGCCTCGTCCTGCTTAAAATTCTGATTTAACAATCTTAATTACCTTTCAAATTTCTGTTAGTTCTTTCTCACATGAGGACGCCCATTCTTCATGCCTCCTCCAATTTTAATCTCAACTGCTTGAAGTCTATCTATATTGAGAACTGTACTTAGCCAAGCACTCCACTCCTAGCACCATATCACTTCCCCCCAATTTCAAGGTTCTGACCTCATGCTGAACCTCATAATCACACATTTTCCAAATCACAGGGCTGCATACTCCAGTAGAGACTGACTTCCTTTTTTGCAACTGGGGCAGGCAGTGGGTTGGTACTCCCTTCCTTCCATTTGATTTCCCTGACTGTACCACCATCCATTAAGCTATAAGTACTCCCATTTTTTTTTAAGATACACAATTGCTTCCCTTTTTAACTTTAAACCCCCAGCTAGAGCATGAACTCAAAGTTCCTATTAGAGTATCTTTGTCATCCCCTTCACTCAGTTATAGAATCCATCACTCACTTCCCTCCTCCCTTTTGCTTCTGCACTCACAGGATCCTCCCCTCTTTCTGAGTATATGGGGTTCAGCTTGGCATTCTTACACACATGCCCAAACTGAAGGGTTCATCGCATGTGAAACAGAGCCCCTTCTCTCTTTTCTCCTGGAAATCCGTAGGTGTAGTTCTTCTGAAGTTTTTGGGAATTTTGGTCGTGTTTTTGCTCTTGTTCTGTTTGGGTTTATAACATCCTGTGAATTGTGACTGCAGTTTGGAACCGGATTCAGGCTTTTTTCAGCACAGTATTCTTAGAATTGGTTGATGGCCATTTATTAGAGAAGTGTGAGAGTCTCATGGGAGGAACCTGAGTTCAGTGATCTATTCAGTTTATTAATGGCATTCGTAGTTTTCTCTTGCAGCAAATAATCTTCCATGGTATATTGGTATAACCGTTTTAACCATACTTTTGATCTCTTCTTTTAAACAACTCATAAACAGAGGAACATAGTAGGGTTCTCGCATGGGGATAGGGAAGGCATGACTAAAGCTTCCAGAATTTCAAACCTATCTTGGTAATCCCCATTATTTTTGGTCCTCCTCCCTCAGTCACATGCAAATCTGTGTAGAGAATTCTGCTCATTTTATCTCCTGCTGCAGGACCAAACATCTGCTCTCTTTTCTTCAAGTATATCCTAGCAATAACAGTCTTCTGCTCTGGTGGAATTCAATGGATCTCAAAGTATTTGTTAGCCTTTCTTGCCCATTCTCATTGTCCCTTTCCATCGAAATGGGGAAAACTTGATCTTAGGCAACCTTCCCCCTATCTGCCCATCGTTTCTGAAAGATTTGTTCCCAGATGGTTAATTTCTGTTGCTTCCAGAGTCTCTTCATTGTATAAAACATGATTAAATGGCTCCATCTGCAAGAAACTTGAATCCTATTTGATTCAGCATAAGAACCAGATTCAAGGTCTTAACTGCCTTGGCCATAGCTGCCACCAAGTGATCTTACATTGCATCTAATTCCTCTTCAAGTTTTTCCATTAAATTCTTGTCTATTCGCCACACGTCTAAGACTCTCAAGCTCATCTTGCTTACTAGGAATTCCCTTTACTTTACCACCCAAATCTCATCAATTTTTGCCAATCGCTGTGAAATTTTCTTCTGGGACATTACTCAAGCAATGTGCTTCATTTTTGGGTTGACATATCTATCAATGCAAACATGGATTTAGTATATTGTACCATGGTGTGCTGGCAGTTGCTGTTAGCTCATGCTGTCAAGCGCTCTGTTGTGGACCACACAACTATTGGAACTTTTTTGGCACTGCTTAGATATCTTATTAACAAGCTTGGATTTAAAGCCTTGTATGACATCTTGCTAATTTTCTCCTGTATACTGCCAGAATTAAATGAAATCCGAAAGATTTTTGTTAGATTTCTATGGCATAATGGCCTCATTTAGTTTCGTATTTATCATCTATTGTACTATGCATTAATCTTTTTGGAGGCATTACGCAATTGATTTCTGGATTTTAATGCACCTGCAGGTCTATTTTTCAGGATATTTCTTGGTTAATATAGGGTGTTAATGGAATTGTGGTTAAGTTTCCCCTTTGCTTGTGATGCTGCTCATCTTTCCGTCAATACCATGACATCCTTTGATACACAGAATCCGAAATTTATAACATGTCTAGTTAATCGTCTGCTATTGAATTTTGCTTTTTGGATAAGTATCTAACAGATTAACATGCTCATTAAATATTTTCTTTTCATTTTTACTAGAACAAGCGGAAAACTGCTTGCAAGGAAGGGGCACGCGAAGAACTCGGCACAGCCCATGTTTGATTGCAGTAGTCAGCCCCATGTTTGATTGCAATTCTACCTTGTAAGCAGCCCGTAAAGTTCTGACTGATAAAAATCGAACTAAAAGTGCACATGAACCCTGACTTTTTGTGATTAAATTTTTTTTATGGTATCCAGACAATAATCTTGTGACTTGCTACTTGGTGTAGGATTTTGAGTTGATCAAGATTTTTTGTTTGATATGTTAATTGTATGGGCGTTTAGAGATTCAACTCATCTTCTGTTACATTCATCCTAGTGCCTTGAGCAATTTATCAGAAGTTGCAGCTGCAAATTGATTAAGATACGCTTTTGAAAACAAGGAATGCCCCCAGGAGGCCGGAGGGCACTAAACTTGCGGTTTCAGTTTTCCGACTCGACATAGTTTTGTTTCTGTTGGCCAATTTGACTGCCAAGAAAGCATTATCTCTATCTCTTTTGTCTGTTCCTCTCGGAAACGGACAGAATCCTTGCAAGCAAAGTCAAAAAGACATTGTTAAAGCTTAATAACATTTTCAACAGGAATGGCACCTATATGTGTTATAAGGGGACGCATCAGATACCTGATGATAGTTTTCGTTTTGCACAAAATATATATTGTGTTCCTGCAAATTGACATTTTTAAAGCTTAATAACATTTTCAACAAGAATGGCACCTGGATGTGTTATGAAGGGGCGTACCAAATACCTGATGATAGTTTTCGTTTTGCACGAGATATATACTGTAGCATCCCATATTGGAAGAGGAAGAGAAAAGGAAATGGTTTAAGAACTTAGACTCATGGGCTTCTTTGTAATTTGTATTAATTCTTTTGGATCAGTGGATTTTGGTTCAAAAATTACTTGGGCCAGCTAGTAGAGTTAGGTCATGCTGGTATTTGAGTGAATTTCATGTAGTCTCTATGCGAGATATATATGGTTCTGACTATATAAGGAAGTGCAAGTAGTTAAGTGCTGTGAGGGAGACTTTAAAGCCCATACGAGTCATCTTTAGAGTTCGAACATGATCAAATGGACAGTTTTGGATTCTGACGGTCTTTGCAAGGATGCAAAGTTCTAAAGGTGGGGTGAATGTTGCATCCCACGTCAGAAGAGGAAGAGGAAAGGAAATGATTTAACAACTTGGGCTCATTAGCTACTTTGTAATTTGGGTTAACCATTTTGAGCCAATGAATTTTGATCCAAAAATTACTTGGATCAGCCCTTGGACCCGGATAAGCACATATGTTGTGATGCTGAAAAAGTTTTTTTTCTTTTTTTGGGTGGGGGCCTGGGTGGGGGGTGGGGGGATCTTGAGGCCTTGGACTTAAGACACTACATAGAATATAGAGTTGGAATGGTATCCTTTGAGTGATGATATGTGGTTTGATATCTGAAGTGGCCATGCCAAGTTAGTACCTCAATGGAAATCTGTGGCATCATTTATAAGTAATTCAGATTAAATTGAAGCCCCTGCAGTAGAAACTGAATGTTTCAAATTTCCTGTCAAGTCTGCAACATTTGTATCGCGGAGGATGGTAAATCTTTTTAGCTTTGCAAAATGTGTTTTCTTTATCGGTAATAATCAGATGACATAGATAATGAATAATAAGACGAGTTTAAGAGTCAATTACAGTAATTTTTGGGAAGCTAGTCCCTTTACAATCAGTAGCAGAGCTAAAAAAAATTTTTAGTGGGGACAAAAGTAATATTAAAATTTTTACCTACTCCTTTTCTAGTTTTTGAAGCAAAAAAATATTCACCAACAAGTTGAAATGAAAAGTCTTTTTTAACTCATTTCAAATGAAACTCTGTAACCCATATATTTCTTTAGAATATTAATTCATGAACCAACTTAGAAGACTACGTAATTTTTTCACTTCTTTCATCGTGTGGTCATGGAAGCTCCTCAGTGACCGTTGTCCATTTCTCCCACCAGGGATCTGAGTTCCAGGGTTAACGTGTTCGAGGGGAAGGGGTCTCTCCTTTCGGGTCGGGGATTAGTCGGGTTCGATTTATCCAGTGACCTAGATATCCCTCCGTTTGGCCAAAAAAAAAAAAAAAAAAAACTTTGGAGGCACATTTGAAATTATATCAAAATTTAAGAATACTATAGGAATCTAAGGGCCCAGTGCCTCCACCTTAATTCCGCCGCTGTTTATAATCATCACTAAAAAAGATCCAGATTGGGGAGAACAGTAGTTAAAAAGTGAAAACACGGACAAAAGGTATCCATCCATCTTTGCGAGCTCGTCCGCACATCAGTTTGCCTCTCTGTATATATGTTTGATGGTGCATTCACTGAACTGTGAGATTAGCATCCTGCAATGAAAAATGAGGGGAGCAAGAAAGTATCAAAAGAGCAGTTGTTTAACATTGAAATGGCAGTGGATGAATCAGATTCAACATGGAGGTTAGTAATATGATGATCAGTCCAATCTGGAGTCCATCAGGAATACTCCTTAACTCAGCCACAATATTGGTTCAGAAGCCCAAGTTCGGACCACAACCACAATCCATCATCCAGTGCAATCATGAATTAAGCTTTCTGCTTCCGCTTTCTGTGGATTACCTATGGATGAACTATCACAATCACTTTAAAGAAATTAGGAGGAGGGATGGATCTATCTTATGTAGGTAATCTATCTTTTGAGACTAGATTTACATAGGCGAGGACTAAGGCTGCAGAAATCAGCTGTTAATTGAGTGCAAGAAAAGACTAATTTGTTGTTCCATTTCCCTTGGTTCAAAGACAGCTGCATTTCTATTTTTCGATGAGAGCGAATAAGCGAAAAGGAAGAAGGTACCCCAAGGTATGTTAAGAATCGTGATGGATGCAAGAATTTCGAACACTTATGAAACCAACTCCTAAAAGGAAGTTGTGAAAAGTCAGATTGGTAAAAGGGATTAGAAAAAGAAGAACAAAAAGCTGTGGCACAAGGGCAGTATCTGAGAATGTGTTCCACAGATTCCCCCATGTTTGATTACAGTAGTGAGCCCCATGTTTGATTGCATTTCAGAGTGTCAAATCCACCCAAGGTCAAAATCCTGATTCAAGGTGTCTGTGGGAAGGCAGCAAAGCTCATAAGCTTCCTTTGAACAGAGCAGTCCACTGCTACTATCTCCCCAGCACAAGTGTCATGCAGCTTAATATCATGACTATGAGGGATCGCAAGGATGCTACAAGACAACTGGTTAGGCAGGTCATAGGAGATTTTTCCCCACTTCCACCCTCTCCCACTACTGATCAAGTCATTCATCAGAAGCTCAAGCTCCTCTTCCCCAAGGTTGAATGGTCCTCGACGATAATCTCTCATGGCTCCAGAAGGCAGCCATTTATCAGTCCAAAATCTGCAGAATGGCCATCATGAATGGCTTATCTCATACCTTTGTTAAAAAGGTCCAATCCTTTCTTGAGGCCAGACAAATTAGAAGATCCTGCTTTAGGGTGTGGGGTGAGACATCTATTTTCTTAGGTTTTTGAAGCATCAATACCTTTGTTTTTTAAGGCACTAACCCAAGGTTTGTTACGATTAGAAGCTACCTTGCAACAAAATTTAACCATCACAACTTGAGATCAGACTGTTTTAATCCTAAACCATCCCCTCCCCTGAGATTTGGTTTTAGTAACAGCGTTCCAACCTACCAAATATGACTTTCTATTTTCAAGAGTTGATCCCCACAAGATATTCCTCTGTTCCCTGTCTATGAACTCTCAAAGAGACTTGGGCAGAGGGGTACATTATGCATAAAAAGAGGCAATGGAAGAAATGGATTGTTGAATGATGCTTATTCATCCTGTCATAGAGAGTAAATTGGCTTTCCAGTCATTAAGTTTCCATCGAACTTCGTTAGACGGTTAGTTTTAGTTTTGCGTTTAATTTGTGAATATTTTCTCATTTATTTTGCCAAAAATTAGTAATAATTGCTAGATTATACTTATACTAGGTATTCTGCCCTGATGCTATGCGTCAGGTAGGTAACAAAGAATTATTTAACCGACAGGAAGAGCAAGCAGGGAAAAGTTAGGCCGTGACGGTAGGTTGCATTGGTGTTAGCCAGGCGTTGCTTACATGAAATTGTTGACTGGCAAAATGTTCCCATCCAAGAAGGCCACACGGACATCCATGCTTGTTGTCCACAAAAGAGAACAATAAGTCAACAAAAATTAGGGTCAAAAAACAACAAAATTACAAAGCAACCAAGCAAATATAACATACATGTTGAATGAAGGGGAAAATAAATGGCATGATTGGAAAATATGGCAAACACCTAAGGGTAAACTAATACTCATAAATAGCTAAGGCAGCCCATCTCTTCGGATCACAATGGGCAACAATGACTCAAACAAAAGAGAAACAAAGAACAAATAAATTATAAAGGAACTACAATACTATAGCATGCATCTTCCGGTGTCCTGAGTTACCGAAAAATGAAGTAGTGTCATGAGTAAGGGAGAAACAGCAAATGGCATTACCCAAAAACGAAGCAGTGTCCTGAGTAAGGGAGAAACAGCAAATGGCATTATCGAAAAATGAAGCATCACTAAGGCTAATGCTAATCACATGAAGAGGTCCACGCGGACAACCGGAATACCGCGTGAAATTCCAGCAAAACCACTACCACCCATCAGCAAAAGACCAACATGCCCCTCAAACTCACAAAAACAACGGCATAACCGACTCATTCTGCATTGTTCATAAGCGATTCATGTTTTATATATGTAAGATTTGATTTTTTGTATTGTTTCTAGGAATTTATGGTGAAAAAAGAGAATAAAAGTGCATTAAAAACTGAATCCCCAGAAGACGTTACTTTACAAGGCATGATCACTTCTTATTTTGTTGTGAAGTTTTGAGTCCGCCGAACACAAGACGAATTAGGAAGTCAGCTACGCCTCTTGATTGTCTATATTAGTCACGAAATTGGAGATCCTAATTGGATATGATGTAATGTAATTTATTTAGGAAACCAATTGATATATTTTGTTGGTTAGTTGATTTTAAGTAGGCGTCTAGAAAGGAAAAGTAATATTTTCCTCATTAGCACGGGAAAAACGTACAATAAATGGAGGAACGAACCATTCTTTAGGCTTCCGTTCGTCCAACAACTCTTTTCTTGATTCCTTTTTTTCTTTTTCTCTTTTAACAATAAACCCTACTTTTTCTTTTCGTTGTGAATTCAACATTAGGAATGCTAGTTTCTTGTTTTAGTCGAAGACTAATCAAATATTTAGTTCATCGAATACTGTGAGATCTAATATGTTTTATTTTTTTCATATATTTATAAATATTTATATATTCTCTGTTCGTTATTGAGATGATTGTTTTGCTCGAATTAAATAAGGGGCCCTTATTTCGTTTGACAAAATAATCTATCACCATCTAAAATACTAAATCCGTAATTACTTGATGGTTTTAGTATTTGTGGCAAGTGATATAATTTGATTGTATTAGAAACTTTCAAATTTATATTACAAGAATAAATAATCTAGCCTAAATGAATCGAATTTATGTGTTAGTTGATTATAATTTGTAGCTTTTTTAATTATTAATGTTGTCAATAGGTTAAATTCTAAGAATTTGTTTAGAGTTGTTTATTTGTTGTGATTAGCGAAACAGTAAGGAGGGCAGGTTGTCAAATTTTGTTGACAACCATAATCAGTTTATTTATAAATAAATGGTTTGATCCTTGTATTTGAATCATAGTGAAGATTAATCCTTTGACTAGTAATTTGTCTTTTATTAATTTAGCTTTATTTCATTTTTGAATTACTCCCTCCGTCCCAAAATTTGGGACGTTTTTCGGGAATAGCACTTTTTATGCACAGTAAAATGGTGGACTGCACTTTTCATATTCTTCCAGTTTTACCCCTTGTCTATCACACGGAAATAGCCAGCCAAAAGCAAAAGGTCACAGGAATGGTGAAAGTGTACATGTGTTGTGGTGGGCCATATGTAATTGTTTATTATTAGTTGATGGAATCTTGTCATTATTACTAAGGGTATAAAAGGAAAGTAGTAGTGAAAGTTGTTTGACTTTTGCCATGAGACTCTTATTTTGGGACAACAAAAAAGTGAAAACATGACATTGACAATGGGATGGAGGGAGTATTATTTTCATTTAAGTAAATTACTTAGCTTAATTTCCTATAATTATTTATTGTTTCTTTAAAAAGAAATAAATCACCTAATCCCTAAGGATATGACCCCGTTCATCACTAACCTTGAGTTTATATATTTAGAGTAGGAAATTTTATTTTTGCTAGTTTGACACCCAACAAATTTTGGCGCCATTGCTGAGGACTAGTGCCTTTGTTGATTTATTTTCTTTGAATTTTTACTTTTATTTTCTTATTATTTTGTTGCTAGTTTATACCTTGATCTTCTCGTATAGGTGAATTAAAATACAATCCTGAGATAGAGAAGACAACATATAGATTGAAAAAGGAAACTAACAACATTCAAAGCCATCATCTTTATCCTCAAGTTTAAAACTAGCATCTAATTTGGTTGAATCTTCCAATGAATCCAAAGAGGAGATTGAAATCATGCAAACGAGAGAACCTTGAGAGAACTAGCTGCTCCAGATTTAAATCAGCAACTTCTTTGCATAATATATCCTACTTTAGATGTACCATTTGAGTTAAAATCTAGTTTAATTCACTTACTTCCTTCTTTTCATGAGTTTGTAGGTAAAGATCCTCACAAGCATTTCAAGGAATTTTATGTGGTATACTTAACCATAAAGCCTCAAGGAATCACAAAGGAGTAAATTAAATTAAAAGTAAATGTTTTTTCATTTTCCTTAACTGATAAAGCTAAGGACTAGCTCTATTATTTGTCCTTTGGATCAATTGCGATGGGGACTGATATGAAACAACAATTTCTTGACAGGTGTCGAGTCTGAACAATAATAAAATACCTATTCAAGAAAATTTAAATTTACATATAGTAGTGAGTAGGATCATCTCCACATGAATTGGAGAAAAATTTATTTCTTTTATAGTAAGAGTTATTGGGAGATTTTGAATAAGTAAAATAAATAATCAATTCACTTAATTAAACACACTTAAATAGACACAATTAAATAATGAAAGTAAATTAAAATTAATCAATAATAAGAAGAGCTCTAGCCAAGGAGAAGCTTCAAAAATAGTTCACACAACCGCTCATTGATGCAATAATAATTTTAGTTATTCATTGACACACAGGTTATAATTGCCAACAATCTCTGACAATCAATTTTTTTTTTACTGTATCAATAGTTAAGGTATGACCATTAAGTACCTCAATCAAAATATAACTTTAGGTATGACCATACGATTCAATTTTCTATTTACCTTAGAAACTAAAAAAGCCATATTCTAACCAATAAACACATTACGAAAGTTTATTTAAATTAAATCGTACGTCTCCTAACACAAATCCAATCATGCCAGTTATCACTAATTTAAAATAATTAAATAATTATGGATTTAACTGTCTTAACAGGTAATAGGTTATTAGGTTGAATTAAATATTGAATCCTTGATATTCAAACAACAAAACAACCATGAAAAATCAAGAAACATACAAGTGTCAATGAATAAAAGAAACTAATAAATTCAATTTGATCTCGCAATTGTTGTTGAATCAAATTTTCAGTTGTCCCTTGACTAGAAAGAGAAATTAATTGCTCTTAATTGGGAACAATCCACGCAAAAGATGATAAAGGTTGCACATAGTCGTTCGTCAATAAGAGAGGAAAAGAAAAAAAAAGAAAGAAATTTGAAGAGGTGATTTCTGTCCTGCTGGGTGAACCTTCCGAACTGAAGAAGTGTTTTGTCCTCGGCAAGACACTGGGACGAGGTCACCTGCTTAGGTTACAGGAGGGGCTGAATCCCCCGGTGTAACTCCGAAACTTAAGTTAGTTCGGTAGTGAAAAAGTAATATAGTAGAGAAGATCAGTATCGTTTTACCAGAAATTGGTCATCCCCCTTCTCAGTAGAAGTGTTGAGTATTTATAGAGGACCGATTTGAAGAGGATCTGCTGGGACGGGTTCCTAGAGATCTGATACGATCAGCGTATCAATTTGATATGATATCCCTGCGGAAAGGCGCGCCGGAACAGGTGTCACAGTCAGGTGGCGCATGTCAGAACAGCTTTCCATCAGGTGTCATATGCGTCAGGGGTCACTCCCCATCTTTACACAGCTGTCTGTCACTTAGGTGTCACCTCGGCTAACAACCTAAAGATCCTAGCCGAGGTGGTAAACGGGTTGTAATCATCTTGATAAATAAAGGGCCGAGGTGGCGCTTCAGGAGGTATCACAGGATAAGGCCTCGGGCTATCCGAGCCGAAATGACCATCCTCAAAATTCATTGCTGACATCTCTAGAAAAAGACAGCTAATTGCTTAGAATATTGTCGAAAAAAAAATCGGAAGAATGGTGGTTTGACAATGGGGTAGTGCAAAATTATTGCTGCCGGGCTTAGTCAGCCCTGCAACAAATCCAAATTTTTTTTTTTTAGAATAGACACAGCCCGGCAGCAAATGAAACCACTTGTGTCAGTCCTGCCGGGTTGTGGACTGCAAAAGTTTTTAAAAAACAAAAAGGCTGGACTTTTTTTAATGTTTTATAGAACTATCATGCAAGATTAAGATTGATGCTTGTTTCTCATTTTCTTCTGAAAAATGAATATGGACCCTTACAATGAGTTCGAACCAATGCAACGCATAGCCGCTCAGGAACAAATAGTGACTTGGTTTATACAAAAAGTTTATTGCTCAAGGTATAGCATGTGGTAAATTTAATTAGATAGTTGCAGGTATAGGTGTCAAACAAATTCATTTAATTAAATTTATCCATATTCGCTCATGAATAGATGAGTATGGTTATCTTAAACTTTTGCATATGGATATAAATGGGTATTATTAGATAACTCATCAAACCCAATTAACCCATTTAAAATTGTCTTCCCCCAAATCTCCTCTCTGCCCTCACCCATTTTTTTTTTAAAAATTTTTCATTTTGTCATGATATTAACTACTTTTATTTCATTATTATTATTATTTGTTAGTTTTATCTTATCATTTAATTTTCTCTTAGTTTATTAATTTGCTTATTTTTTCAGTATTATCAATTGATGACAAGTTTTATCATCTTTTCCTACTTTTCCAAAATGAAATTTTAAATTCACACACGAATAAAATGCAGGGAGTTCAAAATTTTTGGATTAAATTTTTATGTTAACTTTTATAGTAGTTAATTCAAATTTTTATATTCTTATTGTTCAATTATTAAATAGTATGCAATTTTGTGACATAAAGTACGGATGGGTAAAAAATTGGTAATTAGGCTTACTAAATATTACAAGTAAATATTTAAAACTAATAATGGGTGCAAAAGATGGTATCAATTGATAACTTAGTTTGCAAAAATGAATTTAAATAAGTTTATGGAAAGTTAAAATAAATGGGTTATAATTGTAAAATATCGAGTTCAAAACCTTCTACTTATTATACTGAATAAAAAAAGATTATAATGAAACAAGTGCTATAAAAAATAAATTTAGAAAGGCAAAAAAGGAACCAAAACAAAAAAAAAAAAGTGAATTTATCGATATGATATAACTGCTGGCGTGGTGACTGAGTGAAAGTTGGGGAGGAAAGTGGCGTCGTGGACAGACAGATATGGAAGCTAAGGGTCCGAAAGTCCACACCACCTGTGAGTCAGATACAGACAGAGAGTAGAGATGAGAAGAAGAAACACTTGGAAAGTGCATGTGGTGCCGCACCTTTTTTTTTCCAAACTTTTCCAGTCCCTGCCGGGCTGACAGAGCCGGGCAGGACTGACACTTTTTGTCAGCCCCGCAGCCACTGTTCTCTTTTTAAAAAAAAAATTTGGATTTTGCTGCCGAGGTGACTGAGTGAAAGTTGGGGAGGAAAGTGGTGGCGTGGACAATAAAATATGGAAGCTAAGGGTCCGAAAGTCCATACCACCTGTGAGTCAGATACAGATAGAGAGTCTGAGAAATGTGAAGAAGAAACACTTGGAAACTCCTTTTTTTTCCAAACTTTTCCAGTCAGCCTGGCCGGACTGACACTTTTTGTCAGCCCGGCAGCAATAGTTTTGCACTACCCCATTGTCAGACAACCATTCTTCTGATTTTTTTTCGACAATATTTTAAGTAATTAGCCAAAAACCAAGAAGCAATTCCCTTTTTTTTTCGTTTCTATCTCCTTTCCAACTACTAATACTTTCCTAATTTTTCTAACAAAAGGATATTCCCTAAATTAACAAAAGATAGCCTAAACCGTTTCCAATATAAATTGGAAACATGGAAGACCAATCATCTCGTGTAAGGAAACATGTTTCTAAAGACTTTGACTTGAATTGGGAAACTATCAAGCGCGTGAAAAATCCAATCTCTTTGGACTTGAGGGCTAGCTTTAGAGGCGGCCACTCAGAACAGGTTAAGAATTTTCATTAAACCACTTTCACTCTTTCCCTTGCCATATTCCTAAAATTAGCACCAATTACCAAATATAAGTAAAATCCATCTAATAATGCAATATTTGGCCAAAATCAAGGAAAAATATTTATAAATTTAATAGCAATTACACACCCTATCATTTGTTGAAAAAAATTTTCCCTACTTCCCGAGCGGCAAGCATTAGAAAGGATATCTATGGAATTAAACAATTCAATGGAGAAACCTTGCACGAGTATTGGGAAAGATTCAAACAATTATGTGCAAACTGCTCTTATCACCAAATTTTGTTCCAACTTCTTATCCAATACTTCTATGAGGACAATCATCAATGGATAGGAAGATAATTGATACTGCTAGTGGAGGAGCATTAGTGAATAAAACACCCACAAAAGCCAAGAGACTGATTTCAAATATGGCTGCTAATGTTCAGCAATTTGGTGACAGACAGGACTATATTTTCCATAAAGTCAGTGAGGTAAATATTTCTTCAATTGAACAAAGATTAGATTTTCTAATTACTTTTATAGAAACATTAGTTGTGGGACAAGTGCAGCAAATTAAAATATTTGAAATTTGCAATGTTTTGGGTCATTCAACTAACATATGCCCCATACTACGAGATGATCTGAATGAACATGCAAATGTAGTTGGAGGATTTCTAGGTCCATCTCAAAGGCGTTTTGATCATTATTCAAACACCTACAACTCAGGATGGAAAGATCACACAAATTTTTGTTATGTTGCAAGGCCACCAGAATTTCACCAACAGCAAAATCAGCCTAGGCTCCCCAATTTCACAGCAACAACAAACTTCTAAACCAGGTATGTCCCTTGAAGAAATTGTGAAATCTTTAGCTACTAATACACAACAATTTCAACAGGAGACAAAAACAAGTATTCAAAACCTGGAAAGTCAAATGAGACAGCTAGCGTCTGCAGTGAATCGATTGGAGTCTCAAGTTTCGAGGAAATTGCCTTCGCAAACCATTATCAACTCCAAGCAAAATGTGAGTGCATTTACATTGAGAAGTGGCAAAGAATTGCAAGAGCCTAAAAAAGGAGTACCTAAGTATGAGATCGAAGAGCAAGTTGAGAAAGAAACAATGAGATCCCTAACTCAAGGCCTTCCCAGGAAAGAGTCCAAAGATGAACCCCCCATAGTGGTAATGCCTCCTTCTCCATTTTCTAGTCAATATGCAAAATCTAAAGAAGGAGCAAGAGCAAGAGATTTTAGAAACTTTTTGCAAGGTTGTGGTAAGTATTCTCTTTCTTGATGCCATTAAGAAAATTTCTCGATATGTGAAATTTCTTAGAAAATTGTGCACCACTAAGAAAAAGTTAAAGGGTCATGAAAAGATTTATGTTGGAGTAAATGTTTCAATAGTTAGGGGTGAGTATCGAATTCGAAGTCGGTAATTCAGTAGCTTCAAATCGGTAATTTCGGTAAATGAATCTGGAAAAATTTGACGTAATTCATAATCGAAATAGAAAATTTTCAATTTGAATTCAATCCGATTTCAATTCAGAATTCGGTTATTTATCCGAATTTCAGAAAAGCCAGCAAATTTAACCGAATTCAATACAATAATTGAGCCACAAACAATGAAACAAACATGAACTTAAAATTAGTACTGATATTCCACAATATCTAACACACATTTGGATCACTGATCCATAAACTACAAACTAGTGAAACTAAAAATTCACACTCCACAATCCATAATGCAGAAATAAAAGTCAAAATTAACTTGTCCTCAAATCATAAACTACAATCCACAATTGAAAATGAAAAGTCATTGTCTAGAAACTACAACAAGAGTTGGTTCAACTCTCAACACTCAAACTTCAGCATTTGTGACCTCTCAAAGGTCAATTATAGTTGGTTCAACTCCCACCTTTAGCAACTTTGTAAGAACAAACAAAATTCATTAAGTATCATAAAGGCAATTATTAGAAATAAAGAAATACTTCCAATTCTGCAATAAGAATTTTGATAGCTTACCAGATTCAAAGGCTTCAAGCTCTTCCATATTTTCTTCTACATTCAATTCTGTCTTAGAGGACCTAAGCCAATCTTGAGCACATATTAAACCTTGTAAAATTCTAGGAGTCAAAGAACTCCTAAATGTATCAAGAACATGACCTCCGGTACTAAAAGCAGATTCGGAGGCATCAGTAGAAATTGGGACTGCTAACACATCACGAGCAATTTTAGAAAGGATTGGGAATCTAAGGCTATTAGCCTTCCACCACAACAAGATATCAAATCTCTTATCATTTTTCTCAGACTCCTCATTCAAATATATATCTAATTTAGATTTTGCATCTCTACCCCCAAGTTCCATTTTTCTCTTCTTAAATTCCAACTTGTACCTATCAATGATTGTTTTAGAGGCATCTCCATGAAATGTAGTTTTACCCCTTTGAGAATCACTTGAAAGTGAAGAAGAGGCAGAATGTGAGGCAAGTGTGCTAAGTATCTTGTATTCATTAAACAACTCAAACATTGCATCTTTTGCAAGGCCAGCTAGTGTTGCACCATCAAACTCACCATACATTTGGCCAACCACAAATTCAAGGTATTCAAGTTTAGTTCGAGGATCAAGAATAGAGGAAATAAAAATCAGCATATTTATCTTTTCAATCTTTCCCCAATACTTGTCATATTTCTCCTTCATTGATCTTGCCATTGAACTCAATTCATCATTATCACTTGCTGCCATTTCAATTAAAATGCCATGAATGTAACTAATATCAATGAAAAAATTATTCGAAGTCACATATTTGGAACCGAAAACCTTCACAGTTAGCTGATAAAAGTTTTCCAAAAAAATTACCAAGAATCTAGCTTTTGTCCAATCAGATTTTGTTGGCAGATTTTTTAACTCTTGAAGCATATAAGGATCCTGCTCCTCAAACCTTTGAGATGTATCTAGCATTAGATATGTAGAATTCCACCTAGTAGAGACATCCAAACTGAGCAACCTTTTACATTCAATTTTTTCAATTTCAACACACTCCTTGAATTTTTCAATCTAAAAGGTGACTGTCTAACATATCTAATTGCTGCTCTGACACAATCAACTGAATCCCCAAGTTTTTTTATGCCATCATTGACAATTAGATTCACTATATGAGCTACACACCTCATATGAGTCCATTTCCCCCCTAACACAGCTTTACCCCAATTTTGAAGTTTTCCTCGTAAATATTGGACAGCTAAATCATTGGAACTTGCATTGTCAACTGTAACAGTTAGAATATCATCAACTCACCATTCTAGTAGACACTTTTCTATGGCCTTACCAATTTCATTTCCCTTGTGACTAGCAATAGAACAGAAATTTAGGATCTTTTTGTTCAGTTTCCAATCATTATCTTTGAAATGGGTAGTGAGGCACATATAGTTTACCCTTTGAATGGATGTCCAGGGATCTGTGGTTAGACAAATTCTACCACTGTTATTCTTTAAGAGATGTTTCAACTTAATTTTTTCATCTAAATACAACTGATAACAATCTCTAGAAATAGTTCATCCCAAAGGAATTCTAAATGATGGACAAGCAGTCCGAGGAATTCTAAATGATGGACAAGCAGTCCGCATTATATATTGAAAACCTTTTCCCTCTACATGTTTAAATGGCAACTTATCAACAATTACCATATAAGCTATGTTTTTTCTAGTGGCTTCAGTATCAAATTTCCAACTTATAAGTGCCTCTTTAACCTCTCCCTCTAAGGTTTCAGTTTCACCCAAACATAAAGTAGCTTGATTAGTTGGCTTATTTTTAGGATTTAGAGGACATTTGGCTACATGAGTATTAAGGGGAGTCGTACCATTACTTTTGGGATCCACAGCTATGTCCTTCTCACAGTATTTGCAGATTGCATGATGAACTCCTTGCACATGCTTTACCTGAAAATGATCCCAAGCTTTTGACCTCTTCTTGTACTCTTCTCTTTTCTTGACAAAACCAGATTCCTCACAGCTTTGTGTAGTTCGGCTAGGAGGAAGAGCCTTCTTGTTCTAGCTCCTTATGACTTAGATTACTCTCAACTTAAGTAGACATAGGGTCTGTTTGGATTGTAAGTTATTTGGGATTATTTGGGATATTTTTACTGTAGCACTTTTTGTGATGTGATGTATGTGAGATGAAAAGATATTGGGAAGATAAAAAGGTGTATTGGAAATTGTAAAGATGATGTAAGCAAATAAAATTGGGGAAATATGAAGCAATCCAAACAAACCAATAGTTTCAGTTTTTTTTTTTCTTGTAAATCTGAGCAACTAAATTATACAATTTAATGCAACAATCAATTATCAATAAATATGAATTCAATTACAAAATGAAATAAGAGTTTAGAACTAATCAACTTAGTCGATCAGAATCCGTTGATAATTGATGGTGCAGTAGCAATTACTAATTTACTATGCTGGTGCAGTAACAAAAATTAGTTCGACTGCACCTTTAATTTTGCTTACAAAATTCCATATGAAATTAGTTCAGAAACTATCCAAATAAACAAGTTTTAGCATTAGTTTGACCGCAGCTTCATTATTCATCAAAATTACACCCCTTTATTGACTGCAGTTTCGTTAGTTTCAGATGCTTCAAAAATCACCCCTTTAACCGCTTCCTCTAAGGTTTCGGTTTCATCCAAAATTTCACATGCTTCAAATGAATTAAATTTTGAAATTAGGGAAACTTATTAGTGAAATTAGGACAACTAAAGTAAAGTATTAAATTTACCTTTAGGCTTCAGCACTGGCGATCCATAGTCCTGGTGGTGCTGGTCTACTGGAGGCTCTATGAGTGAAACTAAGGTGTGGAGTGAGCCAGTGAGGTGTGGACTGTGGACTGTGCAATGAGAACTAGAGATGGAGAAAAAGAGAGAGGCGTGGTCTATGGAGAAAGAGAGAGAGGCGTGGTCTTCTTCATAGCTTTATCTATGGAATTAGGTGCGGTGGCGGTGCAAAGGAATGAGAAAGCAGAAGAAACAGAACAAAGAGTTGGGGATTTGGGTATGGAAGAGTTGTAACATTTGTTTCATATTACACTTGAAGTGGAATTCGAATTTGAAAACGGTAAAATTGTACCATTTTACTGAAATAAATTCGAATTCGGTAAAGCCGAATTCAGTAACCTTGAATCCGATTTCAACTCAGATTCAATAGTTACTAATTCGGTACCCCCGGTTTACCAATCAAATTACCAAATTACCAACTTTAAATCACCAAATTCAAATCGATTTCGGTTGGTAATTCGGTAATTACCGTATTTGCTCACCCCTATCAGCATTGCTACAACAAAAATTGCTTCGTAAATGTAAGGATCTAGATATGTTTACTGTTCCTTACAAAATAGGAAATGCTAGGGTCGAAAAAGCATTGTTAGATTTAGGAGTTGCGATAAATATCATGCCTCATTCTATTTATAATTCTCTTAATCTTGTGCCCTTAAAAAAAATGAGTGTCATTATGCAACTGGTTGATAGGTCTAATACATATACTGATGGAGTATTGGAGGATATTTTAGTTCAAGTTGATAATTGGTTTTCCTGCAAATTTCTATGTGTTAGATATGGATGATGATTTTTTTTGTTTCACCCCCAATTTTGTTAGGTAGACCATTTCTAATGACATCTAAAAAAAAAATTGATATTTATTTAGGAACCTTAACTATGAAATTTGATGGCAAAATTATAATATTCAATATCTATGATACCATGAAATGTCCTAGTGAGGCACATTAAATTTTTGTTATAGATGTAACTGACCATTTCATGCAGCAAAAGTTTGAATTAAATGCATTAAACATTGTAATCAATCGCAGTTTGGATTCAAAAGAATTGTCAAGAGTTGCAAAGAAGTTTGAGTTACATCCTAATTGAGCACATGACAATGTCTAGTCAAAGATGTTAAAGAAAGGCGCTACTTGAGAGGCAATCCAAAAATTCAATTTATTGTAGGCCGCGGGCGTGCTCTATGAGGTTTGTGTTTTGAATAGGTGCAAATTTTTTGGGCAGAAGACTTTTCGTTATAAGACATGCCCATGCTCTATACTAGGTGCAAATTGGTGTTTTTAAAGCCTGATGGGTACACTACAATTCTTTATAAAGTGTGACCACACTTTACAACAAAAGTTATTCAAAAAAAAAAAAATTGGTTTGGATCCGAATCTAATTCTAGATAATAGACCTGGACATAATATCTCCTAGTTGATTTTAGATTCTTTTTTGGGAAAATGACCCGTTTCATCCTTCACATTTGGCAAAAATATTCTTTTCGTCCCTCACTTTTAAAATAAAGCAAATTCATCCCTAACATTTAAAAATTAAATCTATTACATTCCTGAACCTAATTTTCAATCTGAATCAAACCATTCAATAGCATAGTAATAAATTTCGGAAATAGAATTGATAGATCACTCGGTCAATTTCATCATATTCACATGACATTTATTAAACCAAAAAAAATTAAAATTATAACATAAAAGGTCATTCTTTGTCTTGGAATAGTGGGATTTTTTTTTTATAAATCTTTTCATACACCGTTAGTATATCCGCTTGCGAATTTAGATATGTATCATAAATATAAAATTTGGTGTTTAAATTTAAATTGAAATGATATGGCGGTACATAAAACCGTCAGTGTATACAATGATAATGTAGGAAAGATTAATCTTTCTTTTTTATGTTATAATTTTTTTCTTTTTTGGTTCATTAAATTTTACATGAATATCAAGTTGAGTTAGCCAAATGATCTACCAATTACACTCCCAAAATTTGTAATCAGATTGATTGGTGGTTTGATTCAAATTGAAATTTGGGTTCAGGGATGTAAGAACTTCAGTTTTTAAATATCAAGGATAAAATTGCTTCGTTTTAAAAGCGAGGGATGAAAAGAATATTTTTGTGAAATGTGAAGGATGAAACCGATCATTTTCCCTTCTTTTTTTTTATTGTTACTTTTATTTAAACTTTTCCTTTTTAATTTCTTTTACTACAAAAACCCTAATTAATCTCATTTCTTTTCTTTCCTAAGAGTAGCCGACCACCTTCACAAATTAAAACCAAACGAGAATCACCATACTTAATCGTCACCTATAGTTGTCCACCACCGTCATCAAAGCTTCTTTTCATCGCTGCTACTTGTGTTTGTGTAATGAAATGTAGAAGTTGGCTAAAGTTGAAGTTTTGTGTTAGGAAGAAGAAAGGGAGAAGGCGTGGAATACAGTAACTGAAGGCGTGATCAAGAGAAAGAATTCCAGCAAAGGCGCGTAAACTGAACCACGCCTTTGCTGGGTTTCATCTGTTCTAAGTTCTAACAGAAAGCCAAGAAACGCGGCAACTTGCAGCAACTTGCAGCTGCATTTGGGATACATGTTTTAGGTGCTGTTAGGAGTCTGTTAGGAGTCATTGCTATATATGCAGGTCTGTCTGCTTAGTCGAGTAGCTTTTTTTAGAAACCATTCATCCAGATTCATCTGAATTTGCTTGAGGAGCGATCCTCAGTTTCCCTTCCAATTTTCCTTCGATTCTTACCCTTTCTTAGCTTAAACCATCATTCCTGTTCTTGTAATTTCAGTTTCCAAAGTTCAATTAATAAAAGATCAGATTCATACGTTTACTGTTCCATTGGTCCATTGTTAGTTGGTTCCTTAATTTGAGTTTGTTTCCTGCTGAACCCTACAAAACTTTGGCCTCTCTGGTTTCTGTACCATAACAGTGGTATCAGAGCTAGCTACGAGCCATTGGGAAATGACTAAGAACCAGGACGAAATGAGGAAAGAAATCACTGAGCTAGGGAGTGTAGTTAGAACTTTTGCTAACAGAAGTGATGGACTAGATCAGGCTGTCAGGATCATGGAGCACAGGCAGGAGAGCACTGAGAAGGCTCTCAAAAATCTGGACCAAAAATACGAAGGCATGATGAACATGATGGCACAAATGTTAGCCAAATTGAACGATAAGGGAAAGGATACAGAAGGCAGCAGCTCAGAGCTGGAATCAGGACATCAGGAAGGAGGCAGGAGGAAGGAGATGCAGAAAGGAGTTTTAGATAGATCTGAGCTCAAGGAAAGCAGAACATTCACTAGGCTACCCAAGGTGGATCTGCCACCATTCGCAGGGGAGAACCCAAGGGAGTGGGTAAGGAAGGCCAACAAGTATTTCAAGATCAGTGGAGTGGAGGAGGAGATGAAGTCAGAGGTTGCAGAACTCTACTTCAGGGATAAGGCAGATATATGGTTCCATGGTGTGTTCAATGGCAAGGAGGTTATTCCCTGGGACGAGCTCTGCAATGCACTGTGTGAGAGATTTAGAGGCGGTTCCCCTGAGGAGGCTGTAGAGGAATTCAACAAATTAATGCAGACAGGCTCAGCAGCTGACTACTTGGAGAAATTTGAAATGCTTAAAGCCCTGGTAATGCCTTCCCTTCCTCATCAGTCAGATTGTTATTACAAAACATGCTTCCTAAGTGGATTAAAAGAAGAAATAGTAACTATGGTAAAATTAGCCAAGCCTAAAACCCTGGCAGATGCTATAGAGGCTGCCAAATTGCAGGAGAGGAACCTGAGGGCCCTGCAGAAAATCCACAAAAACCCTCCTTATAGCCCCAATTATCAGAAACCTTTGCTTAAAACCCCAAACTATTCCAAATTTCCTGACAGGACCCCAAGCTATCCCAAATTACCTGATAAACAGATTCCTAAAACCTACAATGACCACCTCATTCCTCATAACCAATTCAAAAGACTCACCCAGTAGAGCTCAACCATAGGAGGGAGAAGGGTCTTTGTTTCAAATGTGCTGAGCCATATACCTTAGGGCATGTCTGTAAACAATCTCACTTAAACCTGCTAATTATGGAGAAGGAGAAAATACCAGCTACTGACAAGGAGGGGGAGCAGCAGGGTGAGACTGATGTGTTCTGTGACTGTATTGAGGGAGAGTTAAAAGATGAGCACATAGAAGTTTCTGTCCATGCTTTGGCGGGGGGAAGTAGTCATAAAACCATCAGGATAAAGGGAATGATTCAGGGAAAGACCATTATTGCCCTGGTTGACAGTGGCAGCACACATTGTTTCATAGATGAACAAACGGCTAGGGACTTGAAGTTGGGAACAAAGGGAGGGGCTCTATCAGTTAGGGTGGCCAATGGGGAAAGGCTGCAGTCTAGGACCATCACTAAGGCTGTGACATGGAAGATGCAGGGATATGAGTTCCAGCATCATTTCAATACTCTAAGGTTGGGAAGATGCGATATGATACTAGGAGTTGATTGGTTAGTTAGGTACAGTCCAATGGAGTTTGACTTCAGAGGACTAAGTATGAAGTTCAAAAAGGGAAAGCAGCAAGTTGAGCTAAAGGGGGAAGATAACACAGTGCAGTTGAGGCTAATCAAGGGGAGTAGATTATACAAGTGGACCAGGAAACAAGCATATGGAATTCTGGCACAAGTAAGTGCAGTAGAAGACAACGAACCAGACCAGGAGCCAACATCACCAGAAATGGAGGAGTTACTGCAGAGGTTTAAGGATGTATTCCAAGAACCCCAAGGACTACCTCCTGAGAGAAGCCAGGATCATTGCATCACTCTCAAAGAGGGGTCAAAGCCATTCCAAATGAGGCCCTATAGGTGTCCTTACATCCAGAAATCCGAGATTGAGAAACTAGTGCAGGAGATGCTGCAGACTGGGATCATTCAGCTAAGTAGCAATCCTTTTGCTTCACTAGTGCTTCTGGTCAAGAAGAAGGATGGCTCATGGAGATTTTGTGTGGATTACAGGCAACTAAATGACCTCACAGTCAAGAATAAGTTCCCTATGCCCCTTATTGATGAGCTACTAGATGAGCTGCATGGATCCAAGTACTACTCTAAAATTGACCTCAGAGCAGGATACTTCCAAATAAGAATACGTGAAGAAGACATCCCCAAAATAGCTTTCAGAACACATCAAGGGTTATATGAGTTTAAGGTCATGCCATTTGGACTGACCAATGCACCCGCAACCTTCCAGGGCCTGATGAATCAGGTATTTCAGAAACAACTAAGGAAGTATGTACTGGTGTTTTTTTATGATATACTTATATACAGCCCTACTCTAGAAGAACATCTCAATCACGTTACTAAGGTCCTGGAGATTCTGAGGCAACACCAGCTCTATGCAAAAGAGAGTAAGTGCTCTTTTGCCCAGAAGCAGGTGGAGTACTTAGGCCATATCATTTCAGAAGAAGGAGTAAGAGCTGATCCCAGGAAAATTGATAGCATGATGCAGTGGCCAAGACCAGGGAACACCAGGCAGCTGAAGGGATTTCTTGGTCTAACTGGTAACTACAGAAAGTTTGTCAAAGGATATGGTGCTATTGCAAAGACCTTAACCACCCTCCTCCAAAAAGATGGATACAACTGGGGAGAGGAGGCTGAAGTTGCGCTTTTCAGAAGTTAAAATTAGCAATGTGCAGTACCCCTGTACTGGCTCTTCCAGACTTCTCACAACCCTTTATAATAGAGACGGATGCTTGCTATGGAGGGATAGGGGCTGTTCTGATGCAGAGTAAGAGACCATTGGCTTTTCTCAGTCAAAGCTTGTGGCAGAAGAACTTGGGAATGTCAATCTATGAGAAGGAACTGCTGGCCTTAGTCACAGCAGTCACTAAGTGGAGGCATTACTTAGAGGGACACCATTTTATCATCAACACTGACCACCAGAGTTTGAAATATCTACTGGAACAGAGAATCACCACCCCCTCCAACAGAAATGGTTGGCTAAACTGATAGGACTGAGCTATGAGATACACTACAAAAAAGGGAAGGAGAATGTAGTAGCTGATGCACTTTCCAGAAGGGGGAAGGAGGAAGCTGAGTGTGCAGCAACCACCACAGTCATACCAGAGTGGATGAAAGAGGTTGCAGAAAGCTACATCAGTGACAACTGGGCTCAAGATCTCATCAGGGGAATCCAGCATTCCCAGGGCAGGATCCAGATTACTGCTATCAAAGTGGGATCCTAAGATATAAGGGAAGGGTTGTGGTAGGTCGAGGGGGAGGAATAAGGAAGAAGCTCATTTCTGTCCTTCATGACTCATAGCTAGGAGGGCATTCAGGCATACAGGCCAGCTGGATAAGGGCCAAACAAATGTTCCATTGGCCAGGCATGTTCAAGGAGATCAAGGCAACAATATTACAGTGTGATACTTGCAAGAAATGTAAGGATGAACGAGTGGCTTATTCAGGTCTGCTCCAACCCCTCCCAGTCCCACAACACTCTTGGAGTCATGTCACTATGGACTTCATAGAGGGACTACCCAAATCAGAGGGGAAGGACACTATCCTAGTTGTAGTGGACAGGTTTACTAAGTATGCTCACTTCATGAGTTTATCTCACCCTTTTGATGCCCCTAAAATAGCTAGAATTTTCTTGGATCATGTCAGTAAGCTACATGGCATTCCACAAAGCATGATCTCAGATAGAGATAAGGTCTATATCAGCCAATTTTGGACTGAGCTATTCACACTATTGGGAGCAGGATTGAGCCTGAGTACAGCCTACCACCCCCAAACAGATGGTCAGACAGAAAGGGTAAACCAAGTGTTGGAAATGTATCTCAGATGTATGACTCACCTAGAACCAAAAAGGTGGAACTCCTGGTTATCTCTGGCAGAATGGTGGTATAATACCACCTTTCACACTACTATACAAATGAGCCCTTTTGAGGCTTTGTACGGGACCAAGCCTCCCCTGCTAGCACTTGGACCCTATATACATACTAAGGTGGCAACAGTGGAGGATTACATCAGGGAAAATGGACGAACTATTGCAACACAACTTAAAAGCTATCCAGGAGAGGATGAAGAAATATGCTGATGATCATAGGAGTGAAAGGGAATTCCAGGTTGGAGATTGGGTATATTTGAGGTTGCAACCCTACAGACAATCATCTATGATGATCTGGAACAACACCAAACTATCTGCTAAATACTTTGGACCCTACTATATAGAGGAAAAGATTGAAAAAGTGGCCTACAGGCTCAGGTTACCTACTACATCAAAGATCCATCCTGTATTCCATGTGTCCCTGCTAAAGAAGAAGCTAGGGGACCTGACCACACCTATCCTGCAATTACAAAACACTGACGAAAAAGAGCAGATTAGAGTAGAACCTGTGGCACTATTAAGCAGAAGGATGATCAAGAGGAAGAATGCAGCTGTGACTCAATGGCTTATTCAATGGTGGGGTATTGAACCTGCAGAAGCAACTTGGGAAGATGCTGAACAGATAAAGGAGAAGTTTCCCCAATTCCGACCTTGAGGACAAAGGTCTTATGAGGGGGAGGTATTGTAATGAAATGCAGAAGTTGGCTAAAGCTGAAGTTTTGTGTTAGGAAGAAGAAAGGGAGAAGGCGTGGAAAACAGTGACTGAAGGCGTGATCAAGAGAAAGAATTCCAGCAAAGGCGCGTAAACTGAACCACGCCTTTGCTGGGTTTCATCTGTTCTAACAGAAAGCCAAGAAACGCGGCAACTTGCAGCAACTTGCAGCTGCATTTGGGATACATGTTTTAGGTGCTGTTAGGAGTCTGTTAGGAGTCATTGCTATATATGCAGGTCTGTCTGCTTAGTCGAGTAGCTTTTTTAGAAACCATTCATCCAGATTCATCTGAATTTGCTTGAGGAGCGATCCTCAGTTTCCCTTCCAATTTTCCTTCGATTCTTACCCTTTCTTAGCTTAAACCATCATTCCTGTTCTTGTAATTTCAGTTTCCAAAGTTCAATTAATAAAAGATCATATTCATACGTTTACTGTTCCATTGGTCCATTGTTAGTTGGTTCCTTAATTTGAGTTTGTTTCCTGCTGAACCCTGCAAAACTCTGGCCTCTCTGGTTTCTGTACCATAACAGTTTGTCGGTTATCATTGGAGCAGGAAGCTTCATCATCACTGGTTCAATGGAGCACCAGTCAATTCTTTCTTTTTTGTCGGCCATTAGCGATTCTTCGATTGTCATCTCTGGTCCATCGATGTGTATGTTTGATGGTTGCTACTACTGCAACCCTTTCATCAGCAACTTGAACTCTTTCCAATTGACCTTTCTTACAATTTCATTGGCAACAACAGTAGCGGTTCGTGCCTCTTATTCCCTAAATGCTTAGTTATATACTCAGTCTCCAATATTACGACTCTATTCTCATCATCGGTGACATCTTCTTGTCATTGTAGTCATCATTCCATCATCTCCACAACCCAACACCTCAATGCGTGCTTTGTCTGCATTGGTTTTTAAGCAACATATTCTCTCCCACATGCTTAGCTCAATAATCAGGGGAGTCTTCTTATTTCTTTTTATTTTGCAGTTTCATACACTGAGGACAATGTCTGATTTAGATATTAGGGAATGGATATTTCAAGTGTGAAAATTTTTCATGAAAATTTATAAATTTTTAATATGGTTTTGGAGCTTCTTGAGTTTTATGAAAATACAGTCAAGATATAAATATGAATAGTGTAATTTTACTAGTATGAGTGTGTTATTTTCTTGCAATTGACTTGAATGAAGGATGTACAAGATTTGACATATTTAACTAATTTGTGAGCTTTTGATTCTAATGAGCATGTCAATTATATTTGTTGTATTTTCTTTTGTTGAGTAATATCACATACGGTTTGATATTCTAGAACTACTTTGGTATGCATGTTGAGACCACACTTGAAATTGATGCATTAAAATGATAAGGGCAAATACGTTTAACCCTTTTTGACTTCCTAAAGACCTACCTTGATTATGTTTTCTCCTAATTAACCATGTTTGAGTCTTGACCTATTCTTTATTTAACTACCATAATTGTTACCTTAAGCCTTTTTGTTTATACTTTCTTATTTGAGCCTTGTGTCAAAGGAATACTTTAATATTCTTGCATGATGATTTCAAGAACTATTTCAAGGTTTGATCAAAGTTGGCAAGTGTATTTATATTTCAACGTTTGCTATATCTTGTGGAAAAAATGAAAAAAATGAAAAAATACAAAAAAAGTGAAAAAAAATGTTGTGAAGTGCTTTTGCATATATGCAGAAGCATATATGGTAGTTGGGCAAAGTCCTTTGTTATGTTTGCACTTGCTAAACTTGAGGAGTTTATGGGTATGTCGTGGAACTGTATATGTGAATGAAGAAGGTGTTAGAATTCATGCAAAGAATTGTTCGTATTTCCTTTGATTTGTTTAGCCGAAATTTCCCTTTTTATCTAATCTTTACCTAAGCTCCATCACAACCCTTGTCAAGGCCCTTTAATTTTTGCATTGAGTTCATATAAACTGGCGGAGATATGATATATTCGTAAGTTTATGATAATATCATCCATGGTGTTGATTTGAGTGTTGACTATCCCTTAACCATTTTGAGTGATGAGTGCATACAAGAATATCTATGTAAGGGTTGTTGGGTCTTATGCATCCTAATTTTGATGAAATTGTTGAGAAGACATGATATTTGTGTTATTATGTTATGCTATGAAATATTTGCCATCTTGATTGCAATGGTTGAACTAATAAATGTTCGAGGACAAGCATTATTTTGGTGTGGAGGAATTTATTAAACGGTTAATTTTGCATTCAATTTGTGAATATTTTTCCAATTATTTTGCTAGACAATGGTCTTAAGTAGTAGATTCTAGTTATATTTGATTTTTGGTGGTGTTTCTAGGAATATGCAGTGAGAAGAGAGTAAAAACTGCATGAAAAGTTGAATTTTCAGAAGGCTTTACTTTGCAAGGCACGACCACGTCTTATTCTATTATGAAACATGGGGTCTGCAGGACACAAGATGAATTTGTTGTTTGATTGGGAAGTGAACTACGCCTCTTAGTTGTCCATATTAGTCACCGAATTGGAGATCCTAATTGGATATGATGTGATGTGATTTATTTTGGAAACTAATTTTTATGTTTTGTTGGTTAGTTGATTTTAAATAGGAGTCTAGAGAGGAGAAATAATATTTTCCTTTTTTTTTTGTCAAATTGTCATCATCTACACCTATTTCTACTCGTACTCTAACCCTATTCTAGGGGATGATCCAATAGGATCATGGAAAATTGATAAAAATTAAACTACCACCGGACCATACAGATGCATTATACATTCATATGGATCTACAAGAAACCATATTAAGTGACAACTTTGATGGGAGGCAAGGATTGAACCTTTGACCTCCTACCCCACAAGACATATGGTGGCCTACCCTTGACATCTTTTCCTTATTAGTATGGGAAAAGCGAACGAACGAGGAACAAACCATTCGTTGGACTTCCGTTCGTCCAACAACTCTTTTCTTTATTCCTTTTCTTCTTTTTCTCTCTTAACAATAAACCCTACTTTTTCTTTTCGTTGTGAATCCACCATGAGGAGTGGCTAGTTTCTTGTTCTAGTCGAAAGATAATCAAAACTTTGGTTCATTGAATCTTGTGAGATCTAATCTGCTTTATTTTTTCATCTATTTATAAATATTTATATATTCTCTATTTGTTATTAAGATGATTGTTTTGCCTGAATTAAATAAAGGGCCCTTATTTAGTTCGACAAAATAATCTATCGCCATCTAAAATATCAAATCTGTAATAGTTTGATGGTTTAGTATTTGTGGCAAGTGATATAATTTGATTTGATTATAGTAGAAACTTTCACGTTTATATTACACAAATATATAATCTAGGCTAAATGAACCGACTTTATGTGTTTGTTAGTTAGAATTAGTAGCTTCTCTAGTTATTAATGTAATCAATAGATTAAATCTTATGAGCTTGTTTATGGTTACTTAATTGGCAAGAGAAATAGTCACACAACTTATTGTGATTATCGAAACAGTAAGGAGAAACAAGTTTTCAAAACTTGTTGACAACCATAACTAGTTTATTTATAAATAAATGATTTTATTCTTGTATTAATGATCAACTAATTGAACCAAAGTGGAGATTAATCTTTTGACTAGTGATTTGTCTTTTTAAATTTAGCTTTATTGCATTTTTGAATTATTGGTTTTATTTAGGTAAATTACTTAGGTTAATTTCCTACAATCCCCCATTTTTATTTATTATTTCTTTACAAAGAAATAAACCACCCAATATTTGAGAATACCACCTTGCTCATCACTATAATTGAATTTATAGTTTTAGAGTAGAAATTTTTATTTTTAGTGGTTTGATACCCAACAAACTTTCTCAAGGATGAAGTTCAAAGAGGCATTGCAGCCTCTACCTTAAGCCAAGGGAGTCCCCAAATACTCACTAAGATCATCAGTGCAAGCAATACCAAGATAACTAGAAATTTGGTTCTTGACAGCAACAATTGTATTTGAGAAAAAATAATATTTGATTTTTCAAGGCTGATGGACAACCCAGAACAAAGACTAAAATTGTCAAGAATGGATTTGACACTCTGAATAGATTTCTCATTCATAGAGGTGAACAGGACAATGTGATCAGCAAAGAAACAATGTGAGAGTTTAGGCACATTTTTTCCGAAGGAGAAGGGACACCAGTTTTCTTGAGTGAATTCCTCTTTTGATATTCTGGGAGAGATATTCAATGCAAAGACAAAAAAAAGGTAAGGTGAAAGCAGGTCACCTTGCCTTAATCATCTTGAGGGAGTAATCTACTCAGTTCGAGCTCTGTTATGGAGAATTGAGAGTCTTCAAGAGGAAAAACACAAAAGAATCAAATTTATGAGATTAGAATGGACATCAAAATGGAAGAGTGCATCCCTTAGAAAATGCCATTCTAGTTTGTCATAAGCTATTCAGAGGACCAATTTAATGGCACACGCTCCCTTGAGACCAACTTTCTTTCTTAGCTAGAAAAGAGATTCCGTAACCAAGATAACATCATTATTGCCCGCATCTGCCTAGGATAAAGCTAGATTGAAAAGGAGAAATAAATTTATCCATCAAAGGACTTAACCTAACTACAATGAATTTAGAAAGTATTTTATAGGAGGAATTGTATGGTCCCATGGGTCTGAGTATGGGGTTTATCAACTTTAGGAATCGAGCAAAGCAAAGTGTCATTGAAAGAAACGAGGAAGCGCAGCATCCTTCATGCCTTCAATTGGAAGGTTCAGAGAATGATTGACCTTTGTCTGCAACTATTCTTGTGAAGAAAAAGAAACAAGGAAGGCCGCCTAAAGATAATACAAAGTCTCATGGTGATGATAACTTCGCATTAACGGTCTCTGGTAGCCCATTTTTAAATGTATTCGCCATTTAAAGCTTTACTCTGGAATATAAGGGGTGCTTTGTGTCTTGAATCTATTCGTTATGTTGTCGATTTATGTCAGAAACATGCTGTAACTTTTCTTATTTTAATTGAGCCTATGCCTGGTTCACAACAACTTTCTGCAATTTGATTCAAGCTATCTTTTGATTGTGTGGAATCATTTTTAGATGCAAAATATAGTTCTTCTGGAAATCTTGTTTCAATTGTACTTTCCGGTCTTTTGTTGCTTAGCTACTTCAAGTTATTGTTACATTTTCTTCTTCCGATTCTCTTTCATTTTCGCCTATTTATTCAAAGTGCAAAGTGTCGAGAGAAGGAAATTATGGGTTGCTATGGAGGGGTTGTCTGCTAGAATTTCTCGTCCATGGCTTGCAACTAGTGACTTTAACATTATTGCTGTTGCCGATAAACAACTAGGTGGTGCTCCCCCAAGGGTTGCTGAAATTGGGAAGTTCAATGTGGCTCTTCAGAATTGCAATTTCATCTCGGTCAACTTTGATGGCTCTCAATACACATGGACTAACGAGAGATTTTGGCAACACTTTAATAGGGCAGTCTGCAACCCATTTTGGCTGGATGCATTTCCTTCAACTCATGTTTCTCATCTTTCTAGGGGCCACTCAGACCATTGCTCTTTGTTGCTCACTTGTGATAATGCAAGGGGCAGCTGTTAAACTCCTTTTCGATTTTTCAATGTTTGGGCAAAGCACTCTTCTTTCTCAGAAGTTGTTCGAGATTTTTGGCAGCAACCTGTTAACCATTCTGGTTTGCATGCAATTCACGACAAACTCATGGCTGTTTGGAAAAGGCTTCGTTTGTAGAATTAATATTGGTGCCAATGTTCATCTTGCTAAGGAGAAGCTGCTGTGAAGGGGGCGACAATTTGATCTTATTTATTACGAAGAAACTCAGATAAGGTCAAATGAGGCTAGAGCTTTGCACACTCATCAGCTATTGATTCAAGTAGAATATTGGATTCAGAAATCTTCTATTAAGCGGATTCAGGCAGGGATGCAAATACTTCATTCTTTCATGTGGCCGTTAGACCAAAAAAAAAAAAGCTCAAACTTTATTGCTAGAATCAAAGATGAGTCTGGCAACTTGCCTTGAGTCGATAGATGAGATAAAACACTCAGTGGTCAATTTCTTTAGTGGCTTAATTATTTGCAGCTGATCATGAAGTTCAACCCTGTCATTCTCTTCCATTCGAGTTGCTGATGATAGCAGATGAGCAAAATTTCAAATTAGCAGCTATTTCCACTAAAGAAGAGATCAAGTCTGTGGTTTTCTCTCTTGATAAGGATAGCGCAACTAGTCCTGACAGTTTCACAGTTTATTTCTTCCAAACATGTTGGGAGATTGTTGCGATTGATGTGGTGGCTACGATCGTGGATTCTTTCTCCGGTGCTACAATGCCAAGGGGAATTACTAGTACAATGATTACTTTGGTGCTAGGTTATTTCTATGCTGTGTCCCTGTTGTATTCACGTGTTGTGTTAGATAGTGTCACCCCTTACCTTTATTGGTGATATAGGTTTTCAAAATGTTTTAGTTTATTAGTATACATTTTGTCACCTCAAAATGTACTACATGTAGCAATACTCAGTGCCTTGCATCAAGATATCTTACCTTTATGAAAAGGGGAATCGCTTGTGAACATTAATGAATAGTGTATGGGTTGGTTACACCATCATTTGTGAACTGCAGGGGTGTTGTGGTCTTTTGGTGTTGGGTAGGCTAGACTTCATTGGAAATTGGTGGTGTCCATGTGGAGTAGCTCTCTAAATTTAGGTCCTGTTTGACAAATGAGTTTTTTGACTATTTGTTTAAAATTTTACTATAATTTATTATATAATTTATAGGGAAACTTTTTGAATTGTGTAAAAACTTTCCTTTTTTTTTTAAAAAAAAGGGATATTTTCTTTTTTTGTTCCTTGTCTTTTTTCATTTCTTTCTCTTTCTTTTTCTTTTTCCTTTTCTTTCTTCTCTGCTCCTTCTCCTCCACCTCACTATTCTTCTCCACCTCATCGGCTTCTCTTTTTTTTTTCTCTCTCTTTCTCTCCCCCTCCCTGTCCTCTCCTCCCTCCTTTTCTTCCTTCCTTCTCCCCCTCTCCCCCCTTCTTCCCTGTCACTTCCTTCCCCTCTCATCCCCTGCCCTCTCCCCCCTTCCCCACTCTCGCTGGTCGCTTGATCGTGCATGGGGGAGGGGGAGGGGGAGGGAGAGGGGGAGGAAGTGGCGGGGAGAGTAGGGAAAGGGGGAGAGAGGAGGGGAGGAGAAGAGGAAGGGAGGAGGAAGAAGGAGGAGGGGAGAGGGGAGGGGAGGAGAGAAAGAAAAGGAAAAAAAAAGAAAAAATTGGTCGTCGGCAGCTGGCGGCTCTAGTGGTGATGGCGGGTCGAGGTGGGTGGACAAAGAAGAAGAATAGAAAAAAGAGATTTGTGTGTTTTTTGGATATCGTAATGTGTATATTTTTAAATTTTAAGGAATTTTTTGAGGTTATTATAGTTAAAATTATTAAAAAATTTTATAGGAAAAAAACTTGACAAAAAATTTATTTGCCAAACAGGACCTTAGTTTTGCAGTGGTCGACAGGAGTTAGTGGACGTTGGCTTGTTTCTGTTGTGACCATTGGATGTTATGAGTTTAAATTTTCACCGTGTATCGAATTTGTTTGGAAAGAGTGGGGGAATTTATGGATAGTTGATTGAGTCTAAAAAGAAGCAAGAAACTTAGTGGCTATCATTTGTAGGTGTTCATTGACTTTTGCTTTCTTTCACCGTGCTGGCATTTTATCTGTGAAAATGTTGCAGCGGTTTGGTGGGTTTTAGGATTTTCCATGGGCTCTTAGATATCGTATGTGAGTTTTACTTTATTCTATTAGCATGCATGAGTGGCTGATGGACAGTTGAGAAGGCAGGGGAATGGGCATACCAAGGAAGGTGTTACGAAAAGATTAACCTATCCATACAAGACTCAGAAATTTCATAACAAACGCTCCTCCTTAGAGGCCGACGTCCCCGATGGCCTGGTAATTTTGGGACTCTCCCTTCATCGAGGCAGAGCCTCTGCGAGATTCGAACCTCGGACGTTGGGTTCGTTACCTGGCTCTGATACCACTGTAACGAAAAGGTTAACCTATCCATACAAGGCCCAGAAATTCCATAACAGAAGGCTGTAGATTTTTTTGGTCAAGCGAGTTCTATTTTTTTCCCCCTTTTTTGATAGCAGTTTGCTGTTCGTATGTATGGTTGGTGGGTATTTCGGATGCATTTCTATGTAGTTCATTAAAATTTGGTTTGCGTATCTTTGTATCTTGCGGTGATTGCGTTATAGTTATGACATTGGCTACTTTAGAAGTGGTTCAATTGATGGCTGGCTAAGGATATAATAGTGGTACTGTGGATTTGGCTATGTTGTTTACTTGATACTAGAAATCAATTGAATAATTGATTCTTTCTAATGCAAGTGGTCGTTCAATTCTATTCAGTCATGATGGTAATTGCATAGCCTAATACTTTGCCTTCTTTTTTATTAGGTTATTTTTCTTTGTTGTTTATTTAATTAGATTCAGTTGTGATTCCTTTGTCCGTTTCTTGTAGTACTATTTAGTTTAATATTCTGGATTGGTTATGCCAGAATGGGTCAGAATAGGTTTATGCTGAAAAAAACCTAAGACGAAGCAAAAGGCATGCTGCTTCTCAGAGTGGGAAGGAGGATGGTGGACCTTTGGATGTAGGGGTGTGCAAAGTCGAAAAATTTCGATTTCGAAATCGATTTCGAATTGAATTCGAAATTCGAATTCGGAATTTCGGTAATTCGGAAGTGAATTCGGTAATTTCGATTTCGAATTGGTCGAAATCGGGTCGAATTCGAAAACATAAATTTTAAAATCGGTGATTCCGAATTCGAATTGAGAATTTGAAATCGGAATTCGAAATAGGAAAACATAATTTCGAATTCGATTTATAATATTTATATATATAATATAATATTTTAACAATATTTATATATATAATATATAATTTATATTATTAAGATAATCAGTTAAATTGCAAAACAACTCCAAAAAAGCAAAATTGCAAATTGCAAAACCTAATCTTCCGCCTCTTCCTCATTCCTCATTCCTCAATTTGTCTCTGGCCAAAACCCTTCCTCCGCAGCTCCGCCTCCACTGCCTCCGAGACTCGAGAAGCCGAGAAGGAGCTCAACTTCGAAATAAGCAGCGCCTCATCTTCGCCGCCGCAGCCAAGCAGCTTGAGGATGCCCGTACACTAGCGGACTACAACATCCAGAACGAGTCCACCCTCCACCTCATCCTCCGCCTCCGGGGTGGCGCCAAGAAGCGCAAGAAGAAGATCTACACTAAGATCAAGAAAATGCGGCAAGTGTGGCCTCACCTATGTTTACCAGAAGGCCGGCGGTGACTGAGGGAACTTCTCTCCCCTTTTTGTTTTTATAAATTTTATAGTTACTAGTCTAATTGAACATTAGCAGCATGTTCTTTATTGGGTTTGAATGCTTTTTTTTTCGGTTGGGATTGTGGAGTGACTGGTGGTGAGCCGCGGCTGGAGAAGCCAGAAAGGCATTTTATCCGCCAAGAAGACGCTGGCTCTGGCGATAGAAAGGTACTGCCGCTGGCAGCTGTTGGAGCCTTCGGAAGGGATTGATTTCCTTCCTCCTCAGTCCTCCCAATTTCTTTAATTTGGAGCTTCTTTTGCTGGTGAAAGATTCATAGGGGATTATTTAAATAAACTGTGATTTGCCTTTGCTTGAACTTTATCTATCTGGGAAAGGCTTCAAGCTTCATCTTATGAATCTGATGAAGCTTCATAAGATTAAAAAATAAAAATAAAAAAGGAATTCGGTGAATTTGGAATTCACCGAATTCCGAATTCAATTCGGTATCGAATTCGAAATCGGAATTAGCCATTTCGAAATCGAATTCGGTCGGGAAAACTGAAGCCAAAATTTCGAAAATTTCCGATTTCAAACTTCCGAATTACCGCATTCGATTTCGATGCACACCCCTATTTGGATGTAATGTATAATAGCTGCAACAGCTTTTAATATGTGTGATCCAGTTGTTGCTAGCTAGCCAGTCGGAAAGGTGACAGGACAGAACCTTTATTAGCTTCAGAGCCTTTACTGGTATAAACGGGAAGTGGTGCACAATAGGCGCCTATTCAAGCTGAATCCACGAGTATAAGATACAAAGGGATTTGGGGCAGGGACGGTCCCTGAGCAATTCTCTCACGAGGAAATGAGAGGACTGCAATGGACCACGTATATTGGGAGCAGCAGTAAAGAAAAACGACATCGTTTCACTAAGTGAGCAGAATAAAAAAGTAAAAAATGTATTGAAATCCTAACGATGTCTGTTTGGGGCAAACAGACTGATTCAAAATTCAAATATCAAATGCAAAATTTTGAATCAACCGCATAAAATGAAAAGAAAAAAGTCGGGAAAGCATGGATTCATTCTTTTGTACACAAAAATAAGTCTTGCTATCTCTACGGATATTTGCCAAAAATAATTGAGAGATAAAAATGCAAACATTGAGGTGGGAGGAGAAATTTAGGGCACGTTTATATGAAGAAGAAAGGAGGCCAAATCTATTGAGAGGAAGCCAAGCTCGTGAGGCATTTTGAGTGAAGATGGAAGGACCAATTTATCTTTGTAGACATCTTTGGGAGGGAATGCAACAATTGAATGAGGTTAAAAATTGTTAGGACAATTTCTCTGCATCCTTTTCAGGGCAGGCAGCAAAGTAAAAGGGAATAGAGGAAATACATTTACAACAGTCTCCAGTTTTGTCGAACAACTAAGTAACAGCAACTGTGCCATCCAACATTGTGAAACATAATGCCCCAATTCGACGAAGGTAATGTCACTGAACCATGTCCTGAACTACATCTAATGATTTGTCACCTAAGGTATATAGATATAGTAAGAGCCAACTTGGGAGAGGTATGCACAAGGAACTTATGTGTGCCAAGTGTTTGTAAATTTGACTTAGTAGACGAATTAAATGACTTGGGAAGTTTATCGGCATATAAAATAACAAGAAGAGTATGAAGGTAATCATTACTTGCTTTTTTCATTCTTGTTGTAGGATAGCAGTGATACCATACAATTTAGAATGTATTACTGGCTGTGGATGGGCGTTCACATCATAGTAAACTGATACATACAGAGATAAAAGATAAGTAAAGTGAGTTATTGTAAATTACACGAATGAAATAAGGAGTACAACAAAATTCTACCAGGATTACAAGATATCTGAGTGATTGTGACTAGTTATACTTTTTTATAGCAATTTTTTTTTGAGATAAATTACTGATAGTTGAGAAATACTTTCATGTATCTCTAAAGAAGAATTCTTCCAAAATTATGAGATATTTGAGTGATTATGGCTAACTATACTTCTTGATATCAAATATATTTTAAGATAAACTGCTGATAGTTGAGGATGCAGGGCCTAGACGGTTGCCAGTAACAACTGTTCGGAATGATGTAATATTTTTTGAATAATGTGCAACTTTATATGAATTACTTGTAAAATTTAACAACAGAGATGAATTATTATATATGAGATCCACATGAACAGTAATACAATATCACACCTCTGTTGTAAAAATGCACAAGAAATTTACATAGAATTACAAAATATTCAAAAGAAGTTAGGGGGCGCTTGGTTCATAGACTCTGGTTTTGGAATTAAAATTTGGAATTGTAATTGGAATCATAGACTCTGGTTTTGGAATTAAAACTTTTCATTCCAATATCTTGCTTGGTTCACACATTGGAATTAGCATTATTCCAATTCCTGATGCTTGGTTTGATGAGTGTTTCGGAATTAAATGCAATTAAATTCCAAATTTACCCCTGGTATAACAATTCTTCTAAAACAAAAGAATTACACATACGACAAATTAACATTTTCATAATTGTAACTACAATAGTTATTAACTTTTTGATAAAACATAAGAAAATCATAAATAATAAAAAAATTAATACCAGAAAATAAATATAGTGGCTGCATTAACAAGGAATAAATTCCCAAAAAAAAGAGTTTTTAAACAATCACCCAAAAGGTGACAATTTTTGAGTCTCTTCCCAAAGGGTGAAAAATGCATCCAAGAAATGTGTTCTTCCAAATAAAAACGCAACATTCAAATACGTTATTTTATGTTTTGGAAATTTGTTTAAATATGAAAAATTGGTTAAATAGCCCATAAGATACCAGCTCTTTATGGAAAACTGGCAGGTTTTGTACCAGCTTTATGGAAAAAATTGATTAAATAGTGCCCAAAGGAAAACTAGTATGTTTTGTATTTAACATAAATTAAATATGTGAAAGTTAAAAAAACAAAATTGCTCATAAGATACCAGCTCTTTAAGGGAAACTGACAGGTTTTGTAGTATGTTTTGTATCAACTCTTTATGAAAAACATACCAACTCTTTATGAAAAAAATTGATTAAATAGCGCCCAAAGGAAAACTAGTATGTTTTGTATTTAACATAAATTAAATATGTGAAAGTTAAAAAAAAAAAAGAAATTACTCATAAGATACCAGCTCTTTATGGGAAATTAGCAGATTTTGTATTTAATACGCTATTTAACCAATTTTTTATATTTAAACAAATTTACGAAAATTAAAATAACGTATTTGAAAGTTGCATTTTTATTTGGAAGAACGCATTTCTTGAATGTGTTTTTCACCCTTTGGGAAGAGACTCAAAAATTGCCAGCCTTTAGGAAGTTAGTTTAAAAACTCTTTCTTTTTGAAAATTTACTCCATTAACAAGTCATTTGTGGTTCCTACATTAGATAATGATATGAAATAGATCTCTCCTTACATATATGAACAAAAGAAGGAGACTCAAATCACAAAAGCTAACCATACCAAATACAAGTCAATTGTCTAATCCAGTCGAGAGTGCCACTCAATGTCCACAATCTCCAAAAGACCAATCATATAACCATCTAACAATCACCATAACAAAAAGAAATTGTCATCAAATCATCACTTTCCAGCTAACAATAATTTTACTTCAGCGAGTAGATGGAGGATAAAGGAGGTTAATTACATATTGTCGTTTCATTTCTGCAGGAAGATTGTAGAACACATGAAGCTTGGAAACCTGCTCCGAAAGTATGTCGGCTGCATTCATTACATCTCCACTCGGTAAAGCAAGTTTCATTAACTCAGCAACAACTTGATCTCTTCTATCGGAGACCAATTGCTCACGTTTATCCTCATTTGACATGGCTGCTGCCATAGTTGTGAAATTAGCTTGAATTCCCTCCACGAAATCTCCAAATTTGCTGGTGAGAAGTTGCAATGATGCATCAAGATCACCCCTTGTTGTTGATGCAGATTTCATTTTTTTTGACACATTTGCAATGGGAGGGGATTGTTTCTTTTGTTTCTTGGAATTTCTTGTACTTGTTGAGCTTGGTTGAGTTGATTGCTCCATGGAATTTACTTCATCTTCTTCTACCTTATCATTATCCGAGTTTGACATAGCATCAAGCCCTTCATCTCCTTCCTCCAAATTTTGGACATCTTCCATATCTTGGACAGCTTGTGCAAAATCTTCAGCAACATTTCCAGTGGCTCTGTCTCTTCCATATACAATTTCAAGATCTCCTAAATATGGAAATTTGACATCCCAAAGGCCCTTCGCATCCTTATGAGTCTAGAGATAGAATAGAAAAATAAATGATAATCTTAATAAAAGGTTGAAAAAGAACATATCAGAATGTAAAAAGTAATCAATTTCTTACCTTGCACCAATCATCATACCACTGTTTTTCACAAGAAATCTTTTTCTCAGCATCATTCCAACTACAACCACTTTCTTTGCACATTTCAACAATTGCATGGAACCTATTTTTCAGCCACTTAACTTTTGATTCAATATGTGGGCTGACTTGTTTGGTAAAAGTAGGTTGCTTACGCAAGATAATTTTAAGCAATTCGCTCATATAATTATTTTTAAATCCTCCATCTGATTTCCACATTGGATCACAAGCCAACTCTTGCAATGATTCTATGAGCACTTTTACCTCTTCACCAGTCCAAAAACATTTATTTTTCCCTCTTCCACGTACAATTTCATCATTCTCCATCCTATCATTTAGAAGTCAACCCATATATATCAATTAATTTTGATACACAATAGCATATAACTGAAATTTATAATATAACAAAACACATAAAAGAACATACAATTAAAAGTCAATCCAAATTTAAAAGAACATACATCAAGTGTCAATCTAATTCACAAATCCACTACAAGAGTACATCAAATGTCAATCCAAATTTAATGAGTCTAAGAGCTAAACATCCATTCATAGCTAAATACTAAGTCCAGCCCTCCAATTGTCAAACATTTCATGTGCTAAATTATTTCTAAAATTTGCCCATTGATCACTTGGCAAAATAGTGGATATGTGCTCTACTTCTTCATCACTATCTTCATCTTCACTTTCATTTTCTTCACTTTGTAGTAATTCTTGTGGATCAAAAGTCATGAACTTCCTTATCAAGTTGTGCAGCAGACAACATGCCATAATTATTCGCACTTGTGTTTGAATTGGAAAAAATGAAGGGGATGCTAGAATCTTCCACCTTCCTTTTAGCAATCCAAAACATCTTTCTATGATATTTCTAGCTTTAGAATGTTTCATGTTGAAATATTCCTCTGGTCTTTGTGGTCGATAACCATTGAATTCATTAAGGTGATACCTTTGCCCTCGATAAGGGGCAAGAAATCCATCAGCATTACAATATCCAGCATCCACCAAGTAATAACAACCTTCAAAATTCAATCATGTACAAATTAATACTAGACTACCTTATTTTCGAAAAAAATTTGATTGAATGGTATTGAATACTGCAATATATGTTTACCTTGTGGGACTCTAAGACCATTTGGTCTAGAGATAGCATTTCGAAGCACACGACCATCATGTGCCGAACCTTCCCAACCAGGCAAGACATAGATAAATTGCATATTAGGAGAACAAACCCCTAATACATTCGTTGCAATACTTCCTTGTCTCGTTCGGTATCTTGATTTTTGTTCGGTGGGTGGTGTCACATCTATTAATGTCCCATCTAAGGCACCCAAACAATTCTATTTTAACAAAAATAAAAAATATAAATGAGTTAAAATGTCTATATTGGATAGTTTAGATGAAAACATACATTTTATTAAATGATTGTATTTTAATGTTTGAATTACCTTAAAACATTTCCATCTCTCATCTGTGCAATCTTCGGTAATAGGCTCAGGCTTCTTAAGTAATATAGTATGCAATTTCAAAACTGCTAGGAGGCAAAGATTAAATTGACGACTCACCGTTTCTCTACTTCTCCAAAATAGACCACAAATTGTTCTACTTTTCTTGTGGTGAGCCAAAACATATACAAACATGGCAACAATTTCTTCTATTGACATGTTTCTTGTAGCTTTCAAACCTCCAGTGTCTCTAATCATTTCACATAGTATCCCAAATGTTCGTCTATCCATACGAAGTTCGCTAATACAATAAGCATCACTTTCCCTAGTCAAATTGAATAAGTGTTGCATGCGCTCAGTGACTTTTTCTTCTTTTGATTTTATTTGGCGTCTTCTACTTTTGAGATGTATGAATATTAACTGGTACCACATCATAAACAGTGCAATAACAACCATTATCATTCCTGATAAAATCTTGCTTTGCCCTCGATATTTTTTGCGTCTTCTGTTTTCAGAAGGCAAACGTGGCATCTTTGTCTACATAACAATATGACAACCAAACGTAAGTATTCACCAAACTAGATTACGGCATCAAAATCTTCAAATGCATTAAACATCAATTGATCTTATTAAAAGGGCCTAGACATGCATCATACATCCGTAAACACAATGATGTATAGATATAAATAAGCATAAACAAACGAAATTGATGGTTGAAACTTGAAATCCTAATGTACGAATAACTATGAAACTGAAAGCTATTCAAGCAGACAATTTTACAAACAGGTACAAGGCATGCAGAAACCCACCCAAACTATACTAGTATTCACGGATCAAATAACCAAAAGATCAAGAATTGATTGACCTCCATTGAATGCGTAATCCAAGAAAACACATTAAAAACATAAAAATGACAAATCTAGTGACATTAACATTTATCTCACCAAAAAAAAGAATAAAATAATGTATTTGTTGAAGTAAGTGAATTAAAATACATGTATTACAACAAAATACATGGATTAAAAACATGTATTATTCTCACCAATAATAGTGTATTTGTTGCGGAAATAATTTCTTATTGGATTTTGTGACAAAAGAATATGAATTCATGGAAGGACGACTTTTTTGCAAAACAGAGAAGATTTGGTCCAGTTAGTGTTATTGTATCAGATTCCCTTCTTTTCTTCTTTATTTTCAGCTACCCAGTGAGTAGCCTGAAAAAACAGAGAAGAAGAAAGAGAAAAGCTTGCATACGAAAAGAAAATTGCAGAGGCAAGGGAGTTTGTAATCCACTGACCTGGGATCAAGGAATTCACCCTAGTAGAAGACTCTTCAACTCTAGAATTCGTTGTCCAAGGAGAGTCGAAAGCCACTGATCTTTATGGTTGTTCAACCGGTGAAGTAGAAGAGGTAGAAAATCTGATGAAAAAGAAGAACAGAAGGTGTGGCGTGTAATGAAGAAAAAAAGAGGGTAGGTTCATCATAAATGTTTTTGCTCGGGAATGAGTTGAGGGTTTTGTCCAAAACCTCCCAATTTACTCAGGAATGGTGAAAGTCCGATTTTTTAGAAATGATTCCAGAAATTGCATTCCAATAGACTTAACCCAAGCAACAAATAAGGGATTCATTCCATTATTTGATTCCCAAACCCTTTAACCAAGCAGCCCCTTACATTGTTCAAGAACGGTTGAACTGGCAATCGTCGTTGCCCTGTGTCGGATAGTTAATAAATACTCCCATGTATCTCTAACTAAGTGGGTTCTAATATGATTTGGCATCTATATACATAGAGAATCACATTTGAGTAGAAAAAAAAAAAAGAAAAGGAATAGTGGGTACAAGGGGGAGGGAACTGCACACTTTATTAATTAAACATTGCTAGTTGCTACTTTATGTTAGAAATTTGGTACATATTCATGCAATAGTAGTGAATTAATTAAAGAGAAATTTCTTTTAAATTTGGTTAGTATAAGTGCAGATTGTAGATATATGTGTTACGCTATGTACATATTATTTTGCTGAACTTACCTAGTGAAAGAAATTGGTTGTAATTCAATGTGCCTTGACATCATGTTAGAGAAGTATTATTTTATGTGAATAAATCGTAACAGTGGATTCAGATTGTGATAGTGTTGTAAAATAGTTTCAAATGAGACGTTTTTGGAAGAAGTGTTGCAGAAATATTGTGTCATTAGTCAATGTACCAAGGGAACACAAGAAGTAACTACTATGGGACAAGAATTTTTCATAAAGGCTACGAAATGATGAAAGTTGGTGAGATCTGAAGCAGAGATACATTGAATCAAAGTGGACTAAATCACATAGGTAAGAATATTGCAAACTCATCACAATATTTGGTTTGTTTTGTGACTGAAGGAGGATGAACTTACTTGCATGGTTTTGTTTGTACAACTTGTTTAAGATGGTGTGACATGAATAATGAAATTGAAACTCTGACGAAAACTCTGGTAACACAAGTTAGATACATTAAGAGCCAACTTGGGGGAGGAATGCACAAGGAACTTATGCACGCCAAGTGTTTGTAAAATTGACTCAGTAGACGAATTAAATGACGTAAGAAGTTTATAAGCATATAAAATAACAAAGAGAGTATGACGGTAATTGTTACTTTTTTTTTATTCTTGTTGCAGGATAATAGTGACACTGTACAATTTGGACTGCATTACCAACTGTGTATAGGTGCTCACATCACAGTAGACTGACACATACAAAGATAAAGATAACCAAATTGAGTCATTGTAAATTACACAAATGAAATAGGGAGTACAACAAAGAGGGATTCCTTCAAGATTACAAGGTATCTGAGTGATTGTGGCTAACTGTACTTCTTGATTACAGTAGACTGACACATACAAAGATAAAGATAAGCAAATTGAGTCATTATAAATTACACGAATGAAATAAGGAGTACAACAAAGAGGGATTCCTTCAAGATTGCTAGGTATCTGAGTGATTGTGACTAACTGTACTTCTTGATTACAAATACTTTTTGAGATAAACTACCAACGATTGGAAAATACATTCATGTATCTCTAAAGAGGGATTCTTCTAGGATTACACGATGTCTGAGTAATTATGGGTAGCTATACTTCTTGATAGTAAATATTTTTTGAGATAAACTACTGATAGTTAAGAAATACTCTTATGTATCTCTAATTAAGTGGATTCTAACATGGTTTGGCATCTATATACGTAAAGAATTACATTAGAGCGAGAAATGAAAAAAGGAATAATGGACACAATGGGAGAGGGAACTACGCATTTTATTAATTAAACATTGTTGGTTGCTACCTTATGTTAGAAATTTGGTACCTATTTATGCAATGGCAATGAATTAATTAAAGAGGATGTCTTTTAAATTTGATATGAGTGTAGATTGTAGATATATGTGTTATGCTATGTACATATTGTTTAGCTAGACGTACCTAATGAAAGAAATTGGTTACAATTCAATGTTCCTTGACATCATGTTGGAGAAGTATTATTTTATCTGAATAAATATAGTCACCATGGAGTAAAACTGTTATGGTGTTGTAAATTAGTATTTCACTAATGTAATGATGTTAAAACCATGTCTGTCTAAATGACAATAGAAGAAAAATTTATAAAAGGATGGGAAGGAGAGGGAAGGAGGATTTGCACATAATATTAAATAGTAACTATTGTTATCTCATGCTTGTAACATTGTACCTTTTTGTAGAATAGTAGTATAATAAATGAAACGCATTTTTTGAAACTAGATGGGTATAAGTATAGATTGTAATTTGTATCTAGTAGGTCAAATGACATATTGTTTAGACTGCCTTTCTTATAGTTATCTTAATTAGTGTGCATGTACATCTTGTTAGATAATTATTACATTCTATGTTAGAACAGTGACAATGTAGAAATACTTTGACATGGTCGTAAATGTATAATCAACTAGCATAATGATGTTAAATTAGGTCCAGGAGATTGATAATGGAAACCATGTAGGAAAAGAAATGCAGACATTAATAAGCATTAGTAATTGTTTACTCTTATTTATAAGTTAGAACCTCGACTAACTGTAGCAATCCAATAATTGAAACCCACAATATGAGAGTTGATTGAGATGAGTCTTGGTTCTAATGTCTATATGTTAGGCTGAATGTACTTGTTGTTCAAAATATTTTACTCACAATTGAATATGCTATATCATTCTTGGAACTAATTTATCTTGATTTAGGAATGTTGGCGAAAACCTTATGTAATTGAAATGTAGTTGTTTATCAAAAAGTTGGTGCAGAATGTTGAAAGTCATTATTCAACACAATGTTGAAGAAAACAACTTCATCTTTCTAACCGGGAATTGAAAATTCAAAATCATATTTACCTTTAAGGAAACTAATTTCTCTCTCTAGCTGGGGATGAGAAAGTTACTGAGAGATAACCTTCTCCCTCTTTGTTGAAGCTGGAGGAGTAACGTGTTGTGACGGATATGTGCTTGATGGATAAGGGCTATTCAAACTGAAGAAGCAAGCTATAGTAGTGTTTCATCATTACAGAGGAGATTTGTTGACGATTAAGGGTAAAGAACACAGATGCAACAGGTATTGATGCCTCGTAATTTCGATCATGAAGCAGATATTGCGTAGCAAAATAAAATTGAGTACATACACCACTATCCCAGATGGCGAAGTAAGGTTGAAAAACAATGGTAGAGGTAGACAAAGGTAATTCTACTAACCCTTATCCTTAATTTTGGTTATTCATAGGTCGATTAGTAACTTTTAAAATAACCAAGTCATTAGATTGATAAAGGAGTTTAAACTTCACACAACTGGGGAAAAATGTTAAGTATAGTTAGGAAAACTATGTTATAAAGCAAGAGTTATGAATAATACAATTCTTGTGTTTGTATGACTATACAGAAAGTGAGCTAAAAGTTACAATCTATTGATATGACTGTACATGCATAAATTTTGCTACTTGTAATTGCTTTTAAAGTATGACATAACTTTTGATAACATATAGGACTTTGTCTAGATAAGGTGTGTGATGTACACCTTGTTTATCAGAATATATGGTATGTTATTCATCAATAACATTATATCGAAAGTTTTTACTAGATGGTTATTTGTTCCAATCACCTATTAAATTGACCATTAGTGCTTATGAGAATGCATTAAATATTTAGTAGATAGGTATTTTACTTCAATAAGTAGCATGTATATATATAAATACTTAGTGAATATACAATCTGATTGAAATAATGTACACTGTGTTACTGACCAAGTACAATGCATAAAAATTGTTGACCATGCAGTTATTTGTCTACATGCATCTTGCAATTAGTCATCGCAACCATATGCATAGTGCAGTGGTATGCATACATTTGAAATGGTTATTAGTGTTTTAACCCACTTGCGCATCTCCTTGCAAGCTGCAGTGGTTGTGTAATTTTATTTGTATGACTAATACCCATTTGTCTATAAGCACCTTACACGGGGTAATTTATGAGGTACAATCAGTTTACTAAAATGTACATTATGTTAGATGTTAGTTGCTTGATTGTGTATATCTATGAAAGGTAGTGCAATGGTACGCATAAATTTGGAATGGTTATTGGCCCTTTGATCAACTTGGGCATCTCCCTATAATGGATATGTAATTTTACTTGTACGAGTAATACTTGTTTGTCTATAAGTACTTTACACAGGATCATCTATGAGGTACAATCAATTTACAAAACTATACATCATGTTAGGTGTTAATTACTCGACTACGTATATTTGTAAAGGGAGATTAGCAATAGTGCAACAAAAAGTAGTTACATGAGTTGGAAAGTATTTTATAAACTTTGGTATAGTTGATATTAGCATTTTTCTGTAGAGTGTACACGTTGTTAGTAGGTATGGAGTAGTGCTATATCTTATTTATGCTTATATGGCCATAAATTTACAAAAGTTAGTCTATTGTTTGAATTTGAAATTGGTTGTTAACCCATACATACTATCACATACATACACATAATGTAAGAATGAATTTACTATATAATTGTTTATTAATTCATAGAGTTCATATAGGCGTATAAATTGGGATCTGATTAACTATACCCTGTATGTAATTGTTAACACATTATATCTTATTGATCTTATTTTGCAGTGTGCCATGGGCAAAGAGAGTTTCTTTTGACAAATCAATGGATATCAATCAATGCTAGTGGAGTAAAGAAATTAGATTGGACAATTAGATAGTTCATTACGCTAGACTTGTAATACTAGTTAGAATGTACTTACATTTAGTTCTTAATGCATTACCGCATGTTCAATCCATTTTACAATGTATTAGCAGAAAAAAAGTTAAATTATTAATTTTAGATTCTGTTTATCAGTGTTGTATATTTAGTTAGTATTTAAGTACTATTTGTTGTTAATTTTTTATTGTTAGCTCAATCTATTTTACAATATATCCAGAGCAATAACTCTATTATATTAATTAGTAAAACAATATTTATTTTTTATTGCTAATTAGCAACCTGCCAATATTGTACCCCATGTTGGTATTTATTGACTTTCCATTGCTAATGCTTTACAAACTATTTAGTCCATTTTTGATATGTTTAAAGAAATAAAGATTTTTTTATTTCACAAATTGGTAAAAACTAGTTATATTTGATTACTTATGAGTTACATACATATTCATTGAACAAAAATTTAATTAGTCATTTACCACTATTACGAAAATAGTGGATTTAGGTAAGATTTTAGTTATCAATATATGACAATCTCAAAAAGTAGTAATTACCCATGCATATTGCAATGAGTCATTGCAGTCACATGCATAGTGCAATGGTAGACATATATTTAGAATGATTATTGGTGTTTTGACTCATTTGTGTATCTTCTTGGAGGCTATAGTAGGTGTGTAATTGTATTTGTATGACTAATACTAATTTATCTATAAGCAACTTACACGAGGTGATCTATGAGATACAATCAGTTTACAAAAATGTACATCATGTTAGATGTTAGTTACTTAATTGTGTATATCTATGAAAGGTAGTGCAATGGTACGCATAACTTTGGAATGGTTATTGGCCATTTGATCAACTTGTGCAGCTCCTTATAATTGATGCATAATTTAATTGTATGAGTAATACTAGATTGTCTGTGAGTATTTTACATGGAGTGATCTATGAGTTACAATCAGTTTATAAAAATATACATCATGTTAGATGTTAGTTACTTGACTATATATATTTGTAAAAGGAAAATTAGATATAGTGCAGTAAAAGATAACTACGTGAGTTGGAATGTATTTTAGAAACTTTGGTGTAGTTGATATTAGTATTTTTCTGTGGAGTGTACACGTTTCCGTTTTATCCACAAATTTGTAACACATAGTGTCACTCATTTTTATTTTTATCAAACCCTAAACTAAAAGCCTTAGAAATGTGGTTGGAATGTCAATTTTGACATACTTCTATCATTTAATTGTTCTTTGAACAAATATCCTTGAGTTTATTAGGTATGATGCATAAAAAAATAAACCAAATATACACTCCAATTATAACAATATGTACAACAATTCTAATAGATATATACAATGATTCAAACAAATTTACAAATTGAACAAAAATCTATGATGATTACAATGATATTTACAACGATTCGTACCTATCACTACATAACATTTTTTATAAATCGAAATTGAAAATTTACAAATATTGTGCTAACAAAAATTTATAAAAAGAAAGAAAAAGAGTTATACAATGCTGTTAATTGAGTTTTACTTGCTCCATTCTTCTTCTCAAGTTGATTTCTTTTTTTTTTTCTTTCTAATTATAAATGGTGGGATTGGTTATGCAAGCTCAAGAGTTTCCACTTTTCATATTTCTTCCTTTTCACATGGATTCTTCTTTGTCCTTTTCTGTGCCATCTTGCCACTACTCATAGAAATTGTAAAGGTTATTTACTTTGTTCAACATATGTCAGTTTTGCTAAAACTTTATATACTTTTATCTATGCAAATTAAAATAAAGTGAGACCAATTCAACAACTCGTAATTGCAATCAATCAAACAGTCACGTCTTACTATCCTGCCAACATACTAGTACAACATAAAAGCATTGACAAACTTACATATTCAAGGATTTTGATGGTGCTTCAAGTTCGCTACTACCTAATTTTTCAATTTTTTCTTCTCTCGATGCTTTCTTAGTCGAATTTCTCAATCTCCTTCATGTCATTTGCACCAGTTTTTGATAAACAATTACATTTAAATTACATAAGATTTTTTCCCAACATTCCTAAATCAAGATAAAGTAGTTCTAAGAATGATATAGCAAATTCAATTATGAATAAGACATTTTGAACAACAAGTACATTCAACCTAACATATAGACATTTTGAACAAGATATACATGATCTATGAGACATAATCAATGTGGTGTTAATTATTTGGCTGTGTATATCTGTAAAAGGTAGATTGAAAATAGCACAGTGAAAAGTAGCTATGTGAGCTGGCATGTATTCTAGAACTTTGGTATAGTTGATATTTGCACTTTTCTGTGAAGGTATAGCTATGTGGTTGTTTTGATGTTCATAAAGTTTTCTCCTGACATTCCTAAATCAAGATAAAGTAATAATATAATAGATTCAATTATGCGCAAGACATTTTGAACAACAAGTGCATTCAGCCCAACATATAGGCATTAGAATCAAGATTCATGGCAATCAACTTTCATACTGTGGGCTAGGGATGTCCTCGAGCCAAGTCGAGCTCGAGTATTGCTATATTCGAGCTCGACTCGACCTATATGTAACTCGATCGAGCCTAAAAATCGTAACTCGAGACTTGACTCGAGAAAATTCTTTTAAGCTCGAGACTCGACTCGATAAGGCTCGACCAAAAGCCTTATCGAGTCGAGTCTAATCAAGTTTTTTGACTCGACTCGAAAAGTGTACACTTGTAAATTCAGTATAAATTATACCCATAACGGTCATTTTATAATTATAATACATATATTATTTAAATTATATATATTAATTAAATATATCCGGCTCGACGAGCTAGTCGCAAATTCCTGACTCGAACTCGACTCGAAAGTATATTCAAGTAGCTTGAGACTCGGCTCAAACTCGATTTGATTGAGTTCAAGCCAAGTTGTTGACTGAGCTACTCGCGAGCTACTCGATAGTGGTTTGGCTCGCTTACATCCCTACTGTGGGCTTCAATTACTGGTCTGCTACAGTTAATTGGGGTTTCAACTTATAAACAAGAGTAAACTTATGTCTGCATTTCTTTCCTCACAAGGGTTTCATTATCAATTTCTAGGACTTGATTTAATATCATTATGCTAGTTGATTGTGCATTTACAGTCGTGACAAAGCATTTCTCCACCATCACTGTTCTATCACAGAATGTAATAGTTATCTAACAAGATGTACATGCACACTATTAAAATAATTGAATCATTTTTCCACACTAAGAAAGGCAATTTGAACAAGATGTCTTACCTTCTTTTTTTTCCTTCTTTTCCCTAATTTCTTTCCACTACATGTTATGCGTAATTACCACCAAGCTCATGTATTGAGTTTTATAGATGTTGCGAGAGACAAACACCAGCCACTTACATATTAAGTGATTTAGATGGAGCCTTAGGTTGTCTGCCATCAAACTTTCTTGTTGCTTCATCTCTACCACCTTTCTTACTAGAAGTTCTCGATTTTTTCTTGCCATTTAAACTGGAGTTTTACACAGACAATTGCACTTCAGTTCCATTATGCTTTCCCCACTTATTCTTAATGCATTACAAAGTACTAACATAAATAATATATCACTTTCAAATCTTAGTGACAATGGTTATGAAAACTTGTAACTTATTTTCCACACTCTGTTTGCCAAAATTAACAATAAGTTAATTATTCTGTCTCGCCAATTTCACTTACAATCTACTCTCACTCATTTATCAAGATTGATGGGATTGACTTCTTCTTCTATTTCTTGTCCTACTCTACAAATATGAGTTAATGTAACAACCAGGAGGTACCAATTTCACAGTTATGTTGACGAAATTTTACAAAACAGTTCTTATACTGTAATTGCTAACTCACTGCATGTTACAGTTATCCAACTTCATTCTTAACAAGCACACTAGCAACGTATAACTTGTAACCTTTTTCCACATTGAGTATGCCAAACTAAAAACTATGTTATTCATTCTGCCCACCCTGTTCAGATTGTCGTCTGGTGCCCTAGCTATCAAGTTTCAAACAATCAACCTCTTCTTCTATTTATCCTGTGATTATGCAAATACGAGTTAACTAACAAACAATAGGTAGCAATTTCACAGTATGTTCACGCAATATTACATATCAGTTCTGCTACTGTAACTGTTGACTAACTGCACGTAACAGTTATTCAACATGGTGTCCAGCCCCGCTAGCTAAAAAAACTTGCAACTTTTTTCTCTGCAATGCGTCTACCAATCTGAGTGTTTTACTTCGCATAATAATTTTATTCCTCGTCATTATTTATTCATGTGAAATGTCTCTTATACAATATGCTGTAAGAGGCATTTTTAAGGGAATTATCTTTGTAATACTTTTTTTTCGCTTTGTATGTTGCCGTGAATAGTATGTACAAACCACACATAAAGTATAATCTGCACGCAAGCACTGCTAATCAATAAAATCTATAAGAAATTCATAGAAACAACCAGTACCCTTGTTACATTATTACCCAGGCAATTTCTCATCCCATTCACATGATTTTACAAACACTTGGCACACTAAGTTTTCCTTACCTATCCTCCCCTATGTTGGCCACCAAAATACTTACCTTCTTCTACTCGAGACTAGTGAACAATCTGTTCCACCAAAACCATTAAAGATCAATTAACATATTCATTCACAACATTGTCCAACAATGACAAGTACTCACATCGCTCCACGACCTTGTCAAATTTCGAAAGTTATGTGATACCATTGCTGTTTTGTTACCTAGGTATTTCTTGCTTTATCTCTTCTCCGGATGCGAAACTCTGCTCTTCTGTCACTACTTCTCCTTTTTCTTGCTGTAATATACCTCAGCACAATTGTATTTCCCTTGCCTTCCCCGATCCCTAGTCTGCCTCCAACCACTTTCTTGTTCTGCCTCCAACCATTTTCTTGTATTCTCTATTTGCTTTTGTTTTTTGATGTTATGGACGAGTGAAAATTAGCAATTATTGTGGAGGGAAAGCAAATGACCTTTTTGTTTGACCATTCATTTGCACGGGATTTTGTGGAACGGAGCTAATGCTTCATGACGAAGTCCGTTAGAAGCGTCAATTTCTTTTTTCCATTACTAATTTATGTGATGTCGTTTTTCCACCTTCCCAAAACTGGTCGACATGGTTATTTCCTGGGATTGTGAGGGGACCGTTCAGGAACGGTCATCAGAATGTCTGATGACCGTCCCTGCCCCGTATCCGATAGAATGACCGTCCCTGCCCCATATCCGATACAAAGAGTACATAACTTAGACCATGTCTAATAATTCAGTTTAACACTTAAATTTAATGAATTCAGATCATAACATATTCAAACTGTTTGATAACTAAAAATTGAACGTCTGAATTAATCAAGTGGCACTAATTTGTTTAGACAAAACTTGCCCCAAAATTAAATGATAAGTTATTCACTTATCACTGAATGTGATATGCATTCAAATGTATTAGATTTAATACTTAACAATTCAATAATTTAATGGATTTAGACTCGAAATTTCATATTTCAGATTTCAGTTTTATCAAACTCAACCTTAATGTGATTCATTGCTATTAAGAATATTTAGTTGACTTATTATTTATGTATGAATTGAGTTGAACTGCTTAAGCTATGTTGTTTTCTAGCATGGAGTTACTTCATGTCTGTAACGGTTGGAACCCAAAATTGCCGTGTTTTTAGATTGGTTTGGCATTGTTTTCTTTAATGGGAAGTTATGCATATAAAAATTGCTGTGCTTTCAGATTGATTTGGCATTGTTTTTTTTTTTTTGAATGGCAAGTTGTGGATATCATAAGTCGTTACTACAAGTCTACATGTCTATAACTATTGTGAACGTTAAAATTGCAGTGTTTTAGATTGATTTAGCATTGTGTTTTTGAATGGGAAGTTATCAATATAAAAATTGCAGTGTTTTTAGATTGATTTGGCAATGATTTTTTGAATGGCAAGCTATGGATATGTGATAAAGTGGGTGCATACTTTATTAGAGTGCAAATTGGAGCCATTGAATTTCAATCTGAAAAGGAAGGGGTAGTATGCTTGGTATGATAGAGAAATCTTACCTCATTGCATCTACTCGATGCTTTTGCTAATTCTGGGATTGAGCATGTAGGTTTGTTGGATTACCGATAATTATTTTGAGCATGTAAATCTTAAAAGTGAGCAAAAAAATTTTTAATTTCCTCTCATAATTACACTAGAAAAGCCAAGCAAGACACACAAAAAAAAAAAAAAAAAAAAAGCCAAGTCAAGACTCAAAAAATAAGTTTACATTAAGGTAAGCTGAAAGTTATGACTTATATATAACACTGTTTATTGGTCAGTTATTATATAATATGATACATTAGTAGATATATAATGCATATAATACACAATTTATAAATAAATGGACAATCAAATTTCAATATTCATTTCCAAACTATTTTACCAAACTTCCAGCATTGAATATTATCCGTTCTACCGATGTCTAACATTCGATCGAGTTTGGATCAATCGGTTTTTTGACTTTTTTTGAACTAAGAACATCTTTGATGGAAAGGGCCTAAGAGGTGAATTACGAACCTCGCTCTAGGATCTTAGAATTAACTCTTGTTTTCTTTTAAGCATGCCTTGTAGTTTGGATAGGAGTTTATTTGAATGATTTATTTGAGATAATTATTATAGTATTTTTTGTGATATGATGTATGTAAAATAAAAAATTAATTTAAAAAATAAAGAAAAATTTATGAAACAAATTATTGTATTTCAAATTATCTCAATCCAAACACACTTGTGATTTGCAAGAACCGCCTGGTGTAGGTGACCTAAGATTTCGACGGGTACCCTATTCAATAGAGGGCGACCAAAGTGGAACTCGCCCAAGATTTTCTAACTGACCCAAAAAAAAAAAAAAAAAACTTTGTCACGCGTAGAGGCCTAACGCGAAGAGTTAGTTATATCATGGTTCAAAATCTCCGATTACGTTTCCCTCCCGTTATCTCCGGAAAAAAGTCAAAAAAAGTCTGCTCACGAAAACGATGGTGATGACAAGTTCCGGCCTTCTAGGCATCTTCCTTCCCATTGCACGCGTAGGCGAAAACCAAAATGGTGTTTCTGTGCAAGATGAGGAGGAGCAGAGGAGAGGGCCAGGGATTCTTCCTTCTTTGGTTTATCCCCATTTTGTACGACCAATTAAGTTGGGGCTCCGATAAGGAGGGCAACGGAAGGGATACTGGTGGCTGGTTCTTGGTCAGTAATGGAGGAAATAGCTGAAAATTCTATTGGTGATGGAAATGCTGCTGCTCTGTCGTCTACGGAGATGTCAGGTTCAAGAAGCTTTGCATTTGCAATTGTGGCTCGTAGGAAAGAGGGAAAGCAGACACAGAATTTGACTGAAATGAAGCCTAGTAAGGACGACAAGATGGGTCTTGAGCTCTCTCTCAGCTTACCAAACGTTTCATGGCTGCCTATTGGGAGCACCCCAGATGGCGAAAAAGAGCAGCAGCCATCGAGGGTTGACTTTGACTTTCTTGAATCAGTCATAGCAAAGCCAGTAGTAGTAGCAGCTAAGATGTTTGAGGAAATGTCCGAAAGAGAAATTGCTTGTTTGAAGGAGTCAGCGAGGGAATTGATCTGCGATCCGGGTCAGATCTATATGCTAAGCGTAATTCGCCAATTACTCCCAAAAAGGTCTGTTATCAGTCTGGAGTTGCTGCTACAGAAGTGCCATCGAACTCAGTTGCAGATCTTGGTGGCCATCAAGACTGGTCAAGCCGAATTACTTGAGTTTGATTTTCCTGTGTTTTTCTCTGACTTGGCAGAAATATATGTGGAGTTAAGGTGTAGAAATCTGAAATGCCAGATACACTTAGGAGAGAATAAATGTAATTGCAAGTTCTGTGCGGAAAAGAATGGTTTTTGTAAAGATTGCATGTGTATGCTGTGTTCAAAGTTTGACATGGAATCTACTACCTGTAGTTGGGTGGCGTGCGATAAATGTCTGCACTGGTATCATGTAGATTGTGGGATGCAAGAATCTTGTTTTAGAAATGTGCTTGGTGCCTCTGGAAATGGAGCAGAGATGAACTTGTTCTGCATTGCTTGTGGTCATACTTCTGAAATGTTTGGCTTTGCTTTTAAAAAGTGTGGAAAGGAGTTCACATCAGAAGCTCTTTCCAGGGAACTAAATTACTTTCGGAGGATCTTTTCTACAAGCAATACTTTTAGAGGGAAAAGATTGCATGAGATAGCAACTCTGATGCTATCATTTTTGGAAGATAGAGCTAATGTTCAAGAAGTTGAACATCAAACTGCAGGTTCCTTTAATGGTATGAGCTCATTTTGAATTATGCATCTACACCTTATTCTTGTGTGTAACATTCTAGTACTTATGAGGTGCTTTCTGTTTGCTTTCTGTTTGGCCCCTTTTAAATCATTGCGGAGCTGAAATAACTTTATCTTTTTCCATGGTGTACCACCTGATTTTGCAAACAAAAGAAATTGAAACTATCTGTGATTGAAGCACTGGTACTTCAGCAGCTGAGTCTTGGGAAATTTCGAATCCAAAGCATTATGATAACCATTGCCTTCGGAAATGTACAGAATGAACTATCCAAAAATCTACTTGCACATCCAATGTTATGTAACTTATGATCATTTTCTTGAGGAATAAGTTTTGACCATAAGCTGTTCTCAACCAATTGTGTGACACTTGTGCAAATATTTGTTATGGAAATTAGTCATTGTTTTACAGTTCTAAATTCTTTCCCTTCTATTTTCAAGTTAATTGCCCTAGATGAAGTACCTTGGCAGATTTTTATGCATTTACCATCAAGTCAATTGACAGTCTTTAAAGTCCATAGTCATGGGCTTTAGAATCTTGCAAGTTATAACTGAAATTTTTGACAGCTGTCAGAGAACAGGATAGAAAATACACTCTCTCCAAAGATTTGCCGTAGTTTCTAGGAGTATCCTGCTAGCTTCATGAGTTGGTAATACCCCATTTGTCATTGGTGGAAGCTAGATGGAACTAAAGACCATGGGAAACTGAGTGATTTTATCAGGTTTTTTCAAAGTAAGAACTTGGTGATACAATTGAAACTTTGATGACATCATCAAAAAGTTGAACTCAAGTAGATTATCAGGGAGATGATAATGGCACTCCACAAAAAACCTCCAATGCTCTATTCTTTGTCATTTTCAATCGGAAAGACTAAACCATCCTCAGATAAAAATTGGTTTCCAAGGCTATCCTTCTCATCTTGTTATCCCTGCCAAACAGTTGTGTTCATCAACACACCCACCGACCCACTGTGCTCTGTAGTAGTATCTATCCTAGTCCCATGACCCATTCCCCATTGTGCAACTGCTGCTGCCACAAAACTCAATTGCAGACTACTTATTCCATCTTCTATCCTATTGGTCCATGACCTCAGCATGCTTTCAAGAGCGCAACCTGCAGCCTCCAACTTTCTGCCAGCCGATCCAGACGAAAACAAGACATTATTTTTCTCAATTGCACCATCCCTATATAATCTGTATATGCTGCAATCTTTCTTGTTGAGTGATTGAATAAAATGAAAAATGAAATTGATTTGTGTCTGATTATGGCAATAGGCTATTCCATGACAAACCTTTGAAAATTTCTGATCCTAAACTGCTCTCTATAATGGGTTCTAATTGATTTCTTGTATCAATTGCATTAAAATGTAAACCTTTTTTGGAGAAGTTGGTTTCTTGATGATATTTTCTTTGATTGTCTTTGTTCTTTTGCGGGTGGTTCACATAAAAAATGATGGAACCTTAGTTCACTGGCCTAAGGAAGAAAGAAATAGAGTGGTCAGTGGAGTTGATTTAGCCACTTAGTGTCGGGTGGCAGAGATTGGTGGCCTTCTTCTTCTAACAGTGGTCAAGAGTTGTTGGCTTGGGAACCTTAAAGCAGATAAGAGAAAGGGCACCTTAGTCATAAAGAAGACAAAAAACAGGGGATGGAGTGCGAGAGGATATATGTGGAGCACGAATAATCATTCGCCGATTATCATTGCAACGTGCTGATGCAAAAGGAAAGCCAATTGAATTTCCAAAATAGAAATGGTGGTTGGGGCAATAATGACAAACCTTAACAAAAAACTATAATGACCCTCAGAACATGGTGCTGTGGATTACCCTTTATTGAATGAGGTGGTCTATTATACTAATACCAACTGGTTTCAGGCTGTATAAAGACAAAACTTTGGAAGGAATTAATGGATTTCACATGGTACAGAAGTTGGAAGGCTACACTTTTGAATACTGGCTCGTGAACTTCTTTTCAAGTGCAGTCCTTTAAGCAATCAGGAGTCTTGAATACTCTCTCTCTCTCTCTCTCTCTCTCTCTCTCTTTCTCTGCTGCAGTGACGTCCCTTGGTTTGGTTTTATATCTCTTTTTCAATGGTAACATGCTATTTCCTCATTTTGGGAATTAGCAAGATATATTCTCTTATAAAGGACTGAGTAAAATATTCTGTTATTGTTTGAGTTTTGAGACTCAATTTTGCATACAAATTATAAAGGTGCCAAAGTGAACCTAAAGCTGAGAAGAGGCATTTTCTCTTGATTGGGATATCACAATACATAAAAACAATTAAAATCTTTATGGTTTTGGTATTAATACCTCATCAAAAGCCTATAGTTATGAGGTCTTACTTATAAAAAAGGAGATTCCAGAATGAAGTGGCTTTAGAAGTGTCACTAAGATTTAAAACCACGGCAGTTGCAACTTGCCTCTGGCTTCTTTTTTCTTGATTATCTGTCTCCATCATTTCTTCGTTGTTGGCAGTGGAGAAGATTTGGAACCTTTTTGTCTACTGTTGTGAAGTTCTGGGCAGGACTCTGACCATTGACAAGCTATTAGATATCTTCAAGAACCATGGTCCAGAGTGGCAGCAATTGCAAAAGACTCAACTTAAGGAACCTGAGGAGCTGACTCTGAAGACATCTGGCAAGGAGAAGGATGACTTCAACTGGACAGGCTTATTGTCTGCACCAAGTGACCCAGGTCAGTTCTTTATAATTCAGAAGCTTTGCTTTCATTTCTTTTCTCTACATCCTTTGCTTTTCTTTTATTTGTTCTCTTCTGGCAAAACTTAAGCTCAAATTCAAGCAACAACATGTCAGATAGTGTGCTCTTGGAGAGGGCCAGAAAGCTGCTCCGGGGCAACAATGGATCATCTAGAGTTCAGTGTGATGGGCTTGCGGGCATGATGCAGATATTTGACAATGACAAACATGGAAATAACTGGAGAAGCTTGTCATCATCCTCTTCTTCCCCAATTTACCCACCTTGGGGAGCATATACAAAGTCCAAGAAAAGGCATTTACTTTAGTTGCACTTAGTTGGAACTGTCTTTTACCTGATTGTTGGGAAATAGCATGAATGACTTATTAGTTCAGGGGTTTAGCAATATTTGACATCCTTTGCGAATTGTATGATATATCGTGGGTAAAAAGTGGAAAAGGAAACAAAAGGGATCATAAATCTTAAAAGACGGTTTTGTTCTAATTCACATACCAGCATTCATGGCAACCATGGGTAAAACAAACTGCTATGTTGTTTTGCTTCTTGCGCCTTTAAATTTGAACGATTTAGAACAGTTGAAAAGTTTGGGGAAGCATAAGGAGCAGTGATGTGGAGCTGAAATTGACACTACTCTTCCCCTGAGTGAGCGTTGGACCAACGTGGTATTAAACCTGGAAGATTGAAGGATAATATTTGCATCATCCTGGATATTGGGGACTGAATTGAGATTTTCTCACATACTTAGGGAACTATTGCTAAACTTTTCCCAAATACAATAATGGAGTTCATGTATCATTCTGAGGAAAAGAAGAATCTCACAGCATCAACACTTATTTAATGGGGCTGAGAAGCTGCTTATGGTGTTCAGCCAGCGAGACTGGCAAATTCTCTTTCCACGAATAAGAACTCTTTTCTTATGTTCTTAATGTGTTTAATTTACTTTGTGCCTAAGTTAAACTCAAGATGAAGGGAAATTTGGCGGAGTACCATGCTCTTGGAGAAGGCCACAGAGCTGCTCCAGGAAACAGATAAAGTAAGAGGTGCAAAGAATGGTACTTGAGAAGGAGAGCTGCTCCAGGAAACAAATAAAGAGAGGCACAAAGAATGGTACTTGAGAAGGCGGTCAAGGCATTTTCAGCAACAAAGCTGGAAATAACCACGTCATCTTATCATCATCTGCTTCTTTCTTGCAATTCTCCTGCAGGAAAAACAATGCCAGGAAAAGGTAGTTTCCCAAAATTGCTAGTTAGCTAGCCTCATGATTTTGTCTGCTGGAGAAGATCAACTTCCTGGTACAGAGATATGCATCAAAATTAGAACGAAGCACAATAAAGTGACTATTGGATAATATTGCATGCGTTTAGCTGTTTCCTATATGGTGCCAATTGTCTTGTTTCGGTGGAAAACGAGTTTGTATGGAAATGATTGCTTTAATATTCTATCGTCAAGCCTGTTTATCAGTAGAATCTTGGGGTGCTCTTTCATGCACGCTCCCGGTGATCTTCTCTCACCTCCACCCCCCCCCCCCCCCACCACAAAAAAAAAAAAAAAAAAACCCAAAAAGCCAAGAAAGAATGCTGGGAAGAATATAATTCATGGATAGGATTCTTAGTGGGAGTTCTACTTTTGTAAGGCGACAGCTTGCAGTTTTACCTAAGTGAATGTCTTTAACCGATTACAGAAACCTGATCAAAGAAAAGCAGACATAGGAATCTAAGCTCTACCTTACATGTTCTTTCTCTTTATTGTTGTTAACTTTTCATTATTCTCAGCTCTTATTGTTGAAACCTCATCTGATCACAGAATTCACTGATAGAGAAAAAGTAATAGGAAGGGATAAAATCTTGAGTTGGATATCATTCTTTGCAAGTCTGGAAGCCTGTCAGAGCTGCAAGTACCGAAAATAGTTACAATATAAGCAAAATAGAATTTGTTGTTCCCACTATTAGTACAAGTTTAACTCGAATGCTGGTTTTAAGACAGTAGTATTTGGGAACCAGAACCAGGAAGATGACAATTCTTGAATGATTTTTCTAACAGCTTACTACAGTTCCCGATGATATATGTGTCTTCTACTTAGCATGAGAATTACATTTAGACAACTTTTTTCATTCTCTTTAGAATAACTCTAGTCCTCAAGGGTGTAAATGAAGATATTTATGTTTTTATTTGCAAGTCCTGCAGCATAGTCGGTGACAGAAAAGGAATCTTTAGTCATAAAACCATGACTGAATGTCTATACTTCATTACTGTTAAGAGAATATAAGTATTATTGTAGATAATAAATTAGTAAGGGTATTTTTGTAAATAGTTGTTAGGGTTGTATTCCTATAAATACTAGTTGGTCACTCATAATATAGTGACTAGATGTTTTCCTTCCAAGATACCTGTTGACATGGTATCAGAGCAAAAGTCCTAGGGTTAGGGTTAAACATCTAGCAAAATCACTGTTCACGCCGCACTGTTCATCGCGGCACTGTTCACGCGTACTGTTCACGCGTTACTGTTCATGCCGTTACTGTTCACGGCTCAAGTTTTGACCCGTTCTTTCGTTTGACGTGCTATTCGCTATGGTTGAAAGGTTTGTTAATACGGCTATCACTGACCAAGTTGAATCAAGTTTTTCAGCACATGGGTCCCAGAAAACTGTTACTATATCTGAGGAAGATTATGTTAAATTCCTACAGTACCAAGCTACAAATCACGCATCTCTTCCCTCTGCTTCTTTAGCACAAAAAGGTAATGACTCATGGATTATTGATTCCGGAGCTACTGATCATATGTCAGGTACCTCTAAAATTTTTTCTAATTTTCAAGAGTCTACTTCCTTTCCTCATGTTACTTTAGCTGATGGATCTACCACTAAAGTTAAAGGCCTAGGCACTGTAGAAATTAATCCATCACTTCCGCTGTCTTCTGTTCTTTACGTACCCAATTTGCCCTTTAATTTAATGTCTGTTAGTAAGCTCACTAAATTTCTACAGTGCACAGTTACTTTTTCAAAATTTGGTGGGTGTCAAACCACCAAAAATAAAATTTATATTAGACCTACTACCAAAACTGAATGAGTATAGTGGTGAATAGGGTCGTCTCCTCAGGGAACAGGTAGGCAAATCACACAGGAAAATGAGGGGGATTTTTAGCAGTAGTACCAACTAATTAAAAAGGAATAAAAACTGAAATTTAAAGTTGAGTAAGATAGCAGGAACCAAATCGCACAAATAACAATTAATCAAAACAATCTAGTCAAGGAATTAATCTTGGCACCGAAGCACACAACTGATCACAGATACACGGGACAATTCATATACTCACGAATAAACTGGTTATAGTGGTCAAGCGACGCGCCCAACCACCAATCTTTCCTTAATTTTATGGTAGTCAAGAGACGCTCATAAACTACCCTCTTGTGACTAGACAACCCCAGAAACGCTCACAGGATTTAATGTAGCCACAGCATTAGAAATTAGAAAGACCCAATTCTAGATGACAAACACACATGCGAGTTTATTTAGGCTAGATTAATTATCCCCTCGATCCAAATTAAACCGCTTGCGAGGCGGTGAAATTGTCTCGGTTGCCACTAATCAAGATGCTAAAAGGCGACGCGCCAACATCCTAATTGGCTATCAATTATTTAGACAATCGAATAACAGGCATAATTATCCAATAAATCTAAACAATAATAACTCAGGGAAAAATAGAGAATAATTAAATACCCATGAACATATAAATTAAAAATAAAACAATTAAAACGATCTCACAGTTATGGTGCCCCGATCCTTGATTTATTCCTCAACTAGATAAACGAACTAGCCTTGCCGCATAATCTTGAAGCAATTCAGAGTTTTCATGGAGTTTTTGTCGATTGAGGGAGTAGTAAAAGATGTCGGCTCCTATTTGCTACTTGCGTTCAAAAGGAAAAAATGAAGAAAAGAACAAAGAGACAAGTCCAAGACAGAAGATGCCCTAGTCTATTGCTGCCTTTTTATTTATAGTGTTGCTGCCGCTTCCCTTTGCTTGTTGAATTGGAATTTGTTTCCCACAAGGATTGTTTCCTTATTTCCCTCATTGGATTGTTGCCAAAAGTCCTCTTCGAATTCTATTTCCTCTGCTACTTAAAGGTTTTCGCAGCACTTGCTTTCCAATTCCAATTGGTTTCCAATTCTCCTGTGTTTCCCAAAAGGATTCATTTTTCTTACTTTCTTAATTGTTTGTTGCCAAACGACTTCTTGTTTTTTTAAGGTTTCCTGATCTCACGCATGATCTCCCGCATGGTAAAAAGGTATCTTCCAATCAGAATGGTTGTTCCAGGGATTGGGCCCGCGATCCGGCTTTTTCACGCAGCTCTGTGTTGTCTGGCGTGGGCACGCCTTAGAAGCAAGAGTCTTCTGGATTTTGCCTCCCTTTTGTCACTTTCAACACTAATTGCCTGTAATTAACACAAATACTAATTATGAGCAGAAATCCAATACTTTGCATACTAAACTGCCAAAATTAAGACCAAATAACCACAAATAAAATGCATAATTATATCCCTATCAAATTCCCCCACACCAAGACAATGCTTGTCCTCAAGCATTTCAAACTTTAAATACACAACCAAGCGAGCAAACATTTTGCAGCAGTTGAATTCAAAACAATGGCTATTAATCAAAGCAACTATTGCCAATGTATGATTTAGATAACTGTCAAGTACTGATGACAAATTTTGCGGGATAACTCTCCAACTAGCTTTTAAAACCAATGACTCTTTCAAATCCAGACTAACCAATCTAAGAATAGAAAATATCCAACCAACATTCTTTAATAACTGGTCCAACCATTAAGCAAAATCTCAACATAAAGACTCATGGATCCGCAGGCAATACAATTATTCGCATACTTTCATGCTCGTATACCAATTTTTTTTTTTTTTTTTTCATTTTCATTTTTTTTTCTGTTTCTTTTCCCTTTTTTTCCTTGAAGGAAGTGCTTAGTCTTGAGCCATTCAAGTCTTTTGACGCGAACTCCGACATCTCTTCAATGAAGGAGCCCGGTTACTCAACTTAAACCGCTTAAAGACCACATACTCATAGTTATTGCTGCTTTTTGACGCGAAAATCGACACTTTAGGTGAAGACCCCCGGTTACTAGTCAATGATAACCAGTGGAGTATAGCCGAATGTTATTCACAAATAAACACCCAAGTAAAATTAAAACCATGCAAGCCTGCTTCATTTCCTTAACATGGAGAACTAAGATTAATAGTTGAACCAGTTCACACAAAAATGTCAGAAAAATATTTACAATGCCTAGAAAAGTTAACCAAAAGAAATTGCAAGAGTCACAAAATCTCAAATATTTACCAGAGAGTCATCCTAAAATTTTACCATATCATACTTAACATATTATCATCTAAAACCATAACAATAGTTAAATTTGAAAATCAAGACATTGCTTATCAAGGCTAACCACAAAAATCCAAAAGGCATGGTAAAGGTTTTGTTTTGTTTTTTTTTTTTTTTTTTTTTTTTTTTTTTTTTTTAAGGAAGAAGGAAAAGCAGTAAGAAGGAAAAGCTAGACTACTCCCCCCACACCTAAAGTCTACATTGTCCTCAATGTAAGAACGAAAAGTTGAAGTCAAGTGAAAGGAGCAAAAAACTTCCCTGAATGAATAAAAACTGCAGCAAAACACCATGGTAGAGGAGGTGTCAGGGACTGGCAGCGTGGAGCCTCCGACGGTAGTGTGGTGTAGCGTTGCTTCAGATGGAAGCGGAAGTCTTCAATCCAAGCCTGAGTCCCCAGAGTGGACCAGAGTTGCTGTAAGGCGTGCCCACGCCTTACAAGGCAGAGTCTTCTGCCCAAGCATTTCTACGGTGTTCAAGAGCATCACGTATAAGGCGTGGGCATGCCTTGTAAAGCCAAGTCTCCTGCCCAACACCAAAAAGAACACTTGCAATAAAACAAAAGAACTCAAAATCAACGAAAAACGAAAGAGAACTATAACAAAAATTGGAGGCCTTGGGTTGCCTCCCAAGAAGCGCCTTTCTTTAACGTCTTTGGCTAGACGACTCCATAGTGAGCAATTAGGCATAGATAGGATCTATCAAGTGTACCTCTTCCAAAGTGCCAATGTCTGAAACATCAACAAACGGTTTTAAACGATGACCATTAACTGTAAAACTCTTATTAGTCTCTAAACTCTGGATTTCAACCACACCATTGGGAAAAACATTGACTACCACATATGGTCCAATCCAACGAGATTTTAACTTACCTGGCATGAATTTCAACCGTGAATTGAACAAGAGTACCTTTTGTCCTGGGAAAAAGTGTTTCGCACGCAATAGGCGGTCATGAAACTGCTTGGTACGCTCTTTGTACAAACGTGCATTGTCATATGCTTCAAGACGAATTTCCTCCAACTCCTGGAGTTGGAGCTTTCTCTCTTTGCCATCTCTGTCCGCATGCAAATTGCATTGCTTGACTGCCCAGAATGCACGATGCTCAATAGCCACAGGTAAATGACACATCTTACCAAACACCAATCTATATGGAGACATTCCAATGGGCGTTTTATACGCGGTTCGATATGCCCACAAAGCATCATCCAATCGCAAGCTCCAATCCTTACGGTTGGGGTTAACCGTTTTCTCCAATACGCTCTTGATCTCTCGGTTGGAGACTTCAGCTTGCCCATTGGTCTGAGGGTGATATGTTGTACTCACACGATGGTGCACTCCATATTTTCTCATGAGAGCTGCAATGGTGCGATTGCAGAAATGGGTACCTTGATCACTGATGATGGCTCTCGGCACCCCGAACCTACTAAAAATGTGGGATTTGAGAAATCCTACAACAACTTGAGAATCATTAGTTCGGGTAGCCTTTGCTTCTACCCATTTCGATACATAGTCAACTGCTAACAGAATATACAAAAATCCAAAAGAGCTAGGAAAAGGTCCCATAAAGTCCATACCCCAAACATCAAACACTTCACAAAATAACATAGGCACTTGAGGCATTTCATCCCTATGAGACAAACTTCCAAATTTTTGACATTTTTCACAGCCTTTACAAAATGCATAAGCATCACGAAACAATGTTTCCCAATAAAAGCCACAATCAAGGATTTTTCTAGCAGTTCTCTTAGGTCCAAAATGGCCACCACATGCATAATTATGACAATGAGCAAGGATAGAAGGAATTTCACTTTCAGGTATACATCTACGAATAATTTGATCTGAGCCTATTTTCCACAGGTATGGCTCGTCCCAAATATAGTATCGAGAATCATGGACTATCTTATCCCTCTTACTCTTACTCATGCCAATAGGGAATTTATGACTGACCAAAAAGTTCACGATATCTGCATACCAAGGTTCCTTACCTTTGAGATAGAAAAGATGTTCATCAGGAAATACCTCAGATATGGGAACTGCTTCCTCTTCTCTTATCAACCTGCTCAAATGGTCAGCTACTGAATTATCCACCCCTCTCCGATCCTTGATCTCCCAGTCAAATTCTTGCAGCAAGAGCACCCAACGAATGAGTCTTGGCTTGGACTCTTTTTTTGACAGGAGATACTTCAAAGCTGCATGATCAGAGTAAACCGTTACTTTTGACCCCAATAGATATGATCTAAATTTCTCAAAAGCGAAAACAATGGCTAGAAGCTCCTTTTCCGTGGTGGTGTAGTTGCATTGAGCTGGTGTCAATGTTTTTGACGCATAGTATATCACGTGACTACACTTCCCACTCCGCTGTCCAAGCACAGCTCCTACGGCATACTGACTGGCGTCACACATGAGCTCAAAGGATAGCTTCCAGTCTGGGGTTGGATGATTGGTGCCGTGGTCAGCATACCCTTGAGTGTGTCAAAGGACAGTTTGCAATCATCTCCAAAGTTGAATGGCACCTCCTTTTGAAGCAGGCGAGACAATGGTTGAGCAATTTTTGAAAAATCTTTTATGAAACGCCTGTAAAAACCTGCATGGCCTAGGAAACTACGAATATCCTTGACATTAGTAGGATAAGGTAGACTAGTGATCAAATCAATTTTAGCCTTATCTACCTCAATACCCCTTGATGAGACAACATGGCCTAAAACTATGCCCTCCTTAACCATGAAATGACATTTTTCATAATTAAGAACCAAGTTTGTTTCAATGCATCTTTTCAAAACCTTTGTTAAATGGTCTAGGCACTGATCAAAAGAATCACCGTATACTGTAAAATCATCCATGAAAATTTCAATGCAATTATCAATCATATCAGAGAAAATACTCATCATGCATCTTTGAAATGTTCCAGGAGCATTACACAAACCAAAAGGCATACGGCGATATGCAAAAGTTCCAAAAGGGCAGGTAAAAGTAGTTTTATGTTGGTCCTCTTGAGCAACAATAATTTGATAATATCCAGAGTAACCATCTAAAAAGCAAAAGAAACACTTACTTGCCAACCTCTCAAGCATTTCATCAATAAATGGGAGTGGAAAATGGTCTTTCCGAGTTGCGGCATTTAACTTTCTAAAGTCAATGCACATTCTCCACCCATTTTGCAATCTCATTGGCACTAACTCATTCTTTTCATTTTTCACCAACGTGATTCCAGTTTTCTTGGGAACAACATGGACTGGACTCACCCACTGGCTGTCAGAAATAGGAAAAATAATTCCTAATTCTAAGAGCTTGAGAATCTCCTTCATCACCACCTCCTTCATTGCAGGATTGAGCTTGCGTTGATGCTCTCTCACGGGTTTTACGTCCGACTCCAAAAGGATGTGATGCATGCAAATGGATGGATTGATGCCTTTGATGTCTGCTAACGTCCATCCAATTGCTGGTTTAAATTCCCGTAAGACCCGTAAGAGCCTCTCTTCTTGCAACGCAGTTAAATCATTGGCAATGATTACAGGCAAAGTCTTGTTATCTCCCAAGTAAGCATATTTCAAATGCTCGGGCAGTTTCTTCAATTCCACATTAGGTGCCTGTTGAACAGAAGGTAGAATTCTTTCATTAGAAGTGGGTAATGGTAAAAAAGAATTTTCAAACCTGCCTGGAAGGGGATGTAGTGAATGTAAGGACATGATAGCTTCTTTGACTTCCTCCTCCTCCATGTCGTCCACTTCCAAATTGGTCTTGCCTTGTTGTAAGACAAAATCCAACTTGTCCCTCATGAAATTCTGTTCAAAATTCTCTTGCACAATGGTGTTAGTCATGCCAACAAAATTTACAGATTCAGTATCCACAGGATGCTTCATTGCATCAAAAATATTGAAAGTGACTTTCTCTCCATCAAATTCCACAGATAAAGTCCCTTCATGTACATCTATTTTAGTCCTTGCTGTACTCATGAAGGGTCTACCTAAAAGAATCACTGCTGAATCAGTAGAGTATTCATCATTCATATCAACAATGTAAAAATCCACAGGAAAAATGAATTCATTGACCTTTACTAGAACATCTTCAACTAGGCCCTCAGGGTAGACATTCGACCTATCAGCTAGTTGAATGATTACCCTAGTTTCTTTGAGTGGCCCTAAATTCAAAACTTTAAAAATTGAGAGAGGCATGACATTTATTGAAGCACCTAAGTCAAGCATGCTTTTTTCAATTCTTTGATTGCCAATTATGCATGGTATAGTAAACATACCTGGATCCTTGCATTTCTGGGGCAACTTCCTTTGAAACATCGCTGAGACATTCTCCCCCACCTTCACCTTGTCATCCAGACTCAACTTATTGCGATTAGTGCATAAGCCCTTCAAAAATTTAGCATATTTAGGCAATTGCCTAATAGCATCCAATAAAGGAATATTGATCTCCACTTTCCTGAAGGTGTCCAAAATCTCTTGCTCAGATTCTTCCTTTTTGGCTCTTGTAAACCTGCCAGGAAAAGGAGGAATGTCAACTTTCTTTGAGACTTCAGAGGATTGTTTCTCATCTTCCTCTTCCACCTTCCTGGGCACTTCTTCTTCTTTGGCGTGGGCACGCCTAGGAGACTGTACCTCCTTGCCACTCCGTAATTGCATTGCACTGGCATTCTCCTTGGGATTAGGAATTACTTGAGATGGTAACTTTCCTCTATTACTATTTTCCAGATTGCTCATGGAAGTTGCCAATTGAGACATCTGTGCTTCCAAATTCCTAATGCTAGCACGAGTCTCTTGTTGAAATCTGTGAGACTCCTGCTGAGATCTTTGAGCCTCTTGCTGTAATTGACTCGTGCTTTGGGCCAGTGACAGAATGGAGTTTCCCCGGCAACGGCGCCAAAAATTGACAGGTTGTCGAAACCTGTGCAATAATTAAAACCTGCCGCGCGCGCCGCCCGCTTCGCCAGCGCTCCGCTGCCGACCTCCATTTGTGCGCCGCGAGTTGCTGCCAGCCGAGACCCCTCATCCTCGTGCGAGCTCTCATTTTCCTCTTGCTGTCCGTAGCTCTACCCTGTCCGCCGACTGCGAAGGTATTGGCGGAGGAGGTATTTCACTCTTACTCCCAGATTTTTCAGTTGTGATTGGAGCCATCTGGTTTAGCTCTAGTTGGTGTTGGCAGTGTGTTCTCTTCCACTCCTTTTAATACCTTTATGACTAAGTCTGGTATTATTCATCAGTCCTCTTGTCCTCACACTCCACAACAGAATGGAGTTGCTGAAAGAAAAATTGGACATTTAATCGAAATTGCTCGAACATTGTTGTTGCACACGAATGTGCCCAAACAATTTTGGAGTGATGCAGTTCTAACTGCATGTTATTTAATTAATCGCATGCCATCTAATATTCTTGGAGGTCAATTACCTCACTCCATTCTTTTTCCTCATGAACCTGTGTTTAAATTGCCTCCTCGTATTTTTGGATGTGTGTGCTTTGTTCATCAGCTTGCTCCCGGGGTCGATAAATTAGATTCTCGTGCTATTAAGTGTATTTTCTTAGGATACGCACGAGCGCAAAAAGGGTATAGATGTTACAGTCCAGTTTTAAATCGATTTTTTACTTGTGCTGATGTTACTTTTTTTGAATCCACTCCATATTTTATCAAACAAAGTATGTCTTGTGAGTTAGACTAGTGTCACTCTTTTTCCTCTCCTGTTTTACCAGTCCCTTCCCCTTTATTACCTGAGTTATCTAGTCCACCAGATTCCATAGCTCGATTATCTCGTCCTCATCTTCAAGTTTACTCTCGTCGTTCCATGGTTGAGAAAGTTCCTGATATGCCACGCACTTCACCAATTAACTCTCACTCTTCAAATCCAGGTATGACGCCCTCCTCTGAGTTAGATCTTCCTATTGCTTTACGCAAAGGTAAGAGACATTGTACTTCCCATCCTATTTCTAATTTTGTTTCTTATTCTCATCTCTCTATGTCATATTCTTCTTTTGTTGCTTCCCTTGATTCTATTTCCATTCCTAAGTCTATTACCTATGCTCTTAATCATCCTGGTTGGAGATTAGCCATGCAAGAAGAGATGTCTGCTTTGGAACAAAATGGTACTTGGGATCTTGTCCCTCGTCCTTCAGGTAAGCCTGTTGTTGGTTGTAAATGGGTGTACACTATAAAAGTGCAGTCTAATGGTTCTATTGATAGATTAAAGGCTCGTCTGGTAGCTAGAGGATTTACTCAGGTGTATGGAGTGGACTACTTAGAAACATTTTCTCCTGTTGCAAAGATTACCTCTGTTCGTCTTCTTATCTCTTTGGCAGCCACTTATAATTGGCCATTGCATCAGTTGGATGTGAAAAATGCATTTCTGCATGGAGATTTGGAAGAAGAGGTATATATGGAACAACCTCCTGGATTTGTTGTTCAGGGGGAGAATCCGCGGTTGGTTTGTCGTTTGAAAAAATCCTTATATGGATTGAAACAGTCTCCGAGAGCTTGGTTTGGCCGGTTTAGTAGTGTTGTCATGGAGTTCGGTCTGACAAGATGTGGAGTAGATCATTCTGTATTTTATCGGCATTCTAATGCTGGTAAAATTTTATTAGTTGTTTATGTGGATGACATTGTGATTACAGGTGATGATGTTGTGGGGATCCAGAAGCTTAAATCCAATCTGCAGGCAAACTTTCAGACAAAGGATTTAGGTCATCTACAGTATTTTCTGGGTATTGAGGTAGCTCGGTCTAAATATGGGATTTATTTATGTCAAAGGAAATATGTACTCGATATGTTGAGTGAAGTTGGGATGTTAGGTTGCCGACCTGTGGATACTCCTATGGATCCCAATGTGAAATTAGCAGGAGATCAAGGTGCATTACTTGATGATCCTAAGCAATATCGAAGACTTGTGGGTAAATTAAATTATCTCACTGTAACGAGACCTGACATTTCGTTTCCAGTGAGTGTTGTGAGTCAATTTCTTGATACCCCTCGTACTAGTCATTGGGATGCTGTTATACAGATTCTCAGGTATCTTAAGAGTGCTCCTGGAAAAGGGTTGCTGTATCAAAATCATGGACACGCTGATATTGAAGGATATAGTGATGCAGATTGGGCTGGTTCTGCCTCAGATCGAAGATCGACTACAGGATATTGTGTGTTCGTTGGTGGTAATTTAGTGTCGTGGAAGAGTAAGAAGCAAACAGTTGTATCCAGATCAAGTGCAGAATCTGAATACCGCGCTATGGCTCACACTGTGTGTGAGTTGGTTTGGTTGAAGAGCATGTTACTTGAACTTGGATTTGAGCATAAACAGCCTATGAATTTAGTGTGTGATAATCAGGCGGCTGTTCATATTGCGTCTAATCCAGTGTTTCATGAAAGGACAAAACATATTGAAGTTGATTGTCATTTTATTCGAGAGAAATTGCTTGACGGGGTCATCAAGACATCTCATGTACCGTCTGTAGATCAATTGGCTGATGTGTTTACCAAGAGCTTAGGGGGCTCTAGGGTGAAATACCTTTGTAACAAGTTGGGTGCTTATGATATATATGCTCCAACTTGAGGGGGAGTGTTAAGAGAATATAAGTATTATTGTAGATAATAAATTAGTAAGGGTATTTTTGTAAATAGTTGTTAGGGTTGTATTCCTATAAATACTAGTTGGTCACTCATAATATAGTGACTAGATGTTTTCCTTCCAAGATACCTGTTGACAATTACTTTCTGCTTATGTTTGATCACGATCGAACTTGGCAATTATGTTGTATGCAGTCATTTTCAGTTGAAACAAACGTTTCCCTTATGTTGTATGCAGTCATTTTCAGTTGAAACAAACGTTTCCCTTTAATATGGTCTGTAATAAATTGATTAAACTTCGTAGGCCTCCTGAACCCTTATCGCAAATAAGGCCATAACGAAAAGCCTCAGGTTTTAATTTTGTTTCTTAAGCTTTGTTTCTTCCTTCTAGTTGTTCTTCTTGGATTTCACTCAATCTGCCCATGGTGCCAAATTACAATAGCTGAAATTACTCATTGCATTCTTATTGGTTGACTCAAGTGGTTGTAAAGACTCAGCACTTCAAGCAGAAAAGGACTGGAAAAGAAGAACAAAGGCTCAACGCTTCAAAAGAAGAAAGTTAATGGAAAAAGGAAAAAAGAAAGAGAGATGGTGTTATTTTAGCTATAATTGGCATTTCTTCTGCCCTACTCAAGGTGCATTACAAAGCAGATTACACGCAGACCTCCGTAGATCTGCTACCATATGTAGAAGTTCCATGTGATTCAGTCGGACGTCTTGGTCTTTTGTATATGCGAAGCAGGTACTTAAGATTTCAATGAGGTTGAATTCCAATGCATGAGCGTCATAATTGTCGCACTTGCATTAGGCAGTTCAGAGATGCAGTTTAATATCTTTGTGATCAAACTTATGTTATTTATCACGTTGCTTGCAAGAGTTTAACACTTGTTGAAAGGAATTGACGCCGCAAGTGTTCTAACAGGATTTTTGGTGCCAGCAATTACTTTAGAGGGATAAGACTGCATGAGGTGGTCCTCCAGATGCTGTCAATATTGGAAGTAGAGCTGATGTTCAGGAAGTTGTAAGTTCATATATCGTAGGGCCTAAGAATTTATTTTTGACGAATGACTTGGCCTTACTCTTGTGCCTAAGAAATTTCAGATTGACATGTGCCGAACCTGTGCAATAATAATTACTAAAAAGTCTTAATTACCACCACAATTAATTATAGAACAAATCCAAGTACTGGAGTAGGGACCCTAGGTGTGCAATGAGTTACTTGATTCATCCTGTTCCCGAAGAGTTTGCTTGATCCAATATACCAAAATTGTCTATAAAAGTATTAAATTTGCATACAATAGCAAGTAGGATCGATTTCACAGGGAACGGATAGGAAGTTGTTTCTTTCCAAGTCAATAGAACAAAATTGGGAGATATTTAAGGGAATGAAGATGAAAATAAAATAAACAAAATTCAAAAGCTAACTCAACAAGTACAATTTACTAAAAATAGCAATTAATAAAATTTTACCCGAATGATCAACTTTCAAGTACGGTCCAATTAAATGATCATCGATGCAAAGATATTTCATTCATTCATCACTAGGTTGGTTATAACCATCAACAAGCTCTGACAGCCAATTCTTCCTTGCTTTTTCGACAGCCAAGGTACGACTATTGACTGTTTCTCTAACTAGAAAACAACCCTATGTACGACCGTAGGAATTTAATTATTCAGTTGCATTAAAGTTAGAAAAATCCAACCCTAATCAATAAACATGCTACGAGGGTTTATTTAAAATAGATCTTACGTTTCCCCAACACAAAGCCAATTATGGTAGTTGTCACTAGTTGTCAACTAAACAAATAATTACGGATTCAATTTAATTAACGTGACAGTAGGCTATTAAATTAAATTAAATATCCGGCCATTGATACTCAATTAATAAAATGAACAATTAATCCAAGAAACGCACGAATAGTAACAAATTGAAAGAAATAATGAAAATTCGATTAGATCTCACAGATGTTATGGAACGCGCCTTCGTGACGACCTTTGAGTAGAGGAGAAATCTAGCCGCTCCTCATCATATCAATCTTGCGTGGTTTAATTAATTCCATCCACACAATTGCCAAAGATTGGGAAAGATGAAACAACGAAGGAACGAAAGAGAAAGTCTCCTACTTTCTTTTCTTGTTTTGAGTTCGTATAGGAGAAAAGTAAAGAAAAAATCTACCGAAAATTGTCGAAAGCAACAGCAGAGAGTAAATCGTCTAACTTGGAAGACTTAAAAGCTAATCTCCTAAGCCCACGTGATTCTGACTTTTCTTCTACTCGCCGCCGCAAAAGAAAGGAAAGAATGTCTGACAGAACAAAGCAAAAGCTAATCTATATTGATATCACATGAATATGGCTTTTTTCCTTTTGTAGCCGCCGCCAACAGAAGGAAAAAACGTCAAAGGGCAAAACTTTCTCTAGGAGTTTTAATCCCCTGCAACTTCGTGGTCCACGTGAACTTGACTTCCTAATTGCCCTCCTGCTGCTACCAATCCCGCGGGTTTGGTTTTTAGGTGTATCTCCTCAGTTCCTGCGTGGGCACGCCATGAAATAAAGAGTCTTCTAAAAACTTGCCTCGCGAGAGCACTTTTTACACCAACCACCTACACTTTACACAAATACCAAATATAAACAAAATCTCAACACTTAGCACCGTAAGTAACTAAAATTAAGACAAAATAACAGCGCAAAAGGTGCCTAATAGTTGCTCTATCAAATCTCCCTACACCTAGATAATACTTGCCCTCAAGCATTTCGAAGCTCAGAAGCACAATCAAGATAGCAACGGTTTCATAGTCATCTATACTAACACAAACATCCCGCATTCCCGACAATATCGCCAAAATTAGAACATACCAGACAGATGGTTATCCAAAAAATATGAACAGTAATACTCGTCACTTTCAAGAAAATGTATAAATACTAGGAACGTTCAAATCAACATCACGGGATGGAATTACCATAGGCTTGCATATTTATTACATCTCCACCACTCAAAAGTGAACTAAATATACAAATCAAAGGAACTTTAATAGGGTTGTAATAGGGCTTAGGTAAAAGGCGGGATAAGAAGGTAAAAATAGGGTGTAATGTGTCAAAAGAATGTCTAATACCCACTACATAACTACAGTGCTTTACCGGAGAAAGTCCACAAACAAGGCATTTCCATTTGCTATACCCACTGTGCAAGTATTGGAACTCTTTTTGTATTTTCTCTTTCTCTCTCTTATTTTTTTTTGAAGGGCATCTTGCAAGGCGTGGGCATGCCCTATAAGCCAGAGTCTTTTATTCACCAGTCTATTGACAATTTCCCCCCTTTTTTTATCTTTTTTTTCTTTCGATCTCAGATGCACAAAACCAGCACCATACAGCTTCTATTCCAACAACACTTGTGACCCTAGATTTATTTGCCTTGCACAAGCAATAAAATCCAAACATCTCTTAAAGACACAAGGTTAAACAAGTAAGTCTAAAAAGGTCTTGGGTTATCAAACATGGCTAACAAACAAGGGAGAAGAATAAACAGCTCGAATTGGTTCACTATTGGTAGACAAGACGAAGGCATGATTTGTAGAAAACTAAAGAGGGTTAAATCCTAAATGCCCTTATCATTTCAAATGTATCCAGTTCAACAAAATGTGGCCTTGACATGTATAAAATATCAAGTTCTAGAATGCCAATACCGTATGTGATACCCACTCAACAACACAAACGAAGCAAACAAGAATAATGTGCTTGTGTCTGGCTCAAAAGCTCCCAAAAGTTTCAAGAATAGGTCAAGTCCAGCATATTCAACATTCAACAATATTGCCAAGGAAAATCAAAATGCAAAACTAGCATATATGACCATATATCCGTGCACCCTGATTATGCAATCCATCATAGCAATATGCTCTAATAGTTGTAGAACTAAAGAAGTCAATTAACTACATTTTTTTTTTATTTTTGATTTTTTTCTTTTTTTAAGCAAAAAGAACTAATAGAAACCATTCCCCCCATACTTAAAACCGACATTGTTCTCAATGTAGCAAAGACAAAATAAAGTGTAAGATTAAAGGGGGCGACACTTCCCTGACTACCGAAAGGGTGCAGCAAGACACTAAGGGGGACGAGAATGAGGAGGTTGGAATCCAATATGAGCAAAGAAAGCTGTAAGATGAGGCGCGCGATGGGAGAATGGAGTGGCGTGTGGCGGGAGCGATGTGCGGTGCGATGGAAGAGAGAGAGAAGGGCGGCAACGCGGCGGTGGTGCGGGCTGGAGAGCGGCGGCAGATGAATAGGAAAAACTGAAAAAGTAGAAATTGAAACTAAGACAAAACAATGGAAAATGAAAAGCAGAAACTAAGACAAAGGAAATTGAAAAGACCAGATAAAACAAGAAGAGAGGAAAGTAGAAAAGTGGGGTTAGAGATGGTCATGGTTACATTTGACTTTCGTTGTCGCAAAGGTTGGAAGACATGGGCTCGCCTTGGAAGGTGAGGTCGTCTGCCTATAATATGCCTAACACGATCTGCTGTGTGGCATTGGCATGCCTTGGAGGGCGAGGGCTTCTGATCACCAAGTTTTACAAATGTCCATGCGCTGTGAATACAAGGCGCGGGCACGCCTTGTAACATGAAGTCTTCTGCCTACGAATTTGTACCCCCAACCCAAAATAAAACTGAACATAAACACCCATCACCTACAATAAAGATTGTTTGTCAATAGGAACCTAAACCCACTGATCTTGAACACACAAATATGAAATAAAACACAATTGAAATCCTTGAATTGCCTTCCAAGTAGCGCCTTTCTTTAATGTTTTGGCTAGACACTATACACCGCTCTTCAGTCTAAATGTAATTCAATTTTCCTTGTAATCGGTGGCCCTCCTTCGGGATCCAAATAGCCATTGAGTGTAACATTTTTCCTTAATTTTTTACCTATTTTCACCTCATGAATTGCTTTCATTCCATGATACTTGTTCGCAGTAACTTTGAATTTACCCCTATAAGCAAATTCAGAAAATTCTTGCACAGAGGGATTAGTAGCATGAATAACAAATACAGAATAAGAGTTAACAAGATATTTCATTGTATCAAAAATATTAAAGTGGACTGTTTCTCCATCAAATTCCATCGTAAGAGTACCCTAACTAACATCAATCTTAGTCTGGGCAGTACTCAAAAATGGCCTTCCTAATATAATGGGTGATGAATTTGAGGCACTTCTATCATCCATGTAAAGCACATTAAATCAGCAGGAAAAATTAATCCATCTACTTGCATTAAAACATTCTCAACTATCCCATCCGGATAAGCAAATGTAGGATCAGCCAATTGAATTATTATCCCTGTTTCTTTTAAAGGTCCTAAATTTAGGGAATCATAGATTGATTTAGGCATCACATTAATAGAAACTCCTAAATCTAGCATGGCATTTTCGATATTAGAATGGCCAATCTTACAGGGAATAGTAAACATACCTGAATCCCCGCATTTGGGTGGGAGTTTTCTTTGGAATATAGCAGACACATTTTCTCCTACCGTCACTCTCTCGTCACCCCTTAGCTTCCTTTTGTTAATGCACAAGTCCTTCAAGAACTTTGCGTACTTGGGCACCTGCTTGATCGCGTCCAATAGGGGGATGTTTACTTGCACTTTACGAAACACGTCCAGGATTTCTTTTTCCTTCTCCACCTTCTTTGTTTTTTCCAACCTGCAAGGAAAAGACGATAAGTTAGATTTAATAGGAATTAAAGGAGTGAACGTTACCTTAGGGTCCTCGCGAATGCGCTCTTCTTCTTCAATCTCCTTTTCGATCTCTTCTTCACTTTTACTCTTTAGGTTCGTGGCCTTAGCTCCCTCCACTTCCTTGCCACTTCTCAGTATCATGGCACTTATATTCTTAGGGTTTGTCTCGGGTTGCGATGGCAATTTCCCAAAAACTTGGAACTCTAAACGATTAATTGCAGTTGCCATGTGACTTATTTGAGTCTCCGGATTTTTCATGCCCGATCTAGTTTTCTGCTGGAACTAAGGAGTACTCGTGACCAGGCTCTTGACAATATCCTCCAAAGATCTTCCTGAATTAGAGAACGAAGGTTGAGGTTTTGGTTACCATGGTTGCTGAAATCCTGGTGGACGATTTAAGAATGAACTCTGTGGCCTGTTCCCATAGCTGAAATTGGGGTGGTCTCTCCAACCCAGATTATACGTGTTCGAGTATGGATCGTACTGCCTACGAGGCGTGGGCACGCCTCTAGCCATGTTTACTTGTTCAGCCCCATTCTCTTGCAAAATAAGGCATGAATCAGTGGGATGGCCCATGTTTGTGCAAATTCCACAGACCTTTGCTTGATGCACGTTCCCCACAGCTAATTGTCGAACAAAAGATGTTAACTCCGATAGCTGCTGTTGAATGAACAACTTCTCTACCTCGTTAACCCTACGGGTAGGGTTACTGTCGCGGAAGCCAAACTGTTGAGAATTTTCTGCCATAGTTTCGATAAGTAGCCATGCTTCCCTCAGTGTCTTATTTGCCAGTGCTCCCCCACTCGCAGCATCAATGATACTCCTATCAGACGACTGGAGTCCCTCATAGAAATATTGGATCAATAGTTGTTCACTAATTTGATGCTGTGGGCATCTAGTGCACAACTTATTAAACCTCTCCCAATAGTCATATAGGGATTCTCCAGGATACTACTTAATACTGCATATCTCCTTTCTCAAACTTGCAACCCGAGATGCAAGAAAGAATTTTTTCAAAAATTTCTTTTTCAGTTGGGCCCATGTTGTGATACTACCTGCAGGTAGGTAATACAACCAATACTTTGCTGCATCCTTGAGGGAGAAAGGGAAGGCTCTTAGTTTGATCTGCTCCTCAGTAATTCTTGGAGGATTCATACTGGAGCATACCACATCGAACTCCTGGATGTGTTTATAGGGTTTCTCACCCGAGAGACCATGGAATGTGGGTAAGAGGTGAATTAATTCCGACTTTAATTCGAAGGAGGTTTTCTCAGCTAGAGTTAGAAATGTGATGTACAACGGCTATTGGGGCAATTCCGGAGTAGCCAACTCCCTTAGTGTTCTTGCATTCATCATAGGAATATCCTCTTGACGTAGGTCACTTGAATTATCACTACTTGAATCTGTTGATTTAATCTCTGAAACCAATCTCTGAGATGCAGTGCTAGATTGCTCCTCTCTGAGCTGTCTAGTCTCTTTCCTAGTTCGACGCGCAGTCTTCTCTACTTTCGAGTTGAAAATTAATTTGCAAAAAAAATGCCAGACACATCCAAAGAAAATAACTTAGAAAGAAATAAAATTAACCAAAATATCGTTCCCCGGCAACGGCGCTAAAAATTGACAGGTGTCGAGCTTGTACAATAATAATTACTAAAAAATCCTAATTACCACCACAATTAATTATAAAACAAATCCAAGTGCTAGAGCAGAGACTCTAGGTGTGCAATGAGTTACTTGATTCACCCTATTTCCGAAGAGTTTGCTTGATCCGATATACCAGAATTGTCTATAAAAGTATTAAATTTACATACAATGACAAGTAGGGTTGATTCCACAGGGAACGGATAGGAAGTTGTTTCTTTTCAAGTCAATAGAACAAAATTGGGTGATATTTAAGGGAATGAAGATGAAAATAAAATAAACAAAATTCAAAAGCTAACTGAACAAGTACAATTTACTAAAAATAGCAATTAATAAAATTCTATCCAAAGGATCAACTTTTCAGGTACGGTCCAATTAAATGATCATCGATGTAAAGATATTTCATTCATTCATCACTAGGTTGGTCATAGCCATCAACAAGCTCTGACAGCCAATTCTTCCTTGCTTTTTCGACAGCTAAGGTACGACCATTGACTGCTTATCTAACCAGAAAACAACTCTATGTACGATCGTAGGAATTTAATTATTCAGTTGCATTAAAGTTAGAAAAACCCAACCCTAATCATTAAACACGATACGAGAGTAAATTTAAAATAGATCTTACGTTTCCCCAACACAAAACCAATTATGGTGGTTGTCACTAGTTGTCAACTAAACGAACAATTACGGATTCAATTTAATTAACGTGACAGTAGGCTATTAAATTAAATTAAATATTCGGCCGTTGATACTCAATTAATAAAATACCCATGAACAATTAATTCAGAAAACGCACGAATAGTAACAAATTGAAAGAAATAATGAAAATTCGACTAAATCTCATAGATGTTATGGACCGCGCCTTTGCGTCGACCTTTGAGTAGAGGAGAAATCTAGCCGCTCCTCAGCATATCAATCTCGCATGGTTTTATTAATTCCATCCACATAATTGCCAAAGAATTAGGAACGATGAAACAACGAAGGAATGAAAGAGAAAGTCTCCTACTTTCTTTTCTTGTTTTGAGTTCGTACAGGAGAAAAGTAAAGAAAAAGTCTACCAAAAATTGTCAAAAGCAACAGCAGAGAGTAAATCGTCTAACAGGGAAGACTTAAAAGCTAATCTCCTAAGCCTACGTGATTCTGGCTTTTCTTCTATTCACCGCCGCAAAAGAAAGGAAAGAACGTCTGACAGACAAAAGGAAAAGCTAATTTATATTGATATCACGTGAATCTGGCTTTTTCCTTTTATAGCCACAGCCAGCAAAAGGAAAAAACATCAAAGGGCAAAACTTTCTCTAAGAGTTTAATCCCATGCAACTCCGCGGTCCACGTGAACTTGACTTCCTATTTGCCCTCCTGCTGCTACCAATCCCGCAGGTCCGGCTTTTATGTGTATCTCCTCAGTTCCTGGCGTGGGCACGCCATGAAATAAAGAGTCTTCTAGAAATTTGCCTCGCAAGAGCACTTTTTACACCAACCATCTACACTCTACACAAATACCAAATATAAATAAAATCTCAACACTTAGCACCGTGAGTAACTAAAATTAAGACAAAATAACAGCGCAAAAAGTGCCCATTAGTTGCTCTATCACAGATGGTTTATGTCATGGCAATAGGGATAATTTTTATTAGAAAGAATTAATACTCCCAATAATCAGAAAATGGATTGGAATATTTTATCTGACTTACTTGTGTCATTAATGTGTTGCTGCAATCAGTCTACTGCCATTCATGTGCTGCTGCTATCAGCCTACTCACAACAGTATCAGTTATTTGTGTCATACTTTCTTTAAAAATTCTGAACGACAAATCTGGTTTGTTTCTCGTTTTATTTCATTTTAGATTATCTGTCATTCCCATGTTCTTTACCACATGTTCCTTCTATGCATGTGGCGACCCTTAGAATTCAAAATGCTGATTGTTATTATCATGTATTATATTAGAAAACATTTATTAGGATCGTTTGATATCTTAGACAACATTGATCTAGATCATTTCATGTCCAAGTTGTAAAAGCGAATGCTACAGAGTTCCAATTGAGAGAATTACGTACTCAATCTTTTGGATGATCATCCTTCGAGAATGAGAAATGTCCATTTCCCTACCTAGCTTTTGAACGGTCAGAAAGGGCCAAGTTGTTGCCTACGACATTGCTGGATATGACTTGTTCTGTGCTTAATTTGCACTTCGGAGTTCTTAGGTTGTAACTACTTAGTTGACGATTCATAATTTGCTGAATTTTATGCTAAATCATCTGCAGACCACCATAAACAGGGTCTTAGGGAGTTTATTTGGGAATGTTAGCATTCACAAGAAGATGATTTCATCTTCTGTTTCTGTATTACCGGCAATTGGATTTCTATTCTACCTGTTTATCTTAATATAGTTCTGTTAATCAGCAGTAACTGTAATAGCGTATCATCTATTCTAGCTATTCACTGTTATTGCGGCATAGCTTGAATCCATTACCATTTATATATTATTGTTACCTTAAAATAGAAAGAATAGGTATAGCAGCATGGTTCAAAGTCGCGGTCGCGATCCGGACCGTTTCACATCGATTTCAGCATATCAGTCGCAGTCTCGGCGAAACGCGAATTTTTGAAATATTTAATATTTCAAAAATTGTAAAAAATATGGTAAACAAAAAGAATTTAAAAATTAGTAAAAAGAATAAAAATTTGAATTGACTCGGGATTACTCAGAATGATTTGGCGTAACTCGGCCATTTCAACCTTTCACTGTGACGTCTCAGCGAGTCAAGTATCTCGGAATCATATCGTCCGGTATCATATCGTCCGGTATCATATCGGAAGGGCCGAGACGGTGACGACTCGGCCGAGTCTTTGAACCATAAGCAGAGCTTTTGGACGTTGTGGTTTTTGTGGTATCTTTTGCTTCTGGTGGAACCTTCATCAACTATTGCCATTTCAGATTGTGGAGGGTTGTAGAATGGAGATAGTTTCCAGATTTGATAGCATTTATTCTGCTTTCGAAGAGCTCCGTGACCAATGGAACGAGGAAACTAGAACACAAGATTTGTTGCTTTCCAGGAGATGCATAATGTTATGAATTCAGCGACTGCTCATGCCCAAGTTGCATTTCAAGTCATTTGACTCTATAGACTATACCATCCAAAGAAATGATCAAGGATTGGATGCTTCTGAGGGTGCTTTTGGATTTCGGTCTCAAGTGGAATGATACAGACCAGGTGCTTGCACAGAATTTTGGTCAAGAATCTCCCACTGCCGAAATCGTTGCTGCTGCTAAAAGATTGAGGAGGACCTTAACAAACCATGTCGAAAGAAGTACCTTTCGAGGAAGCCTTTGGAATTGCCAAGTTTGTTCCATAACTGGGAAAGACGTACTGATCTTTTCAAGGTAGAATTAGAGAAGCACTAGAGTTTCAATAAGCTTAAGCTTGCGCATTCCAAGTGCACTCTCTCTTTTGCATGATTATGCTCGTTGATAGAGTTTGTTGATTCTGTAAAAGGAGAATATGCAGTATGTCATGCTCATTGTCCGTTGGTACAAGGACCCCAGGATTTATTTAAGTAGGATTATTATTATTATTGTTTGCATTGAGGGGCCACGCGACAGAAAGTAAGAAGAAAGATGCACATTGAAACTTTAGAGGAAGTCAGGTGCCAAGTCTGGCTTCATGACCGATGCCGGACATCTTCTTGGTGATCATCCAAGGACTTCCGGCATGAAAACTGTTGAATTCAAAGCCTCAATTGATAACTTTTCCAAGCCAAAATTGTTGAACTTTTTGGCACAATTCTTATCCCACATCGGTTAGCTTAACATTTGAGAGGTTGCTTGAGAGTTACTTTGTAACTCTCAAGCAACCCAAATTAAACACACCAGAAAAAGAATTCTTTTGTAATTCTTTCTTCTCCTAAATTATAAGAACGGGTCGCTTAGGCGATGTTCGGAGATTAGGCAAAATTGATCGAATTCCGTTATCAATTTTCGAGTGCGTTCTTTCCTTATCTCTTTTATTTATTCCGCATTTATTTAGTAGTTTCTTTTCAATTGTAGTATAGTATTCAATATATTTGTCGGGTTTATTTGTAGAGTTTTATACAATTCATTTGCGTGTATTTTCTTATTCGTGTGTACGTATTATTTATGCATACATGGGTCTAGTTGTGATAATACACCGTGCACGTAAATTCTGCCATAGGAGATTGGGTATTAAGTGGGACCGCTTGTGACTCCTCCAGCCTTTCCTGGAAATTTATTTGGAATGGTAATTCTGTCTAGGGAGATTGTTTTGACGATCTTTCCTGGAAATTACTGAATCAGTTTAATCACTAGTTGAATTTTGAGTGGGAAATTATCCGATTTCCCCAACAAAAACTGGCACCATAACCGGCGCTGGATAAATGCAGAAATATTTTTCCAAATTTGTTTCTTTTCTTTACAACACGGACAGTTTTTTTCTTTTTCTTCTTCTTCATTTTCATCTTTCCTTACAATTGCACCCTAACTTGATTGGATCACATACTTGACCATCTCTATACGACTTGGAGCTATGCCTAAATATTTTGCGTGGAAATTGCTGCAATTCATGTATTTGTGGAATGATCAAGTTCAAAACAACTAATTTGGTATTATTCAAGGAGCTGTGTCCAATTGATCTAGAAGCTGTGATATATTATGATAATATGATCGTCTTTTATGCTGCAGAATATATGATATGACCATGGAGGTAGATCATTCTGGGTACATGGTACTGGTCCCTTTGGTTGTTTACCAAAAGCCTTGTCGACTCTCCTAATAACAGCCTCACAGATCGATGAAGGTCGATGTGCAATTCCTGCGACGTCTCCCAATACTACAACCACAAATTGAAGGAAGCTGTGGTCCAGCTCCAATGTGAACTTCCGGATGCTGCTACCACATATGTTGATATCTACTCCATAAAGTACGACCTCATTAGCCACGCCAGGAAATATGGTAAGTAAATATGACTTTTATATAGGCAAAATTATTTAAAATGTGCCTCACATTTCGCTCTATCCTTCACTTTTAAAATACTAACTTTATATTTCTTACAAATTCAAATTGATAAAATTTATTTTCAACCCTATTTTCGACTATTTTTCAACCTATATGAACTGTAGAATCTGACTTTTTATATCTTAAAAAATGGTCATATGGTGTCAAAATGGGTGACTTGGACGGATTTGGATTGGGTAAAATGGGTAATGGATATAAGTGAGTCGATCCATTTATACCCATTTAATTAGATGGGTATAAATGGGTAAGTTAAAAAATGAATTGGGTAACCCAATTACCCATTTACAACCCATTTATTTTAACTTTTTGTAAACTCATTTAAATTCATTTTTGCAAACTAAGTTATCAATTTATACCGCTTTTTGTACCTATAATTAGTTTTAAATATTTACTTATAATGCTCAATAAACCTAATTACCAATTTTTTTTCATTTATACTCTATGTCGCAAAATTACATATTATTTAGGAATTGAATAATAAGAATATAAAAATTTGAACTACGTACTATAAAAGTTAATATAAAAACTTAATCCAAGAATTTTGAACCCCTAACATTTTTTTCATAGATAAATTTAAAATTTCATTTTAGAAAGATAAAAAAAGAGGCTAAAACTTATCATAAATCCGTAATACTGAAAAATGAGCAAGTTAACAAACTAAAATAAAATAAAATAATAAGATAAAACCAACAAATAATAATAATAATGAAACAAAAGTAGTTAACATCATGACAAAATCTGGAAAAAAAATGGATGGGGGAAGAGAAGACACTTGGGGGAAGAGAATTCTAAATGCGTTAATTAGGTTTGATGGGTTATCCAATAATACCCATTTATTAAATGGATATTATTGGGTAATCCATTTATACCCATATACATAAATTTAAGATACTCATACCCATCTATTCATGGGCGGGTATGCGTAAATTTAGTTAAATGGGTTGGTTTGCCATCTATATATGTGGGTCACATGATAAATTCAAACTAAAAGTGATAAAAACTTAGGTCAAAACCATATTTTACTGAGTTAAATTTATAAGAGACATAAAGTTAGTTTTTTAAAAGTGAAGGAGAAAAAAATCATTTGACAAAATGTAAAGTACGTTTTAAATAATTTACTCTACGTTTTAAATAATTTACTCTTTTATATGTGTATGGGACACTATTAGAATAAACCGATTTATGTATATTAATATAAGGAGATTCTATAGTTCATTTCGAATATCACACCCTCTTATTTAATTTCACCGTTGGAAGGTAAAATAAGTATTTTGACCCTTAAGTTGTAACAATTTCAAACATTTGAGATATAGACAACTATCATGCATCATCTAGAGATACAAAATGAGGAGATAGTTTCCAAAAGGAATAATAGAGTTTTCGACTAACATTAGAGTTCTTCTATTCTGTGAAGTACATAATAGCATGTGGCGTCGTGCAAATAAATAGAGTTCAACTATGATCCAAACTTCCTCTGTTCGGAAATGGTCACGCTGCACTACATAGAAACTATTGTTGGATCATGTGGAGATTCATCAGTTAGGGTTAACTGGGATGGGATACACTATACTGAAGCTGTTATTCACTGGTTTTTTGAAAGAATTATAGATGGTTCCTATTCAGACCCACCCATTCCCTTGGAAATGGCTTGTCACAGCCAAATGGAAATGAGTTTGTTAGCTCAAGCAAATTAGTAATTCTAATTAAAGATAGAACGGCTATAGTTTGCTTTGATCCTATTATATACAGATGGAGATAATAAGAATGGGGAGGAAGAAAATTTTTGTGACTGTATGTCTACTTAAATAAGAAGTGATTCTGAGACAGAACTCCCAATTTATTTTTTTGAATCTGAACCCATCACTACTGTAATTCTTAAAGCAAAGGGGATTAGTTGTAGCATAGAATATGTCTCTGCTCCTGCATTTTATACACTCATTCCATAATATATCAATTTTGGCGTTTGAATAGATTGGTTCTTTAACCTGAATAACATTTTTCTTTGCCAACTTTTCAAGTCTGCTACAAATTAATTTGAATTCTTGAGTATAATTCTGGAAATTACATATAAATCAAAGTATTACTACTAGAAAACTGTTTGAACTGGGGTGGCTTGATAAATTGTAATCGAGATGAGCTTGATTAATAAGCAAGCCATTTTTTCAGTTTGATAGAAACTTCATAGGATTTTGTTAAGATGAAATTGCATGGTTCAATCACTTCTGACCATATCATTGTAGGTTAGTTGTAATATTATCCAAACAAGAAAGAAAAAAAATGTATGATTATATTATTAACAAATGTAAATCAAGTTTAAACTCTACCACCTACCAAACATCCTCTCCACTCCCACCCCTCTCCGGCCCCAAAAAAATTAGAAGTCCTACACATATTGTGAGTTTTTATCTCAAAAAACTTTTTTCTTTAGGTTTTTGACCCCTCCAAAATACATGATATTAAGTCCTTAGCCTCCCTCAAACTTGAAAATTCGTAACATACATCCAAAAGTTTTTTTTACAATCAAATTATATCATTCGTCACATGTACTAAAACTACTAAACTATTACAAATTTGATATTTTAGATGGCAGTAAATTATTCGCACAATTAAATAATGACCGGTTATTTAATCATACAAATTAATCATCTTGAGAACGAACAGAGAATATATAAATATGATAGAGCCGTTATTTGGCACGTTTTGCATTGTCATCTTGTCCTAATTTTGGCTATTCATGGTGCTAAGAAAGGGGATTTCACTCATATTTGACATTTGTGTGAATTGTAGGTGGTTAGCATTAAAATGATATCGCGGGGAAAATTTTCCAGAAGACTTGTCGTCCCAGAGCGTGACCACGCCTTGGAAGGTGGACGAAACCGAAAGACGGACCGTGGTCCATGTGGACCAGGCGCATGGGATCAAAACTCCAAAAGGGAAATGGCTTTTGTAGATTCAATTGCACCAGACGTTTCCTTCTTTGACTCTTCTTGGACGGCGGCTATAAAAAGAAAAGGACAAAGCAAGATTGGGGGATCATCTATTCCTTAGCTTTAGTTTTACTTTTCCCTAAAAAGTGAGGGTCAGACGCTTTTTCCTTTTTCTTTCTTTTACTTTTGTTTCGCCTGCGGCTAGCGGCCAGACATTGAATATTTCTGCGGATCGCATCTGGGCTCTGTACAACGGAAACCATTTTTCACTGGTTGCTTTTGACTCGTCTAAATTCCGTGAGATTCCTCTTGTGCTTTCCCAAATCTTCGGAAATCAATTGAATGTATTCAACTAAATCACGCGGGATTGACACGATGAGGAGCGGCTAATTTTCTCCTCTACCCAAAGGTTAACGCGAGGGCGCGGTCCATAATATCTGTGAGATCTAATCGAAACTTCATTATTTCTCCCAATTCATTGTTATTCGTGCGTTTCCTGAATTAATTGTTCATGGGTATTTGATTACTTGAATATCAACGGCCGGGTATTTGATTTAATTTTATAGCCTACTGCCACGTTAATTAAATAGGATCCGTAATTGTTCATTTAATTGACACCTCGTGGCAACCACCATAATTGGTTTTATGATGGGAAAACGCAAGATCTAGCTTAAATAAACCCTCTTAGCGTGTTTATTGGTTAGGGTTGGGTTCTTCTAGCTTTAATGCAATTGGGTAATTAAATTCCTACGGTCGTACCTAGGGTTATTATCTGGTTAGGGAAGCAGTCAATGGTCGTACCTTGACTGTCGAAAAGGTAAGGAAGAATTGGTTGTCAGAGCTTATTGATAACTATAACCAACCTAGTGATGAATGGGTGAAATATCTTTGCATCGATGATCATTTAATTGGACCGTGCCTGAGGAGTTGATCCTTTGGGTGGAATTTTGTTAATTGCTATTTTTAGTGAATTGTGCTTTGTGAGTTAGTTTTGAATTTTGTTTGTTTTATTTTATTTTATTTTTATTTGCCTCCCATTGAAAATCCCCCAATTTCGTTCTACTAATTTGGAAAGAAATAATTTCCTACTTGCTCCCTGTGGAATCGACCCTACTTGCCATTGTACGCAAAATTAGTATTTTTATAGACAAATCTGGTATATCGGATCAAGCAAACTCTTCGGGAACAGGGTGAATCAAGTAACCCATTGCACACCTAGGGTCCCTGCTCCAGTACTTGGATTTGTTCTATAATTATTTAATTAAGGTGGTAATTAGGACTTTTTAGTAATTATTATTGCACAGGTTCGGCACCTGTCAATTTTTGGCGCCGTTGCCGGGGAGCTGGCATTTGGATTATTTGTTTCTTTTCAAATTCAGTTTTTATTTTTATTTTTTATTTTATTCTATTCTTCTTGGTATTTTTGCTAGTTTATGCCCCGTTCTTCTCGCACAGGTGAATTAGTGTACGACCCTGAGGTTGAGAAGGCAGCGCGTAGGCGGAGGCAAGAGACCAAGAGACAAAAAGAAAGGCACCTATTTGCTGCAAACGAGTCAGCGGAAGACGAAGTAAGCATGGCCAACACCCAAACATTGAGGGAGCTGGCTGCCCCGGAGCTGACTCACCAGCCGTTATGCATCACATTCCCCGCCTTGGCTGAGAATACTGCTTTCGAACTGAAGTCGGGGTTGATCCAACTCTTACCTTCTTTCCATGGTCTCTCTGGCGAAGAACCCCACAAGCACGTAAAGGAGTTCGAGGTGGTTTGCTCTAGTATGAAACCTCCTGGGGTCACTGAAGAGCAAATTAGACTGAGAGCCTTTCCGTTCTCTCTCAAGGATGCAGCTAAAGATTGGTTGTACTACCTACCAGCAGGTAGCATTACCACATGGGCACAGTTGAAAAAGAAGTTTTTGGAAAAATTCTTCCCTGCATCCCGGGCTGCGAGTTTGAGGAAGGAGATCTGCGGTATTAAACAATATTCCGGTGAGTCCTTGTATGAATACTGGGAAAGGTTTAACAAGTTGTGCACTAGATGCCCGCAGCATCAAATTAGTGAGCAACTGTTAATCCAATACTTCTATGAAGGGCTCCAACCAACAGATAGGAGTATCATTGATGCTGCGAGTGGGGGAGCACTTGCAAACAAGACACCGAGGGAAGCGTGGGAGCTCATCGAAGCCATGGCAGAGAACTCCCAACAATTTGGCTTACGTGAGAGCAACCCTCCCCGTAGAGTCAATGAGGTGGAGACGTCATCCCTCCAGCAGCAGATATCGGAGCTAACATCCGTTGTTCGACAATTAGTGGTGGGAAATGTGCCCCAAGTAAAGGCCTGTGGAATCTGCACAAATATGGGCCACCATACTGACTCATGCCCTATATTGCAAGAGGATGGGGCTGAGCAAGTGAACATGGCTGGAGGCGTGCCCGCGCCTCGTAGGCAATACGATCCGTATTCCAACACGTACAATCCGGGTTGGAGAGATCACCCCAATCTCAGCTATGGTAGTAGGCCACAAAATGCATTCTCCAATCGGCCTCCAGGATTTCAGCAACCTTGGCAACATAAGTCTCAACCCTCGTCCTCAAGCTCAGGGAGTTCTTTGGAAGAAATTGTCAAGAGTTTGGCCAACACTACCACTCAACTCGTCATGACCACCACTCAGTTCCAACAGGACACCAAAGTAGGCATGAAGGACATGGAGATTCGAATGAGTCAAATGGCAACTGCCATTAACCGCCTGGAGTCCCACGTCTATGGGAAATTGCCATCACAACCCGAGGCAAATCCCAGGAATGTAAGTGCCATGACATTAAGGAGTGGCAAAGAGGTGGATGGATCTAAAGTGGTAAATTCGAAAAGCAAAAGTGAGGAGGAGATAGAAAAGGAGATTGAAGAGGAAGGGCGCATTCGCGAAGAGCCTAAGGTAACATCTATTCCTTCGATCCCTATTAAATCTAATATAGCTCCTTTTCCTTGCAGGTTGGAAAAGACAAAGAGGGCAGAAAAGGAAAAAGAAATCCTGGATGTGTTCCGCAAAGTTCAAGTAAACATCCCCCTATTGGACGCGATCAAGCAGGTACCCAAGTACGCAAAGTTCTTGAAAGACTTGTGCGTTAACAAAAGAAAGCTAAGGGGTGATGAAAGAGTAATGGTATGAGAGAATGTATCAGCTGTACTTCAAAGGAAACTCCCACCCAAATGCGGAGATTCAGGTATGTTTGCTATCCCCTGTAAGATTGGTCATTTTAGTATCAAAAATGCCATGATAGATTTAGGAGCTTCTATTAATGTGATGCCTAAGTCAATCTATGATTCCCTAAATTTAGGATCTTTAAAAGAAACGGGGATAATAATTCAATTGGCTGATCGTACATGTGCTTATCCGGATGGGATAGTTGAGGATGTTTTAGTGCAAGTAGATGGATTAATTTTTCCTGCTGACTTTTACGTGCTTTACATGGATGATAGAAGTGCCCCAAATCCATCACCCATTATATTAGGAAGACCATTTTTGAGTACTGCCCAGACTAAAATTGATGTTAGTAAGGGTACTCTCACGATGGAATTTGATGGAGAAATAATCCACTTTAACATTTTTGATACAATGAAACATCCTGTTAACTCTCATTCTGTGTTTGCTATGTATACCACTAATCCCTCTGTGCAAGAATTTTCTAAGTTTGCTTGTAGGGGTAAATTCAAGGTTACTGCGAACAAGTCCTATAGGATGAAAGCAATTCATGAGGTAAAAATGGAGAGAAAATTTAGGAAAAAAGTTGCACTCAATGGCCATGTGGATCCTGGAGGAGGGCCACCAATTACAAGGAAAATTCAATTACATCCAGACTAAAGAGTGGTGCTATGTCTAGCCAAAGACATTAAAGAAAGGCGCTGCTTGGGAGGCAACCCAAGGATTATTTTGTTTTAGTTTTCTTATATTTTTGGAATTTTTATTAAGTGTTCGTGTCATTTAATGGATTGTTGTTTTGTGACAGGAAGCTGGCAGTTGGACATGCCTACTCTAGTTGATCATGCCTAAGGAATGAAGCTTTGAAATTGATGGTCAGAAGACTATAGCTTCCAAGGCATGCCCACGCCTTCCAACCCTTCCGAAAAAGAAACTTCAGTCTTCTCCTTCCTGTTGATGTTGCGTCCGCCGCCACCACACCACCTTGTGCACGCAGCCGTCTCACCTCCTCCGCCTTAGTGTCTCACTTTCTCTCCCCGGTGGTCAGGGAAGTTTCTTCTCTTTTCCCCTAATACTTCATTTGTCTTTTCTACATTGAGGACAATGTAGGTTTTAAGTGTGGGGGGATTAGTGGCTTCCATTATTTCTTTTTTCTTTGTTACTCAAAAAAAAAAAAAAAAACAAAAGTAAAAAAAAAAACAAAAACAAAAACAAAAAAAAAATCCATTAATTCTTTTTTCTTTGTTACTCAAAAAAAAAAACAAAAAAAAAATGAAAAAAAAAATGAAAAACATTGTACTTAGTCGTCTTTTTGGTTATTTTTGCTTGTTAATGCTTGAGCATGTTGCTGTGATAAATGACACAATCAAGATGCGTGGGTATGTGGGTAAATATACTAGCTATGCATTTTGTTTCCCTTGGCAGTGTCGTTGAATGTTGAATATGCTGAAATTGACCCATTCTTGTAACTTTTGGGGGAGCTTTTGAGCCTTATATGAGCACATTATTCTTGTTTGCTCTATTTTTGTTTAATTGAGTGGGTATCACACATGGTATTGGCATTCTAGAACTTGCTAGTTTATACATGTCAAGGCCACATTTTTGTTGAATTGGATGCATTTGAAATGATAAGGGCATTTAGGATTTAACCCTCTTTAGCTATCTAAAAAAATCAAGCCCTCATCTTATCTCCCAATAGTGAACCAATTTGAGCTTTTGTCCTTCGTTTCTGGTTGTTATCCGTGTTTGTTAACCCAAGACCTCTTTAAACTTTCTTGTTTACCCCTGTGTTGTCAAGGGATGCCTGAATTTCATCATTTGTGCAAAGCAAACAAAATTGGGGTTGCAAGTGCTGTTAGATTAGGAGCTATATGATGCTATCCTTGTATAAAGGAGGGGAAATTGGAAAAAGGCCACTGACCAGAGGACTTTGGATTACAGGGCGTGCCCACACCTTACAGGACTTTCTCCTCAAAAAAAAAAAAAAAAAAAATCCTGGAGAGACATCGTGACCAGAGGACTATGGGCTACAAGGCGTGCCCACGCCTTGCGAACAGTTCTAAAAAAAAAAAAAAAAAAATTTGGGGCAACTGTACAAAGGGTACAGCAAATGAAAACTGCCTTGTTTGTGAAACTCCTCCGGTGAAGCACTGTGGTTATTGGTGGGTTTCGGACATTCTCTTGACACTTTACCCCCTATCTATACCTTCTTAACCCGCCTTTCACCTGAGCCCCATTACAACCTTATTAAAGTCCCTTTGATTTATGTGTTTAGTTCACTTTTAAGTGGTGGAGATGTGATGAATGTGCAAGCCTATGGTAATGGCATTCCGTGATGTTGATTTGAGCGTTCCTAGTATTCATATATATTCTTTGAATTACAACAGGTCCGGTGTGCTCTACTTTTGGCGATATTGTCAGGGACACTAGATGCTTGTGTTAGTATAGACTACTGCATGACCTCCGCTCTCTTGGTTGTACGTCTGAGCTTCGAAATGCTTGAGGGCAAGCATTGTCTTGGTGTAGGGGGATTTGATAGAGCCGTTATTTGGCACGTTTTGCATTGTCATCTTGTCCTAATTTTGGCTATTCATGGTGCTAAGAAAGGGGATTTCACTCATATTTGACATTTGTGTGAATTGTAGGTGGTTAGCATTAAAATGATATCGCGGGGAAAATTTTCCAGAAGACTTGTCGTCCCAGAGCGTGACCACGCCTTGGAAGGTGGACGAAACCGAAAGACGGACCGTGGTCCATGTGGACCAGGCGCATGGGATCAAAACTCCAAAAGGGAAATGGCTTTTGTAGATTCAATTGCACCAGACGTTTCCTTCTTTGACTCTTCTTGGACGGCGGCTATAAAAAGAAAAGGACAAAGCAAGATTGGCGGATCATCTATTCCTTAGCTTTAGTTTTACTTTTCCCTAAAAAGTGAGGGTCAGACGCTTTTTCCTTTTTCTTTCTTTTACTTTTGTTTCGCCTGCGGATAGCGGCCAGACATTGAATATTTCTGCGGATCGCATCTGGGCTCTGTACAACGGAAACCATTTTTCACTGGTTGCTTTTGACTCGTCTAAATTCCGTGAGATTCCTCTTGTGCTTTCCCAAATCTTCGGAAATCAATTGAATGTATTCAACTAAATCACGCGGGATTGACACGATGAGGAGCGGCTAATTTCCTCCTCTACCCAAAGGTTAACGCGAGGGCGCGGTCCATAATATATGTGAGATCTAATCGAAATTTCATTATTTCTCCCAATTCATTGTTATTCGTGCGTTTCCTGAATTAATTGTTCATGGGTATTTGATTAATTGAATATCAACGGCCGGGTATTTGATTTAATTTTATAGCCTACTGCCACGTTAATTAAATAGGATCCGTAATTGTTCATTTAATTGACACCTCGTGGCAACCACCATAATTGGTTTTATGATGGGGAAACGCAAGATCTAGCTTAAATAAACCCTCTTAGCGTGTTTATTGGTTAGGGTTGGGTTCTTCTAGCTTTAATGCAATTGGGTAATTAAATTCCTACGGTCGTACCTAGGGTTATTATCTGGTTAGGGAAGCAGTCAATGGTCGTACCTTGACTGTCGAAAAGGTAAGGAAGAATTGGTTGTCAGAGCTTATTGATAACTATAACCAACCTAGTGATAAATGGGTGAAATATCTTTGCATCGATGATCATTTAATTAGACCGTGCCTGAGCAGTTGATCCTTTGGGTGGAATTTTGTTAATTGCTATTTTTAGTGAATTGTGCTTTGTGAGTTAGTTTTGAATTTTGTTTGTTTTATTTTATTTTATTTTTATTTGCCTCCCATTGAAAATCCCCCAATTTCGTTCTACTAATTTGGAAAGAAATAATTTCCTACTTGCTCCCTGTGGAATCGACCCTACTTGCCATTGTACGCAAAATTAGTATTTTTATAGACAAATCTGGTATATCGGATCAAGCAAACTCTTCGGGAACATGGTGAATCAAGTAACCCATTGCACACCTAGGGTCCCTGCTCCAGTACTTGGATTTGTTCTATAATTATTTAATTAAGGTGATAATTAGGACTTTTTAGTAATTATTATTGCACAGGTTCGGCACCTGTCAAAATACTTACAAATAAATGAAACAATAAAAATAAATTAAATCTCGCAGTATTGTTGAACCAAAATAAAGAGGGTTCGGCCACTCTTTATGGTGGGATCGCAGCCAAAAAATTATTAAGACTTGTCTTTTGGAGAGAGAACTAAACTAACCAGAGAAAAATGTAAGAGAGAGAGAGATGACGGTGTCCCCTGTGTGGCTCCTCTCAGACGTCTTATGGTACTGTTCTAACTAATCCTACTGCCTAATAAGACAATAAGTCAAAAGTTGTTGGATCATTTGAACTTGGAAACGAATATTAGATTGGACAAGTAATCTAATTGGCTTCCAAATCTATCTTCTAATTAAGTAGGTGTCCCACGCGACTTAGTTGATCGCACATGATGCCTTAGTCGCTAAATCCCATGATCTTCGAACTTCGCGCCAGAGTTAGACGAACACGCGTCATATTAACACTAGTCTTCTAGAATTTCCCTCTTTTAAGCCCCTTTTATCTCAAAATATCCTAAAAATAATACTCCCTCCCTCCCACATTGATAGTCCTGTTTCTTTTTTCACATAGTTTAAGAAAAAGAAGTTAATTTTGTTGGAAAAGTAAATTTAGATTGCTATTTTTCTAAAATACCATCACATTAAATAGAGTACAATTTTATGGGAACTTGAATTGATGGTAAAAAAAGAATCAACTCTCATTAAATGAGGTAGGTTTATAGTAACAATAACTTATATTAAATAAGGATATTTTAGGAAAATTAAAATACAACTACATTCTTCAATTGGAAAGTGAACTATAATTTGGGACAGACGAAAAAGGAAAACAGGACTATCAAAGTGGGACGAAGGGAGTAATAAATATCAAATATAAGTAGAATCTATCAATTAACAAACACCATGTTTTATCGCAATCGAAGGAGAAACATTCACAAATTGAATGCAAAATTAACCCTTTATCAATAATCAAACACATGCATGCTATTAGATAAAACCAATCAGTTAGACTAGCCATCTTGACTATCAATAGGAGATATAGCATTATCTGATACTGGCCATCCGTTTAATCAATTTTGTTCAGGGTACCAAGCTCAAAGGTCATAGTTGACCACACAAACATCTTTTCATTTTTCCATACATAACCGAAAGCATGGAAAAGATTTTCCATACAAACATCTTTTCAGGCTTATCTTCTTTCCCTGCCAAATTATCATTCTATAGTGAGCAATGTTTTAAAACTCGGACCGGTGATTGACCCGGTTGAGTGACCGGTTCCGGTTTTTCCCGGTTCGACCGGTTCAACCGTCCAAATCACCGGTTCTTTGATTTTTTATTTTTAAATATTTATATGTACAAGCCCACCATAGCATGCGTTGGGCCAGTCCAAGTTTCCTTTAGTACTTCCACATACTGATTGTTTACCCGTGCACTTAGTTGCTTTGTCAATTGAGTCCCATCCAAATTAATAAAACCTGGGCCCAATTCATAGTGTTTTAAATCTCCATGACCAATTTAGCTTAGCTGACATATCGTTTACTTCAACAAAATAAGCGAGGAATTTGGAAAATAAGGAATGAATTAGCAAAAATTCCAAAAAAAAATTAAATCCATTAGATATTTGAATCGTTTAAAAAAATTCAAAAACAACAAAAGATCTAAAAATTCCAAGGATTTTTAGAGAAATTCAAAAAAAGTGAATACATCAAATAGAGAAAAAAAATCTCACCAGAATTCCTAAAACAACATATGAAATGTAGAAAAAATAGAAAAAATTTCTGCCCAAATTTGTCAAACAAAAACAATCAAAAGTGATTACCCAGTAATCACTTTCTCAACTTAACAGAACAATAAAAGGGACTAAATGTAACTTCGAAAGAATAGTTTTTTTTAATCATTCTTAGAATGGTACAACCATTCCCAAAAATAAAAAAGACAAAAAAAAGAAAAAAAATTCGAACCACAAAAGAAATGAAGAAGCTGACAAATAAATAGAAAAAAAAACTCACCCAGGCCTTTACACATGAAAATTAAACTTTAGGATCCATCTGACTTCTTATGTGGGTAAGTTATGGAGTTAGAGCTTTGGATTGAAAAAGATAACAGACTAGAAAGAAGAAAACGGAGTGAACATTGAGAGTTTTTGACAAACTCAAAAAAGTAGAAAGTTTGGAACTTTAGAGGAGGAATCAGAGTACATATGTGCGGATGGATTTAAATCCCACCTGCGGAGTTCTTTAAATCCCACCCGGTGGGATTTAAAATGAAATCTGGAGTTTCGTCTAAAGATAATAGTGTGATGATCTTGTCGTGGATATTAGGAAGTGGAAGGATTATGAAGGAAAAATTAAAAAAAAAAAAATCAAGAGGAGAACTGGAGATTGGAGAAACCGAGCAGCGGAGAAAGTGAAGTCGAGGAAACTGAAATGAAATGTGCCGTGCACTTTGCTAGGTCTTTTAGGGTTTTTTTAATTTAATTTGATTTTAGTTTTTTGTTAAGTTAAGTAAAATGCTACACAACAAACCCTTATCCTTTGGCTGTAGCTTAGCGGTAAGCACACCTTGTTATCCTCACGGAGGCCCAAGTTCGAATCCCAGCAATTTCCATTCTTATTGTTTTGAATTCGAGGCATGTTTGAAAATTTGAGAACCGCCGGTTCGCGGTTCAAACGGTTTTTAACGGTTCGTCCGGTTCACCCGGGTTGTAACGGTTTTCCATTAGACTTTCGGGTTGATACTGGACCGGACCGGTGATATGGCCGGTTCGCGGTTGAACCGGTCCAACCGGCCGGTCCGGTCCGGTTCTGAAAACATTGATAGTGAGTCGCGAGGACAAAAGAATAGCAAAAGCGAAAAAGACTTCCTATGTATGCATGGCTCTATTACTTAAGTCTTGTTTGATAACCCAATTCGGCATTTAAAATTAATAGATTCAAATCTTACTCTGTTCAGATACATTTAATAATCAAAAATTAAATATTTAAATTAATTAAATAGTGTTGAATATCTTAGACAAAGATTATCACTTAATGTGATATACATTTAAATGTATCAAATTTAGTATTTAACAAAAGAGACCTGATATATACATTCATGCTCTACTACTTCAACTATGTATACTCACTTATTAACAATATTAAATATTTACAGCATCAGCATTCTGTGAATTGACACTTAAAAAGTCATAGTTGACTAAAGACAAACGGTGGAAAAGAAAAATAAAGCGAGAAAGTATTAAAGAGTCATTTATGCTCTCAATTAAAACAAACTTGTGGTATAAATGACTATTGGTAATATCATACCTTCATTGTGAAATGGGTTTAATTTCTCAAAACAAAAAAAAAAGGGGGGGGGGGGAAGAAAAGGTTTCAATGTGCAAAATTATAAGTTTAACAAAGATTTTTCATGAAGTAAAGCTATGCACATATATATATATATATATCTATATATATATATTTGGTCTAAATATAATAAAATGTGTTACAGTTGTAATTTGCATATGTTGTACCTCCATTGTAATTTTTCCTCTGGGGAATAAAAACTAACAAGTCAGAAAGGTACTTAGTACTAATTAATTGCAAATATATTCTGGCAAAACATGATTTACAGAGAAGAAAAACAACAACTTTGGCATCTACTAATTTGTGACTGATATATCGACTTTCTTCAAATAGATAATCAAACTTATTTTTCCTTCGCGTTTCAAGTTTTGTCATCATCTTTCAACAAAAGATATAAAGATAATTTAAGAAGAACAAACTTGATGTACGGGATTGAGTTACAAGAACATACTAGTTCGATCTTGAGTTGTCCGACAAAGTGGCAAGGTGACGTCTTATCTTCTTGAGTACTGCCACAACATCTTTCATGTTAGTTCGATCTTGTGGGCATTCAGTACAGCAACTTAAAGCCAATTTGAAGATCATTGAAACACACTGCAATTTCTCATTGAAATGCTCATCTTGTTGCCTGAGTAAGTTGGCATCTATAATCTGAATTGTTGCATTAGGCAGAGATTCTTCTATCCAACTCTTCAGGCTCAAATCATCTTTGAACATTTCATCACTAGGCTTCATTCTTGAAAATGTTTCCATCAGAAGTATGCCAAAACTATACGCATCAATTCTTATTGACACCCGCCCTTCAACTCCATACTCTGTAGTGCAAAAGCGAATCTATCATAGTTAAAGGGAAAGAAGAAAAAATTCAAGAAATTGACACAGAATTCTACAAATTTTAGGTATTTAAACAATGCAAAGGGATGTCAAATATGCTGAACCTGGTGCCATGTATCCAAGTGTTGCAAGAGTCTGGGTATGCATAGCACTATTTTCTTCATCCAAAATCTTTGCTATACCAAAATCACTTACATGAGCAACCATATTTTCGTCAAGTAATATGTTGCTAGGTTTCAGATCACAGTGAACCACAGGTGTTGTATAACCAAAATGCAGGTATTCCAATGCAGAAGCAACATCCGTCATTATGCTTGTTCTTTGCAGCAGATCCAAGCAAAGGTTGTGGGAGTACAACCATTTCTCAAGGCTCCCGTTGGGCATATATGCTAGCACTAAGGCTTTGAATTCAAGGTTAGAGCAACTGCCAATCACTTTGGTTAGGTTTCTATGCCGAAGGTTACGTAGAACTTGACATTCCGCATCGAAACTCCTAGAAGTGACTTCGGTTAGAAAAGTGAAAACTTTCACAGCTACCACTGTCCCATCCGCTAGAATACCTTTATATACAGATCCAAAACTCCCTTTGCCAATTAAATTGCTTTCATCATAGGCAATAGTTGCTTGAACAAGTTCATAATATGAAATCCTTCTTGGCACTACCACCGGCAATAAGTCAACATTTCTTGAAACTCCATCCTTCCTCCGGCATCTTAAAAGTAAAATTACAACAGTTGTACCAGCAATTATTGTTGCAGCAATACCTGATATAATGCCTAACATGTGAAATAGTTTCTTTCGACTGGATCTGTGAATCTGACGAGAATTGCATGGAGGAACATGAAACCTTTCATCACCACACAAATCATCATTAAACATGAATGATTCGTATGTGAAGTTCTTGAAAGGACCACTACTGGGAATTTCTCCTCTAAAGTGGTTGAAAGAAAGATTAATGTAATCAAGCTGCAAAAGTGTTTCCAAGGACTTTGGTATCGAACCCGATAGGTTATTATTAGATAGGTCCAAAAGTTCCAAGCGTAACATGTGACCTAGTGAGGCTGGAATAGGTCCCTCAAGCTTATTTTGTGCTAAAGAAAGGTTGGCTAAACTTTGCAAAGCTCCAATGGAACTTGGAATATTCCCACTAAGATGATTTCCTGACAGATCCAATATTGTTATCATCTTCAAATTTTCAATTTCTTGAGGTAGTGAGCCATTCAGCGAATTAGAGGACAGACCCAAATAAAATAGATCACTGAGGTTCCACAAGCTTGCAGGTATGCTTGAATTTAAGAAGTTCCCATCAAAGGAAATTTTTCTCAGTGAACTTACATTACTTATGCATGATGGTATTGACCCACGAAGCTGATTTTTACCCAGATATAATCCGTACAAGCTCTTTAACTCACAAAAACTATCTGGAATCGAACCACTCAATCGGTTGTCATAGAGATTTAAAACTTGAAGTTTTTGCAATTGTTTCACTGTGGCTGGAACGGGTCCACTCAGGTGATTTACAAATAGACTCAAAACCACTAGATTGCTCAAATTCCCGAATGCATCGGGAATGCTTTCCTTGATTCCGCAATCATATGCATAGAATCTCTCCATAGAAGTTGAAAGATTCCCAACCGATATTGGAAGAATACCGTGCAGCGGATTGTCATTAAAAGACAATATTTCTAGGTACTCACAATTTGTCAAGTAATTGATGAAACTCAATTCTCTTGATGAAGGTTCAGTTGTGAAATGATTTTCAGAGAGATCTAGCCATCTTAGAAGTCTTAGGTTTCCAAGAGAACTTGGAATTGGACCACTGAATCTGTTTGTATCCAAGTATAAGAAAGTTAGTTTAGATGCATTTGAGATTGAGGCTGGTATCAATCCAGAAAGTTTATTGCTCTGTAGGGATAGTCTTCCCAGTGTTGAGATGTTGAATATGCCGGCTGGTATGGAGCCAGTTAGGCTATTGAACTCCATACTAAGTACTTCTAGATGCTTTAGGTTGCCAAGGTCTTGCGGAATTATACCTAGATATGTTAAGATTACCAAGTTTATATATGTTAATGCATAAAATGAATTTAAGACATTATATACTTGGTAAAATATAAGATTTTTAACTAAAAAATTCTCAAACAACTAAAAGCAATCTGTACTGTAGTAGCTACAAGTTTACAACTAGTGTGTGTATATGTGTGCGTGTGTATGTGTGTGTGTGTGCGTACTTTTAACACGATAAAAAAAAGTAATTTTGAATATAATTGACATAAAGTTGTTGTTTTCTTTTTTTTTTTTTTTTTGAAACAGCAATGCATGTAGCATTATGCATAAACATGGCTAACATTTACAAGCATGTTAAATTCAACTTAATAAATAATCATATGATTTTCTTGTACATGATCATGTAATTATATGTTTTACAAACTTCTAGTAAATTAGTAACAACTATTTCAACTCCAAAAATTGATTTAAGCAAAACAAGTCGTGCAGGTTAGTTTGAACCATTCTTTTGGATGCCTTCCTTTCTTTCAAGCTAAGTTCCAACTTTTTCTTAAATTTTCTTTTTGCTTGTGTTCTTTAGTTAATAAAAGCAATTCCTGATGACATACATGGTTGACCAATTTATGTCAATCGTATATACTATGGCCTGCCTGGAATATAATTTCAGAAACTGCAAAAGTTTTTCTAGTGCGTAATAAGTTCAAACTCACGAACTTTACATAGCAAAATGTTTAAAATAATATTCTTTTTTTTTCTGTCACTTAACATCACTATAAATGCTGAAAAATCAGCTCTTTGGTATTTTGTTGAGGTGATGGGGTCACATGCATTTTTTGATAATTACAATTTTACAAGCCATAGAGTTTTTACTTATCTTACCATTTAGCTTATTTGTTCTTCTATTCACGTTTACTAAGAAAATGCTTACCATTCTTTTTTGGGCAAATTCCACTTTACCCCCTGTGGTTTAGCCTTTTTTTACATAATTCTCCTATGGTTTCAAAAGTTATACATAACCCCCTTATGGTTTAGATTAAAATGTCAAAGTAACGGAAATGACCATTCGTAACGGAGTCATCAAAATACCCTTATGTAAAGTTAAAAATTATTGGGCAAATTCCACTTTACCCCCCTATGGTTTAGCGTTTTTTCACATAACCCCCCTATGGTTTCAAAAGCTATACATAACTCCCTTATGGTTTGGATTAAAGTGTCAAAGTAACGGAAGTAGTCACTCGTAACGGCGTCACCTAAAATGTCAAAAATACCCTTATGTAAGGTTGAAATTTATGTATTAACCAAGGGGGGTTATGTGTATATTTTGAAAATCATAAGGGGGTTATATGGTAAAGTATTAAACCATAAGGCGGTTATATGGTAAAATATAAAAATCATAGGGGGTTAATGTGTCATGTATTTATAAGGGTAATTTCGACATTTTTAGAAGTTCCGTTACGAGTGACTATTTCCGTTATTTTGACACTTTAATCCAAACCATGAGGGGGTTATGTATAGCTTTTGAAACCATAGTGGGGTTATGTAAAAAAAGGGTAAATCACAGGGGGTAAAATGTAATTTACCCAAAATTATTTATTAACGACGGGGGGTTATATGTATATTTTGAAAATCATAAGGGGGTTATATGGTAAAGTATTAAACCATAAGGGAGTTATATGGTAAAATAAAAAAATCATACGAGGTTAATGTGTCATGTATTTATAAGGGTAATTTCGATATTTTTAAAAGTTACCTTTGACATTTTAATCCAAACCATGAGGGGCTTATGTATAACTTTTGAAACCATATGGGGGTTATGTAAAAAAAAGGCTAAACCACAGGGTGATAAAATGTAATTTGCCCTTCTTTTTTCAGTTTACAAAAGCACCGCCACCTCTTTGCATTCATTTAGAAAGAACGTTACTTTTCTATTCTTCAAATGCATCCGTAAAGAAGTTTTGAGAACTCCTTTCAAAAGAATTTCATTCCTCCAATTCAAAATTTTATTCATTAAGAAATTAAGGAAATTTGCTTCAATAGAAGCTATATTCCTAGATCAGAAAAGTTAAATGTCTGTTTTGCATAAATACCCTGTACTACTCTAAGCATGGCATTCAAATTTGGGGAAATCACATAAACATTACACTTAATTCTAAGGTATTGTAAAGGAAATCTATTGCGCAAACTTCAATAGAAGAAAGCTATGAATATTGGTTATTAACACTAAGGGAACTATCACGCTTTATTTATTTTGTAAAGTAATTTTTGCGTAGATTTTCAGGGATTATTTATTATTTCAAACGAAGAATATCTGTTCACAGAAGATTGCATTGAAAGCTTCAAACGAAGAATAATATCTTTTCACGGTAGATTGCATTTAAAGCTTTGGTTTCAGGATACTGAAGTAAAATATAGACACCAAAAAGAACTTAATTGCAGGTTATAAAGCAATATCTATATATACTCTTTGTAATTTAGAGCATACCTTCAATTTTTCTTTGTTGATTTCCAAACTAAATCTTCTAATTAAGATTTGCAATTGAAAAATCTCAAACAACTCGTATATATTTTCACAACAACCACAGCAAGAGATATATATGTCAATAGGCTTTGAAGACAATAGAAGAAAGGCAAATTTTTGTATATATAATTGACATGGAATTGCTTGTCTTTTCACATAAATGCATATATTAGTGTGCATTAACATGGTTACTAATTACAAACATGACAAAATGTAATAAAAAAAAACCATATCAAAAGATTCAAGCTCATATTTGTTTACATACATACATATATATACATACATATACATGTGTGTGTGTATTACTCCACACCAAATAAAAATTGGAAACCTTAATTTTGGCAGTTTGCTGAGGTGATAGTCTCATGCATCTTTGATTATTCTGTCCTGAAAGGTTATACAATCCTTTTTTTTTTAAGGTAAAATTTATACAATCCTTACTACTTCCATTTGTATATGTTAACAAGAAAATACTTTCCGTTCTTCTTTAGTTACAAAAAGTATTACCACCTGTTTCTTCAGGCTTGATAAGTAGTTACCTTTCTATTATTCTCTAATTCCCAAATGCATTCACAAAGAAATTTCTAATATGCCTTCACGAACAAATTTCTTCCAATTAAAAGTTGTATTGATTAAGAAATTAAGAAAATTTACTTCAATAGGAGCTATATAGATATCCTAAATGACTATAAAAATGGGATTCAACGTTGGGGACATTACATAAACCTTACTTTTAGTTAAAATCCATAATTAGTCAGAATCTTATAGAACTCTAGACTTAGTTAAGCAATTCATGGGATATAGTTTCCAACTATCTTGGTAAAACAATTTTCATTTTGTTGACCTGAAAATAAAATGTTCTTGGCTTGTTAACTTGAGATTTTACATTCAAGCACTAAAAGAAATTCGCATGGTACACAAGTCATGGGACAAGCATTTATCTTACTTTTGTTAAAAGATTTTAAAATATTTCATCAAAATATTCTTCTCTTTTTTTTTATATAACCAAAAAGCTTGGATTTTATTGCCTCAGAACAGTTCTTGAGGGGGACAAAAGCCTGACGTCAACAACACAAGACAGCTACAAGACACCTACTTAGTCGCAGAATAGACAACGTGTATTCTTCTCATTAATAGATAAGAAAACTTGTATTAAATGTAAACTATTCTTCTCATTAAATGTAAGAGTTAGGATGGTACCATCTAAATTGTTGTCAGCAAGATATAGTTCCTCGAGCGCCGTTAGGTTCCCAAATCCTTGGGATGCCACACCACTCAAATGGTTGTCATTCAACACAAGTCCTTGAAGCTTTGAACATTCCGACAATGGTGACGAAGGTATCATACCACTTATTTTGTTGTGGGAAAGGTCAAGCGCTGTGAGTCCTTGAAGACGGTGACACATGCTGAATGGAAGAAGGCTTCCAGATAGGCTATTACCTCGCATAGAAATAATTTCCAATGACGAAATATTGAATATCCCCAGTGGCAAAGAACCTGAAACATGATTGTAGTTAATTTTCACTATCTTCAATTTGTTTACATTTCCAATTAATCTCCATTAGAATTGTCCCTCGTAGAGAATTAGCATTGCATACAAATTATTGGCTGAGTAATTATTTTTCTTTTTCTTAAAAATTCTAAAGTATTTATATTTATTCCGGACTTTTTACGTCAAAAGACAATTTCAATGAGAAAAAGGAGTTATGCTTGCCGACATGTACAAAATATAAAACAAAGTTACATCAGATTACGAACATTGTAATGCAAAATAAGGACGCTTTGTTAATATGCACAACTCATTATGTAAGTGCAGGCCTTCACATTTTATTTGCCTCTTTAAATGTAATCAAATTTCTCTAATTTCACTTCACTTTTATGAAAATTAAAACATGAAGCCTAATTATTGCGTGTGCTAGGAGTCCAGCTAGAGTAGCCTTTAGATTATTAATCAATAGTATTATTACATTAGATTGTCAGGTATACACGGTGAGTTTTATGTATGTTTATCGGATTTCTGCTCAAATTCAGGAGTTAGGATGGTACCAGTCAAATTGTTTTGATCAAGATATAGTTCCTCGAGTGCCGTGAAGTTCCCAAGTCCTTCCGGTATCCCTCCATTAAAATTGTTGGCAGCTAATGATAGTACTTGAAGTTTTGAACATTCCGACGACGATGACGATGGTATCCTTCCACTTAATTTGTTGTGGGAAAGGTCAAGCCATGTGAGCTGTTGGAGACGGGAACATATCTCAACTGGAAGACTGCCAGAAAGGCTATTACCTTTAAGTGCAATAATTTCCAGTGAGGAAATATTGAATATCTCCAAAGGCAAAGGACCTGAAAGCTGGTTGTAGTACATGACTATGTTCTTCAATTTGTTTAGATATCCGATTTCCATTGGAATTGTTCCTCGCAGGGGATTGTATGAGAGTTGTAAGGTCTCTAGCTTTGACATGTTGGAGATGGAAGGTGGAATAGAGCCCGTAAAGGTATTGTTCCCGAGGGAAAGATATCGGAGTTCTTGCAAGGAACCAACCCAAGAGGGAATATCTCCACTGAGCTTGTTAACAGAGAGATCAAGAAGTCGCAACCTACGCAAACGAATCAATTGTCGGGGGAGTTCTCCATAAAGGTAGTTCATACTCATGTCGAGGGATACAAGAAATGACAGATTCCCCAATTGCGGAGGAATGGTGCCAGTAAGACCCAAACTGGAGATATTTAAGGTAGTCACCCTACGATGGCGAGAGCCGCAAGTGACTCCTCTCCAGTCACAGATTGAGGATGCAAGGGACCAATTGTTTGATAGGATTTGTTGAGGATCTGAAGTGATTTTGGCTCTCAGTGCAAGAAGGGCTGATTGATCTGTGGTAATGTTGGTTACCCTCGTGGCCAAGCTAGCTAACAGAAAACTTAACAGGAAGAGTTCGAGGGTGTGAAGGTAGTAAATTTTCTTCATGACTATACTGATGTTTAGCTTGAGTTCTAAGACAAAGAGGCAGGCTTAAGTTGGCATGGATTAACAAGTGCTGCTTCATGTACATATATAGACAATAGGGGACATCTGCAGCACAGACACAAGAACAAAGACAGAGGGGGACACATTTGAATAGCATAGATTTGTATCACGAGTATTTGAAATTTTGAAAATATCAAATTCAGATTTTGAATTTTTTTTATGGTTGATATTTTATCCCGACTATTATATTTCCGTTTGCATTAGCTGTTTTTGGGATATTTTTGAAAAATTTTACTATAACAGAGTTTTTAGAGTATATTTTAGGATATTTTTAGAAAATATTTTGGGATATTTAAGAGTAGTAGAGTTTTTAAAACATATTTTGGAATATTTTTTAAACATTAAAAAAATTTAGACTATTTTTTAGAGTACATTTTAGAGCACTTTTTAAAATTTTTTATAATATTTGAAAAACTAATTTTTGAAAAATAGAGGGATCAAAACAGTAATTTTTAAGTCGGAAGCTTCATGCCATATGGCAGTATGTTGTTCTCATTTTACACCTTTAATTTTTATTTTTACATACTCTAAGTTACTAGTGATTCCTGATCACCCCAATCTCTCACACTATTAAGAAAAGTTAAAAAATATGGCTATGCAAACCACGCTACCTCCATTGTAGTGCAAAATGATACCATTTAAAATTGATAATAATAATAAAGATAAAAAGTCTACCTTAAAAGTTTCTGTTGATTGTGTCGACGATTAGGATATTTTCTTCATGATTTATGTTCGTTTTGAGTTCTGGATGGATATCAGTGCTACTTCATATACACGTACAGACAATAGGGCACATCTGTTGAACAGAAATATGCACAAAAGTGTGGATGTGTTCTGGTCTTACTTCTAATATACATAGTGATTTTTTTTTTTTTTTGCCCGCAAAAATACATTGTGTAACCTATTCTATTCTAATCTAGGGGGAGGGAGAGGCTAAGAAGGCTTATGTTAGAGGCTAGCGGATATACAGACCCAACTAGATCAAGAAAATGCTATGTCACTATCTTTAGATTTTTTTTTTCTGCTGGTGAGGTTTGAACCCTCATCTACAGTCCAAGGAGGGACCTGATGGCCAGGGAGCTAAACTCAGTGGTTTAATAGTGAGTATTTGAAAATGAATTTTTCTAAATATTGTCAGAACAAAAATTGGGATCGAGAGCAAATTTCTATTCATGAGACAACTTTGCCCTTACTTAAGGTTTTGCAATTAAACTTTAAAATTTTGGGGTCTCAACTGAAACTCTTGCAAATTTTAGGCCTTGTTTGTTTTGTAATTTTCCGTCAGAAAATTACCTTATTTTCCGTGATCACATTTCGTTATTATCTTTTTCCCTCACATACATCAAATCGCTACAGTAATTTTTTCATGAAAAATCATGAAAAATGCAATCCAAACACAACCTTAATTACTCCACCTACAGTCTGCCAATCAATCAATCATCCCTTGTCTATTCTCCACCCCTACACTATGCTTACCATCTACGTTTTCCTTGCCCCCAAACAACTGAACCACTAGCACCCGAACTGGCAACTCAAGCACCACATTAAAACCCAAAAAAAATCCTCGTCAATTACTTCTTCCTCTCGCACCTCTTGGCGACTTTGTCAATATATCCTCCAATATTCACTGTTGCGGATCACTTCTTTTTCTTTTCTCATCTTCTATAACTGAAATCAATGATCGTGAATGGATTATGGAAGACATCTATTTTTTTTCCCGAGTATTTAATGCTCACCCCTTTATTTGTCAAACTTGCATATAATTTGGATTGACGTATGTCACACATCTCGCCTTAAAACTTGTGAATGGGTGATTGAAATAGTAAAAAGTGATTTATATAAGGGCTAATTTCACTCTGTCTCCTCAAATTTTGGACGATTACCCATTTCAATCCCTAAACTTCAAAATGAAACATTTAAATCCCTAAACTTATAAATGCCTCACACTTAAGTCCCTAAACTTATAAAATGAGACATTTAAATCCCTAAACCCTTATAAAATGGGACACTTCGACCACCAACGGCATTTAAGATTTGTTAACAATTTTCCTGAAGTGGAAGATGGTTATAAGTTTAGGGACCTAAATATACTATTTTGAAATTTAAGGACTGAAGTGGATAATTATTCAAAGTTTGGGAGGACAAAGTGGTATTAACCCTTTATATAACTAGTTGACAGAGGGAGCAGTTGGTGGAAGAAAAAGGACATATGCTGAGAGATGAAATTTGGTTGGAAAAAGGAGTCAAAGGGGAAGTTTGTCAATTTCAATTAGGGAAGATTGGGCTTTTGTTGAATTTTTGAGATGAAACTGGGTTGGAGGTTAATAATTGTGGTAGTGATAGGTGGCGGCTTTACTGTTATGGCAATCATGACGATTAAGAGCCAAAAATTTTTGGAGTTGGAAATGGGAAAAGAAAAAAGAGGTTTGTTTTGGAGTCGGGAGGAATTGGTTGAAGTAATGATTATTAATGTAAGGAAAAGGCAAAATTGTCTGATGAAATGAAATTTGCTCTGGATCCTATTTTTTGTTCCGACAATATTATCTGCCTTTTTCTAAATGATGCTCTAGAGCACGTGTTAGTATAATTAAATAACACCTAATTTATTAAATGTATATTTTTTTTCCAAATGATAAAAGATATATATATCTTTTATCGTTTGAAAAAAAATATTAAATGTATATATGGACTCACATTTATTGCAATTCATTTAGACACTTTTTTAAAATTAGTTTCATTATTGCTAAAAGATTAATATTTGAGAACCCTCTTAATGAGGGCACTCATTGGTCAAACCTTTGAAAATTCCAGTTAAAAAGAAACATATTCAAATGTTTGTTTGTATAGCTGATATTTCATCCTTTTCCTCTCAGTCACTTGAAAACCACAATTTTTGTCTGTGTCCGGAGAGAAGGCTGAATTCAAATCTGAGTAATTGTCTTCCACAACGCATAATTGGGGACGGAATTTTCTGCTTTCATTTTGACAGCTATTTGGAGACCAAATAGCTGCCAGGTCAACTGTTTGTATCGATTTTTATCTAATTTCATAAGATATAACTAACTTTTTTTGTAGTGTAACTTGCTTTCAATAGAGAGTAACTATAGAATAAATTTTTATGAGTTTCACATGTTAAAAATGATGTACACGCAATGATTTGAGTCTTACATTTATTATTATTTTTTTTTTGGCAAATCTTGGATGTTAGCTGCTCATGGACGATCATTCTAATTACTATCCTTGCCCTGCTTCCCTTGCAACATACACTGACAATAGATTGATTTCTTTCTGCTGTATCGGCACAATATCTCCCCATTCATTCCATAAAGTATAGCTACTAATTTTACTACAAAGTTCGATTGGATTGAAGATTATTTACAAAGATTTTTTAATATTATTTATTATAATATTTTTTTGATATCATACAATGAAAAAAAAAAAAAAAGATTTGATTCGAAAGCGTGTTTTGAAGACTTCACACAGTAAAGTTACTTACACATCCCGTGTCTCCCAAATCTCTCGTCAATTAAAATTTTGAATATGTCTTAGGGAAAAATGTCTCGTGATTTACCCCTTTGATTTGATGTTTTGAAATTTTAGCTAGTATCACTTGATATTTGAAAAGATCCCGGGGACAAGAATGTCCCATGATATATCCTTTTGACTAGAGGATTTAATAATGAAGCAGCACTCGAGATTAGAATAGATTTTGTAAAAAAACATGTTAGGAAATTTGTTTAATTTCTTTTACGTATGTTTCTTGTTTTGTATGGAAATAACTAGTTTTCTGATTAGTTTTAGTGACTTGAAATAGTAGTCAAGAAATTTACTATTTTATTTAGAATTAGAAGTTATTTCCTATTCTGTACAAGTGTAGAAATTAGAATTGATTTTCTAGTATTATTTGGTTTTTGGCCAAATAATATCCTTTATAAATAGATGGATTGACACACTATATAGAGAGACACACATGGTCATACAAGAGGCAACATGTAGCCTTATACATGGGTGGTGAGAGAGGGTTCTTGAGAGATGAGAGATGTCATACATGGGTTGAGTTTGGATTCAAATTGTATTCTCGTGTAAGATTTTTCTCTCATAATAAAGAACGAATTTCTCTCCGTATACGTAGACTTAATAGTGGAGTCGAACCACGTTAAATATTGTCTTTCGTTTATCTTTCATACTTGTAACTTGTTTGTCATTAAATTATTGTTTACTTAATATCTCAATAATTGTTTGTTCTGTGCTTGGATCCTAACTGATAGGTTACGATTTTATCATTTATTTTATTGTTAATTTCTCCTATTACCTGACCTGATGTGGATCAATTATTAGATTCTACTCACTTTTCGTAATTTGCATTTATTTCAGGGAGTAGAACAAAAATACCACAACCAAGGCCAATTTGACAGTCATCGCCAAAGAATTCAATTAGCAAGCCTCCAGGGGCATTTTTGGAATATGAGGACATGACCCTCTTTGGTAATTTGGCAGAAGACGACATGGAAAGAGGACAAAAAGGCTGGAGTCTTTTCTCCGCAAGGGGAGCCGCCGTACAGGATATACACATTAGAGTAGGACCTAGATAGATATTAGACTGCAGAGAACAAGCACTATGCAAGCTTAGCCTTTGACTTTTCCGTTTTGTCCTTTAGTAGCTATTTCCTCCTTCGTATGTCCAGGCGAGGTGAAGACGTTTATTCACTTCCCATAGCTTTGCTTTTTCACGAGTATTCTAACGAATTGAATTCACCCAATTGATGGCCGCGACTGTTCCTTCCATTTTATGTGAGTCTTTCTTGTTAGGGATCAACTAAATCCCTTTCTCTAGTCAAAAAATAACTTCAACTTCAGAACATCTTGTGATCAATGCTTTTGACTTGGCAACTTAAAGATTTAACAGCAGTTGGGATTTGAAAAAGTTGAAGTATATGAGGATCTTGTTACACTTCAAGAACTTTCAATCTTTGTAGAACTTCAAGGATTTGACGATCTCTAAAGACTTGGGAAGTTGAAGAAGACAAAATTACTTTTTGAACTTCAAGAACTTTAAGGCATAACCATCGGGACATTAGATTAGTAGTCACCAAAAAGGGATTAAATCTCTTTTTGGACTATAAATCGGGGGTTCAAATTCCATTTGCAGTAAAAAAATTTAAAAGAGTTGCAAAGCACCCTATGTACCTCACTCAAGATGCAGACTTTCTCCAATAGCCTGTAAGCGTGCCTATAGCACATATTAGGATTTTTCAAACCGTATTGGGTTACTTGTGGGTAGGGATGTCAATCACAAATCCAATATTCCCGTCCAAACCCATCTATTAATAGAATTAGGTATGTGTTAAGTGAATATTTGACATATGTTTCATATGGTTACATGCAAGCTTTTGGCATGTTTTTAGATAGCCATATTTAAGTCCATTTTGGTGAAAATTTCTTCAAGTGTCGCTTAGGGAACTAAACGTGCAAAATGAGTGGATTAATGTATAAATGTGTGGTGTTTTGTAGGTTATTGGTGCATGAAACACTCGTTTGAATTGAAGAAGATGCAAGGTACATCTTGGACAATAACGCATAAGTAAAACAAGAAGAGAAAGTTGCGCAAAAAAGGAAGAAAATTGAAATGGAAAACAGGAAGTTGGATCCGAGTTCAAATCCATCTCACTACCCTTAGTCCGAGACTTCGTCTGAGAAGCTGGAGGAACAGATCCGAGAGTAATAGGATGCATAATTGCTATTCAATTTATGATTATTTTTAGAACTGTCAATAGGATTAGGCCAGCCCGAACTCGACTCATTTGGCCGGACAAAAAGCTCAATGAGCTCGACTTTTTAGTGAGTCGGTCTAAATTTGAACCTAAAAATTAGACTCGAATTAAATATGAGCCGAGCTTGGGTCTCATTAGACTCAAATCCGATATAGGCCGGGCCCTTTAATTATATATATATATATATAATATTTATATTTTGATATTATGTATAATTATATATCTAAATATATTATTACTAAATACAAAATATATATATAAATTATAAAACACAAAAATACATCTGAAAACTCTTCTATGAGTTTTCTTGAGAGTCAATATTAGTAATACATAATTGAATCTCTAACTTTTCTCATTGGTCGAGTAAATTTTTATATTAACATAATATTGGTTGATTTTATTTTGGTCTAGAAATACAAACCATCAAATATGTTTAGATTCAAATCAGAAGGCTATAAAAAAGGTTTTAACTTTTAAAGATGTATTGGTTTATGACCGTATGTTTCATTATTATTTTTCATGTATTTTGAACGAATTAGATATAAATATTATTGAAAATGTTTTGGTTTATATACTTTTTAAAAGCTATTATTTGTTCATATTTAGTTTTAATATTGTAGTCTTGTAAATGTTAAATTAGTTTTATAACTTAATAGTTATAGTAATTATGTTTAAAAAATTTAGTAATAAGTGAGTTTGGGCTAAACTCGAATAGGGCTCACAACCCGAATATTATGTGAGTTGAGTATGAACTTCATATTTATTAACCCAAAACTCATAGTCCGAAACCTGAAAATATTACAAATTAAATGAGTTGAGTTCGAACTTATAAAAGCCCAGCTCATTAGACCCAATTAACAGGCCTAATTATTTTACCCTTGATTTTAGTCAAATATTATTTTAATTGGTGGATTCTACTTATATTTGATTAATGGTGTCAATTGTAGGAAAATGAACAAAAAGTGATAAAAGGGATAATTTTCCAAGACTTGCTGTTGAGTCCAAGGAAGTTGGGATTTACATGCGTGGCATTTTTCCAATGCAAATTGAAGACCTACGAAGCATGTTTTCAAATTGTATTGAGAAATGACTTAGATTATTAAGAAATATCTTTTTCTCAAGAAAACTAGGAAGTTTAATTAATTTTGGAAGCTAGGAAATAAGAGAAAAAGGATGGCCCCACTTGATTAGTATGTTAGGGTAGAAACAATTTGGAGTTGTCGTGACTCTTTGCTTTGCGAAAGGAATGCAAAGGCCACTTGGCTTTTCTCTTTGTCTTTTAGTTTCTTTAGTTTTTCTTTTATCAAAAACTTATGCAACTGGTTTTGAGAAAATCGTGTGAATTGTACCAATTGGCTATGCGCAATTAATTTTCTTTTCTAGTCAAGGAGTAACGAAAGATTTGGTTCATCTACATCTGTGAGATCTAATTGGTTTTATTAATTTCTTTTATTTATTAATATTCGTATGTTTTCTGATTTAATTTCTTATGATTGTTTTGTTATTTGAATATCAGGGTCCAATATTTAATTCAACTTGATAATCTATTGCTAGTTAAGATAGTTAAATTCATAATTATTTAATTGTATTGATTAGTGGCTACTAATGTGATTAGTTTCATATTAGGGAGACATATGATAATTTGAATAAACCTTGATAGTGTGTTTATTGATTAGAATAGGGCTTTTCTAATTCCTAATGCAATCAAGGGATTAAATTCTCCGGGATTACCTAGAGTTATTTCTGGATTAGGGAAGTAGTTAATAAGCATACCTTAACTATCGAGACAGTAAGGAAAAATTCATTGTCATCACTTGTTTGACAAGTATAACCTGTTTATTAACAAATAAATGAAATAATTCTTGCATCGATAAACCATTGTATGAATCACTTTTGAAGTTATATCCTTGGTTAGAACTTGTTAATCCTCGAGTAAATTTAATTTACATTCGTTTATTTAATTTTCTTTTCGTTAAGTATTTTATTTTAATTTTAATTCTTTAAAATCTCCTTAATTGGCTTTGCTTGGAAAGAAACGAACGTTTCCTAATCCTTGTGAAGACGACCCTATTTGTCATTATACTCGTTTATATCTTTATGTGAGTAGGATTTTATTAACCTGTCAATTTTTGGCGTTGTTGCCTGGGATTGGAGTTGGTCAATTTGTTTCTTTTTTAGTTTGTTTTATTTTATTTTATTTTTTGCAGTTTTGCATGTTTATGCCTCATTCTTCTCGCACAGGTGAATTGGTTTACGATCTTGAGATGGAGAAGAAAGCGTGTAGATTGAGAAAAGAAACCAAGAAACGCAAAGAGGAGCAATCATCCACTACATCTCTAGGGCTCAATTTGGCTATGGAGTTGCTAGAGCCTTCTAGTGATTCTGAACAGGAAAAAGTTATGAATGGCAAACAATAATCGCCTTTTAAGAGGGTTGGCTGCTCTTGATTTAAATCAACAGCCTTTATGCATTACTTTTTCTGATTTTGCTGAGAATGTAATATTTGAATTAAAATCAGGATTAATTCATCTCTTACCTAATTTTTATGATTTGCCAGGTGACGAGCCCCACAAACACCTCTAGGAATTCACTGTGGTCTGCACAAGTATGAAGCCACTTGATATCACTGAGGCGTAGATTAAGATGTGGGCATTCCCTTTTTCATTAAAGGGACTGTCAAAGACTGACTTTACTACTTGCCAATAGGGAGCATCACAACATGGACGGACATGAAGAGAAAATTCTTTGAAAAATACTTCCCTGCATCTCGAGCTACCAATCTACAGAAGGAGATCTGTGGTATTAAGCAGAGTCCTAAAGAGTCTCTCTACGAATACTAGGAGAGATTCAAGAAACTGTTACCAGTTTCCCTTAATATCAGATTAGTGAACAACTCTTCATCCAATACTTCTATGAAGGCCTGCTCTATGGGGATAGGAGTATCATCGACGGTGTAAGTAGAGGTGCTTTTACGAACAAAACCCCTAGAGAGGCCTGGGAGTTAATTGATGGGATGGTTGCAAATTCCCAATAGTTTAGCACTAGAGAGGATATTTCAACTCATCGTGTCAACGAGATGAACATTTCATCGATGCAAGAGGAATTGGCTGAATTAAATGCCATGGTTTACCAAATGGTATTGGAGAATATGCAGCGAGTAAAGGCATGCGAAATTTGCAAGAATGTTAGCCATCCCACTGATGGATTACCGATACTACAAGATGACAGCATTGGGCAAGTAATATTACTAGAAACATGCTCATGCTTCATAGGCAGTACGATCTTTACTCTAACACATATAATTTGGATTGAAGGGACCACCCAAATTTTAGTTATAGGGGGAATAAGCAAAATTCCTTCCTCAACAGATAGCAAGGATTTTAGCCACAGTACCTATCAAGACCTCAACCCTCTTCGCCTAATTTGGAACATCTCTAGAGGATATGATCAAGACATTGGCTGCTAACATTGTGCAATTCTAGCAGATCACCTAGTAAGTCTAGCAGAAGACAGACACGAGTATGCAAGATTTGAAAACCAGATGAGTTAGATGGCCTCTGCGATAAACCACCTGGAGTCCTAGGGGCAAGGAAGACTTCCTTCTCAACTTGAGGTGAATCCAAAGAACATGAGCACCATGATCCTCAGAAGTGGGAGGAAGATTGAAGGGTCAAAACTCATAATTCCAAGGGATAAGAGTGACGATCAAATTAAAAAGGAGATGGAAAAAGAGGGATTCATCAAAGCAACTTTTGAGGTAACGCCTAATGCTGTGATTCAAGTTAAATCTAATCTGACTTTCTTTCCTAGCAGGTTAGAGAAATCGAAAAAACAAGACGAAGAGAGGGAGATTTTAGAAGTGCTTTAGAAGGTGGCAATCAATACCCCTTTGTTGGACGCGATCAAGCAAGTGCCGAAGTATGCTAAATTTTTGAAAAACTTGTATGTCAACAAGAAGAAATTGAGAGGTGATGAGAGAGTTGTGATGGAGGAAAATGTATTAGCAGTGCTACAAAAGAAAATTGCACCCAAATGTGGAGATCCAAGTATGTTCTCTTGTTGAATAGGAAACACTAAGATTAAAAAGACCATGATAGATTTAGGAGCCTCCATTAATGTGATGCCCAAGAGTATTTATACCTCCTTGAATCTAGAATCACTAAAGGAATCTGGCATCATAATTCAATTAACTGATCGTACAAATGCATATCCCGATAGGTTAGTTGAAGATAGTTTGGTCCAAGTTAATGAATTAGTATTTCCTGTTGACTTTAATGTTCTTGACATGAGTGATGACTGCTCTCTTAATCCATCACCTGTTATACTAGGAAGACCCTTTTTAAGTACAACTCGCACAAAAATTGATGTTAGTAAGGGTACTTTGAAGATGGAATTTGATAGAAAAATAGCTCATTTTAATATCTTTGATGAAATGAAAAATCCTGTTAACTCTCATTCTTTGTTTGCCATTCATGCTGTTAATCCCTCTGTGCGAGAATTTTCTGAGTTTGATTGTAGAGGTCAGTTGGAAGTTGCTACAAACATGTATCATAGGTTGAAAGCAACATATGATGTGAAAGCAACAAAGTTGAAGAAGAGGGTTACATTATATGGTGAGTTGGATGCTAGAAGAATGTCATCGATTGCAAGAAAATTTGAATTGCATCCAGATTAAGAAGTGATGCTTTACATTTAGCCAAAGATGTTAAAGAAAAGTGCTTATTGGGAGGCAACTCAATCCAATTGTTTTTTGTTCTTTTATTATGTGTTTCATTATGTTTATCTTAGGTTTTTCATATTTGGTATGTTTAATTTTCGTTTTTCCTGTTTCAATGGTTAGAAGACCTCCTCTCGATAGGACATACCTACGTCTTAAAGACACGTTGTAACGCGCAAATACCCAACTCCACTATCAGAAAACTACTACCCAACATGACGTGCCCACGCTTAACTGACTAGTGAGCTCATGTTCAATATCAAAAATTATGGCGGATGACTGGGCAACAAGATGTGCCCACATCTTGAGGGCACACTGTAATTCGCAAATTTCAACTCCACGATGACGTACCCACTTCTTGTTCCAACAAAAGGGAAGCATGAAAAAAAAAAGAACCGGAACCCTAACTATTCTCCTTCTTTTCTTTCTTTTTCCCTTATCTCTTTCTTTCTTTTCATTCTTTTTCTCTCCTCTTTGCATTCCAGATGACGATGATGAACTCCTTTCCGTCGCTATTCGAAAATTATCTCCAAGTTCAGACGTCATCGCCACGGCTCACCTTTGCCAATTGTGGTCAGCATTGCAACCATTCCATCCATTGTACTCATTCTTTTGCCCTCACCCATAGCTGCCATGTCCCCCTCGTTGACCAGGGAAGTTTTATTGTCCCTTTTTCCTTTTCTATTGTTCTTTATTTCTTACACTGGGGGCAATGTAAGATCTAGGTGTGGAGGGGATAGTATATAAAATAAGTGTAAGTGTCAATAGGCATTTTTTGTTTGACTTTTTTTTCAAATTTTATCCAATTTTTGCTACTTCTTGTGCATTTTTTGTGGTTATCCCTAATAATCAATGGCTAGTTGTCTCAAATTGTATCATTGCTAAGGTTTTATACTCTAATGGGTCAAGTATGACATGGCTAAGTCTAAAACTATCTTTTTTGTGAATATTTGAGATTTTGTGACGTTAGCAACTTTTGGCTAACTTTTCTAGGCACTATGAATATTTTTTTAGGCATTTGTTATGTGAATTGGTCAACTATTAATCATATTCTCCGTATTTGGAAAATGAAGTGGGCTTGTGATTTTCAATTTTATTTTTTGTGCTTATTTGAATAATGTTTGCTATACTCCACTAATTGTCGTTGCCTAGTAACGGGGGGTTTTCACCATAGGTGTTGACTTTCGCGTCAAAAAGTGGTGATAACTATCAGTATATGGTTTCAAAATGATGAAAAGTTGAGTAACTGGATTCTTTCATTTGGCGGATGTCGGAGTTCGCTTCAAAAGACTTGAATGGTTAAATACTAAGTTTTTTTCTCGAAAAAAAATAAAAAAATGAGAGTTCAAGTATGGGGATATTTTAAGAGAAAAAAAGTTGTGAAAAAAGTAAAAAATGTGCAAGTATGTGGTTGATTATGTTAGCCTGCTGATCTATGGGATTAATATTGAGATTTTGGTTAATAGTTAAACCGTTTGCTGACAAATGCTAATTGAATATTTTATATTCTTAGATTAGTTAATCAGCAGTTGGAAGAGTCCTGGATTTTAAAAGTTAACCGGAGAGATATTTCTTAAAACTTAACCTCTAATACTTGACGTGTGCTTTAATTGTATCGTGGCAATGGGTTATTTGGATGATAGCCATTGTTTGAACACAATTACTAATTTGTTGTTCTCATACTTGAGGACAAACATGATTTAGGTATGACGGGAATTAATATGGTGCATAATTGTTATTCAATTTATGATTATTTTTCCCTTGATTTTAGTCAAATATTATTTTAATTGGTGGATTCTATTTATATTTGGTTAATGGTACCAATTGTAGGAAAATGAGCAAAAAGTGATAAAAGGGGTAATTTTCGAAATTTTTTGTCGAGTCCAAGGAAGTTGGGATTTACGTGCGTGGCAGTTTCCCAATCCAAACTGAAGACCTATGAAACATGTTTCCAAATTGTATTGGGAAACGATTTAGATTATCAGGAAATATCTTTTTCTTAGGAAAATTAGGAAGTTTAATTAATTTTGGAAGCTAGAAAATAAGAGAAAAAGGACGGCCCTGGTTGATTAGTATTTTGGGGCAGAAACAATTTGGAGTCGTCGTGACTCTTTGCTTTGCGAAGGGAAGGCGAAGGCAGCTTGGCTTTTCTCTTTGTCTTTTAGTTTCTTTAGTTTTTTTTTTTATCAAAGACTTAAGCAACTGGTTTTCAAAAAATCGTGTGAATTGTTTCAATTGGCCATGCACAACTAATTTTCTTTTCTAGTCAAGATGTAACGAATTTCGGCTACATCTAATTGGCCATGCACAACTAATTTTCTTTTCTACATCTGTGAGATCTAATTGGTTTTATTAATTTCTTTAATTCATTAGTATTCGTATGTTTTCTGATTTAATTTCTTATGGTTATATTGTTGTTTGAATATCATGGTTCGACATTTAATTCAACTTGATAATCTATTGCCAATTAAAATAGTTAAATTCATAATTGTTTAATTGTCATAAATTAGTGGCTACTAATATGATTGGTTTCATGTTAGGCAGAAATATGATCTAATTTGAATAAACATTGGTAGTGTGTTTATTGATTAGAACATGGCTTTTCTAGTTTCTAATACAATCAAGGAATTAAATTTTACACGTTTACCTAGAGTTAGTTCTTGGTCAGGGAAGTAGTTAATAGGCTTATCTTAACTATCAAGATGATAAGGAAAAATTGGTATAACATGTTTATTAACGAAAAGATGAAATAATTCTTGCATCGATGAACAATTTTACGAACCACTTTTGAAGTTATATCCTTGGTTAGAGTTTGTTAATCCTTGAGTAAATTTAATTTTCTTTCGTTTATTTATTTTTAATTTTGTTAAGTATTTTATTTTAAATTTAATTCTCTAAAATCCCCCTAATTGGTTTTGCTTGGAAAGAAACGAATTTCCTCTAATCCCTGTGGAAACGACCTTACTTGCAATTATATTCGTTTATATCTTTCTGTGAGTAGGATTTTATTATTGCACAGGTTTAACACCTGTCAGAGGGTAAGGGATCCGAGCTTGGATTCCTATGAGAAAGGTCTCGGATCTTGCTTACAAAACAAGTAAAAAAATTGAAGAAATACTAGATCCGAGCTCGGATTATCTTGGTACCTCTCGGATTCTAGGGTTTGGATCTACCTCTCTCTTCTGCAATTTATAGAACAACTTGTGCACATTTCACACTTACTTTTGTAATTCTTGTTTCACAACGAATTTCTGATGGAAAGCTAGCAAAGCATCTTGTACACTTGAAGAAGAAATTTGGAGATTTCAATTAAGGGATTTTGGGAAGAAAAAGTAAAGGAAGCAAGGAGTATAAGTAAAAGAGAGGAATCAAAGAGAAGGGGAGAGTGAAGTTAGAAGAAAGAAAATAGGGTTTCTCTCTAGTTTTCTCTCAAATTTTAGTTTTTAGCCTAATTTTCTTATTTTCTTGGAGAAACTTGAAGGACACTTGATGTAATCAAATATTTGGATGACTATGAAGTTGATGAAGCTAGAAGATCTTGTTCCTTCATTTGAATGAGCAGCTCTTCCTCTCTTTTCTCTTTATTTACTTAAAAGATGTTTGGTTTCGTAGAAGTTATGAGTTTTATTGTGAAATACATAACTAGATTTTCATGTTCTAGGGGTAGATGAAACTATTTATACTTTGATTATGGTTAGATCTAGTTGATTATTGCTATATCTTATACTTGCTTGTTCACTTGTTCATAATTTCATACTTATGAATGCTTGATCACCATTTGCAAGCCATTTTAGTTGTTGTTAATTTATGAAAATAGTTGACAATGATGAAACATGAATGAATGGAACTTAAAGAGTAGGCATACGATAATAGTGGTGCACTTAGGTGGGATGTGTATGACATTTCTTGTGCTTGATCTAGTCGATACTTGAGATTTACCACGATAATAGGGAAATTTAGGTTTTAGCTAATTTCGGTTGACAGGTGCCGAACTTGTGTAATAATAAATACCTACTCAAGAAAATTACAAATTTTGTATATAGCGGTGAGTAGGGTCGAATCCACAGGGATTGGGAATAATTCGTTTCTTCTAGAGTTCAGAGTATGGGGGGTTTTTGATGGGAGGAAAATAAAAATAAAAATAAAACAAATAAAATTCAAAACTAACTCACAAAGCACAATTTACTAAAAATAACAATTAATAAAAGCTCTACCCAAAAGATCAACTGCTCAGGCACGGTCCAATTAAATGCTCATCGATGCAAAGATATTTCATCCATTTATCACTAGGTTGGTTATAGCTATCAACAAGCTCTGACAGCCAATTTTTCCTTATCTTTTCGACAGCCAAGATACGACCGTTGACTACTTCTCTAATCAGAAAACAACCCTACGTACGACCATAGGAATTTAATTATCCAGTTGCATTAAAACTAGAAAAACCCAACCCTAATCAATAAACACGCTAAGAGGGTTTATTTAAATTAGATCCCGCGCTTCCCCAACATAAAGCCAATTATGGTGGTTGTCACTAATTATCAACTAAATGAACAATTACTGATTCAATTTAGTTAATGAGACAGTAGGCTATTAAATTAAATTAAATACCCGGCCGTTGATATTCAATTAATAAAATACCCATGAACAATTAATTCAGGAAACGCACGAATAGCAACAAATTAGAAAAAGTAATGAAAGTTTGATTAGATCTCACAGATGTTATAGACCGCGCCTTCGCGTTAACCTTTGGGTAGAGGAGAAACCTAACCGCTCCTCATCGTATCAATTTTGCGTGGGTTGGTTGATTTCATCCGCACAGTCATTAGCGAAATTGGAACGATGGAGTAATGACGAAAGAAAGAAAAGAAAACGTCTTCCTTGTCTCTGCGTTAATGTTCGTACTGAAGCCGAAGTACAACGCAAAAGCCAACGAAAATTGTACAGAGCCAAAGCCAAAGCAAAAGAGTCAAAAACGTGAAAGCCAAAAAGCAAGAGAAGAGTCTACAACGTCTGACGGCTAGGGAAAAAGAAAACTAAAGCTATCTAATTCCTAATACGTGAATCTGGCTTTCTTTTGCCTTTTGTAGCCGCCGCCAGCCAAAGCAATTAGGAGCAGGACTTGTCTATGGGTTTTAATCCCACGCATCTGGTTCACATGGACCTAGTGCCTTAATTGGGTCTCCTGCTATTGGTCCCGCGGATCCGACTTTTCGGTAACGTCTACCTTTTCTGGCGTGGCCACGCTCTGAGACGAAGGGTCTTCTGAAAATTTGACTCAAGAGATCATTTTTAATGCCGACCACCTACAATTTACACAAATATCAAATATGAGTGACATTCCAATTTTTAGCACCATGAATAGCCAAAATTAGGACAAAATAACACTGCAAAATGTGCCAAATAACTGCTCTATTATCGGTTCATCGGCGAAAGCGAGTTCCGATTGTCTTAGTGAAATACATCTCTAGCAAGACAAGAAAACTACCATTAGTTGATTATTTTTTCCATGATTGAGCGTGATTAGTGGAATCTATTCCTCAAGACACTTGTGTTATTTGAATTAATCCAAATTTGTTTGTTAACCTTTGAATTGTCTAATCATTATTATTGCTTAATTTTGATTGTTTATTGAGTGATTTAGATAACAGAGATTGTGATTAAACTTTGGTGCTTCAAAAGTAGTTCTTGTGGGATCCGATCCTATTTCTTTTGTACTTCAATACACGACCCATACACTTGTGGTTAACGAGGGAATTAGGGTTAAAATTAGAGCACAGGTATAAATCTCATCAAGTTTTTGGCACTGTTGTTTGGGAACCACGATAATATTAGGGCTAAAGCAATCTTTATTACTCTAGATATTGTGGTATATTGTGAATATCTTTTAGCTAATAGATAGAGTAGTTTGTTTTTCTTTTCTAGTTTTGTTTAGTTTGTGGTTAATTTCTCTTAAATGTGGTCTTTGTAGTGCTTGCATCGAACTCTATGTGGAACGGTTCCCTTGAATCCCAAAATTGAAAGAACTCTAAAGAGACTAAGAAGGCAATAACTACAAGACATTGTGGAGACACAAGGTGAAGATGAAATTGTGATTTAACTTCCACTAAACAAACAAATGGCGGAGGAAGAAAATAGAAAACCTTTAAGGGACTTTGCATTGTCCGGGGGGAATGAATTACAAACGAGCATTGCAAGACCTACGGCAAATACTAATAATTTTGAGATTAAATCAGTACTAATTCAAATGGTGCAACAATCTCAATATGGAGGTAATGCTACCGAAGATCTTAATTCTCATTTGTCTACTTTTTTAGAAATATGTGTTACAATTAAGTTTAATGGAGTTAGCGACAATGCAATTAGCTTTAGATTGTTTCATTTTTCTTTAAGAGACAAGGTCAAGGTTTGGTTACAATCACACCCTTATAATACTTTCATATCTTGGGTCGATTTGTCCAAGACATTCTAAATAATTTTTTTTCACCAAGCAAAATTGCAAAATTTCGTATGAATATAACTGAATTTTCTTAACAGGACTGAAAGTCTGTATATGAAGTTTGGGAGTGTTTTCGGGAGTTTTTATGTAAATGTCCACATCATGAGTTGCCTGATTGGCTCATGGTTTAAAGGTTTTAGAATGGACTCATATATGCAATCAACACTCGTGTGAATGCAGCGGCTGAAGGTGTATTAATTGGTAAGAGTGCTGAGGAGGCTCAACATTTGATTGAGGAAATGGCTATAAATAATTATCAATAGACTAATGAACGAGGTAACATAGGGAGACAAGCATGTATGTTTGAAGTTGATAGTTTAAATGTGTTGAATGCCAAGATGGATAATATAGTAAAGATGCTTAATAAATAAGTTGGTTCTAGTTCTAGTCAAAGAGTAAATATTGCATGTTGTACAATGTGCAGAGAAGACCACGATGACTCTATTTGTGCAAGTGTTGAACAGGTACAATATATCAAAAATTACAATTGACAACTTCAAAACAGCCCATACTCCAATACCCATAATTCGGGGTGACAAAATCATCCAAATTTTGGGTGAAAGGAACAAGAGAACTAATTAGGGCCAACAAATTCACTAGGCTTTCAATGAAAATAAGTATCTATGGAGTCTAAATTGGTTTATGAGTTGGCAATTGAGAAACTGTCAAATACATCCACTGATAAATTTTAAAAGTTCGTTAGCGCCATTACTTAATGATTTGAAAGAATTGAGTATATGATGGACCAACTTACCAATATATATAGGAATGTTGAGATTCAGTTAGGCCAAATAGCTAATGTTCTAAATAATAAGAACCAAGGAGAGTTACCTAACATAACCGAGGTGAATCCAAGAGAACATATTAAGACGATAACCTTTCATAGTGGTAAGCAATTGAATGAGCTGCCAAGTGTTGAGAGAATGAAAGAAAAAGAGAATGAGAGGAAAGAAGAAGAGTGGGGGAATGAGCTAATAGAAGAGAGCGAGCGAAGCAAAGGTAAAGACAAAGTGGAATTGAGTGAATCATCAACCTTCGAGATGACCCCTATTCCTCTACCGGTTCCATTTCCACATAGATTGAATCCATCAAGAGTTAACAAAGAATTTGAGAAGTTCGTCAATATTTTTAATCAATTACATATTAACATTCTATTTGTTGATGCTATTTTGCATATTCTCTTTTATGCAAAGTTTCTCAAGAAAATAATGATAAAAAAGAGAGAATTAGAGGATTGCGAGACTATTGCATTAATCGAGGAATGTAGTGCCATCATACAAAATAAATTGCCACCAAAGTTGAAAGATCCAGAAAGTTTCATGGTTCTTTACACTATTGGTAATGTAGAGTTCTCTAAAGTATTATGTGACCTTGGTACCAGTGTCTCATTGATTCCTTTAACTATAGTTAGACAATTGGAATTGAATGAATTAAAGCATATTAACATCTCTTTGCAATTGGTCAATAGATATATTAGATATTTATTGGGTATTCTTCAAAATGTGCTAATCAAAGTACAAAAATTTGTCATCCTCATTGATTTCATTGTTCTAAATATCGATGAGGATGTTAATATACCCATTATTCTTGGTAGACCATTTTTTGCCACCGCAGGTACTATGATTAATGTTAAATGTGGCAAATTCAAGTTTCAAATTGATGAAGAAGAGATGGAGTTCGATTTGAGTAAAATGAAAAAATATCCCTCTTTTACCGACCATGTTTATTCCATTGGCATATGTGATGAATTGACATGAGAGATGAGTCAAGTTAATCTTGACTATGATTCTATTGAACATTGTTTAAATGGGTTAGGTTGCAAGAGGAGAAAGTAGAAGAAATGACTAATTACTTGCATGCACAAGTCCCTTATAAAAGAGGCAAGTCATATGAACGTTTAGGGATGAGCAAGGGACTTCCACCACTATCTTATGAGCAAGCCCCAAAGTTTGAATTCAAACCACTTTCCAACCATCTCAAGTATGCATTTCTTGAAGAGAAAGAGACATTACCCGTGATTGTGAATGCAACTCTTGATAAGGAGAAACTTGATAAGCTCCTACAAGTTTTAAGGAAGCATTCGAAGGTTTTAGGATGGACAATTTTCGACATCAAAGGAATTAGGCCAACCATTTGCATGCACCGAATCTTATTGAAAAAGAATGCTAAATCAGTGGTTGAAACTCAAAAGAGATTAAATTCTAAGGTTAAATAGTTTGTATGTTTGACTAAGAAATTATGATCCGTATGGATTAGGTGTTTTTAAAAAAAAAAAAATTTGTAGTCCGTTTGAATTAGGTATTTTTGAAATGTATTTTGAAATTGGAACATTTTTTTCAAATATGTTGAAATTTCCTACAGCAACCATCCACCAACCTATCCCCTCCTCCTTTCTCTACCGGCACTGCCCCCCTCCCCTTCTTATCGAACTTTCCCTTAATCTTCACACTTAAGCTTTCTATACCATAAGAATAAGTCTAATCATCAAAGAAGACATGCTTACAACGAAGTCTAATATGTACATGTTTCATCCAAATACTAGTAATAGTTTATAATGCGGTAGTTGTCCTAATCCAATTTGAATTTTCAAGTCTATCGTACTTGATTAAAAACATCTAATTGACCCAATTTGATTAATTTTAGCTTTTTCTTTTTTCTTTTTTCTTTTTTATAAAGCAACATATAATAGCTATAGTAAAGAATCCTCAGTACAGAACTTTATAATCATAAGAGCAGACTCTTCATCCCAAAAAACTTATTTGGATAGCTTAATTATGCCAAATAATATTTGACTTGTATCGTGAGCACATTTTTCAATATATTTTTTTATAGTCTCAATCACATTTTTATGTCATATATATCGTATCACAAAAAATGTTACAGTATTTTATTATTTCAAATAATATTCTATCCAAACAATACTGAAATGTATTAGTGCCTATATATTGAAAGAAGCAAAAAAATGTAGATTGCTGGAAGTAAGTAGTTTTCCTTGGTAACACAGAGAGATAAAAATAAAAATAGTATCAAATGCACCTCTACTTTCGTGAGTGTACTCCCTAGATTTAACACTTCCATAAACTAGTATCAAATTCTAATTTTCATTGCAAATCTAACACCTTGAGATTATTACAATTAATGGCCAGTTAATTATGATTTTTGATGAGCATAGGGTATACATATAAAAACAAACTCATTCCACAGTCAAGTTTTATATTTATAAAATCTGAAATACTTTACACACGATTTTTCGCAAGTATACGAGTTGTAATTGAGTATAAGATATTAAGGGTCGAACCCACGGAAAAGATTGTCAATTATCGATGTTTTTCGAACTCCATTATTATTTAAACTATCACAAGTGCAATAAATTAATTCTATATAAAAGTAACAAAAATAACAATAAAAAGCTCCTAAAGGTATGGAATTCCCTACTACTCTTACAAATGAAATTACCCGTTAAGTTAATACTATTATCATGGCTAGTTATGGCATAATTTCCTAATATATGTGAAACCTACTCTCGTAATGAATTAACTATACTTGTAATTAAGCCATACCTACTTCTGTAGTTATGAAATTAATTACAAACTTATTTGTTCTATGAAATTACATGAGACAATTCACTAAAACTACAAAGGTACTCCTCTACTCTCGTGAGTGAACTCCCTAGATTTATCACTTTCTTGAACTAGTGTTAAATTTTAATTTTCATTGCAAACTTAACATCTTAATATTATCACAATTAATGGCTGATTAATCATGATTAGATAAGCAAAAATGAAAAATAATTTGTTCAAAATAATATCATCAAATAACTAATTAAACATCACTTAACAAGATATAGAAAGTTCATCCATACTTTAGGCATAAACTTTAGTTAAACATGAAAAAAAAGATCCAAACTTGTAGTATAGTTAAACATGAACTTAAGTACAAAAGAGAAAGTGATAGGAGAAAAGTAACCTTTATCACATGAGTTCTAAGTCTCCATCTTTACTCTTCAAATCTTCATCCAAATCTAACTATAAATACAAGAAGGATAAACTACTTTAACTATACTATACTACCCTAACTAATGAACTAAGGAAATTCTAATGAATACTACATTTTTGGTGAGTTTTTCTAACCTTCCAAAGTTATGAAAATGTTCTCCAAAGGCCTCTATTTATAGAGGAATTTCATGCAAAAGACAATTTGTTAAATCTTATTAAGATTCCTCTTGAGCCTATAAACAAGTTAGATTTGAGTTGTAAAGCTTTTTTTGCAGCTATCTAGATCTGTTTCCACCAAAATTCTTGCAGGAAAATGGGTCAAAAAACTGTGTGAACAAAGCACAAGTTGCATAGCAAGTTTCAGTTGCAAAACACAAATATGCGACGTCGAAAACGTGACCTTAGGTCGCGTATTGTACCCCACGTATTGCCTTTTGCAGGTTTGCTCAATTCTGGATAGATTTCACCCTTGTTCTATTTTTTGTCCAATTTCAACTGATATTTTCTTAATGATAGAGGATGAATTAGCTCTTGTACAAAACATGAAAGTTGTAGCCCTTTGAATTAACTTTCCAATATATCAAGAATCATTCACTTTAGAGTCTGTAGATTGATGAATGACCAAAATACCCTCAACTGGTCAGAACTCTATTTCAGTTTTCGACAATGAAAACGCACTTCTGTATTTCGACTTTTTGACAATGAAAACTAGTGAACTGGACTTCGATGTCTCATACCAAATGTAGATCTATCTCTTAGTTTCAAAATGGTTCAAGAATCACCTCAATTTGATGCTTTAGCTCAAGATATTGTCGAAATACCACAAGGTATTAAAACTGTAAAACTTCTTTTTTTTAGAACTTAATTGCATTTCATCTCTTGCACTTCATATTCCTTTTTTATTATTTCAAATCATCATCAATCATTTAATTATCTTTTTGATTCACTCCATTTGATGATTGAATCTTTAAACCTACAAAAATATAAAACTCTCACTATTAAAATCTATAGAAATGCAATTTTTCACACTTAAACTATAAAATGCATATTTTCACTAGAATCCTAACTAATTAGCTGTAAAAGTAAAAACACACGACTTTCTGCTAGAGTGCCTCCTTTGACTCTAGACACAATTTCATTCCAAAATCTTCCTTCATTCCAACACTAACTTGATTTTCCAATTATAACATCAAATAATGGAGTGAAGCCTGTATCAGATTCAATAATAATAAATGAAGTACTTTTTGCAATTCTTGAGTTTGAATCATACTGCTCTTTTTTGAACTCATGAAATGCTTCATTGCCAAACATCTTAATGTTACCAAAGCTGGCTTCAAGTTGGGACTTCTCAACATTTAATTTAGAACTACTATTTGGGCTGACCATTTTCACTTTCGTCGAAGTCTTATCCTACAAACTTCATTCACCCAATCTCCCACTCAAACTTTTTGAAATCAGCTTCCTAATAGGTGTATCTTGTTTCATCAAGAAACCTCTTAGCATGATCTTGTCTGACAACGAAACAAATGCAAATACTAACTTTTGATAGATGTCAATTCCATTATCTCCACTTGAATGATTTTTTTGAAGGCCCTTGATCTATTGTAACTCCCTCTGTAACCTATGGTGACTAAATCTTTCACCATGACCTTGACCAAATTTAACCCCATAATTCACGTTCTTGGAGTCAAGAAATTGCTCTTGGGGTTCCTTTTCACGACCATATCTTGCATGATCCACCTCTTCGACTTGAGTGGTTGATAAAGGTATCTTTGAACTTTTCGCTAAACAAGTGGTATTCCTCCTCAACAAGATCTATATCACCATCAAAATGCTCACTGATTAAACCTCTTTATTGCCATTGATGACTGTCCAGATTTCTACATTCTCCGTTTTGGAATCAAGGATAACAATTTGGCTTATGTTGGAGTTATTTTTGCCATTCTCCAATACTGGGATCTTATTCTCATCTAACCATGAAATGGAACCCGCTGTTGAATTTTTAGTGACTTTAGGTTTTCCATCAATATTTTTAAGATCAATTTTCTCTTGTCTAGACCAAAGCTCCATTCTCTTCTTGACGTTTACCTTTGTTTCTTCAAGAATTTGATTCTTGGAAGCCCCCTTCAATGCCTACTACAGATTCTTCAACTACTTCCCTATCTTGATTGGATGAAGGAGATCGTCCCATTTTCCCAATAATCTTTTGATACTCTTCTAATGTGAACCCTTGTTTATGATTGAGTACTCGAAGCATAACGTTGATAATACATCTACATTTGTACATTGATACATCCAATTTGTGATAGCCTTTATTTCCTTTTGCAGCCAACTGATCTTGAAATCTTTGAGCTTGTAATTCAATTTGTCCCTCCAATTCATCCATATTAAAGTCACCCCATTGGATTTGATCTTCCAAGAATTGATAGATGATGTTATCATCCATTGGTAAAATCCAACAAGTCCATAATTTGGAAATCAATCCAAAATGTTGGTGGATTAATGGTGTCAGTTGAAAAATTACATAGAAGCAATCGGAGAAAAAATTAGGACGATTAGGAGAAAGAATTGAATAGGAGAGAGAAAGAAGAAAGAATCAGTAATAGGAAGAAGAAAGGAGCAGAGATAAAACAAAAGGAGAGGAAGGGAATAAAGAAACAAAGATGAAGAAAGATCTCACAATTGCTGGGTTCCAAAAGCTTCCATTCGAGGATTGGAAGGTTTGATACCAATTGTAATGACTAGGGCTAAAGAATTAAGGAATTGAAAAAGACAGAAGGAGAGGAAAAAGAAGAAGCATCAAGGAAGAAGAGAATAGAAAGGATAGGAAAGGTAAAGTTTAGAATAAGAAGAGAAAAGAGTAGAATTTATTGTTTCAGAGAAGAGATTACAATTCACATACAAACTGTTCTTCATTATATTCCAAATCTCCTATATATAGATTCAGCTTATAAAGTAGTTACACGCAATTAACATTTCTCTTGCAATTAATTGGTCTAATTATTAGATTGGGTCATAACGTAACTCACCTTCTTTAAGTCCATTGGTGAAGCCTTGAAATGCGAACTTGTAGGAAGAGAACAGATGAGAGGTAGAGATAGTCCTACTGGGCATGTCAGAACTTTTGTATGCACAAATTTCATTGCCTAAAATAAAAGACAAGAAAACTTGCACAAAATATCAAATATTTTGAAAATTCTTGAATCAAAGAAATTAATTCCTTGATTCTTCTCTTCAAAAAACTTCAATCAAAGGGTCGAAGAGACTTGTTCTTCGATTAAGAGGGTATTTGTTACAATTTCGGCGTAGAAAACGAATGATTTGATGATGGCGTTGAATACTTAAATATTTAAGTCTTCAACACGGATGGAAGGAGAATTTGTTTAACTTTATTTGGATTTAGATTTGAGGGAAAAAACTCTTGAGAGAATTTGACAGAGTTTCTTCAAAATTTAGCAATTTCAATGTGTCTTTTGCCTTGAGGGAAGACCTTTATTTATAGCAAAAATATGTAATCTATATCTTCAAGAAAACCCTCCAAAATCTTTCAGCATTTTGGGTGACTTGTAACTCAAAAAACCTATTTAATTTGAACTTAAATAGTGGGTTGATCCAAATAATCCATTGTGAATTAATAAATCAATTAATCCACTTCAATTTAAGTAGACATTACAAATTTGATTTGATTTAAAAGTCCATTTAATACTGATCCAATTCATCAATCCAAAACTTAATGGACTTCCATAATTTACTTTAATTTAGATCAATTTAATTTAAATAAATCTTGACTCAATAAATTAAATAAATTTTATTGATAAACCCATAGGAATGAAAAGAATTATGTTGGAAGAATTTCCATCTACAAGTGGCCTAATTCGGTTCGAATAGAATTAGTCACAGTTTTTATCTGCAAAGGTCCCGACTCGATTTGAGTAGGATTAGTTGTAGATCGTAAAACGGATATGAATACCTATTATTTATACTATAATTTTTTTTATCATGTCATAACTTGGATTCCTAGGGAAAGAGATTTTCTTGCAAAAAGTAAGTACTTATGCCGATGACAAGAAAAAAGCCCGAGAATGGTCGAAATCCTGAAAATTATGCTGATGGATAAGACTTAATAGAATAGTAGACAACAGGAGTAGCTTTTTTGTGTTGTATCGATGAGGTAGTATCAGTATCACGCAAGGGAATTGGATCAGTAAGTAGTAGACGAGGCAAAGAGGTTATATCAATTGACTTCAACGTTTGATAAAGGGTCAATAAAGGATAAAGATAAGTTACTCCTTTACCATTCTCGGGCCTTGAGCCCCACTTTATTATTAAGTTACTGGGCCTTGGTCTAGTGGCTATCAAGAAAATTTAAGTTTGTTTTTGGGATATCAGTTAGAGTTCGAACCCCATCAATATCATTTCCATCAAGGAGCACCAATAGCAGGTAAGCACACCACAGGGGAACAACAGTAGAAGGCGTTTCCCCTTCTATCACCATCCCCTTCCCAAGACCACTCCTTGTAATAGAATAGAATTTTTTTTTTTTTTTAAAAAAAACCTCCATCGAGTCTTCACAATGTTTGATTGGGAACCTCGGAAACACGTATCTCAAAAATATCTTTTATTTGTTTTCAATTACTTTTTATATTTTTAAAAATCAAATCACAAAAACTATTCTAAAAATTAAAAAGTATCTTTTATTGTTTTTCAATTATTTTTTGACATTTTATAAAAATTTCAAAATTTGTTTTGTCCAAACACAAATATTTAAGGTTGGACTAAAATAAAACTTTGGCTTGCCTCCATTACAATAGTGCAATACTTTCATGTGCATTATAAGTACGAATTAAATAACACGTACATTGTAATATTTAGCTTCACAATTGCTGTTCATAATAGTTAGCTATTTCCTTTATCTCACTTTGATAGTCTTGTTTTTCTTTTTTATCTATCTCAAACTATAGTTCACTTTCTAATTAAAAAATATAATTAATTTTTAGCTTCTTTAAAATGCCTTTATTTAATATACTTTGTTATTACTGAATATAATTTACCTTATTCATTAATTACTTTGATTCATGCATTGAATGATGCAACTTTTCATCAATATTGTTATTGCAATTAATGTAAAGGTATAATGATTAGTTATACTACTAATATTAATGTAAGGGAATTTTAGAAAAATAAAAAGTTAGATTTACTCTTCAATAAAGCTAACTAATTGTTCTGAAATTGTGTGAAAAAAAAAAAACCAATACTATCAAAGTGCTACCGAGAGAGCAGTAAAAGTTAATATTGAAGTCTCATTAGAAATTCTAGGCAAAATTTACTGTTCGTAGTAGTTGGTAAAAATTTATTCTGATGTGTCATTATACCCAACAAATTTTTGGGTTCTGATGAGTTGTTTACCTCAAAGCCAATAGGTCATTGAATAACTGTGTGTGTGTTATTAAACAATGACACGAGAGTTAGAAGTACTCTCTGCGCAAGTTACCCGTTGGATCTAGGAGTTTTTCAAAAATTAGTTTTTCAAATATAATAAAAAATTTTAAAAAATATTCTAAAAGAAAATCTAAAAATTAATTTAAATTATAAAAAATATCTCAAAATATATTCTAGAAACTCTTTTACTATTACATATCTCAAAATATTTTTTAAAAATATCCCAAAATATAATCTAAAAACTTTGCTATAGCAAATTTTTTCAAAAGATTCCAAATTGAAATATTTTCACAATCAATACTTAATTTGTTAACATTTGCAAGAATTATATGTACTTCTAAAATTAGTTATTGCCAATTATAAGAGAGATACTTTAGCAATAATTGAACTTGCCCAGCACACCAATAACTGAAATTGGCCAGCACTCTGTTGCACATGTAGAAGTCAAATATTGCAACATCTTATCGTCTAGGTCTGTTTAACGGGTGTTCATTAGGCACTTATTAAAATATACTTCATGTGTTAGATTTTTAGAAAGATAAGATTAATTAAAGAAAATAAAAATAAAAATATGCCAAATTTGCATTCCCTTAAAATTAGAATTATCGGATAAGATTTTATGTTTCCTAATTGTGATAAGGTTTTATGTCCCAATATCGTGTATCTTTTATGTCCCAATATCAAATAAACTCAATAACAAAATAGTACAATAATAAAATCTACTAATATCAAAGAATGCATTTACAATTTCAAAAGCTAAAAAGCTCAAAGAAATTTGAGAAAACTCCATGTAGAGGAGTAAATGACTTTGCAGTATCCTTTTTTTTTTTTACCCTCCCCAAATAACAACGTAATATAGGTATAAAACATGGTAAGTAAGAGCAAAGAGTTGCCATGAAAGCTAATGAAATAATAAATGTCAATATCTATTCATCCTCCAAAGGAGATAAATTGAAATATGTACATTTATATAATTCTTGTAGTTTGTTAGTTTATTTTAAAAACTTTTCAATTCATATACTTAAACTATTAAATTCATGTATTTGCATTAATTTTGGTATATATATATATATATATCTTTGCTAGTCATAACTTCGGTGACATAGTTGCAAGAAAGAATTATTTTCTTTATGATCTTCTTGTCTCTAAAATTTTTATTCCCACTTTTATCCGTATATATTTTATTAATTTTACAGCAAGGGTGTGTTTGAATTGAACATTATTTAAAAAAAAATTTACCTATTAATATAACAAAATATATTTTTTCTATTATCTTTTTATCCCATAAATTCGCTGAAAATATACTACAATAATTATTCCAAAAAGTTTCTCAATAGTCTTCTATCAAATTAAAACTAAAAAGCAAGAAAAAAAAAATAATCAAACAAGTTTTTCACTACTCAACTTATTCGGGAACATTTCCAGCGCCAAAAACCCCAAATCGCAAAACCAAAACCTCCCCATCACCGGCGAACCCTCCTGAGCAGTTTCCGGGAACCAGCTCCGGCGAATGGACGGCGGGCAAAGGGGCCGTCCACCCAGTGGGCCTTCACTTCTTCCGGATGAACTCCTTTGCGAGATTTTCACAAGACTCTCCGCCACAACTCTCTCCAAAATCAGGTGTGTTTCGAAATCATGGCTTTCTATAATCTCTAGCCAAGAATTCGTAAAATCCCATTTCAAAAAATGGGATAATGATGATGAATTCACCCACCATAGCATCATTGCAAAGTATATCAACCCACATTTGCATGTGAAGCAATGCTCAGTTTACTCTTTACTGAAAAATCCCGCAACTCCTGCAGCTAGAATTGATTATCCTGGGGAAAATCCCCCACATTCCGCTTCGGTTGTGGGTTCTTGTAATGGGTTGATTTGCATTTTGTTAGATGAACAAGATTTGTACCTGTGGAACCCATGTACTAGACAATCCAGAAAACTGTCTGATCCAGGCTTTACTGGGAATTCCCGTTCGTTTAATTTTTATGGTTTTGGGTATAATGAGTCCAATAATGATTATAATGTAGTTCTAGGTTCGATTAGCAGTGTTGAAAGGAAGATTGAGGTTGTGATTTATAGTCTAAAGACTGATTCTTGGAGGATGATTGATAATTTTCCCACTTGTCTTCCTTGGTTGGAAACTGGGGCATTTGTGAGTGGGAAACTCCATTGGGCTGTATCTAGTTGTGTGTGCGATTGTGATGCGAGAATTGTTTCTCTTGATCTTGTGCGACTTGAATATGGAGAAGTACAGCTTCCTGGATGTGTGGAGGATGCTTCCGTTTTGACACTCGGTGTTTCAGGGAAGTGCTTATGTGTAAGCATTCTGTATTGCTACCAGCCGAATGTGTACTCAATATGGAAGAAGAATGTGGGTTTATGGGTGATGATGGAGTATGGAGTGGTAGAGTCTTGGATTAAGGTAGCGAGCGTGTGGCCATATCATGCACCATTGTGTATCAGTGCCAAAGGTGAGATTTTGCTGACATCTTCATCTGACTTTGGATTGTACAATTTGGGAGATGAGTCAATGAGATATCCCAGAATTGAAGATGTGGACGATGTCTATCTTGAGGGACATATCTATGTTGAAAGTCTGGTTTCACCTTTTGCTGATGAAGAAAGGGTACATGACCAGCAAAGATGAGTATGGTAAGAACGACCTATGTAATCATTGTAAGAGTAATTATAGGTTGTAACATGTTTTCTTTTCCTGTGCATTATGCAAGCTATTTGTTGCTTATTCTGCTTTTCATGGCTCGTGTAGAATAGAGATAGTTTATTGTGCCCTGAACATTAATGAATAAGGAAACAAAGTATAGAGGATTAATTTCAATTTTTTTTTTTGCCATGCCATAAATAACCTCTTTTGAATTTTTTAGGATGGAAATTCACAGGAATCTGTTTCAACATTATAAATAATCTAAGAGATGATTTTCATGGGGATTCAATAGAATGATTTACAGGATACTTGTATATTCCAAGTTGTGGGTATTAATCATGGTCAGTATCTCTGGCATTTAATCTCTCTACTTTAAAACATCATCTCTAGTTCTTGAAATATCCCTCCTAGTAACGTATGATTGAACCATCCTGCTGCTTATTTCATTTTGCAGATAATCCCATTTGAAAAATAGCCAACTACCTTTCAATAGCTAATTTTCTCTTCAATCCTTCCTGCCAACCCATACTGCCTGCTGCAGCCTTCCTCCGCCCTCCTCCAATATCCAACTTCCTCCCTCCTCAAGCCAGTAGCCAGATATCACTTCTGAAACCTTCACTTTTCAGAACAGCTGAGCCTCAACACAAAGACCTGACAGAGCCAGCAAGAACCCTCCCTGTTGCTGTCCCCTTTTCTTGTATGCCAGTTCTCCTACTCTCCCATTTCTTCCAGAAATGCTTGGGTTTTAAATAACTAATTAATGGCCTCAGGGTTACTTGTACTGCCACTTTTACCATTATGCGTGGTTTATTTCTTTTCCTTTGAGCCCTTTTTCTTCAAAGCGAACTCGAACTCATTGTTTTCATTGTGTGTCCAGAATCTAAATGCATATACGCTTCCTTCTGGCCATTGCTTTAGTCCATGGAAATGCCGTTTAATTTTTTTTGGTTTGACATTCACAATCTTAACGAATTCTAAACAATATGAACTTACTTCGATTTCAGTTTGTTTAATATTACATGTATTATTGAAATTTCTTACACAAATAGAAAAAGTAGCTGGGAAAAAGTTGCTCCTTTGTGACATTATGTGGGATCCATCTTGGTTTGTAATTTTGTAGATCTATAAAGTACTGCTGGAACTGTCTGAGAAATGGTCATAAGATGTCTTCATCTATTTATGTACCTCAAATATGCTGCTTTCACCACCCTGGCACCTCGTTTCTGAAACTTCATTAGTACAGTCCAGAAACTTTGATGATTCTTGTTGCTGGTGTATACTTAGGACACTAGGTAATGGAATTGGCTTAATTGTGCTTTGTCACTTCAGATTATGAACTAAGACTCAATCTTCAAGTACACCCACTGACCAAATTCTCTTAGTTGCGAGTTTTCACCACAATTTATTAGATGATACTTGAGCTTTGATGATGACCAGGATTTCATGTAATTAACATTTTACTTGTTTACAAGTTTGCCCATTTTGTAGGTTTGAGATTACTGATCCAGTTGAGAGAATGATGCTTAATATTTGCTGGTCTTTCTCCAAAAGCTATAATTTGAGTCATCTTTCTTAGATTGCACCATATGCGACAGTCATGAAGAAGTTGAAAATATTTAGAATCAAAACTAGCTCAGTTGAAAGAGATAAAATGGTCTTGAAGCAGGAGGAAGACTTTGATGAAAAAAATCGTTAAATGTTGTCAAAAGAGATTGGCCTTTTGAAAAGTTTTTGCTTTGTACTGTTGCTCAATTCATAGACAGAAGCTTGCATGTTTTCTGCTCCTTCATTGTCCTGTTGGCGACTGCTGTTCTTCATGGATGAAGATTTGCAGATTCTCTCTGTGCCATATTTGCTTTAGATTGTTGTTTTGTATAGCGGTAAGCTTTGGTAGATATCATATGAAAAAATCTTTTCTGTTCAATTGGTATTTCTACTCAAGTGGAACTGACTACATGATTTTCTTTGATGTTAAGATTTTTAGTTTGACATTCTCGATTCTTGCTGGCAAAAATCAAACTTCCAGTTAGTTTTTTCATGAGTTAATTTTAGTTAATTATTGATGTCATGAAAGTTGCATTACCTTATCTTCCCCAAGACGAGATAAGTGACAAACTCTTCATCTGACAACATCTATCATTTGCTTCCTTCCAATTTTTCTGGTTGGGCTCTTTTAGAGGTAGCTGGTTTCTGACATAAATAGGAAGCATGTGTGAGCGGAATTCTATGAAGTTTGAATGGAAATTTTGTAGCTGCCTTTGAGATGAATATTGGTTGAAATCCTCATGAAATAGCAGATATTTGTGCAGTATGAATAGGCCTTCAAATGGTAATTGAAAATCAAATTCCAAAAGTACTTGTATTATCTTACTCTAAAGCTCACAGATTGAACCAGCTTCTACCAGGAACTGTGGAGATGGAAGGCCTGGTGGGAGCACTTGTGCTGGACTGCCAAAAAATGATGGAAATTATCCTACTTCAGAAGCAAATACTATGCAGGGGGAAACTTAACAATATTGCTAGACCTTTGGCCAAGGCGGGGATATCTTTTGTCTGTACTCGCAATGAAGCATGTATTTTAAATGTGGAGTTTGTTGTAATGTGGATGTATACTCTTGTTACTGTTATTAATGATATTCCTTTTTTAATTTTGGAAAGTAAACGTGACTTTTCTTAAATCTTAAGTTATTGGCTCTGAGAATGAATTTTTTTCCTTTTACTCCAAAAATTTCGTTTTTCACTGAGAAAGTAAATTTGATATTCACATTAAAAGAATTATTACCATCCAGTCTTAAAGAGTGTCAGAACATCTGAGATTCCATCTTGCTTTGGTGCTAGAGATGGTGGGCAGTATCAATCTTAGGTTTTGAAAGTGTCGTTAACTTAGAAGTATCTTGCCTGTGTGCTATCAGACATTTGATAACAGCTTCTATGCCTGTTCTTATATGGATGACGATGTTTAAATTTCTATTTTTCCACACTTTCTAGTTTTGGTTTTTCTTTCCTTTGAAATCTAGATTTTCTGAATTTATTCCCCTTAAGTTTCGAGCATATAAAATTTTGGAGACTACAGCAGAGGGGAAGGAGTTTTTGCTGGTTTCTTAGTAATTAAAGCTTGGTGTTAACCGAAGGATGGTTGTCTTTGGGTTGCCAAACTTGCAGAACAAAACTACAGCAGTGTGCTAAGCTTTCAAAGGATTTTGAAAGATTCTTCTAAGAACCAACTTCCCTAGCTGTAAAATATTTGTAATATTGTAGTAATTTCATATTGCATGATACGCAGTATAAATTGCAGATTTAAATGGTGAGATGTTTCTGCTGTTTTGAAAATAGTGGTGCATTTTCTGTCTCGATGCCCATGATTTTACTTTCTGGATTAATCCTTGGGGGATATTAGCATCCTTTTGAGATTGATGATCCCAGTATATGTATATACTTGCATTTGATTTGGCAACTGAGACATTTGAATTTTGAAGAGACAACATATTGAAGGTGGTCATGTTTTGTTGTCTCATAGGGGTTCTAAGAGAATGTGTCTGTTTGTGATCCAACTTCAAGTATGAGGTAGATCAAAGGGATGTATGGTATTGAAGGAGAATGGAGTCAATTGTGAAGCCTGGACTAAATTATTCACAGCTCTCAAGACGACAGGATCAAAATTTGATTTTCCTATTTTGTCTATAGGTTCCTGATACTTTCTGAAGAAGGGGTTCTTTAAAATTTTGCCTTGATTCTCCATTAGTAGTGAAATGCAGAGCATTGCCAGTCTTGGAAGCAGTTGAATCTGTATTTCTGTTTTTGTTATTATCAATTGCTAGAAAGTCGGCCTTAGCACATAAAATGATTTGATAACCAAAATAAGAGGAGAGCAAGAGTTGAAATTGGGCAATGGAAATTGCACGCTGATTTTTACAGGCCTGAAAACCATCAAACTCATTCGCGCAGCAAAAGTCTGAAATTAGGATTCTTCCTCATTGCCCAATGGAAGAGTACTGGATATGCTTTATGTTAATTATATGCATGCTATTTGTTCAACTTTAAGTTAACTATGAATTTTGTCTTGAAATGGTAAGGATGGAAATCAAACTCATAACTGGTTTTTTAGCACTATATATGAAGGATCTCTCGTTACATAAATACATCTTGGAGTGCTACACAATACACTAGCTCTGATCATTCCTATTTGTAGTAGATCACTGCAATGAAAAAGACCCATAGATACGAAAAAAGTGTACATGTTTATTGCCCTTAATGGGATGTGTGTTTATTGCTTCTAAGAAATAGACAGGAAACAGACATAGTACTCCAAGATTAACATTTTAGAGTATAGCTTTTTCCAACTAAAACGATTTATTCAGATTTCTCTGTTTGTTGGTCACTTTGGCTTGCCTTTTGTTTCTTCTTTTCCTTCTTTCCATCATGCTTGGAACCTACCTTGTGTTTGGACTTGGAAGGAGTCCAGTCTTCCATGTAATCTGTAATGTCCAAGTGAACTCCTGGATCGTTAGTTGAATAGCTACCGCCCATCATGATGGAATTGTTGACGGCCTGGAAGTTGCTGTTCACATAGGTACTCAATGCTTCCTGCTCTCCCATTGGCAATTCTTCCGGCAGATCAGCAGTTTTCTCATCCATTTCCCTGCGCATGGTGGCACCTACATTGTTTCCAGCCAGTGTAATGATTCTTGCACCTCCATGCTCTTGATCCTCTTCCTGATGATGCTGGTGATGATGACTGCTTGAACTACCCCCTTCAACTTTCTGAGCGTGTAGGATGCTGCTAAGGCGATTCGTCAAAGCAGAGACCATCTCCCCAATCTCTTCATCAATACGTTTATGCGTCATCTCAACTGGGGGGGCACCATCCAAATTTGGATCAGACCTACTACTGGTGTGTGTTGTTTCAGAAGGCATTATTGCTTGCTTTTGTCAGAGACTGACTAAAAGATAAAAGATTGGATTGACACTAATGAACTCAGCCAACATTGGCTGTTGGCATCAATGTTTGAGATGAACTGAGGATGGTAGTAGTTGATCTGATCTGGATACAATATATAGCAAGAAATGGGGAAAGGGTACTGTTCCATGGAATTTACTAAAGGTGACGAGTTGAGGGTGCTTTCCTTCCTTCACTTGGCAACTGCAAACAAAAAGTTTTCTAGCCAGCAGAGATTCCATTCCTTACAATAGAAAAAAGATGAAAAAGCATTGCTTGGCCAGGGGTTAATCCTTGTACCCCCATTCTGGAACACTATGAGTCAAGCTTTTGTGACCATCAAGTTGCTTGCTAGTTTACAACACAAGGGAGGACAATAATACAGCAGAATTAGTTCTGAACAAATTAGGACTTTGATCTTAATAAAGCATTTTTATTGAACTTCAGAATATAAGAAGCACGAAATTTGATCTATAGTTGCTCAATACAGAAAGAGCATATGGTTATTCTATCTAAATCACTAATTATTTCAGATGATCACCTTTGTTTATAGGGCAAATTACACTATACCCCTTATGGTTTAGTGTTTTTTATATAACCCTCCTATGGTTTCAAAAGCTATACAAAATTTCCTTGTGGTTTGGACTATAGTGTCAAAGTAACGAAAGTTATCATTTGTAATAGAATCACCTAAAATGTCAAAAATACCTTTATATAAAGTTAAAAATTATTTATTAATCCCGGAGGAGGGCGGTTATGTGTATATTTTGAAAACTATAAGGGAGTTATATGGTAAAGAATTAAACCATAAGAGGGTTATATAGTAAAACATGTAATCATACGGGATTAGTGTGTCATGTATTTATAAGGGTAATTTCGTTATTTTTAAAAGTTCTATTGCGAATGACTATTTCGGTCACTTTGACACTTTAATCTAAATCATGAGGGAGTTATGTATAGTTTTTGAAACTATAGGGGAGTTATGTAGAAAGACACTAAACCATAGGAGGATAAAGTGTAATTTGTCCTTTTTTATATTGAAATCCCAATATTGAATATGAGTATCTAAATGCACAAACAATCTCGTTCTAAATCGTCATTATTTAACAAACAAATTAAGAAGCTACTAGACCAAATATTTGACTAATTTAATGCTGCATGCTTGCTAACCATCACTCCTTGCAAGTGTGGTAGATATTGCCATATAAAGCACAATTGCCAAAAATCGTCATTTTGTCACATGCCTGAGTGAAAAACACCAGAGGAAACAATGCAGCGATCCCCATCAGCTGTACAAGCAATTCCAGAACAAGTTGAGTGCTCAGCAGTAATTTCCTCGAGAAGGTTGTTGTCAGTTTTCACCATTTTCCAATTCCAACTCCTCAGTATTGTATTCGTGTACATGCACAGATAAATAGACCATATCTAAGTGTATATATAAGATAGGGAAAAAATCCGTTCAGGTTTTTGACTTTAGCTCAACTTGAAAAACTACCAAAATTGACAGGAAAAATGTTGGAACATTATCAAACTGATCAACCTGTTTCTTTTAATATTCGAGAATTTCGTATCAAAATTAAGCCAACATCTTTCAGGAAAATTGCTATCCTCAGACTGCAGACCTTCCTGGGAGACATTCCTTTGTCTCTATCCGTGCCTGTTTGTTCCTCCCCCTCTTAGCCCTCTCCTTCCAGTTTTTATTGCATGAAAATGAGCATGAGTTGGTGCTACTCTATGATATGCCACAGAAAACTACCAGCTCTGCAAGAGAAACACGCCCATATTCTACCACCCGGTCAAAGTTAATTCATTATATACTACTAACTTGAAGGAAAAATCTTCGAATAAGAAACCTGAGACAGTGCGGCAACAGACCTCCTCAAGCCTCCCTCCCCACAGGCTGCTTGCTCATGAGCTCATTCCAATGCTTCAGCCTCAGCTTGTTGCACCTTCATCATCCACAAGTGCAGAGGAAAGAAGCTGATTCTGACCAGCATTAGCATCTGAATCTTCTGGATACCCACTCCATTATTCTTCGAGTATGGATTCAACTCCCTAAAAACTACCTGAACCGCAAAATATACCAGGTGATGTATCTGAAAATGCATGATGAGGCCAATTTGATATGCAACTTCAGATAAAAAAAGGTACACTCGACAACAGCAAAGATAAACAATCTCAAAGGACAATGTTAATAAAAACGACTCACATAGCAGCGAATGTCAAACATATCATGAAAGTAAATTAAAGACACAACTCAGCTGAATGACAATGCTTCCTACAACAATATGCAGTTTTGCGATAGACAGGCTGATCTCAGACCAATGAAGGACAAGATTCAAGAGCTAAATAAAAATGGGAAAAAACGGGAAGTGGATGTAGATTTTCATTTTGAATTGAGATTCTACCCAGGGTTAGATTGTTAAATTTTCTCTTAGTATGGAGAACGTACTACAAAAGACCCGACTCCTTAATCTAATTACTCTGAGAAAGCCATTAAAGCCTCTACTTCTCGAGTTTCTCCAGCCTCCACTCTGTCTCCCTCATGTTTTATAGCTCTTAAAATGCGAATTGTATCTATTCTCCATTAGCCCCAAAAGTTCCTAAGACTCCAATTGCCAAAAAGCAGTCCCTTATCAATTTTCCTCCGTTCTTGGCAATCAGAACAAAAATGCAGGAAGAACAATTAAAGCCGAAAAGTCTATGGCAGCCACTTTTTGGCTACTAAGAACATGAAATTTCATCTCACAACCGTTGTTCCGGAGTTTTCTCCAGCACCAAAACTCTTACCTACTTACACTAAAAAATTGCTGCTAAAGTGCATTCAATGGCCGAGAACAAACATTAGATATATCTGTTTGCAGGCTTTCACGCAAAAAAAAAAAAATGTTAAACAAGCTTACCTTTTAAGCTTTGACTTGAACCTCCTCTTGATTGTCCAAAGCTGTTGCTGGAGTCTTTTCGGTGGTATTCTTAGGTTGCAGCATCCAGTCTAAGCCCATTTCTTTCCTTAAAGAATCATTCAATCCTAGGATTTAGATCCTCCACCATCTGACCACATTGTCAAAAAGAAAAAAAGAAAAAAAAGACAGAGGAGGAGTCAAATAATGTCATCAATTTATGGCTTAATAATATCTAGAACCCCTCAAAGTATATGGTAATAGAACTAATAGATACGCTTAAATCTGAAAAATACAACCCTGTCATATTAACAGATTTGAGAGATAGAATGAAATGACAAGTTCAACTGACGTTCACAACATAGGCTATAAAAACAAAAATAGAAATTAAGTCAAAATTGAAGCACTTTTTGTGATTTAATGTGCGTGTGATAAAAAATGATTGAAAATTATATTTATAATGCAAGTTAGTAAATAATATTTGAAAATTTTTCTTCAAATTTTTTTTACATTTTCCACGAACATATTTTCCAATCATCCATTTTTTTTTGCATATATGAAATCGTTACAGTATATTTTTCTACAAAAACTCTAGAAAATAGCAATCCAAACCAGCTCCACATGCTAATCAAATGGACCAATTCATTCCCGCTCAGTTCTTTGATACAGTAGGTGTTCCTCACTCCAACATGCCATAAAATTTTTGAATCGAAAAGGAACATCTGAGCAAGCACACCATGCAATGCATCATCCTCAAGCACTCCCCTGTTATCCTTCTTCCAACATCTTTCTTTATCCAAATTCTTCACTGCCAGGATCACTTGAAGATTAATAATCAGAAGAAGAATCTTTTATCCGATTTCTCCCCTTCATCTTCTAAAATAATACGTTCCTTCATTTCTTCCCTTTCTTTTTACTACTCCTACCTTTCTTTTACCGTGCCTCTCTTTCATCTTCTAATTTAACGTTCCTGTTTTTATCCTTTCAAGTTCTTCTTTGCTTAACTATTATGGCAGGAGCCCTTCTTTTTCTTCAAATCTAATCAACTCTAATTGATCTCTAATTTGAAAATTCAAACACAAAGCAAATAATATCTACATAAAAATCATTTCAACACCCCTTAAGTTGGCGCAAAAAAATTGCACATGCCCAACTTCCCAAGTGACTTGTGGAAGTTTGCTCTTGGGATAGCCATTGTAAGTATATTGACCAACTCATCTTTGCAGTTCATGAATGGGATATCTTGTCATCTTATTTTCAAATGTTTGATAAAGTGCTGATCGATTTCAATATGCTTGTCATAAAATACAAACATTTACACTTTTACCCCAACAAATACTACTATTGAGGTTGATTATGGGTGTGAGGAGGGAAAGAAGGGTAAAAATATTTTGGGAAAATCGTTCAAAACATCCCTCACATTTTGCAAAATAACTTTTTTCGTCCCTCACTTTTAAAAATGTAATTTTACGTCCCTTACAAATTCACATTGGTCAAATTTGGTCCCTACTTAGGTTTCCGACTAGTTTTTGGTCGGAATTCACCACGTGCCTTGCACGTGATCATATTTTAAGGGCAAAATTATCAAATCAAATTTTATATAATTTGATTCATAATCCCTCACATTTCATAAAATAAATTTTTTCGTCCCTTGCATTTCACAAAATGAATTTTTTCATCCTTCACATTTTTCAAAATGAATTTTTTCATCTTTTATTGTTCATGTGTGTGAATAATTTTTTTTTAAATCCATGTATATATCTATTTCTCACTAGGTGAAGCAGCATTATCAGGTGCATGGTCAAAAGTACTGCTATTAGAAGTGGCAAAGAGTAGCCTAAGTTGCTAACCTTACCAAACCAATATATACCGGTAACTTGTTTAGTTATAGAACTCCTTGGCTTGTCTTGGTCCACCGCAAGTAACTAGTTTGTCTTGTCCTTCCTCGATTCCCATTGACATCAGTTTGGCCTTCCTCGATTGTAAAATATCGCACCAAGTGTGATATTGTTGTTCTATGAATTTGACTTTTTCTTTTTCCTTGTGCATTTTGATAGGATTGTACTGAGCTAAAGGATTACAGTTACAATCACTTCGAATCTCTGGATTTCCCTTAACATCAGTTTGGCCTTCCTCAGTTGTACTGCACGTAATAGAAGAACCGATAAAAGTCTAGCCACTATCTGATCGTTTATTTGTCCAGCAGGCATTGTTTTTTGGATAAAAAGTAAATTTTATTAACGGATTGCTAGAAATCGTCTAATATGATTTGATTTATATCACTACCCTAATATCAAGTTAAACATACATTAAAAATAATAGATTTCCAATTTAATAGATACAATTATTTATCCACCAAGGCTTTATTTTGGTTACATAGTTTTTTACCCTATATATAAATTTTGATTTATTGGAGGCAAGTCTGAACATTCTCTTATTTCGATATATTTGGTGAATGATGCTATCCATTGAATGATAGAAGCCAGCAAGAGGGATGTTGTCCAATATCTGAGATAATAAACTAGGCGAACTCTATCTGGCAGGTAGGACGAAGCCTTGAAGTCCTATCCAACCAAATGAAATAGACAATTGCTTGAGCAGACCGAATGGTTGCATTCATCTTGAATGTCTTTGCTCTTTGTGAGTCCAGATCCAGTGACAATCTCATGTGCAAGTCAGAAGGACATTAAACCTAAAGTGGATATATATATATATATATATATAATGTATTTACACACACATACTTGAGAAGCTACACCGTTAAGACTCGTTAGGTACCACTCAGACCAAAACAGGCAAAGACTTGGTAAAATGCACATTCATTATTGCACTCAGGATGAAGATTGACACTATCTTATCTCTTCCATTGTCTATAGAAAAAATTTCTAACAGCTTACAGTTTACTCAGTTCATCCAAAAATTCACTTGCCAAAACAAGTAATTCGTCAAATGGCTCCTTCGTTGGTATGAGAAATTGTGCTATACCAGTTCATTGTATTAGCCACAGACTTTCAGTTGAAATGTTCTTCCTTTTTTTTTTTGGATAAAGAATTTAATGATCTTTTACTACCTATTTCAACAACTAACATGATACCATTTACCACCTACAAAGTCATAATCACTTAACATTTTTTGAAAGAAAGAAAACAAAAGTGAGTCAGATTATCACAGCACCAATTAGGAACACCACCAATTTAACGATGCTTCACACAATGCATATAATGGGCATTAATTTTCGTTTTTCTTAAACGAAATTCTTTAATCTATAAACTTGTGAGTAAGGGATAATTAACAAATTTAACTACAAATGAACATTTTCCTATCACTAAAAAAAAATTAACTGTTCTCAAACAAGAAATCCATACTTGTGAAATTCATCTAATCAAATTGTGAATCATTTCAAAGCATGAGAAAAATTTAGGACTTGATATTTAAACATTATGACCCATAATACATTATATACTAAAATAGAACAAATAGGTAAATGATTGGATAGAATATACTTCATCCATTTTATTCTACCACAATACTATCATATATATCAAGGCTACATTCATTAATTTCTTTTAAAGGGCCTGACCATGAAACCGTGCTTCATTTGGATAATAACAGAATCACTAGGGGAAATGGGATGGCCTTCCGCCACTTGGATATGGTAATTATAGACGATGGAGGCTGCCACCATTTTCATCTGGATCATGGCCATTTCCTTGCCTACACAAGTCCTTGGTCCAGCATGCAATGCTGGGAACTTGAAGGATGGTTCGTGTTTAATACTTCCTTGCTCCGATATCCACCTCTCAGGCTTGAACTCCAAGCAGTCATCACCCCATATGGACTCCGAGAAATTTCTAAAATTACAATGAATTTTAAAAAATTTCTACAAAGGGGGCATTTTGAGTATACAATTCCGTTCAAGGGGTCTTCGCATTCAACAAATGCGAGCTCAAGAGTTCGCATTTGCTGAATGCGAAGCCCCCTTGAATTTTCGACCCACAAAATCCAAAAAAAAAAGAAAAAAGGAAACCAGACCTCGCATCTGTTAAATGCTACCTGGACAATCGCATCTGTTCAGCATCTTCTTCCGTCACTGGACAATAGCATCAGAAAGCTTAACTTATTCACTGAAAGCTGGCTGTAGCTTCAACATTTTCCGGTCTCCATTTTGCAGCTTTCCGGGGCTTCAACTTTCTGGCGAGAGCTTCCAAAATGACCAGAGTTGGACTCCCTCCCTCCAACGGCTGCACTCTTGATGAATGCTGCTACTTCCGAGGATTTCAATGACGGATTTGGGATGCAATTTCCCTTCAATTTGTATTTCCCAATTTTGTTGTTTCTTTGGGTTTTTTGGTTAAATGAGTCAAAGAGAGGACTGAGGTTGAAGGAGCTGGATTTTCATGTTTCACCGACAGACAACATCAAAAAAAATGCTACCTGGCTTTTTGTTAGCTCGCATTTGCTGAATGCGAGCTAAGCTAGTTCGCATTCAGCAAATGCGAACCACCTAATTTTAGAAATCACCCCATAAATAGCCCCATAAATAGCCTCTGTTGTAGAAAAAAAAAATTTTTCATAATAATTTAAGAATTTCCTCTATGGACTCCATCCTTCCCATTGAGTAGAAGGAAAGAACCAGCTTGGTATTTGCATCGATTCGTAGACCACTTGGAAGAATTTCGGCCTTGGCTGGAGCTTTGTGCTCTAAAGCCACGGATGGATATAACCGGAGAGCTTCACACAAAGCACCATGGAGGTAAATGAGTTTATGGGATTCTTGGACATTGATGAAAAGGCTCAGGTTTTGACCTTGCATGGTGTCCAATTTAGTTGCAATCTCTTCCCGAATCTTGTCCTCGACCTGAGGATTTCTGGCGATGAGCAAGAAAAGCGAAGACAGAGCTGTACTCATGGAGTCTCTACCTGCAAAAATCAAATTAAGCATGATATCTTTCATGAACAGCTCGCATCTTACCTAGTATTTATCCCCTTGTAAGCCTCCATGAAAGCTGTTAGTCCATCAAATCCTGTTTCCTCCCTGGTTTTGTTCCTTTTTTCCTGCTTCAGCGATATACAAGGGCAGATGAATTGCTCAAAAGCATCAGCTGCTTTGCTTAGCTTCTTCTCGTGGCCTATTCCAAGCCATTTCTGGAGCTTCCAGCAGCTTTCAGGCAATAAGTGCCTGTGTAAAAGGGCTTTTGCGGTGTCACTAAATGCCTTTTCACATGGGATGTATGGTAAATCCATGGATAAGCTGCCCGGATCATGGTCGAGTAACACTTTTGATATATTATCAAAAGTGAACCTCTGGAAAATTTCTTGCAAATCAAGCTGGGATCCTGTTTTTGCACAGGTTTCTAAAATTGGGAGGAGCCCTTCTTCAAGCTTGTCCCGAACGGTTGTCTCCAAAAGTTTCTGGAAATTGGGATGGCGCATAACTGACAAAGTTATTTTCCTGTGAGCTTCCCATAACTCAGAATCAGCATTGAAAATCCCATCTCCCAGAACATCGAATATTTTTCTGAAATCAGGACCCTTTGGGTAGTTTGAGAAGTTTTTGGTGAGAATGTAATGGACATTGGCCGGGTCACAGGTGATGACCATGTCCATCTTGGCAAACCACGGGCCTTTGTACTGGAATGTGCCACCACTTTCTTTGAGAACTTCTGTTCCATAATCATGTAGCCTGTAAGAGTTTTGAAGAAGTGCTGGCGGCTTGCCGACAACTGGCCAGGTTGTGGGCAGCGAGCTTCTTTTCCATCTCTGAGTGAGATTGTAGTAGTAATAAAGAAGAATAACAAAACACAATAATAGCATTGGAAGAGTTTCAAGATATGATTGAATAATGATAGCCATTTAGAACAGATCTGTCTCTAGGTTTTTTCAGGCCTATGTTACCACAATGTCAAGCCCTTTCTTTTATAGGAAAATTCAGCGGTCTTTAGGGCAAAATTCCTTTAACTTGTATCTCTCCACTAAAATAATTGGTCAATAACACTTATTCAACTGTAAATTTGACTTGAGGATATGATAGTCAAAAGGAACCGTAGAATCTCTTACTTTTATAACCCTATCATGCATTCCTTTTTTATTATTCTGAAAAAAAGATAAGATTATTAAGATAAACGTGAGTATCCCAACAAGGCGCTTTTCCTATTTTTAGTGAATGAGCAGCTGACACTAGTAGAATGTTGAATAGAAAAGTGGGAGGGAAGATGACAAATGATTTTTACGAAGTTGATTACGGATTATGTTCTTTAAATATTTTAATTTTAAATTAATCTTTCATATATTAACAATGGATATAATTATCATACTTGAATGCATCATATGTAAAATTTGAGATTTCAAATTCAAATTAAAATAAATTGTCAATTATTCAAACTTGACAGTGTATATGTTGTTAGTATAAAAAAAAATTAATTTTTTCATTTTTTGTTATTAACAAATGTGCGAGATTCGAGATTTGGTAATAAAACATGAGAACCCAAACAGTTTTTTTTCTTTTAAATGAATGAAGAAGTGATAGAATATTACAGTATGGAGTAGGAGAATAGGATAGAAGATTCTTAATATTTTTACTAAACAGTAGGAGCAGAGTCTCATTGACGGCAGTGGAGGCATGTGCCCCATGAACAGTCCCTCCCCTCTATGTTTCTTTGCACAAGTGTTACAAATTTTTAAGTATTGTGGTGGTTTAAATATTTGTGCCTCAGTAACATATAGAAACTAGAATAAGTTTGTAGCGATTATTCTTGACAATTTTACCTAGTACCGAAATATCACACTAGCCTCCCTGAATTCGACTGCTTTGGTTACAAAAGAAGCCCATGCCAGAACAATTGAAGTATAGAATTGACAACAATTTAATGTCAGCACATTTTGTTCCACATTTATTTCTTATGGGCCCCAAAAGAAATTAATGTAAAATTTTTACATTGAATAAAATGGCTATACAATTTTTACATTTATTTCAATGGACTGTAGAGTGACTTTGTAAGTAATTCTATCTCTTTTCCTGATCAAGTTGGGAGGTTGGTGCTGCTGCCGTAGTGTATCAGCTATGGAAACTGAGAAACCAAGGAATCTTTCAGTGGAAACCTGTCTTTGCTATTGACATTGTGGCTGCTATACTTGCTATAGTACAAGATGTGACTGAAAGTTGGAGAAGAATCGCTTGCACTAAGTTGAACTGGGAGCTAGCTTTGGAACCATGGCTTGACTCATGAGTCATGATTGCTTTAGTGGTAATTGTTCTATGTCTCGTACTTTGGTAGGGATATACCGATGTAGTTAGAATGTTGAATTCCTGCTGTATACGCTCTGTTTCTTTGATCAATAAAATGGTTATATTGCCCAAAAAAATAAAAGATGAATTGTGCTTGTTGTACTATTTTTGTAGGTGAATCTATTAAGTGTAAACAAAGTCATTATTTTGATTTTATAATTTGTTTTAATTTTTGGCAGTAAGCAATATAACAATGGCATTAAATTTTGTGGTTATAGATTGAAAATTGAGTGAAAATGATCAACAAATTCCTACAAGTGCATAGAGCCGATCGTAGTAATAATTAACTTGAAATATTTTTGGGGTAAAACTCATAGGGACAAGTTAATTTTTTACTTTAATAATTCTAACAAATTGCAAAAGTTGAATTTAAGAGATTAAACTACTAATTAAGAAGCAAAATAGGTGAAGAAATCTAATAAAAGAGGGGTTGAGAAAACAATAGATGAGAGTCTAGGCTTTTAGATTTTAATCCAGAATTTGAACCAATTATCCAGTTACTTTCTTAAAAAGCCATGAATACATTACACAATTATATTTTAGATTATTTCTCGATACATCTAAAGTGTGTCTAATTAACTCCTACAACTCTCTCAAGATCATAAGTGTTCAATTAAACCCTTTAAGAGATTATGTGATATAATTGTGTCATAAAAATCCTTTTCTACTCTCATGATCAGATTAAATATGTTCATGTATCTAGTGCATGGTTCAGTGGTGGAGTCAGAAAAAATTCTCAGTGGGGGTAAAAGCAGCACTAAAATTTTTTACCTACTCTTTTTTTAGTTTTTTAAGCAAAAAAAAAAAAATTCACCAACAAGTTGAAATGAGAAGGCTTTTTTTAGCTTACTTTATATGGAACTTTGTGGCCTACATATCCTTTTAGAACTTTAGTTTGTGAACTAACTTAGAGGACCACGTAATTCTTTCACATCCTTCATAAGAAAATTTCAGGAGGTACACTTAAGATTATATTAAAATTCTATAGGTACCATAGGAATTTTAAGGGAGGGCAATGGAGGCTCGTGCCCCTTGCACCCCTACCTTAAATCCGCCATTGGCATGGTTGTTTCTCATTTCTTAGTTCAATACAAACCCAAAGAGCATGTTCATGTTGATGAGGCATAAACAATTAATAGAAATCAAGATAGACAAATCATAGCAATAGGCAAGAATATATCTGGAGAAACTAATCATAATTCCTTCATAAAAACCTTAACACTAGAAGCACGTTAGTTCAACATATTCATAATTAAAACCAAAAATTCAAGAAACAACATTAGCAATAATGGAGAATAAAGTAAAGAAAACTTATCAGTTTGTCCGACTTCATTCCTTGTGTTGGTTGCTCTTTGGTTCTTCCATGTCTTCTTCTTGATCTCTCAAGAAAAATACGTAAAAAAGATGAACTAAAACTTAACCTAGTGTTTTCTAACCTAAAAATGACCGAATGTACTCCTATTTATAGCTTCCTAAAGTTGTACCCCAAGTATGGTAGGATTGGGTCTTGAAAAGCTGCTAAAAATCAAGTTTGGTCATGTTTCCTGATGAAGTCTAGCCCAAAGACCGGCCCTAAATCTAGACCCTGACTTGTTTCGATGCTCATGAACCATCAGAATCTAAGAAAGTTCGGCATGAAATCCCTTTCAATGTTCGACGCTAGACATTAGATGCGCGGGTGGATTTGTAAGGATCCCCGTGCAGATCACTTTTGAAGCCCAATTACGCTAAGAAGGAGCCAAATTAACTTTTTTACAAAACATCAAAGTTGTAACTGATAGGGTGTGAAATTTTCATTTAATTCATAATTATTTCCTCTTTTATTCAAGCCAAATATTATATTAATTGATCGATTCTATTTATATTTGGTATTTGGTGCTAATTGTAGGAAAAGGAGCAAAACGTGAAAAAAGGGACAATTTTCCAATAAATTTGATGGTGGCACGTTCGGAACTAAATTCCAAGTCCAAATCAAATTCAAGGCAGTATTGGAGGAAGATTTTGAAGATTTTAATCTTCATTATTAGTTTTAGTGCTGGAATAGGGAACTTGGAATATTATCTTAGTAGTTACCTTTTTCTATTTAGGAAACATGTGGTGTTATTGGTAGTAGAGTCCGAATAGGAAACAAAAAGAAAAAGCAAAGGACGGACCGTTTGAGGAAGAGCAAGCTTGCAACATTTACGGAGGGGAGATTAACTCATCAAAGTCCCGCTCCCGTTTGATTACTACTTCCTGGGGGAATAAAAGAGGGAGCCGGCAGACTAGTAGAAAAAATTCTTTTTTCCTTCTTTTCAGCCTAAAGAGGCAATGAGAAACATTTTGTTCTTCTCCATGATGGAGAGCTGAATTCCTTTTTTCTAGTCGAAGGTTAACTTGAAGGCGTGGTTCCAAATATCTGTGAAATCGAATTAATTTTATTTATTTCTTTTATTCATTGCTATTTGTACGTTTCCTGATTTAATTGTTTATGCTTATTATGTTATTTGAATGTCAAGGGACCGATATTTGAATTAACCTAATGATCTAATGCCAAATTAATTGATTGAATCCATAATTGTTCAATTCATTAATACCAGTGGCGACTAGCGTGATTGGTTTCTTGTTAGGGAAACGAATGATCTAACTTAAACAAACCCTCGTAGCGTGTTTGTTGGTTAAGGTTGGGCTTTTCTAATTCTTAATGCAATCAAGGAATTAAATCCTACAGTCGTACCTAGAGTTATTTCTTGGTTCGAGAAATAGTTAACGGTCGTACCTTGACTATCGAAAAAGTAAGGAAAGGTTGGTTGTTTATTGCGTGTATGACAACTATAACCAATCTAGTACTGAGCAATTGAATTATCTTTGCATCGATAATCAGTTGAATGGACCGTGTCTGAAAAGTTGCACCTTTGGCTAGAGTCGTATTGGTCATTGATTAATTCCTGCTTATTTCTATTAGTTGTTTTGTTAGGTAGTTAATTAGTTATTTTATATTCTCCAAAAACCCCCCATACTTCGGACTCTAAAAGAAATAAGTTATCCCCAGTCCCTGTGGATTCAACTCTGCTCACCGCTATATACAAAATCTATATTTTTTCTCGAGTAGGTAATTATTATTGCACAAGCTCGACAACCCTTTGAATTTGCTTTCCAATAGCACAAGAATCACAGCATTTGGACTTCTGGACTCTAAGATATACTCAAGATACTGAGAATTGGTCCGAATAGCATCACAGTGAAACTATACTTTAGTAATTTGGATTTTTGGCTATGGAAATGTGAGAACTAGACTTTGATGTCTGATAAAAATTGAAATTGTAGAATCATTTTCCTAGGTTCAAAATGAATTAAGAATCATCTCAACCCAATTTGTGTAGCTCAAGTTATCATCAAATATTGAAACTTGTCATTCCTGCCAAATCCCTTCCTTTTCACTTCTTCTTTCATTATTTCTTCATGCCACATTTTTGGTCAGTTTTCTCTCCAAATTGAGCTCTTCACAACAATATAACAACAAAAATAATTAGTTTCCATTCAAAATAAATATCAAATGACATAGTTAACTAGTGACTTATGCATATAAATGCACTACATTTTGCATCTTATCAGAAAACAAAGACAGTTTAATGCCACTCACTCTCATTACCTCCAAAGCTACAAAAACATTATTGATGAAGAGGCTTCTTTATAACATAATGAAGTTCTTTACATGACAATTGGTTAATGTGATTTTGGTTGGTAATAATGAACAATTACTAGTGCTTGAATGATCCATGAAATAAACCACTATTTAGGCCTTATGAAGTTATTTAGATGGCTTGAGTTTCCAACATCCATTTTTCAAGATTGTAAAATAAGGAATTTATTTAGTGTAACAAATTATTATAGATATACAGAATCATGCTCATCTGTTTTGTAAAGTACCAAATTCAAGAGAACAAAAAAAAAAGTAAATAATTTTTCCATCCACTTTAATGCGTGTACTTATCATTTAACACTTGTTTGATGTTCAAAACCATGCATAGACATAATTACCCAACCCTATACTTGGCCAACTATAATGTATTTTTGCTGAAGTAGAAATTTGCTCCCACTTCTGCATATGGTTAAAATTCTAGAATGAAATGATGAATCATAGATGTCATATTAAATAGTACAGGAGCTTGATTAAAGTTCTATGCTTAGTTATTTTGATGCTTCCACTCAAGTATATCATTTTCCTTTAAGATAGAATCAAGATTAGCTCATACGTTGTCAAGGTTTAACCTTAAGGAAGCCATGCTCTTGACTATTGATTTATCATCTGCCAATCAATACAGTAAATTTATTCTTTCAAAGCACCTTTGGATTTACATGAGAAACCTATAAGTTTGTTGGGATACTGGATCTTTTCTTGCATGCTTGATAGAATGATGCCTTCTATTGAGCAACAATGAAATTCAAGAAAGAGTCACTAGTATAATTCTTGAAATATTAACATACAAAATCACTAATACTATACACTAGTTCAATCAAACTAAATTTTGATATGACATACGTGGTTAATAATGGCTTATCAATTTTCACTATTTGCCTTTGAATTGACAAAGAGGTTGATTTCTCTAAGCAGTTACTACCTTGAGGTCATTCGAAGGCTTTACGGAGAAAGGATTAGAACACATGGTTATTGGTTGAAGAGCCATTGAAGTCAAGTTAAGGTTGATTTTATATGATATTATTGGATTTTGTCAGTCTTGAACTCTTAAATTAAAGTTTTCTATATGAACTCTATAGGTTGACCTCTACCCATTAGAATAAGTCTAAACTGACTTATTTATGTCTTTAGCAATTGTTATCACTTGTTAATCATCCTATTGGCAAATGTTTTTAAGGATCACATCAAAGCAATGATCACTTGTCATTAGTGTCAAATATTAATTATGGAATTCTCAAAACTTATAATAGTGGGAATTCAGGTCGAACTCACAGCGAACGGTTGAAACCTTCAATTTCCTTTGTCAAAATAGTAAAAAGTAAATTGGAATAATTAAAACTACAACTAAAATTAAGACAATAATAATAAAAATAGAAGATAAAAGTAATAAATAACGAGTCAAACCAAGAACATGAAGATCTTTATTTTGATTGATCATCAACTTCTAAAGATTCAACCTTTAATCACTATTTGGCTTAAGTTACCTCAGACGCCAATAATAACTCACAGATTCTCTGAATTCAACAATTAGAATGACACACTGAAATTGTATTTTTGTTATTACACAATCTAGGTTTTGATGCAATCCCAAATTAACCCAATAACAACATTAATAAATAAAAATCAGCCAAAGATAACAATAACCCGTAACACATGTAGTTATTTAATCAAAACCATGACTCTCTCTAAGGATTCACCAAAGGGGACAATGAATTGTTAGCCTTATTTGCCATATAAAAATACTAACACGAGACAATTATAGATCTAGATTAGTATTTTGGCTTGAAGAATACACATATGGAGAATAATTGGCTACTTGCTTTTCAAACATGTATCAACAGATAATAGAAATTAAGGAATCACGGATAGCAAATCAAAGATTGACAAGGTCAAACCCAATTTCACGATCATTGGAATAAAGACTTCAATCCTTGACTTGAATAGAGAATTAGGTAAATACTGCCATCAAGAGAGAAACAAAGATGTTCATGGCCAACTCTAGTTCTACTTATTTTAATCTACTCCTAAGAATGTAGAATATGGGAAAGTAGCACTCTCAGGTCGTCTTCTTCTTTCCCCTCTTAAAGTCATCCAAATCCCACTATTTATGGTGCTAGGAGGTAGGGTTTTTGAGTTATTCTTGGATAGGTGAGTTAAAATTGATAAAACGTATGTCCAAGCAATATCGGTCCTAAGTCGGGTTGTAAAACGAGTGCCCATCATTGGTTAACTTATCAAATTGACCAAAATCAACTTCAAACTTGAATGGGCCTTGTGTTTGGCCCCCATTATAGCGCCCTATAACTGCTGCCTTTATGTACTTAGCATTCTCCGTCCAAATTGAGCTCCTTTTGCATTTTCACTCTAAGTGCTTTCCAACCTGTCCAATCATAAAATATACATTAAGTAGCCCTTCTAAAGATAAAATATACATAAAATCATAGTGATAGAGGAGCATAAAAACATGATAATTAGGACACATCAAATTCCCCTACACCAAATCTTTGCATGTCCTCGGCCAAACTCAACTAGGGAAGAGATGAATAATACCTAAACAACTAACTCAATTCTCTATTAGAACATTGAAGTGATACTACCCCTACAAAACGATCAAATACCAAAAACTAGAATACAATATTGAGCGAGATATTAAATAACCAAAAATCTCTTAACAAAGCAAATGCACCCAAGCACAAAAATCAACCTAATTTCACTCTCTCAAGCATATGCAATAATCACACAAGTAGGGGTATGTATCACTCAAATTTGTTTCATAAAATACATCTTGCAAAGAATCTACTCTTTCAACACCCTAAAATATGCATAACATGAATCATAAGAACTTCAAACTTTGGTTGTAATGGGGCTAAGGTTAAAGGTAAGATAGCTGGGAATGTAAGATAAATCATTAGAACTAGTAGAGCATATAAACAATCTCCCACTGAAGATAACTCCCAAAACTTCTCTTCAATAGAATCAAATGTATCGCTTGCGAACAAGAAGTCATTCTGCAACCATTAGCTACCCAATTGACAATAATAACTCATAACAAACCAATAAAGCACCAAGAGAATATTAATAATGAAAAAGGATACTTTCTTTGCTTTTCTTTATTAATAACGAAAAGGGATACTTTCTTTTCTATTCTTTATTAATAACAAGAAAAAAAACACTTTCTTTCCTTTTCTTTTCCTTTTTTTATTTTTCTTCTTTTGTTTTCTCATTTTCAGCTTTTTTATTTATTGTATCCTTGTCAAATTTTGAACATAATTCCCTCTTGTGCAAATATCATAAACCTGCCCAATATATCAACGCCACACGCTTTCAACAAAATAACCCCCATTCACTAGAAATAACCCATCCATTTAACATAAAAATACTTCACTAGTTATGAAAGATAAATGAAGATTAGAATTAAGAGTTTAAAATGTTAAAGATGGGGACAATTTGAAAACCAAGAAAAATGGTCATTTGGCTCAACAGGTCTAGCAAAAGGTTCAATACCAAGGTTGGTTCATTTACTCAAGTCAAAATTTGATAAATAAAGATGGCCTTAATCATTTTCATCATACATATTCCAAGATAACTTCAAGAAAGACACCGAGTGAGTTTTAGAGTAACAAATTTATGAACGATATCATATAACAACGAGGAATAGATTGACAATGAAAACTCAATCTTTAGGCCCAAAAGCTCATAAGGTTATTGTTTATCACACTAGGCCAATTCTACACAAGACTTATCTATTGCATCAATTAATTCAAGATTGCAAAATATCACCGCAGCATTGTACGTAGCATTAGATGATTGTTACACTACTCTAAACATAACTACTAACATTCATGAACAAAACAAACAAAAGAACATAATTAACCAGCACTACCTAAATTCAACATTGTCCTAATAATATAAAGAAATTAAAAAAAAGAATACTCTCCTGAGAAATGGTGAGTAGGTATGGTGAATATTAAGTGATGTGAATATGCAAATTGGAAAACCATTTAGAGAGCCAGACATAGAATCAAACATGTTTTGCCCATTTATTACTGCCACTACTTTCATTATTACCTGCTCAATAATCAAGAAAAACTACTAAGCATAAATATAAAACTAAGTATAAAATAAAGTGATTTAAAATATGAAAATGTTGGGTTGCCTCCTTACAAGCGCCTCTGGTTAATGTTCCTAACTCGACATAGCTACATATAAAATGTTTCAACTCGCTTCACTACTTCCACAATATGTTCCTGATATCCTTCATAAATGCAGTGATCTTTCTTAGGTGCGACATGAAATCTCCAATCTTCACGATCACTAGAAAGCACAAAATGGACATTAACTGAATATTTGATAGCATCAAAAATATTAAATCTAATGATCTCACTATCAAACTCCATGGTCAATGTACCATTATATTAATTTTATTTTTAGCAATCCTCAAGAAGGGTCTTCCAAGTAAAATAGGTGCTGGATTTGGAGACTTATCATCCTCTATGTTCAAAACATAAATGTCACTTAGAAAATTAATCTATCAACCTGCACAAGAAGATCTTCCAATACCCCTTCAAAGTAAACATTAGATCCATCTTCCAGTTGAATAACGACTCTAGTTTCTTTTAAAGGACATAAATTCAAAGAAGAATACATTGACAAAAGCATGACATTGATAGGTGCTTCTAGGTCTAACATAACTTGTTTAATTTGAGCATTACCAATAGCACAAGCAATTGTGAACATACCTAGGTCCTTGTGCTTTGGGGATAACTTCTTTTGGGTCATGGTCGAGGCAGCCACCTTTTCATTCCTCTTGAACTTCCTCTTTGTAGTACATAGCTCTTTAAGGAACCTTGCATGCTTTGGAACTTGCTTAATCACCTCAAGCAATAAAATGTTAACTTTCACCTTGCAAAACACATCAAGATCTTGCCCTTCCTCATCCTTCTTAGTTTCACTAATCTGCTCGGGAAAGGAGAAGGAATGACAATATTAGGTTTAGAAACATTAATTTTACTGTCACTTACTATTGGTAAATCCTCCACTTCCTCCATTGATATGGTTTAATGAGATTCCGACTCCTGCTCTCCTTGAGCAGGCTGCTTCAACTCTTTTTCATTTCTAAAAATCAGTGCACTAACACTATCCTAAGGATCTACTATAGGCTAGATAGCAAATTTTGTGAGTTCTAAGCTTGTAAATCAGCTATAGGTGTGGCTAACAGTCCAATTTGAGTTTCCAAATTTTGAATACTTGCTTGAGTTAAACATTGGAATTGTGCTGTTTCATGCTAAAATTGTGTCATTTCTTGCTGAAATTGCATAGTGAAACTAGCTAACGACTTAACCATGTCCTCTAGAGATGAACCGGCATTAGTACCTGAATAATCTAGCACTTCTTGTTGAATTGGTCCTTGATGTGGAAATAAGTAATACTGGTAGGAACCTTGAGTTGGTTGACTTCCATAGATGTAGTTAGGATACCCTTCCTACCCCGAATTATTCGTATATGAATAAGGGTTATATTTCATTTGGGGTGGATCATGCATGCTTTCCCCAAATTGAACATGCTCATATGGGTTTTCTTGAAGTAGTGGGCACATGTTTGTAAAATGTGTTGCCAATGAACAAACTCTACAAACGTCTACTGCTTGCATATTCATCTCAGCTAATTGGTGAACCATAGAGGGCAAATCAGAAAGTGTCCCTTCCAGACCAAAAGCACCAGCCATTGCTTCCTTTAAAGATAAGATACACCTGAAACTTGTGGCCAATAAAAATAATAAAATTGGAAACAAAAATATGCAAAAATTAACAAAAGAAAAATAAAAGTTAATATTGTTTCCTAGCACCAGTGCCAAAATTTTAATCACTTGTCGCAAGTGCCAAAATTAATTACTGAATTTTTAAAACTTTTAGTAGTGGGAGTCCAGGTTGAACCCACAGGAAATTGCTGAAACCTTCGATTTCCTTTGTTAAAATAGTAAAAAGTAGATTGGAATAATTAAAACTACAACTAAAATGAAGACAATAATAATAACAATAGAAGATAAAAGTAATAAACAACGAGCCAAACCAAGGACATGAAGATTTTTATTCCGATTGATCATCAACTCCTAAAGATTCAACCTTTAATCAACTATTTGGCCTAACTTAGCCTAGACGTCAGTAATAACTCATAGATTCTCTAAATTCAACAATTAGAATGATATACTCAAATTGTATTCTTGTTATTAGACAGCCTAGGTATTGACGCTAGGGGTGGAGCTGAGTCGAGGAGCTCGACTCGAGCTCGATATGCACTCGGTCAAAAGCTCGAGCTCGATTAATCGAGCTCGAGCTACTCGATAGAGCTATCGAGTCTAGTTCGAGTCCATAAATTTGATACTCGAAAGCTCGACGAGCTCTATCGAGTATCACAAAAAAAAATAAAAAAATATATAAAATGATTAATATAAGTAAATAAATTCTGAGGAATAATTATGGGTGAAGTGATAATTATACTAAAAAGAATAGTCAACAAGTTCCTACTTCCCGCCCAGACTTCCCATCAAGCCTTTGTAGCCTTTCTGCCTTTCTAGCCTTTCAGCCAGTTCCCACTTCCCACTTCCCACTTCCCACTTCCCACTTCCCATTTCCCATTTCCCATTTCCCATTTCCCATCAAACCTTTCTTCCCTTTTCCAACTCCCAAGTCGTGTCTCTGTTGCTAGCTCGTTGAAGCTTCCCAGAGCAGCTATTGATTTGCTTATCCATTGCCGGTAGCTTTTGAATCCGCCTGTAAGTTCAGAATCTCCTAATCTCCTTTTTGAATTTATGTATTAAGCATGCGGGTAAGAACTTGGTTGTATTATGTATTAAGCATTTAAGCATACTGGTAAGGAAAACGTGAGGAAAATTTGTATTTTAAGCTTGTTGCTGAAATTGTTGGTTACTGTATTTAGATTTGGTCACCACAACCCGTGCATCTGATATGAAAGCCTCCTCGTCTTCTCCGACCTTTTATTTTTTCTTCTCCTTCTCTTGAATCTCTGCCACCCACTGGCTGTTTAGTGAAGAGTCTTCAAAGAGAGAATTTTGGGTTAAAGATTGATTTGTTATTTCTGTCTTTCTGTGCAATTTCTCATAAATTGGATATGAGCAAGGTTTTTTTTTTTTGCTAGAGGAATCACTTGTTTTCTCTTGAGCCTGTTGGCAAAGGTCTGAATGCTGCCAAGGCACGTCAACAGCATGATACCCTGCAAAAGCTAAGAAACAACCATATTGATTAATGAGCATTGCTGATTTCATATTGTTCATGTTTCTAAGAATGGAACTCCTAAAGTTTTTCTTCAGTACGTGTCATCTGACCTCCATGTTTGCATATCTAGAACAATATTTGAACTTTCTATAATTGGTTTAGTTGGTCCTAGCTAACAAAAGTATAAAGTTAGGGATGAAGCAACACAAGTATAAAGGCTGGTATGTATGGATTTGCCAAGTATGATAAAAAACAGGGATGAAGCAACACAAGTATGAAATTTCTTTTCTCTTTAGCGTAAGTCAAAAGATATTTGAGACAGTTGAAAGTTGTTTTTATTTTAAGCCTTTGAAAAAAATGTAGGAAGAGTATATCATAGCATCTGATTACTGTGATTAATACAGATTTATACATTTGTTGATGATCAAAGTGTGATTAATGAAATGTGGCAGGTTTAATCTTTTCATTACTGAAAAGAATTATCAGCAGAACCTCAAAAAATGTATTCTTTATTTAATTCATATGCCTAAAACTTCTCTAAATAATTATCGGAGCAAGGTTTTTTTTTAAATAGTTTTGTTTACACCCTAAAAGTTTCTGAAATTCATGGTGAAAGCCTCCGTTAATGGATGTGTCTTTCTTTAGCTTGAAAATTTCCTTGCCCTGATTTGAAAATTTGTTGTCTTTCTTTAGCTTGGAACCTTGGACTGCATGTGTTTATGGACTGATGTCAACCCAAGACAAGGGCAGTCAACCCGAGATTTCTTGTATCCCACTGGTTTCCAATGCTGATTCATGTACTCCATTGATATTGGACAACCCAATATTTGTCTCCAATGAGCCAACGATGAATCCAGGAAACATGATGACTAATCCAATTACACAAAGTACTCCTTTGGGTAATATACAAGAAGGACAAGAAGTTGTGGTTACTGACGATAACAATGAAGAAGGAGAAAATGATAAATTAGGTGAAGATGATGAATTCCATATTCCAAAACGGAATAAAACTTCTGAAGCTTGGGAGGACTTCAACGAATTTGAAGAAAATGGCAATTACTATGCCATTTGCCGTTACTGCAATAAAAAGCTATCGAGGGGTAAATCAAAGCAAACAACTAGCTTATGGCGGCACCGAAACTCATGTCCATCTAGAAAAACAAGTTTAAGACAAGCTGCACAACAAACAAAACTGAACTTTCAGCCGGCTGATGATGCATTTCCTACTATACCACCTTTGCATACCGGAAATTTGACATGGAGAAAATGAGAGAAGCCGCTGCACATTGGATTGTGATGCACGAACATCCCTTCACCATTCTTGAAGATGAAGGTTTGAATATTTTCCTAAAGCGTGGCATGCCCGAGTGGCAAAAGATCACTAGAGGAGTAGCAAAAAATGATTGTGTGGCAGTCTATGAACTTGAGAAAAAGAAGCTGAAGAAAAAGTTGAGAAATGTGAAAAAGGTGAGCCTCACAACCGATCTTTGGAAATCCAAAAATCAAAAGATCGAATATATGGTTATTACTGGCCATTGGATTGACTCGGATTGGAAGCTACAAAAGAGAGTGCTCAACTTTGTTCACATACCACCTCCTAGACGAGGGGTTGAGATTGCTGCTTCACTCTTCAAGTGTGTGAAGGATTGGGGTATTGAGCAAAAAATACACACAATTTCAGTTGACAATGCTTCAGCCAATGATGTGGCTATTAGAGTTTTGCGGGATGATTTTAGTAGATCGAAGAAACTATTAGGTGGAGGCAAGTTGTTTCATGTTCGATGCTGTGCGCATATCTTAAACCTTATTGTTCAAGTCGACCTTTCTGAGATTGCGGACATTGTAAACAAAATTAGGGACAGCGTCGATTTTGTCAATCGCTCGGAGACCAGATTATTGTTGTTCACTGAGATTGCACAACAACTTCAAATACCCGGGAAGAAGTTGCTTTATGATTGTCGAACAAGATGGAATGCCACCTTCGAAATGCTAAGCTGTGCTATGAAGTTCAAAGATGTTTTTCCTCATTTTCAAGATAGAGATCCACTCTACGATTCCTGTCCAGCTTATGAGGATTGGGAAAAAGCAGAAAAAGTGTGCTCTGTGTTAGAGAAATTTTGGGCTGCCACGCATGTGATATTCGGGAGTGAATATCCTACGAGCAATTTGTTCCTTCAAGAGGTTGTGAAAATTAAGAAAGTCTTAGATTCTCGAGCAAATGATGAAAATGACTTCATCCGAGCTATGATTAGAAAGATGAAGGCCAAGTTCGACAAATATTGGGGCGAATGCAATTTGTTAATGGCTATTGCTGCCATTTTAGATCCAAGGCAGAAAATGAGAGTTGTTGAGTTTGCCTTCCCTCAAATGTTTCCATCTTTTGAGGCGCAAGAACATATTTTCAGCGTGAAGAAAGCTTTATTTGAGCTTTATGATGAGTATGCAGATTTGAATGCAACTGGAAATGAAAATGCAGTCCACTCATGTGCTTCAGAAGGGCCACAAAAAAATGCAACATCTTCTTCTAGGTGGGTTGACTTTGATGAGTACTGTGACGAAATGGAGACTACTGAGCCACAAAAATCTGAATTGGTGGATTATTTAGAAAAGGCTCGCCTAAAGACTGGTTCCGACCCAAATGCCTATGATTGTTTGGAGTGGTGGAAAAGCAATAGGGTTGCGTATCCAATATTGTCTGAAATGGCGGCCGACATCTTGGCTATTCCTGTAACTACAGTGGCATCTGAGGCCACATTTAGTGCCGGAACTCGAGTTATTGATAGCTATCGTGCTTCCCTTCATCCAGATACGGTTCAAGTGTTGTTGTGTGCAGGGGACTGGTGTAGAAAGTTTCACGGGATCTCAAAGAAAGTGAAAGTAAGTTTTATTGTTTTATCATTCAACTTTTGTGGCCAAATTCAACAAGTTATGACTTTTTTTCTTTCTAAATTATTTGCCTTAGGTGGTTTTTATTGTAAATGCAGCAAGCTAAAATAATCAAAGAAATTGAATTGCCCAAGATTTGAAGGTCTATTGCAAAGGGCTCATTTTGAATCAGGTTTGGCATTGTGGTTATCTAGAGTTCTTGATAATTTTGTACCTTAATTTGATTCATTTTTTGTCTTTGGTGATATTTGACAGGACTTATATTTTTTTGGTTGGCAATAGGTGTTAGAAACTTGGAATTTTGGAATCTGAACTCTATGCAGTTAACATCTCAAATGACTTGTCTCAAATCTGTACAGCTATAGTGAATTTGGTGACTTTTTTACTCAAGCGAATGTTGACACTTGACAAGCTGTGGTTGCCAGTTGTGTTTTGACTTTTTTGACTCAAATCTGTACAACTTTGGTGATCTGGAGATTTTTTTGACTGTTGACAAGCTGTGGCTGCCAAGTTGTGTTTTGACTTTTGACTTTGGACTCAAATTTGCATAGCTATAGTGAATCTGGTGATTTTTTTGACTCAAGTGAATGTTGTATAGCTACTACCAGGTTGTATTTTGATTTTTGACTAAAATCTGTACATGAGTTGCTGTATAGAATCTTGGCAATGGATCTTAATAGAATGTTGTATTGAGAACTTGATCTCAAATCGTACAGAGTTCAGTGTATTGTAACTAAATACTATTAATATCAAGTTCTCTATTTCTTTTGCTTACATGGCTATTTTGGCTATTGAGAAACTATCATTTTTTCTATCATATTAACTAGTTTGATACTATTGCTTTTAAAGTGCTTGAATCACATGGTTGGCATTTGCGTTGAAATGAAGCAAAATGCATGTTTTAATATGAATTGCTATATTGAAGGATAGCACAGTTTTTTGCGCTCAAATTTTGCTGAATTCTGGTCTAGAAAACAAATGTTTTCGAGCTCATTTTACGAGCTTAGTTGGAGTACTCGAGCTCGAATCTTATACGAGTTCGAGCTCGAGTTATCTTTAATTACATTGAGTCGAGTTCGAGTCCGAAATTTGAGGCTTGTTCGAGCTCGAGCAGTACTCATAACCTTCGAGCTCGAGCTCGAGTATGGTACTACTCGAGCTCGACTCCACCCCTAATTGACGCAATCTCAAATTAACCTAATAATAGCATAATAATCAAGAATCAACCAAAGATGACAATAACCCATGATACACGCAATTATTTAATGAACACCCTATAACTCCTCCTCAGACTTCACAAAGAGAACAATGAATTGTTAGCCTTATTTGCCACATAAAAGTACTAACACAAGACAATTACGGATCAAGATTAGTATTTTGGCATGAAGAATACACATATGGAGAATAATTGGTCATTTACTCTATCATACATATAACAAAATAGAATATAAATTAAGGAATCATGCATAGCAAATTAAAGATTGAAAAGATCAAATCCGGTTTCACAATCATTAGAATAAAGATTTTGATCCTTGGCTCAAATATAGAATTAGCTAAATGCTACCCTCAAGAGAGAAATAGAGATGTTCATAACCAAATTCTAATTCCACTTATTCTAATATACTCCTAAGAATGTAGCATATAAGAAAGTAGCCATTCTTCTTCTTACCCTTTTAAAATCGATCAAAACCCTCTATTTATAGTGCTAGGAGGTAGAGTTTTGTGTTGTAATTGAATAGGTGCATTAAATCTAAGAAAATGCATGTCCAAACAATGTTGGGCCCTAAGGTAGGTTGTAAGACGGGCGCCCATCATCAGTTAATTTGTCAATTTGAATAAAATCAACTTCAAACTTAGACAGGCCGTGTGCCTTCATGAATTTTGCATTCTCCTTCCAAATTAAACTTCTCTTTTGCATTATTTTCACTTTAAGTGCTGTTTAACCTATCCAATCATAAATTATACCTTAAGTAGTACTTCTAAAGATAAAATATGCATAAATTGTAGTGATAGAGGGATATAAAAACATGATAATTCGGGCACATCAAGCAACTCTGTAACACCTATAATTTTTGTCAGTCACTTCACTTATGAAAGTTGTGAATTTCTTGATTAATAACTCAAATGTGTTCCACTCAACAAGCAACATATCATTTTGATTAACAACTCAAATGTATATTTTATGAAATGAGCTATCATCATTTGAGCCTAATATCTTAATAATAGATGCTTGTTCAAATAGAGAGCAATGATTAAGATATAATACTTAATAGTCATAAAGCATCTTTCTATCGAGATTTTATAGGAATAATTGTTTACATTTGATGTTCTTTTGTCTTTAGATATTGATCTTAACTTTTCTTATACCGCATTGTTTGGAGATGATCACCCCATACAATACAATGGGCTACCAAACATGAGTCAATGCCATTGATTCCATACTTGTAATTTGTCAAATGAATATTAAGTATTTTGATTCGTTTTTCTACTTTTCTGTAGTTCAACTATTTTTTTAGGGATATTAATTTCATAAACCCTTTAAATTTTTTGTATGACTTCATATTTTCATGAATAAGTAACTCCGCTCAATAGCTTATATTTGTTAAGTTGATGTTCTTGTACAATATTTGCGTGCTGGTTAAAAATATTTATGGGATAAGATAAGGATGTGTATACTAGTTTGTTAACGATTCTCAAATTCTTGTTGAAACCATGGTTGAGTGTTGTGCTATCAAGGCTAATCTGATCGAAAATACTAAAAAAAATAAAGAAAGAATTGTTTTTAGCATATGTCAAATAGCACTCAAATTGATCAGATTCAAACTCTACTATTATTTGTCTTATAAATTTAATTTTCTTTGTCTTCTAAATTTTCAAGTAATAAAAAGTAGCAAAATAAAACTAAATGCTACTTTGGATCCATCCAAGGTGTTCTTTTACTCAATGGTCATCACTCTCCAAACTTCGTACCAGAAAGCAGTTGAATTATTAATGGTTGTACTTGTCTAGACTACTTAAATTTTAAGTATTCTTCCAATATTTTAAGGATATATATCTTTTACAACTTTATGACGTAAAAATGCCAGACGTCATATGTCCTTGACCACTAAAAATATTGATGTGTCAAAGGTAGGATTTTACTACTGTATTGACTAATTTTCTTCTCTCTCTCTCTTTCCCTCCCCAACAACCAGAAAAGAAAAGAAAAGATTGCATTCTCCAACAAGAAGGTTTAGCGTCTAGATCTAAATAAATACCTCAATAAGGCTGTACATATTTCTCTCACAATTTCCTAGTAACAAAAGTCATGGCAAAGACAAAAATTCCTGGCCACATCAAATTTGGCAACCCTACTGCTCAAGCACTAATTCAGAAACGTAAAGAAAGTGTTGAAAATCCACCTATCAAGGAGCTGAACAGGTATTAGATATCAACAATTTCATCTTTGTACAATTTGTTATATATCCTGTAACTTGATTATGTTTTTGTGTTAGTTTAATCATTTGAATATATTCATCCTTTATAGACTTGAGGAAATTGCACGTTACTATGATAGCCCTGAAGCAAAACAAGCTGCAACCGATCTGTGAGTAACCAAATCCTTCATTAAAAATAAAACATTTAAATTTACATTATTTCAATAATGTCAGTATTATTTATTTTAAGAATCAACCTTTGCTTTTTTTTTGAGAATTTTGAAGTCAGTTTTTCATTTTTTTATTGTATAATTTTATTATGTTGATTATAATTGCGGGACGCATTATGTTTGCTTTTTGCAGACAAAGAACAGCAGGTCACCCTCAGAGTATGATGATTTATTTGCTATTGCAGATCTCATATAGTTCATCTTAATTCCATGTTTGAGATATTCTAAAACTTTATGTTTAACATATTATACAAAGACATTTAACACTAGACTTGGAATGAATCATATCAACTTTTTTAGTTTCTAAGCTGGAGAAGAATCCATTTTTATTGTTTGATATCATTTTCAGGGAAGTCGAAAACAGAAGCAAGATGCTGAAAACGCTCAGGTTCGGTGTACATGCATTGCCATCAATTGATTACTCATGATTAAATTTCCAAAATCTTGAATACATAGTTATGCACATATATAAGTGCTAATGGAAGATAATAAATCGACCTTAAAAAAAAAAAAAAAAGACCTCACTACTTGCTTACAAAGTTGCATTTAATTAAATCTTGACAGTTAAAAGTTTTCTAAGAGAAATACAACATATTTATTATTAAAGGCATTATTATTCAATCCTTATCCTTAGCAGCTCACAGATTGACTATAGGTAGGCAAATAAATGAGCAACTATAAGAATTGACCACTTCACACCAAGAAATTCATATATATACATGTTTCCTTACATATTCATACCCTAGTGTCAAAAATTTTGCTTTCCGACTAACCAAATAAGAAATATCTTATGCTTCATTCTCCAAACATTGTTAAGGTTCAAATTTCCTGCTTTCCAGTCCTTAAATTGTATTACGTATTCCTTATAGCCAAAAGAAAAAAATAAATTCCTAACTAATACAATGAACTTTGTCAAGGCTTGGAGTATAAAGTTGCTAACTTTTCCAAAATTTTCAAACTAAGAGTAATTACAAGGAACTTATCCTATAAAAATCACATCTCCTATAGAACGAAATATTGGATGTAGGTTAAAATTGTACTCATTTAATGTATGAAAAGTTCATGTAATGAGACCACAATAAATAATGAGAAAAAAATTTTAAATTTCTTTAGCAATTATATAAGGGTTAATCACATTTATCCCCTTAAAGAATATCCTATTTCTCAATTTACCCCCTAACCTTTAATTTTGCTCACTTAACCCCCTTTAGGACAAAATTGCCCTTGCATTATTTTGACTTTTCATTTACCTTGTTTTTCTTTCTTTTATTTCTTTTTCTCTTTCTTTTTTATTTAATTCTTCCTCTTTCCCACAAAAATTTTCACCTTAATGATTGAAATTAAAAAAGAGGAATTGCAGAGATCTATCTTCTCTTTAAATGATTAAAAAAATATTCAAATCACTTTTCTAAAATACAATTTTTTAGCCTTTCAATTCTTTTAATTTTAGATTTTCCTCTTTCCTTTCTAGTTTCTCATTTTATTTGCAAGAAAATATCTTAAGATGAAATTGTGACCTGATTAATAATCATCAATTGAAATTTGTGAGACGTTGCATCATACAAAAAATCAAAATTAGTTTTTGATGCCTTTTAAACCTTCACCCAGAAATATGCAATTACAAACTCAAAACAAAAATTGTCGTTGAAATAGAATTTCTATTGGGAAGGATGAAAGAGAGAAGAAGCAGAAAAATAAATAAAAAAAAGAAAAACAATTTCATCTTATGATATTTTCTTGAGAATAAAATGAGAAACTAGAAAGGAAAGAGAAAAATCCAAAATTAAAAGAATTGAAAGGCTAAAAAAATTGTATTTTAGGGAAGTGATTTGAATATTTTTTTAATCATTTAAGGAGAAGATAGATCTCTGCAATTCCTCTTTTTTAATTTCAATCATTAAGGTGAAAATTTTTGTGGGAAAGAGGAAAAATTAAATAAAGAAGAAAGAGAAAAAGAAATAAAAGAAAGGAAAACAAGGTAAATAAAAAGTCAAAATAATGCAAGGGCAATTTTGTCCTAAAAGGGGTTAAGTGAGCAAAATTAAAAGTTAGGGGGTAAACTGAGAAATGGGGCATTCTTTAAGGGGATAAAATGTGATTAACCCATTATATAATACATTTTGATTTTTGTTTTTTTGCAGGAAATGGACCAGTTGGGATAATATCTGTCTTTTTTTCAAGCGAGTATGGTGAAAAACAAAGGAAAGAGTCTAAAGATGCCATATGATAATAGCTTCAGAACAATTAGAAAGCTATGTCGAAGTAATCTGGCTTCTTCCTTGAATGTGTGGTGCTAATAGCACAAGAAAATATGTTTCATAAACCTTTTCAGTATCTAATATTAATTCTATGATGAATGAAGTTTTGTCAGTCATGATCCCTACAATATTTTTATTTTTGGAAAAAATGTCTAATTTATGCAAGGCTTCATTTACTTACTTCATTTATCAAGTAGAACAATCAAAAAATATTAATTATGGCGAGAATATGGACATTAAATCAGTTAAATAACTATCCCCCCCCCCAAAAATCTATCCCGCTATGCCAATGATGAACTTGCCAAACATAATCAGCTAGAAAAACCAACAAAATTATGCACTTATCTAAAATTAATTCTTCTTTAAAGTTTCTAGTGTTCTGGTACCAATCATTGATAATACATCATAATACCTAATTGAGTGTTGTTCAATCAATGCAGCCATAAAAGAGTATATTTAGCTATTCTCAAATATTGGACAATATTCATCATATAAAGATTTCTTTATACAAGAAAGTTGATGAACAACGACGTTTCTTTGACAGCAGATTTGCCAGTCCACATTAGATGACGGATCATCATTATTCAAAAGTTCTCCAAGAGAAATCAATGTCTCTATATATAAGAAAGTGTCTAAACAAAAAAAAAACTTATTTTTTATGACATTATGTTCAATCCTTATCTATAGGTGCTCACAGATTGACTATAAGTAAGCAAATAAATGTACAACTATAAGAATTGACCATTTCACACCAAGAAATTCATATATATATATACATGTTTACCCTATCAATCTTAATGCAGTGACTTCATACCCTAGTGCCAAAAATTTTTCTTTCCGAGTAACCAAATAAGAAAAATCTCATGTTTCATTTTCTAAGCACTGTTAAGGTTCAAATTTGTGCCTTTCCACTCCTTAAATTATACTACATATTTCTTTAGCCAAGAGAAAAAAAAATCAATTCTTAACTAATATAGTGACCATTATCAAGACTTGGAGTATAAAATTGCTACCTTTTCCAAAATTTTCAAACTAAGAGTACTTATAGGGAACATATCCTATAAAAATTGCATCTCCCATAGAATGAAATATTGAATGTAGGTTAAATTGTGCTCATATAATGCATGAAAATTACATTTAATGAGGTCGCAGCAAGTAATCAGAAAGAAATTTTACATTTCTTATTTTAGCAATTATCTAATGCATTTTTTTTTTTTTGGCTGGGAGTTTGCAGCAAATGGATGGGATGGTATATATCATTTTTTCAAGCGACTATGGTGAAAAACAAAGGAAAGAGTCTAAAGATGCCATATGAAAATAGCTTCAGAACAATTAGGAAGCTAAGTCAAAGTGATTAGGCTTGTTCATTGAATGTGTGGTGCTAATAGCTTTTCCTCTATCTTAAGGAAATAGTGCAAGAAAAAGTGTATCTTAAATTTTCCAGTATCTAATATTAATCCTATTATGAATGTAGTTTTGTAGGACTCTGGTTTTGGAAACAATGTCAATAAATATATCTTTATGGATTGACTATTGCTTAGTGGTTACTTTCGCAACAAATAAATCAGGTTGAATTCATGTAGCTAAATCACTCGATAATGAAGATGTCATATCCAGAAACTTTTATGTACCAATAATAGATATCTAAAGAAAATAATCTGACCATCAAATTTTTTATTATGCCAAAATAATGAATGCTAAAATAATTTTCTCTTTTTTCTGGAAAAAAATGCCTAATTTTATTTAGATTTTTTTTCCCTATCCAAGGGAGTTCTTGAGCTTTAAAGTTTATACATAGAACGAAACAACTTGCAGTGTGGGACTAATTTATTCCTAGGCTCCTACGATATCTCCAAGAGATAGGAAAGGAATTCTCTCACTTCTTTCTCTTGTTTGCTGACCAAAATAAAGTAGCATGGAAAAGGAAAGGAATTCTCAATAAAACAAGTACTGCGAATGATGTTTCCTTTTAACATTAATGATGTTCTCCACATGATAATTGGTAAATATGATTTTGGTCGGTAATAATAAACAATTACTAGTTCTTGAATGATCCATGAAATAAACCACTGTTTGGGCCGTATAAAGTTATTCAGATGGCTGTCTCCAACATCCATTTTGCAAGACTGTAAAATGGGGAGTTTATTCAGTGTAACGAATTATTATAGATAGGGATAATTTCAGAAACCTCTCATGAGGTTTTTGACTATTCACTGGTTTCCTTTCAAATATAAAAAATTACACTAACCTCTCTTGAAGTTAATTATTTTGTAACATTTAGACCCAATTGATAATTAAAAAGTGATATTAGCAGAGAGAAGATAATATGATTCCATCATTGTTCCTCATCTACAACATTATATAATTAATTTAAATTTAATACCAATCTACACATTAAAATATAAAGATAATAAACTATTTTTGATACCATATGTAATTTAATCCCTGATGATAAACAGCAAACTAAAGTGTTTTCTTTAATGCTTGGGCACATATTAAATTAATTAAACAATTTAATAGATGTGGAGTAATAAAATCATATTATGTCCTCTCTCTTAATATCACTTTTTATCAAGATTTTATGGGACTAATTGTTTACATTTGATGTTCTTTTGTCTTTAAATATTGATCTTAGCTTTTCTTATACTATATTGTTTGGAGATGATCACCCCATAAAATACAATAGGCTGTCAAACATGAGTCCATGCCATTGATTCCATACTTGTAATCTACCAAATGAACGTCAAGTATTTTGATCCATTTTTCTACTTTGCTGTAGTTCAACTATTTTTTTAGGGATATCAATTTCATAAACCTTTTAAGATTTTTTGTATGACTTCATCTTTTCGTGAATGAGTGACTACACTCAATAGCATATATTTGTTAGGTTGATGTTCTTTTACAATATTTACATGATGGTTAAAAATGTTTATGGGATAAGATAAGGTTGTTTATGCTAGATTTCTTGTTGAAACCAATGTTTTGAGAATCGGACCGAATTGGCCGGTTCAACCGGTTGAACTACAAACTGATCATGACATGGGTCCGATTCTATGTTACAATTGAAATTGTCCAAGAACCAGTCATAACCGTCAAACCCGATAAACCGGATCGAACCAACAATTTCTGATTTTTTAGTTTTCTCTCAATATTTTTTTAAAGTTTTGCAAAATGTGACTAGTAAGAATTGAACTCAAAACCTTTGCTACACAAGATCAACATAATAACCATTGCACCATCACATTCACTTAGTCTCGTTTTATACCACGTTTATATAAAATAAATCTCCATCTTTCTTTCTTCCGTTTTCCCTACAAAATCTCATGCTCTCATAAATATTTCTTTGTAATTTTCAACTCTCTCCTCATTTCTTTTGTCACCCCTTTTTAATCAAAGTTTTTTAGTTTTAATTTATTGATGTTTTCTTCCATCTTTTAATTTTGTTTTTGCCTATTAAATTGAATTTTTTTTTAAAAATAATTGTTTTTAACCATAAAAAACTAATTATTAAATACCACAACCACTCACTTTCATCTCATTTTTTTGTTTCTTATCAAGTTTGCATCTCTATTTTCGATTCTCCTGACTTTCTCCGAACTCCAAACTCCAATTTTTTTTTTAAGATGCAATCTCTAAATCCAAAAAACGTGAATTAAAATTTAAACTCACAATGTCTAATTCCCATATATGTGAATTTTGTATAATTTCAAAATATTGTGATATTTTTGGGTGGGATTTAAGATTATTTTTTTTGTAGATATAATTGAGATTGAAATGAAATTTATTTGTTTCAACTTATAATTTAAAAGATTTATTTTTGAAAATCCAAATTTTTTGAAAATATTAAACTTTTCATCATATAAAAGTTTAAATTAATCCATTGCATGTCTTATTTTGTGTGTGTGTGTGTGTGTATATATATATATATTTATATAAATTATTTTTTAAAAAATTTATTGAACCAAGGTTGAATCGGTCCGATCGGTTGAATCTTGATCCGAACACTTCACCGGTTCAATTAACAATCCGAGTTTTAAAACATTGGTTGAAACCATGGTTGGATGTTGTGCTATCAAGATTAATCTAATTGAAAATACTAAAAAAATTAAAGTCTATACAAGTTTAATTTTCTTCGTCTTACAAATTTTCAAGTCACAAAAAGTAGTAAAATAAAATTAAATGCTACTTTGGATCCATCCAAGGCGTTCTTTTACTCAATGGTCACCACTCTTAAAACTTCGTACCTGAAAGTAGTTGAATTATTAATAGTTGTTCTTGTCCAGACTACTTAAATTCTAATTGAATATTCTTCCAATATTTTAAGGATATATATCTTTTACAACTTGATGACGTAAAAATGCCAGACGTCATATATCCTTGACCAATTAAAATATTGATGTGTCCAAGATAGGATTTTTACTACTATAGTGACTAATTTTCTTCCCTCTTTCTCTCTCCCTCCCAAACAACCAAAAAAAGAAAAGAAAAGAATGCATTCTCCAACAAGAAGGTTTTAGCCTCTAGATCTAAATAAACACCTCAATAAGACTGTACATATTTCTCTCACAATTTCCTAGTAACAAAGTCATGGCAAAGAAAAAAATTCTTGGCCACATCAAATTTTGCAACCCTACTGCTCAAGCGCTAATTCAAAAACGTAAAAGAAGTGTTGAAAATCCACCTGTCGAGGAGTTGAACAGGTATTAGATATCAACAATTTCATCTTTGTACAATTTGTTATATATCCTATAACTTGAATATGTTTCCGTGTATGTATTGGTTTAATCAGTCGTACATATTTCTTCTTTATAGACTTGAGGAAATTGCACGTTCCTATGATAGTCCTGAACTAGAGCAAGCAATAACCGATCGGTGAGCAGCAAAATCTTTCTTTAAAAATTAAAGCATTTAAAGTTACGTTATTCCAGAAATGTTAGTATTCTTTTCTTTTTTTTTTCCTTTTTTTTGTTATGAAAATGTAACGAATTCGTTGATCAAGTGCCTTTGGTGGTAATTTAAATCGACCTTGCTCTTTTTCGAGAATTTTGCTGTAACTTTTAGAATTTTTTTTTCATTGCATCACTTAATTATGTTGATTATAATTGCAGAACACTTTATGTATGCATTTTGCAGGCAAAGAACAATTGGTCACCCACAGGCTATGGTCATTTAATTGATTTAGTTGCTATGGTGGTTCTCATATAGTCCATCTGAATTCCATATTAAAGATGTCTTAAAACTTTATTTTAACGTATTATACGAGAACAGTTAAACTAGACTTGGACTGAAAATCATATCAACGTTTTTAGTTTCTAAACTAGAGAAGAATTCATTTTTATTGTTTAATGTCTATTTCAGGCAAATTGATGCTAGACGCAAGCTGCTAAAAAGGCTCAGGTTTGGTCTACATGCATTGTCATTAATTGATTACCTATGATTAAATTTCCTAAGTCTTGAACACATAGTTATGCACATTTTTAAGTGTTAAAGATAGGTAATAAATTGATCTCACTATTTGCTTACAAGGTTGCATTTAATTAAATCTTGACCGTTAAAGTTTTCCACAAGCAATTATTGTGCCTATAGATGATAATGCATCTAAAAGAATTTTACTTTTAATGACATTATTATTCAATCCTTATCTTTAGGTGCTCACAGATTGGCTATAGGTAGGCAAATGCATGTGCAACTATAAGGATTGACCATTTCACACCCTGAAATTCATATATATATTTATGGACATACATTTTACCCTATCAATCTTAATGCAGTGACTTCATACCTAGTGTCAAAAATTTTTCTTTCCGATTAACCAACTAAGAAAAATCTTATGTTTCATTTTCTAAACATTGTTAAGCTTCAAATTTGCTCCTTTCTGCTCCTTAAATTATACTACATATTTTATAAACATTGTGAAGTTTCAAATTTTTTTGGTCCGTTCCTTATGTTTCATTTTCTAATACATTTTGATTTTTGCTTTTTGCCAGCACTTTGCAAGAAATGGTCAAGTTAGGACGGTATGTTAACTCAAGCGACTATGTTGAAAACCAAAAGAAAGAGTCTTAAGATGACATATGATAATAGATTCAGACCAATTAGGAAGCTAAGCCAAAGTAATCAGGCTTCCTTGAATGTATGGTGCTAATAGATTTTCCTCTATCTTGGGAAAATTGCGCAAGAAAAAGCGTTTCTTAAACTTTTCCAGTATCTAATACTAATCCTGTTATGAATCAGACTCTGATAGTTGCAAACAATGTCAATGAACATGTCTTTTATGATTAGAAAATGACTTGACGATGAAATTTATGATTAGATGCCAAGTTATGAGTGCTAAAATAATAATTTTTTAGGGAAAAAATGTCTAATTTTATTTATATATATATTTTTGCCTGTCCAACGGATTTCTTGAGTTTTGAAGTTTATACATGGAATGAACCTACTCGCAGTGTGGGTCTAATTTATTACTAGGCATATACTATCTCATCAAGAGATAGGAGCATTTAGTAGAATCGTTGAAATAGAGCCAGACTATGCACAATTAGATGCAAGGAGAGTGCTAGTTCAATATTCACATTGATATTTCAAGGATTTCCAGCCATACATATATAAGAAGGTGTTGGGCCATTTCATTCATTGTCAATTGATTTTGAGATGGAATTCTAAGTAATTTAACACGGTATCAGAGTTAGACCTTGGGTTTGTTTGTTACCTCATTTATTTTACCCGTGACTTGGTTCTTTCTCTACTAGTTTAATTCCATTTGCCAAGTCACGTTTGCGAAGGGGTGTTAGTTGAATATTCCACATTGATATTCCAAAAATTTTCAGCCATACATATAATGTGTTGGACCACTCCATTCATTGCCAATTGATTTTGAAATACAAGTCCAAGTTATTTAATAGAGAGAATGCTTTGTTTAATTTTTAGGACAAGTCCTTCTTTATTTCCTAGAAAACACTAAGGAAATGTTTCCAATTACTCAGTTGATTCCAAGAACCAAATGAATTGACACCATTCTCTTTGCTTTATAGTTGAAAACTTTTCTAAACCACATAAAAAAAAAAGCATGCAATATGCTAAGTTTATTTTAAAGCACTGTAATATCCCGGTGCAACCCAATGAGTACAAACAATTTCACAATGATACACAAAGATATATCAAATTTAAGCACAATAAAGAAAACTTAATTAAAGAGAAAAGATAAGAAATGCAAACCAAATATCAATCCAATAGCCTCTTCAATTGATGGCGATGCTAACCAAGATGTACAAGTGAAGGCTCACTCCTTCCTCACCCCAAACACACTTTGGTTGAGCCAAGGAGTTTTACAACTATTCTAATTAACCCTCAACAATCTACACTTGAAAGATCATTCACCCAATTAAGAACTATTTTATACAAATGAGGCAACCTTCACCAAGGTTTTACCACTTCAAGTGATAGGTTCACCTTCACCAAGGTTTTTCTCCTCCTAGAGAGTAACCTTCACTTGAGCAACCTCACAACCCAACTTTCCCAACCCCTTATACAACCAACAAAGAATCTTTCTACTCAAAAATCTCACTTGTAAGCTTGTATTTTGTGTTGGCAAAAGTCCCTTATCTTCTTGTGCTTTGGGGTTTTTATAGAATGTGAGAAATGGCTCCAAAAGGCTCTCCAACGGTCAAATATTAAATGCTGTCAAAACTAGCCGTTGGCCTGTCGGACGTCCGAACCACCTGTCGAGCGTCCGAACCCTGCGTCCAAACCACCTGTCGGACGTCCGAACCCTGCGTCCGAACGTCGTCAGAGAGTCATCAAATCTTTGCGAAATTTCTCGGACGTCCGATGCGATTGATGTGCGTCCGATGCGTGCGTCCGTTGATGTTCTTCATCCTTTCGGACGTCCGATAGCTTCCTTTCGGACGTCCCACATGAGTGCCATGTTTTTGCTTCTTCTTTTGTGCCACAAGAATCTGTTCTAACAAATTACTCACATAAAAACATTAGCCCAAATCTACATTTTGGTTTGTTAATCATCAAAACCAAGGATTGATCGACCAAGGTCAACAATCTCCCCCTTTTTGATGATGACAAACAAAATGAAGATTTCTTTTATCAAATAAGTTCAAATAAAGCTCCCCCTTAGAAAGTGCCAACATACAAAGAAATTTCAATAAGTCCTACTCCCCCTTTATTTTTCAAGTCAAGACCATAATAGGGTTCTTGGGAGTTATTACAACATGATCTAGCAATCCACATGGATTTCATACTTTTTCAAATATTTTTCTTTACATAGCAATCATTTTGCATATGTCCAAATTGGCAACAAAAGTGACACATGATAGAAGTATTTTGCACATAAGTGGATTTAATGCAACTAATTTTCTTAGCAAACTTATTTGTGCCTTGAAAAGATTTGCTTTCTTTTGTTTGAGAAAACTTTTGTTTTTCATTTTGGAGAAACTCGTTCAAGTCATTAATTCTTTTCTTTAACACATTTTGTTCCTCCAACATTTTTTCATAAAACTTTGTTTTCTCATCCAACTTCCTTTTCAAATTATTTTTGCAATCAAAAACACTTTTTTGATTTTTTAAATCATCATTTTCCATTCTCAAACATTTATTTTCTTGAAAAAGTTTGGAGTTTTCTTCCAACAAATCATTTATTTTTGTTTTCAAATCTTTATTTTTAGCATAAGATTTTCTCAAACTTTTATGCATTTTAATCATAAGAATTTTCACATCATCATCTTCATTATCTTCATCACAAGAAGAATGATAAGAACTTACCTCATCTTCTCCAACGGCCATTAGTGCCATTTGGGCCAACTCTTCTTTTTCTCTTTTTGAATTGCATTCATCCCATGTAATTTTGCAATCTCCTCTTGAACATCTCTTGTTGAACATCTTCTTGAAACTTTTGATGTGAGGAGTTATATCATTGTCCACTTCCATGATTTCATTACCCATGAAGGATGGGTTATCCCCCACTTGAGAAGCTTTAAAAGCTATGTCTCTCTTATACATTCTTGCATTTTCTTCCTCTTGCACTTTGAATTTCAGCTTTAATTCATAAGAGGTTAGTGTATCCACAAGAGATTCAATGGACATAGAATTTAAATCCTTTGCCTCTTCTATAGCATTTATTTTGTTTTCCCATTCTTTTGGCAAGGCATTCAAAATCTTTCTATTTTTCTCACCCAAAGAATATTCTTTTCCAAGCAATTTAAGATCTTGAATAATGTCACAAAATCTACTACACATCTGATCAACATTTTCAAGATGATGCATTTTGAAAAATTCATATTGAGAAACAAGCAAAGATTTCTTTTGTTCTTTAATATCTTGGTTACCTTCATGAAATACACACAATTTATCCCAAATATCTTTAGCTGATTTACAACCTTTAATCCTACTAGATTCATTTACATCTAATGCATTGTACAATATACACATGGCCTTGGCATTCAAAGAAAGGTATCTCTTGTCTTTTTCATTCAATTCTTGTCTAGTTTTTAATCTACTCAAATTAGTGGTAGAGTCAACTATTCTAGCTTCATAAGGACCATCTTCTACCACATACCATAATTCAATATAAACGGAATGTAAGAAAATCATCATTCTTTGTTTCCACATACTAAAATGAGAACCATTAAACATAGGTGGTCTATCAATAGATTGCCCTTCTAAAAAAGAAACTTTTATGGTTGCCATGATCTTTACTCTAAGCGGTTAAGCTTGATCAAAAGAGACCAAGCTCTGATACCAATTGTAATATCCCGGTGCAACCCAATGAGTACAAACAATTTCACAATGATACACAAAGATATATCAAATTTAAGCACAATAAAGAAAACTTAATTAAAGAGAAAAGATAAGAAATGCAAACCAAATATCAATCCAATAGCCTCTTCAATTGATGGCGATGCTAACCAAGATGTACAAGTGAAGGCTCACTCCTTCCTCACCCCAAACACACTTTGGTTGAACCAAGGAGTTTTACAACTATTCTAGTTAACCCTCAACAACCTACACTTGAAAGATCACTCACCCAATTAAGAACTATTTTAAACAAATGAGGCAACCTTCACCAAGGTTTTACCACTTCAAGTGATAGGTTCACCTTCACCAAGGTTTTTCTCCTCCTAGAGAGTAACCTTCACTTGAGCAACCTCACAACCCAACTTTCCCAACCCCTTATACAACCAACAAAGAATCTTTCTACTCAAAAATCTCACTTGTAAGCTTGTATTTTGTGTTGGCAAAAGTCCCTTATCTTCTTGTGCTTTGGGGTTTTTATAGAAGGTGAGAAATGGCTCCAAAAGACTCTCCAACGGTCAAATATTAAATGCTGTCAAAACTAGCCGTTGGCCTGTCAGACGTCCGAACCACCTGTCGAGCGTCCGAACCCTGCGTCCAAACCACCTGTCGGACGTCCGAACCCTGCGTCCGAACGTCGTCAGAGAGTCATCAAATCTTTGCGAAATTTCTCGGACGTCCGATGCGATTGATGTGCGTCCGATGCGTGCGTCCGTTGATGTTCTTCATCCTTTCGGACGTCCGATAGCTTCCTTTCGGACGTCCCACATGAGTGCCCTGTTTTTGCTTCTTCTTTTGTGCCACAAGAATCTGTTCTAACAAATTACTCACATAAAAACATTAGCCCAAATCTACATTTTGGTTTGTTAATCATCAAAACCAAGGATTGATCGACCAAGGTCAACAAGCACAATAAGATTAATTTAGTAACCGGAATTGATGAAAGGATTATTGACAATCCCAAAATGCAAATATCAAAGCAAAAATAAATAAGACAGGGACAAAGAAATTTATGTGATTCAGTCAAGTTGACCTACATCCACGGGTGGAGAGCAAACTTTCACGATGAAGAAGAAAAAACAAAATTGCCTTAAGAAATGTTCTTAGACCCAAAACATCTAATACTTAAAACACAAGAGAACCCAAAAATATTTTATGAAACAAAAGCTTTAATAACCAAAAAATTCAAATGGCCCACTAAAACTCTCTTAATTTGGTACACTTAATCCTATCACAGGCCCACTTTATTTATAACCAATTAGGGGAAAAGACTCCCTTACAAAAAGTGATATGGGACAAAGCCACACATAAGAAACCTCCACTTTGGTGTGTCCCAACATCGACAATAGCAAATCTATTCTATCTTCTCCATATAAGTCCCAATGGGTCTAAGTCATCAACACCGAACACCAATTAAGTCCAAACACTGCTTGAACTTATAAATTGGAAGAGATTTCATGAACATGTTAGCATGATTCTCTTTGGTATTAATTTTCTGAACAAGAACTTTTCCCTCAACAATAGTATCACGAATGAAGTGAAACTTCACATCAATGTGATTCATCCTCTCATGATACATCTAGTCTTTAGTTAAGTAAATGGCAGTTTGACTATCACAGTAAATAGCAGTAACACCTTAATGTAGATTGACCTCGCCAAACAAATCCTTCAATCACTAGATTTCTTTGATTGTCTCGATCACAACCATATACTTTGCCTCCATAGTAAATAGAATTATAACAGATTGTAAAGTAGCTTTTCAATTAATTGCTTAATCACCAATGCATAATACATAATCTGAAAGTGATCTTCTCCTATCAAAATCTCCAGCATAGTCAGAATCTACAAAACCAACCAAAGTGTCATTGTTTTTCCCAAACTCTAAACAACTGTATGAAGTCCCTCGTAAGTATTTAAAAAACCATTTCACAACCTACCAATGTACTTTTTTAGGACAAGACATCTATCTGCTAACAACACTAACTACTTGTGTGATATCTGAATGAGCACAAATAATTGTATACACAATACTGCCGACTACACTGGAATCGGAAACCTATGTCATATACTCTTTCTAACAACTGACTATGATAACTAAGCAGCAGATAGTTGAAAATGACTAACAAGAGAAGTAGTTATAGTTTTAGCATCTTTCATGTCAAATTTCTCCAAGATTTTTTCAAGATAATTTTCTTGAATCAAGAATAGCATTTCAACTTCTCAATCTCTCTTGATTTTCATGCCAAAATTTTTTTTTAATTGCTCCCAAATGTTTCATTTCAAATTCACTACTTAACTGCAAAGTGTGCATTTCTGATAAATTCTTGGTAGCAATGAGTATGTCATCAACATAAAGTAACAAATAAATAAAAGAACCATCATCTAACTTTCGGAAGTAAACACAACTACCATACATGCTCTTTGAATAACCACGACCCAACATGAAAGTATCAAATCTCTTATACCACTATTTTGGAGACTGCTTCAATCCATATAAGGATTTTTTCAACAAACAAATATAGTCTTCCTTTTCTTCAACTTCAAATCCCTGAGTTAGTTACATATAAATTTTCTCTTCAAATTCATCGTATAAGAAAGTTGTTTTAACATCAAACTGCTCCAACTCCAAATTATACATGGCAACTAAAGTAAGCAAAACACAAATAGAAACATGCTTAATAACAGGTGAAAACGCATCATTTAAATCAACACCTTATACCTGATCATAGCCCTTTGCAACCAACCGTACTTTGTATCTTGCATCTTCAACCCCTGAAATATCTTTTTTCTTCTTGGAGACCTATTTACATCCAACAATTTTCTTATCTAAAGGTTATAAGAATTCAGGTTTCATTTTGATGAATAGACTCAATTTCTTCATTCATTGCAATTAACCACTTAGCAGAATCATCACAAAAAACTACCTTTGAATAGATAGTAAGTTCACCAACTCCATCAGTTTCTTCTGCAACTGACGGGATTTTGATATACGTACAAGTTAAAAATCCGAAATATACTCGTTTCACTGCAAGTATACAGGTCAACTAGTAGTTTAGAGTATATATCGGGTGGATCCCACAAGAAAAATTGAACAATTAACAGCACTACTAAAACTTCTCCATTATTTAGACTATCAATGAATTATAACTAGTAAACATACTAAACTTATACAAGAAAATAACAAATGAAAGCTCCTTAGGTTATGGTATCCCTAACTACTCATGCAACTGCTATATTTGGATCATTAAGAACTACTATTTTGACTAGTTATGATGCAATTTCCTTATGCATATGATTCCTACTTTCGTTGTGAATCAATTATACTTATAATTAATCCATACCTATTCTCATGGTTATGAAATTAGCTACAAGTTCATTTCTTCTGTGAAATTACATGAAATGAATCACTTAAAACCACATAGGTGCATCTCTACTCTCGTGAGTGTACTCCCTATGCTTAACACTTCTTGAACCAGTATTAAATCTCAATTTTCATTGCAGAAACAACATCTTAGATAATCACAATTAATGGTACCGGATTAATTATGATTTAAAGAGATAAAGTGCTAAATAACTTACTCAAATAATAGTTTCAAATAACCAAATAATAAACACTAACAATCATAGAAAGTTCAACCAAACCCAAAACATAAACTTTAAAGATACATAATAAACACAAAATCCAAAACTTGCATGTTAACCATACTTAAGAATCCAATACAAAAGATAAAGAGTTGGAGAAGAGATAACCCATGTCACTTGAGCTTCAACTCCTCCTTCTTCATCTCCATCTTCATCCTAATCCAACCAATATATAAAAGTGGATGAGTTATACTACTCTATACTAAACTAATCTAACACTCAGAAGATGTAAGAGCTACATTTCTGCACTCCTAGGTTTTCTCCCGTATATCTCTCTTTGAATCTTGCAATGGTTTTGGCTATATAAAGATAAAGGTGGTCGAGAAATGAGGCTTACACTTCCCTTTTACAATTGCAAAGTGCTTGTCACATGTTTGGCATTACATGTGACTTGTTGGAGGTGAAATTGAGTTTTCCGTATAAAGAGCAACATTCTCTCCGGCCAAGTTCCGGTCGGATTGCTACAGTGACTTTTTGTGCAATTTCTGTTCAATCTTCACTGATGCTCCGATTTTACCTCAAATTCAACTGAACTTTTCTTGATGATAGAAGCTGATTTAACTCTTGACTAAAACATAAAACTTGTAGCCCCTTGAGTTATCATCTCATTTGGATCTGTGTAGGCTGAGAAATGACCAAAATACCCTTAACTGCTCATTGCCCTGTTTTAGCTTCGGCCAATAGAAATTGGCTACTATAATTTGGCTTTTTGACTCAGAAAACCTTCCAACTGGATTCAGATGTTTTCACCAAAGTTGTAGATCTATCTCTTATCTTCAAATTGGTTTAAGAATCATCTCAATCCGATTACTGTAACTCAAGTTATAGCCGAAATATGAAAATGTATCAAAACTGTCAAAATGCGCAAAATCCAAGTAAAAAGTGATAAAAATCTCATTTAATCACTTAAAACATTTTTGCCAATTATAGCCAAAATGATTCATTTTCTTCCAATAATATAACCAAAGTGACTAAAAATAACATAAAATATCATTCAAATATAACGTAAATTAGTCACTTATCAAATTCCCCCACACTTGAATCATTGCTTGTCCTCAAGCAATTCATACATAATCAATTACAATGATTCAAGAGGTGAAACATTATATGCATTTTTGTCAAGTTTAATTCCTCATGACTTGGGAAACAATCATTATACAATTGTTCAAATTACACTAAATACTCATAATTTCAAGTAAAGGAAAGATAATTATACGCTAATTTTAACAAATTAAACTTAATTTCTCACCTTAATCTAATTTCACAAATAAGCAAATCACACAGTCGTTTTATAGCTTTTCTCCTCCTATAATTTTTTTTTTCAAAATTTTACAACTAAGAGGGACTTATTCACATTGATTTTACTTAAATAGTAAAAATGTCTTTTTAGACGAAAATCGACACTTTTAGGTGAAGATCTCCGGCTACACAACATTTCACTTATTTAAATTGCTATGCATACTCGTAATCCAAGTACATTTTTATGCGAAAGTTGACATTTGTAGATGCCAACCCCCGATTACTCGGTACAAGAATCATTGAAGTAGAACAATTTTTATTTACTTTATTTTTTTTCTTTTTTTCTCTTCTTTTTTTTTTATAGAAAAAGTCACATGATCTAATGTTGTGAGAAATGGAAGTGACTTACCTATCCCAAGTGTTTCATAGATATTACTTTGAATATGCACCACTTGCGAACTCACCAAAGGAAATGCAGTGAGGATACCTTGGGCAACAATACCTTTAGAACTTATATTTTCAATACGCTCCTCAAGAGGGGTGAAAAATGAGTCATTAAAACTCATATCTTGAGTTTCAAGGTTAGTTCCAAAGATATTATCATGTGAAATAGACATTTGCTCGTTGAAACACAATTGAAATTCATCATTTTCATCAAAATACAATCTATTTTCATATACAACATTCCCACCATTCATGTTAGGATCATTTTACAAATTATTAGAAGAAATAACTTCACACAATGCATTCAATTGCTCATGTATTCTACAAAAGTGAGAAGTTAAATCATCTATTCTTTCCTCAACCCTATCAAAACGGTCGGAAGTTACATTACCTAATTTTTCTATAGCTAACTCCCAAGGTGGCTTAGAATCATTAGCTACTCTGTCTATTGCCAACTCTCATGATGGTTTTGATTCATATTGGACACATTTACGTTGGTAATCATAAAAATTTGAAGAATCACTACAAGTACATTGATTATCCCAATCATACGCTTAAGAATTACCCCAATTAGGACCATATTGATCAAAACAAGTATTGCAATGCCCCAATTCATCATAATAATCCATATTTTGTGCTTGTATAGATATATGAGTAGCATGATAACCTCCACACAAGTCACAAATCATTTGATTAGAATTAAAAGCATTAACATTTCTCTTTTGCTCAATCTCATGCATAATAGTGTCCATTTGAACTTCTTATATAATTACATCAAATTTTGCCTTTAAACATTCAAACCATCTTCAAAAGACATACTTTCAGTAATTTCTTGGTTACCTCTATTGAAGGAGCTTTGCACTTGGTAACCATCCATTGCCAATCTTCCACTTCTCAAGCATTATCCTCCAAATTGACCCGCCCTCCTCATTATCTAAAATTGCTATTAAACAACTTAAGAACAAAATTAGTAAGGAGAATAGGTGATTCACACATAAAACACAAAAATAAAAGAAAATAACATTCAATACACATTAAACAACTAATGAAATGTCTAAACTAATAAAGTTGCTCTTCACACCAATATTGCCAAATTTTCGCCCGCAACGGCGCCAAAAACTTGACGGGATTTTGATATACGTACAACTTAAAAATTTGAAATACACCTGTTTCACTGCAAGCATACAAGTCAACTAGTAGTTTAGAGTATATATCGGGTTGATCCCACGACAAAAATTGAACAATTAACAGCACTACTAAAACTTCTCCATTATTTAGACTATCAATGAATTATAACAAGTAAACATACTGAACTTATACAGGAAAATAACAAATGAAAGCTCCATAGGTTATGGTATCCCTAACTACTCATGCAAGTGCTATATTTGAATCATTGAGAACTACTATTTTGACTAGTTATGGTGCAATTTCCTTATGCATATGATTCCTACTTTGGTAGTGAATCAATTATATTCATAACTAATCCATACCTATTCTCATGGTTATGAAATTAGCTACAAGTTCATTTCTTCTGTGAAATTACATGAAATGAATCACTTAAAACCACATAGGTGCACCTCTACTCGTGAGTGTACTCCCTATGTTTAACACTTCTTGAACCAGTGTTAAATCTCAATTTTTATTGCAGAAACAATACTTTAGATAATCACAATTAATGGTACCAGATTAATTATGATTTAAAGAGCTAAAGTGCTAAATAATTTACTCAAATAATAGTTTCAAATAACCAAATAATGAACACTAGCAATCATAGAAAGTTCAACCAAACCCAAGGCATAAACTTTAAAGATACATAATAAACACAAAATCCAAAACTTGCATGTTAACCATACTTAAGAATCCAATACAAAAGATAAAGAGTTAGAGAAGAGATAACCCATATCACTTGAGTTTCAACTCCTCCTTTTTCATCTCCATCTTCATCCTCATCTAGCCAATATACAAGAGTGGATGAGTTATACTACTCTATACTAAACTAATCTAACACTCAGAAGATGTAAGAGCTACATTTCTGCACTCCCAAGTTTTCTCCCGTATATCTCTCTTTGAATCTTGCAATGGTTTTGGCTATATAAAGATAAAGGTGGTCAAGAAATGAGGCTTATATCTCCTTTTTACAGCTGCAAAGTGCTTGTCACATGTCTGGCATTACATGTGACTTGTTGGAGGTGAAATTGAGTTTTCCGTGTAAAGAGCAGCCTTCTCTGACCACAATCCGGCCATAAATCCGGCCAAGTTCCGGTCGGATTGCTACAGTGATTTTTTGTGCAATTTCTGTTCAATCTTCACAAATGCTCCGATTTTGTCTCAACTTCAACTGAAGTTTTCTTGATGATAAAAGCTGATTTAACTCTTGACCAAAACATAAAACTTATAGCCCCTTGAGTTAGCTTTCCAATGCATCAAGAATTACCTCAGTTGGATCTGTGTAGGACGAGAAATGACCAAAATACCCTTGACTGCTCATTGCCCTGTTGTAGCTTCGGCCAATAGAAATTGACTACTGTAATTCGGCTTTTTGACTTGAAAAACCTTCAAACTGGATTTAGATGTTTTCACCAAAGTTGTAGATCTATCTCTTATTTTCAAATTGATTTAGGAATCATCTCAATCCGATCATTGTAATTCAAGTTATAGCCAAAATATGAAAATGTGTCAAAATGCACAAAATCCAAGTAAAAAGTGATAAAAATCTCATTCAATCACTTAAAAGCATTTTACGCCAATTATAGCCAAAATGATTCATTTTCTTCCAATAATATAACCAAAGAGGCTAAAAATAACATAAAATATCATTCAAATATAATGTAATTTAGTCACTTATCAATTTTCCCCACACTTGAATCATTGTTTGTGCTCAAGCAATTCACACATAATCAATTACAATGATTCAAGAGGTGAAACAATATATGCATTTATGTCAAATTTAATTTCTCATGACTTGGGAAACAATCATTATGTTCAAATTACACTAAATACTCATACTATCAAGTAAAGGAAAGATAATTATACCCTAATTTTAACAAGTTAAACTTAATTTCTCACCTTAACCTAGTTTCACAAATAAACAAATCACGTACTCGTTTTATAGCCTTTCTCCTCCTATAATTATTTTTTTTTCAAAATTTTACAACTAAGAGGGATTTATTCACATTGATTTTACTTAAATAGTGAAAATGTCTTTTTACGCGAAAATCGACACTTTTAGGTGAAGATCTCCGGTTACTCAACATTTTACTTATTTAAATTGCTATGCATACTTGTAATTCAAGTACCTTTTTACGCGAAAGTTGACATTTGTAGATGCCAACCCCCAGTTACTCGGTACAAGAATCATTGGAGTAGAACAATTTTTATTTACTTTCTTTTTTTTTTCTTTTTTTCTCTTCTTTTTTTATAAGAAAATAAATAGATTTTCTCTCATAGAAAATTATATAAAAATAATCAAAGGAGGAGTATAACCTTTATTGACTATATCAATCACTTATTTGGAAAATTAAGTAAAGAGGAGAAATCTTATTAAACATGCAAAATTATAGGCATAATTTTCCTCATTTTACCGGATATACTTTGCAAAATGCAAAATCCTAATTGCATAATAACCATTTCCAAGTTAAATGAAGATTAAACCTTCCAAAATACATATAACATTTCAACAAATGGAAGAATTAAACATTTAAAATTGGAACAAATTAGCCCTTTTTGAATAAAAGTGCAAAAATTTGAAGCATGTTGGGCCAGAATAAAATATTGAAAAAGATTTTAGAAAAATTTTGATGGAGTTTCCCCTTATAAATGGACGAAACTCCCTGCCAACAAACCCATTTTCAAGCAAATTATCCACATGGCAAAATTTTCAAGCATAATTCCAACATTTCTAAGCATTTAAATCCACAAAATATCATCACATAGCATTAAAGTGCAAGTTCAAATATTTCCTCCCCCACACTTAAACTTCATATTGTTCTCAATGTGAGAAAGGAAAAATGATAAAAATAAAATAAAGTAATACTCCCCTAATGAACTTGTGCTATCTAAATCCATGGCCAAGTGATGAATTTTCAACTTTGTTTGAGAAAGAATAGAGAGTTCAATTAATGCACCCTGAAAAAGACAAAATCAAAATAAAACAACTTCTTAGGAATAAAAAGTTACAACCAACAAGAAGAAAACATGCAAATCAAGGGAAAAGGAGAAAGGGATCAAGCGTGTGGAACCATACAATGTTCAAGGGATAAAAACAAGTAATAAGCTAATCTTTGTTGATCAAGTATATGCATTAGTATCCAAAATAAAAGAAAACTAATTTCACAAATAAGCCCATCATCATGAACAAAGTAAGTTCCATTTATACATTTTGTCATTAATGATCAAATCCCCTCAAGTACAAAATGAAAGAGGAAGAGAGGGAAGAATAAGGAAAAGTGATCCGAGCCTTCGTTTTTGAAAGGATCCGAGGCCGGATCATGATGAGTGAGTTCGGATAAAAAAACCTCAAATTTTTCTCTTATTGCAGAAGCAGATTCGAGGCCTCGGATCCATTGATTCTGCAATTTTCAATTTGACCCCAATTTAAAACACATTCTCCAATTCGTGCTTTACAATGAAATTTTTAACAATTCAACACTTCACGCACATGGAAAATGACTTAAACATGAATCTCAACACCTCAAAATAAATAAAAAAACATGTAGAATGCAAATTGAGGGTTGAGGTTCTTGGATCAAATAGTCCCCTCGACACATGCAATACACATGATGGTGTTCAAATGATCAAAAGAGTGCAAATAGGTCATGAACACATTTAAACACTTAAATGCACTTCAACTTCATGCAAATGACTAACTTAACTTCATATCATGAAATTAAGCATTGTACACTCAAAAATAAAGGTTAAGCTTCCCTTTTTCACATCGGTCTCTACTCCTTATAAACTCCTTTGCACTTGAAATAATTCGCTTCATTTCTTGTCATTGCCACCAATAAAACACACAAAAACACTAGTTAAACAACTAAAAGCTCACTAAAAATAAGAAATCGTTAGGTTGCCTCCCAACAAGCGCTTCTTTATAGCCGTTAGCTTGACTATATCACATCATTTTTTTCAAGGAGGTTTAGTTAAAGAATAATCCACCATTTTAGGCCGTGGTGGATCATTAAAAGGTGATTTTATAGCAAAAGTCACATGATCTAATGATGTGAGAAATGGAAGTGACTTACCTATCTCAAGTGTTTCATAAATATTACTTTGAATATGCACCACTTACGAACTCACCAAAGGAAATGCAACGAGGATATCTTGGGCAACAATACCTTTAAAACCTATATTTTCAATACACTCCTCAAGAGGGGTGAAAAACGAGTCATTAAAACTCACCTCTTGAGGTTCAAGATTAGTTCCAAAGATATTATCATGTGAAATAGACATTTGCTCATTGAAACACAATTGAAATTCATCATTTTCATCAAAATGCAATCTATTTTCACATACAACATTCCCACCATTCATGCTAGGATCATTTTGCAAATTATTAGAAGAAATAACTTCACACAATGCATTCAATTACTCATGTATTCTGCCAAAATGAGAAGTTAATTCATCTATTCTTTTCTCATCCCTATCAAAATGGTCGGAAGTTACATTAGATAATTTTTCTATAGCTAACTCCCAAGGTGGTTTAGAATCATTAGCTACTCTTTCTGTTGCCAACTCCCATGATGATTTTGATTCATATTGGACACATTCAGGTTGGTAATCATAAAAATATGAAGAATCACTATAAATACATTGATTATCCCAATCGTACGCATAAGAATTGCCCCAATTAGGACCATATTGATCAAAACAAGGATTACAATGCCCCAATTCATCATAATAATCCATATTTTGTACTTGCATATATGTATGAGTAGCATGATAACGTCCACACAAGTACAAATCATTTGATTATAATTAAAAACATTAACATTCCTCTTTTGCTCAATCTCATGCATAATGGTGTCCATTTGAACTTCTAACATAATTACATCAAATTTTGTCTTTAAGCATTTCAAACCATCTTCAAAAGACATACCTTCAGTAATTTTTTAATTACCTCTATTGAAGGAGCTTTGCACATGGTAACCATCGATTGCCAATCTTCCATTTCTCAAGCATTGTCCTCCAAATTGACCTACCCTCCTCATTACCTAAAATTGCTTTTAAACAAGTTAAGAGCAAAATTAGTAAGGAGAATAGGTGATTCACACATAAAACACAAAAATAAAAGAAAATAACATTCAATACACATTAAACAACAAATAAAATGTCTAAACTAATAAAGTTGCTCTTCACACCGATATTGCCAAATCTTCCCCAGCAACGGCGCCAAAAACTTGATGAAATTTTGATATACGTACAAGTTAAAAATTTGAAATACACCCATTTCACTGCAAGTATACAGGTCAACTAGTAGTTTAGAGTATATATCAGGTCGATCCCACGAGGAAAATTACACAATTAATAACACTACTAAAGTTTCTCTATTATTTAAACTATCAATGAATTATAATAAGTAAACATACTGAACTTATTCAAGAAAATAACAAATGAAAGCTTCTTAGGTTATGGTATCTCTAACTACTCATACAAGTGCTATATTTGGATTATTGAGAACTACTATTTTGACTAATTATGATGCAATTTCCTTTTGCATATGATTCCTACATAACTAATCCATACCAATTCTCATAGTTATGAAATTAGCTACAAGTTCATTTCTTCTGTAAAATTACATGAAATGAATCGCTTAAAACTACATAGATGCACCTCTACTCTAGTGAGTGTACTCCCTATGTTTAACACTTCTTAAACCAGTGTTAAATCTCAATTTTCATTGCAGAAACAACACCTTAGATAATCATAATTAATGGTACCAGATTAATTATGATTTAAAGAATTAAAGTTCTAAATAACTTACTCAAATAATAGCTTCAAATAACCAAATAATAAACACTAACAATCATAGAAAGTTCAACCAAACCTAAGGCATAAACTTTAAAGATACATAATAAACACAAAATCCAAAACTTACATGTTAATCATACTTAAGAATCCAATATAAAAGATAAAGAGTTGGAGAAGAAATAACCCATGTCACTTGAGTTTCAACTCCTCTTTCTTCATCCTAATCCAGTCAATATACAAGAGTGGATGAGTTATACTACTCTATACTAAACTAATCTAACACTCAGAAGATGTAAGAGCTACATTTCTGCACTCCCAAGTTTTCTCCCGTGTATCTCTCTTTGAATCTTGCAATGGTTTTAGCTATATAAAGATAAAGGTGGTCAAGAAATGAGGCTTACACCTCCTTTTTATAGCTGCAAAGTGCTTGTCACATGTCTGGCATTACATGTGACTTGTTGGAGGTGAAATTGAGTTTTTCGTGTAAAGAGTACCCTTCTATGACCACAATCCGGCCAAGTTCCGATCGGATTGCTACAGTGACTTTTTGTGCAATTTCTGTTCAATCTTCACTGATGCTCCTATTTTGTCTCAACTTCAACTGAACTTTTCTTGATGATAGAAGTTGATTTAACTCTTGACCAAAACATACAACTTGTAGTCCCTTGAGTTAGCTTTCAAATGCATCAAGAATCACCTCATTTGGATCTGTGTAGGCTGAGAAATGACCGAAATACCCTTGACTACTCATTGCCCTGTTTTAGCTTCGACCAATAGAAATTGGCTACTGTAATTCGGCTTTTTGACTCGGAAAACCTTCAAACTTGATTCATATGTCTTCACCAAAGTTGTAGATCTATCTCTTATCTTCAAATTTGTTTAAAAATCATCTCAATCCAATCACTGTAACTCAAGTTATAGCTGAAATACGAAAATGTGTCAAAACTATCAAAATGCACAAAATCCAAGTAAAAAGTGTTAAAAACTTCATTTAATCACTTAAAAGCATTTTACGCTAATTATAGCCAAAATGATTCATTTTATTCTAATAATATAACCAAAGTGACTAAAAATAATATAAAATATCATTAAAATATAACGTAAATTAGTCACTTATCAGCAACAGACAAATTATATTCAACCAAATGTGCATATCTTTGGGGTGATCAAATATTCCTCCTTGGTCAATCTTTGGCTATGAAATATTGCTCCTTTTCAGAACTATTCTCTTCAGTAGATTCAAATACATCTACTACGTTTGTTGAATAGAAGAATCAAAACTACCAATTTCAAACTCCACCTGCTTTTGCATATTATTATCTATATGACAAGAACCAAAAGACTCCTTTTTGGAAAGTAACATAAAAAATTTATCAAAAGTAATATCTTTATTGATCATAAATTTTAAAAATTTGGGATAAGGACACCACAATATGTACCCTTTCACACCAAAAGCATACCAAAAAATATGTAGTTTTAGTTCGAAACTCCAATTTTTAATCATTTACATGCATGTATGTTGGACACTCAAAAATTTTAAAATCAAAATAATTAGCAAAAACATCTGACCAGATTTTCTCAGGAGTTTTGAAATAAAAAAGTTGCAAAAGGAGTACGGTTAACAATATAACAAGTCATAGAGATCACTTCTACCCAAAAGTCCTTTATCAATCTAGCATTAGAGATTATACATTTTGCTCTCTCTAAAAGTATTCTATTCATACGTTCAACCATGCCATTTTGTTGAAACGTCATCCTGATAGTGCGATGGTGAATAATTCCTTTATTCTTGTAAAATTCATCAAGTTCTCCTTCATAAAATTTCATGCTATTATCTGTTCTAAACCGCTTGATCTGTCTACCTGTCTGTATCTCAACCAAAACTTTCCATTACTTGAAAGTGAGGTAAACATCATTCTTATGTTTAAGAAAATAAATCATAACTTTTCTTGAATAATCATTAATGAAAGTCAACATATACCTGCCACTACCCTTGGACGAAACACGAGATGGATCCCATAAATCTGAATGAATATAATCTAGAGTACCTTTTGTCTTATGAATTGCTAGTGAAATGAAGCTAGCTCTTTCTACTTCCCAAACACAGTATTCACAAAATTCCAATGACCCAGTACTTTGACTGTAAAGAAGTCCCCTTTTGCTTAGTATGCTCAAATCTTTCTCGCTCATATGTCTCAAATGCATATACCATAATTTGGTGATGTCATAATTAGATAAAGATTATGATGAAATTGCAACCGAATTTGTGATAATAGATGCTTGCAAAACATATAAACTACTAGACCAGCAAGTTTTCATAACAACAAGAGTATCTTTAGAAACTTTCATAATGCTATTTTTAACTGTGTATTTGCACGCAAAAGCCTCCAGGATGTCCAAAGAGATAAGATTCTTTTTCAAATCAAGAACATATCTAACATTAGTGAGTGTTTTCACAATACCATTATGCATTTTAATTCAGACTGTATCCTTACCAATAACACCACAAACGACATTATTCTCATTAAAATAATTTCACCATTACAAGATTCATGAATTCCATATTGGGACACATGTGATAAGAGCACCCCGAATTTAAATCCATTCATGTTTAGATCTTGTCCTGTCATCAATCGCAAACAAAATATTTCCTTCATTCTCATCAGTTGCAACACGAGTTTCAACAGTCTTAGTACTTTTTTCACAAGATTTTCCCTTTTGCTTTCTCTTTTCAATTTAAAGCAATTTGCCTTAATGTGCCCCATTTTGTGACAATAATTGCATGCTAAATTCTTTATGCTTAGATTTTAAATCTAAATTTAGATCTACTACTGTCAAATTCTTTTTTCTCGGTTCTGCCCTTAGCAATAAGACCTTCCGTTTGATCTCCATTATTTTTTCCGATAATATCCCTATCTATCTACTCCTTAGATTTTAATGTAGATTTAATTTTTCGATACAAAATTATTTCTCTTTCATAAATCATAGTATTGCGAAAATATTTAAAGGATTGAGAAAGGAACACAAAAATAACAGGGCTTGATCCTCATCATCAATTTTTGAATCTATATTCTTCAAATTCATAATAATGAAATCAAATTTGTCAAAATGTGAGAGTATAAATTTTTTCCAGTCATGCGAAACATATACAGATTTTGTTTTAAATAAAGTCAATTCTCAACTGTCTTCTTCATATACAAAGTTTTAAACTTGTTCCACATAACCTTTGCCGAAATCTCAGTGGCTACCTCCCGCAAAATCTCGCCAAAGAGATTTAAGATAATACTAGACCGATCCTTCTTATCCATCTCAACAAAATTTACATCTGTCACACTCTTTGACTTTTCTCAATTTTTTGTATCGCTAAATCAACTTTGTCTTGAACCAAAATGGCCTCCATCTTGAGCTGTCACATCCTGAAATTGACATTCCTGTTGAATTTCTCGATAACAATCTTTGATATTGTCATTGTTGTCACAAAATTCAAAGCCTCCCAAGAAGTTTTGATACCAGTTTTTTAAGTCTGACCCCAAAAAATTGACAAAAGGATTTTTGGCAATCCCAAAAGACAAAGAAGAAAACAAAAATAAATAAGATAGGAATACAGGAATGTAGTGGTTCGGTCAAATTGACCTGCGTCCACGGACGAAGGAGGAGCAAAATTTAACTATGAAAAAAAGAGTACAAAAATGCCTTAAAAAAATATTTGTAGACCCAAAATACCTAATATTCAAATTGCAATAGAGTCCAAAATTATTTTACTAAACAAAAGGTTTAATGATTCAAAAGCCTAAACAATCCGCTAAAACTCTTGGTTTGGTGTATTTAACCCCATCACAAACCCACTCTATTTATATCCAACTAAGTAAAAAGGGATGTGGAACAAAGCCACACATAACACATTATATGAAAAAGCTTATGACAATTCATAATTCATTTGCACCAATTCTGATGCGATCCTTGTTGCTTCAACTTTTGCAGTAGATGCATTAGCATCCTTCAGAAAAAAGTAAATTATCTATTTCTATATCTTTCACCTATATCTTTCATCTAAACTAATGAAAGATATTACCCCTTCAAGCTGTAGTGGCATTAGCACAAATACAGCAGTGAAGAGTTAAAGCAAGTTTGATCCTCTTTGAGCTCCATGAATGACATTTACTCTCTAGAAAACAATGATAGATGTGTGTGTTCCTGTTATAATTTTACCTTTGCCTTTCAAATACAGAAGGAACTGAATATGCCTTCTTGATTCCGAATCTATCAATGAAACAAGAACATCAAGAAATGAATAAACCTAGAAGAAATGAATGCAATCACTTTGGTAATCCTAGAAAGCAAAATACGAGAGAGATAAAAAAGGAATAGGGTGAAAAAACATAGTTCCCAAGTAAAACCATTCGTATAGAAAATCAGCAATCTGCAATAAAAGTAGCATAGCTTTCAGGATACTTGATTGTGCACTAAGAATAGTTTGTAGCTCGTTCGCTTTAAAGTATCTTACCTCTTCAAGTTCCTGCTTTTCTTAGTTCTCGATCTCCCATCCATGCTTCCCACAAAAGAACCGGAAAACAGGAGAGGTGCAGGAAACTTGAATCCAAGCCAGCCACAATACACACTCATATATACATATGTATGCATGTATCTATGTATATATATGTGTGTGTATATATATACGTTATGTATGTATGTATGTATTTAATGATATAGCGGTGAAACTAGGACCTCTAGCCTGGCAAAATTGTGCAAGGTCATTATTATACGAAGAAAAATTTAGTTTAAGATTATGTACTCATTTTCAGATATTTTTTTTTCTTATAATTTTGTACATTAATAGCGTTGAAAAAATAGTACCACAGGGGAGACGTTTGAAAGAAATTGGTCTTTAGGAAGACAAATATTATGAGATACGAGGACTTTTAAAAATATTTATTGGCTAGGTGAAAAGAAAATGGTTATATTCTAAAACTTTTGTTTGTGTGTGTGTGTGGGGGGGGGGGGTGGCTGTGAAATAAGCATAAAAATTTGTAAAACATTCAACGGTATCCTACAAATTTAGCAAAGTTGAGGATGGGTAATTGTCCACCCTCAAGAGTCAAGACAACCTAGCTCGGCCACTATTAAACAAAAAAAAAAAAAAAGATGATAACAAGAAAAGTACATATATTCAGATAAAGAGAAAAAAAAAGAAAGAGGATAAATGTAAAAGTACTCGAAATGAAGTAAGCAAGGAATATTGCAGTTTATAGTTCTTGAATTAGCCCAATAGCGAGTGGTTGAGGGAAAAAAAATAAAAGATAACGATGCCATGGCCTGGCATTTACATTCAAAAGCTCAAGTAGGCAAGTTAATCTGTTTCTTCGGAGTCTAATAATATCACATTGGCAAGGCTTCATTTACTGATAAGAAATATGGGCATTAAATCATTTAAGTAACTATTCTCCCCCATTCTATCCTGCTATGCCAAATGATGAACTTACCAAACCTAATCAGCCAAAAAAAACCAACAAAATTATTCACTTGGATGAAATTAATTCTTCTTTAAAATTTCTATTGTTCTTGTATCGATCATTGATAATACATCATAATACCTAATTTAGTGTTATTCAATCAATGCAGCAACAATATAATAAATTCAACTAAGAAATTAATTCGATATTCATTATAAAACAAATTAAAATAAATTCAATAAATAAAACAAATTAAAGCTCAATTTTTGGACAATATTCATCATATAAAGATTTCTTAATACAAGAAAAGAAGACGGAACGTTTCTTGGAAAGCAGATTTGCAAGTCCACAATGGATAATGGATCAACAAAATTATTATTGAGAAGCGGGCTTCTTATGAGCGTGTTCGGTGTCTTTTGAAATTTTAATCTTTGAACCTAAGAAAGAGGAAAAAAGAGAAAAAGAAAAAAGGAACAGGCCTAGAATGCAAGGTTAGTAGTATGTGTTTGAACGTGGTGGGGTTTTCATTTTTTATTTTTTGATAGAAAATTTATTCAGAGCTTGGTATGTTTTTGGATTTAATCAAAGTTATTAATGAAGAAGTCAAGAAACTCAAGCTTGTACTTTTTATTTTTCTATCTGAATATTAAATTTTGTCTGCCCTGCTGTTTGTTACATTCATGCCCACATCAAACAAATTGATGAAGTCAAAATTACATTGACTTGGATAGATTTATTTATTTACATATGAATCACAAAATCAATGATTAAATCAAATTTGATTTGAACATCGAGGTCATTGTTCTTCATCATTTTTATGTTTGATAGTTCAGTTATTCTATTTTTGAGAGTCATGGTGGGACTTTATCATTTCAATTAAATTTCACTTTGCACCCTTCAACTATGTCCGAAAATTTCACTTTGTTCCCCAACCTTTCTAATGGGACATTTTAGTCCCTAAAAGTATGATATTTGTTCCACTTTAATCCATGAGCTGTAAAATATTTCCTATTTTTAGTTTCCCACTTTTCCCTAGCTATGGTATAAATCTTGTCCATTTGATTGTAGGTTTGCGGTTCAAACCTCTATATTTGCAATAAAATCTAAAGGGTGTGCAGTAATGTACGTATTTAGTATAGAGATGGGATTCTCTCCCTTTAGCCCCCTTTGACTCCATTGGCCCTTCCCTAGTATAGGTTAGACTTTAGAGTACGAGTAAGAGTAGGAGTTAACAATTGACCCAAAAAAATGTAAAATTTATAACTAATTAACTTACAATTTAGAATCACATAAATATGTGGGAAAGAAAATGCAAAAGTGAACTCTCTTATTCTATTATTTTATCTAATTTTAAATAATCAATATTTTTTGAGTTTGTTTTGTATAGGAAATTATTTGGAAAATCCTTTTGCAATAATGTAATCACACTTTTTGTGATGTGATATATATATATACACACACACATCTACATATATACATATATATATATATATATATATATACATAGGATAAATAAATAATTGCAAAAGGAGAAAAATGATTAAAAATGTGTGGATGATACAATCAAAAAGTCTTTTGAAAAGATTTGACAATCCAAACAAATCCTTGATGTTTTCATTTGCTTTTGCATCTCTAATCTTTTAAAATACTAAAAAAAATTAAATTTACTATCTGAATTCAGACTTTTTTTTTTGTTTTTGTTTTTGAGTATCTATACTTAAGACTTGCTTTAACTAATTCTCAATTTTCTCCATAATCACATTTCGCTTTGCCTAATCAAATTTTGCTTTGTTTTTCACTTATAGAAGATTGAATAAGAGAATATCAATCATACATGCCAACCAATTAAGAATTTCCATATTTATCTTTCTTTCAAAATCATAATTATTGAGTATTTTCCGTGAAATAAAAAAATTTATTATTTGCCATTTTCTTTGTCTATGTTATATTAAAAAGCAAACACATTATCCTTATCAAACAGGAGTTTATTGCCACAATAATCTTCCTCTTAAAAAATATTTCCAAACTAATGTAGTTTCAAAATTTATTCCCTTGTTAATATGTTTGTTGCCATGTGGACTTTAAACTAATCACCCTTAAACTTTAGCTCTTCTCTTCTTTCATCTTGAGAGGTAAATCCCATTAAAATGTCAATAACTACTCAGAGCTTAATTAAAATTCACATTAGATGAATCCTTCATTGTTTTTAGGGTTAATTTCACTTTGTCCCCCCAAACTTTGGACAATTATCCACTTCAGTCCCTAAACTTTAAAATGGGACACTTAAGTCCCTAAACTTATAAATACCTCCCACTTAAGTCCCTAAATTTATAAAATGGGACACTTAAATCCCTATACCCTTATAAAATGGGACACTTCAACCACCAACGGCATTCAGGATTTGTTAATAATTTTCCTTAAGTGGGAAGTATTTATAAGTTTAGGGACTTAAGTGTCTCATTTTGAAATTTAGGGACTAAAGTGGATAATCGTCCAAAGTTTGGGGGGACAAAGTGGTATTAACCCTTGTTTTTAATAGCTCAAATTTTGCTACTTCTTCTCTATATATTGTTCATAGTCTATCTTGAGGAAATTCTTAATATATTTGGAAATTTCTTTAATCGTCATAGCAACTAAAAAATTTTGCTGCCATGTGTATGATGAATTGCCATACAAATAAACTGAAAAACTTTAGAGATCTATTTTGTTAATTCATGATTTTTTATTGTTAGAATGCATAATGATAACTCTTCTAGATATCAACTATTAACTAGCCTTGGTGTTAATTCTAATGCTAATTATGACTTAGATTCTCTATGATGGGTTAAAACAATGTTAGACTTTTTTTTTATTTCTCTTTTCCTTTAAAGTGGAACTTTTATAGTTCACACTAAACTATGATCATTATTAGAGCCAAAGTTTAAGTCTGATTAGTTTTCCATATTTAAAATCCACATGACAGCAAATATATTAACAAGGGAATAAATATTGAAATTGCATTAGTTTGAAAATATTTTTTACGAGGAAGATCATAATGGCAATAAACTCTATCAAACAGCGTCCAAATCTTCCCATAGATTATATACCATACTAGTCTGTAAATGTGCATAGTTTCTATTAGTCAAATAATTCAATCCATTTCTTTTCTTCAATCATTTAAGTTTTTTTTTTTTTTTGGTGTGTAGTACTCAGCTCTACTTTTAGGAGATGTGCATAACTTCTGTTAGTCAAATTATACAATCAATTTCTTTTCTTCAATCGTTTATGTTTTTTTTTTTGTTTAATTTTTGTACATAGCTAATACTGTGTGGTACTTAGCTCTACTTTTAGGATCAAAAAACTTATGAACTATGTGAAATTTTCAGCTTTAGACCTTTGCAAAAAAGTTTCAGCTTTAAACTACATTATAATAACCAAAGTTTTTTATTCGATAACTACTACCAGAGAAGAGTTTTCAATAGCATGAAAGGACCAACCCAACTAAAATTCTGTAATTATAGAGTTATTTTGGCCCTTAGTTGAATATTGTGGCATAGTTAATGTTATGAAAAATAGAAAAACAGGATCATAACTTAAATTTTTGTACTCAACATATTGTCCTATGAGAAGCAAAATTATTTTTCCTGTTTATTAATCTAATAGCATGTGCTTTTTGCAGCTACAAATTAACAATAACATGAAAACATAGAAGCAAATAAATATTTGATGAAAAAATCCATCAAGTTTGTTCTAGTTGAACGTGCAAACATCGATTCTTGAGTGATTGAAAGTACAAACAAAGTCATTATCTGGATTTTATTGTGTTAATTTTAGGTAATAAGCAATACAACAATGGTGTTCAATTCTGTAGCTATAGATTGAAAATTGAATGAAACCAGATACAGTTTAATGTCACTCACTTTCGTTACCTCAAAAGCTACAAGAACATTATTGATGAAAAGATTTTCTTTTAACATAACGAAGTCCTCCCCATGATAATTGAATAATATTATTTTGGTTGTTAATATCAAACAGTTAGTAGTTCTTGAATGCTCCATTAAATAAACCATTATTTAGGCCTTATAAAGTTATTCAGATGGCTCGAGTTTCCAACAGCCATTCTGCAGAACTGTAAAATGGGGAGTTTATTTAGTGTAACAATTTATTATAGATATACAAAATTACGCTCATCTCTTTTGTAAAGTACTAGATTCGAGAGAACAACCAAAGAGCAAAAATTTTTTGCGTCCACTTGAGTCTGTATACTTATCATCTAATACTTGGTTGATGTTCAAACCATGCATAGACATAATTACCCAACCCTATCCTTGCCCAACTATAATGTATTTTTGTTGAAGTAGAAATTTGCTCCCATTTCTGCATATGGTTAAAATGTTAAGTAGTTTTGGGGGGAAATTTTCTCTATATTTCACTATTCTAACGTGACAATAGTACAAGTCTTATATATATACCTATACTTACAATAGGGTAAGATATAATGAATCTATACAATCTTTTAGATAGCAACTATTTTAAATAAATGTCTAATTGATATACATCAAAATTAAGAAGATATTCATAATCACCAACCATCGAACAGTACTTCCCCTCAAGTTGATGATGCAACTTTATAAGTGAGTTGCAGAAGCTTTTAATGGGCACAACTTTCATGAGTATATCGGCCAGCTAATCTTTAGACTTCACAAGTGGGAACCGCATTACTTTATCTTCAACATTTTGTTTAGTGAAGTGCCAATTCACTTCTATCGCAGCAAAGCCATGCTATTGATTGTCTATTCATCATCCGCCACTTTCCAGCGATTTCCATCAATGGACAAATTTCTTCTTTCCAAGCACCTTTGGATTTATACAAGGAACCTATAAGTTTGTTGGGCTATTGGACTTTTCTTGCTTCCTTGATAGAATGATGTCTTCTATTGAGCAACAATGAAATTGATCAAGAAAAAAGTGACTGGTATAATCATCGAAGCACTAACATAAAGAATCAATAATATTATAGACATGTCAACATTCTAAAGTTACAAGCTAAATTTAAAGTTAAGGCTGATTTTACATGATATTGAATTCTGTCAGCCTTGAACTTAATTTAAAGTTTTCTGTATGCACTTCATAAGTTGACCTCTACGTAATAGGATAATCTAGATTTACTTGTTTATGTCTTTGGTAGTTGTTATTCCTTGTTAATCATCCTGCCAGCAAATGGTTTTGAGGATTGAATTAGAACCACTCACTAACACTCGTAACTTTTATCGATCACTTCATTCATGAAATTTTTGAGCTTCTCAATTAATAACTCAAATGTGTTTCACTAAGCGGGCGAGACATCATTTTGGTTAATAACTCAAATGTATTTCACTAATGAGCTATACATGGTTTGAGATTGATATCCTAATGGTGTGTATTTGTTCACATAAAGAGTAATGGTTAAGGTATAATACTTAACAGTCATAAAGCATCATTCTAGCGAGATTGTGTAGGACTAATTGCTATGAAATCACTTTATATGCTACTAATACAATAGTAGATTATCTCTCCTTAGGTATTGATTTAGCTTTTCTTATACTACACTGTCTGGAGATGATCACCTCATACATATAATACGGTGGGCTGTCAAACACGGGTCCATGCCCTTGATTTCATATTTGTTATTTGTCAAATGAGTATTAAGTATTTAGATTCGTTTTTCTACTTTTCTTTAGTTCAACTAATTTTCTGGGATACCTTTTAAGAGTTTTTATATGACTTTATCTTTTCATGAATGAGTGACAATGCTCGATAACATAATATACATATACATACATACATATATATATATACACATGTGTGTATGTATGTATGTATTTATGCATGTGTCTATGTGAATTTGGGCGCACACACACACATATATGTATATATGTGTATACATACCTAGATACATACATACATACATACATACATGCGCATGCATGTATGTATGTATGTATGTATATGTATATATATACACACATGTATACATGTGTAACACACATATATATATGTATATTTGTGTGTGTAGACACACACACATGTTAAATTGACGTTCTTTTACATTATTTGCATGATGCTTAAAACTGTTCATGGGATAAGATAAGGATGTTTATGCTAGTTTGTCAATGATTCTTGATTTCTTGTTGAAACCACGGCTGAGTGTTGTGCTATCAAGATTAATCTAATCGAAAATATTAAAAAAATAATGAAAATATTGTTTTTAACAAATGTCAAATAGCACTCAAATTGATCAGATTCAAACTCTACTATTATTTGTGTTATAAATTTAATTTTCCTCGTCCTATAAATTTTTAAGTCATAAAAGGTAGCAAAATAAAACTAAATGCTACATGGAGCCATCCAAGGTGCTCTTTCGCTCAATGTTCACTGCTCTTGAAACTTCGTACTAGAAAGTAGTTGAATTATTAATAGTTGTTCTTGTCTAGACTACTAAAATTCTAATTGAGTATTCTTCCAATATTTTAAGGATATATATCTTTTAACCCCTAAACATAAAAATGCCGGATGTCACATGTCCTTGACCCCTAAAAATGTTGATGTGTCAAAGATAGGATTTTTACTATTATATTGACTAATTTTCTTCTCTCTTTCTCTCTCCCTCCCCAACAACCAAAAAAGAAAAGAAAGGAAAGTATTCTCCAACAAGAGGGTTTTAGCCTCCAGATCTACATAGATACCTCAGTAAGGCTGTACATATTTCTCTCACAATTTCCTAGTAAAAAAAAGTCATGGCAAAGAAAAAAATTCCTGGCCACATCAAATTTGGCAACCCTACTGCTCAAGCACTAATTCGGAAGCGTAAAAAAAGTGTTGAAAATCCACCTATCGAGGAGCTGAACAGGTATTAGATATCAACAATTTCATCCATGCACAATTTTGTTATATATCCTGTGACTTGATTATGTTTTGATCTTGGTTTAATCATCTGAACATATTTCTCCTTTATAGACTTGAGGAAATTGCACGTTACTACTATAGTCCTGAAGCAAAAGAAGCAACAACCATTCGGTGAGTTGCAAAATCTTTCTTTAAAAATTAAAGCATTTAATGTTACATTATTTAGTATTTATTTTCTTTTTTATTCCTTTTTTATTTTCTTTTTTTTGTTATGAAAATATAACAAATTCATTGATAAAGTGCCTTTGGACGTAATGTAAAATTAATCTTGCTATTTTTTTGAGAATTTTGAAATAACCTCTTCATTTTTTTTGTTGTATTGTTTAATTATGTTGATTATAATTGTGGAACACTTTATCTTTGCTTGTTGTACACAAACAATAACAGGTCACCCCAGGGCATAGGGATTTAGTTGCTATTGTGGATCTCATATAGTTCATCTGAATTACATATTAGAGATATCATATATCAACGTTTTTAGTTTCTAAACTAGAGAAGAATTCATTTTTATTGTTTAATATCATTTTTTGCTAGTTTGAAAATAAAAGCAAGCTGCTGAAAAGGTTCTGGTTTGGTCTACATGAATTGCCATTAATTGATTACCTATGATTAAATTTCCTAAATCTTAAATGCATAGTTAAGCACATAATTATGTGCTAAAGGTAGGTAATGATTGATCTCTCTATTTGCTTAAAAGGCTGCATTTAATTAAATCTGGACGGTTAAAGTTTTCCAAGCGCAATTAATGTGTCTATAGATGGCAAAGCATCTAAAAAAAATATTTACTTTTAATGACATTATTGTTCAATCCTTATCTATAGATGCTCAAAGATTGACTATAGGTAGGCAAATAAATGTGCAACTATAAGAATTAACCATTTCACACCAAGAAATTCATATATATGTACATATTTACCCCATCAATCTTAATGCAGTGACTTCATACCCTAGTGTCAAAAATTTTTCATTTCGAACAACCAAATAAGAAAAATCTTATGCTTCATTTTCTAAACACCGTTAAGGTTCAAATTTCCTTCTTTCCTTTCCTTAAATTATGTACATATTTTTTTAGCCAAAAGAAAAAAATCAATTTCTAACTAATGCAACAAACTTTGTCAAGACTTGGTGATGAGGATATCCAAGTTGGTCATGGTTCGAGTGATGATCAAGTTAATGTGCTAGTTGGTCCAGTGACGCGAGCTCGTGCTAAGAAGTTCAAGGAATCACTTCATGCTCAATTTCGACCTCTTAAAGAGCAAGGGCCACAAAACGAACAAAAAATGTAGAGGTACCTGAGGATGTCCGGCGTGAAGACCAAACCCGAGCTTCATGAACCCTAGACATCTAGAAGATATCTAGCACCGGACTTCATCGTATATTAGCTAAGGTTTTCTGTTTTGTTTCCGTTCATTTTCCTTTTGGTTTGTGATTGGCTACTATTCTCCTCCATTCTATCCCGCTGTGCCAAATGATGAACTTGCCAAACCTAATTAGCCAGAAAAACAAACAAAAATATTCAATTATCTGAAATTAATTACTCTCTTAAAGTTTTTACTATTCTTGTACCAATCATTGATAATACATCATAATACCTAATTTAATGCTATTCAATCAATGCAGCTATAAAACAATAAATTCAATTAAGAAAACAAATTAAAGCTCAAATTTTGGACAATATTCAACGTATAAACATTTCTTTACACAAGAAAAGAAGATGGAACTACGACGTTTCTCGAGCACCAAATTTGCCGATGCCAGTCCACAATTGGATGATGGATCAACACAAAATTGTTATAGAGAAGCGCTTTTCTCATATTCTAAACCTAACTTGTTAGAAGGCCTACACTTTCTTATAAGAGTGTTTGGTGTCCTTTTGAAATTTTAATCTTTGAACCGAAGAAAGAGGGAAAAAGAAAAAAAAAAATGGGCCTAGTATTGAGTTTATTGGTATGTGTTTGAACTTAGTGGGGTTGGGGTTTTTATTTCAGAGATTGGCATGTTTCTGGACTTAATCAAAGTTATTAATGAAGATGTCAAGAAACTCAAGCTTGTACTTATTATTTTTCTGTCTATATATAAATTGTGTTTGCCCCGCTGTTTTTAATATTCAAGCCAAGATCAAACAAATTGTATGAAGTCAAATTCAGGACTTGGAGTACGTTTTTTTTTTTTTTTATGCAAACCCCAGAAGTAGATTCATTTATTTACATATTAACCACAAAATCAATGTCAAAATTTAAATTGATTGGAACATCAAGATCATTATTTTTCATCGTATTTATGTTTTAATAGTTCAGTTATTCTGTTTTTGAGAGTCTTGGTGTAACTCTATCATTTCGGTTAAATTTCACTTTGCACCCTCCAACTATATTTGAAGTTCTATTTTGGTCAACAACATTTAAAATGTGGCAGTTTTGTCCTTAAAGTATGATATTTGTCCCACTTTAATCCCTAAAATATAAAATATTTCTTATTTTAGTCCCTAAAATAAAATATTTGTCCCTAAGATATAAATCTTGTCTCATTTTTAAGTATAAAATTTGGCCTAGTTCCATCGATGTCTCTACTTAAAATGGGACAAATATTATATTTTGGGGACTATGATGTCCCATTTTAAAATTTAGTAACTAAAGTGAGAATTTAGACATATTTGGGGGGTGCAAAGTGAAATCTTTCCCTTTCATTTGATGAGTTCATAAACCCAATAGCGTATCGTTCATTCAAGTATGCCTATAACTACCACTACTACCACTACTACCATAACCCTACTGCCACCATCATCATTAACAACAGCAAAGTATCACTATGACCCCCATCACAACCAACAAAACACTGTCAGCACTAGTACCATCATCTCCACCACAACCATCAAGAAATCACCATCAGCACTGCCTCGATTGCTGATGGAAGAGATGAGAAGTAGGCCCATAAAAGGAAGCTGATTCGGATTAGGTCGCCGAAGTAGGAAGGAGGAGACGAGAGAGGAGAAAGAAAAGTAAGAATAGAGTAAACAAAATGATGGAAGAAGAGAGAGGATGGGAAGAGATGGATATTTTTCATGGCATTTAGATTGGGAGGAGAGAGGAAGGTCTCGTTTGAGGTTACGGTACGCTTTTAAAAAAATGCTTTAAAATACTTTCTTTTGATTCATAAGATAACATAGGATTGAATTAATGATACTGTGTGATTCATGTTTGGTTGCCATTTTATACATAGGATGATACATTTCAACTAGCCGAATTAATCCCCTATTTATAGGATAAAATAATCTCATGGGGTGAGTTGATATTAGTCATAATAAAATTTTAGACTAACAGATAGGATGATAAAATTATAAACTAATTTATCCTTATAAATATGCATTAATCTATTATACACTGATAATATATACACTTTCATTATTGGATGCATGACACGTAATCTGAATTTAAATTTGAAACTCAAATTTTGCATGTGTGTTTATGCATCCAAATATGATAGTGTATATACTGTTAGTGTATAAAAGATTAACTTTACAAATAATATAAATGTATACTTTCATAATTATATAACCCTACTCCCACTCGACAATACAACACAAATGGACTAATTTGCCCCTACTAATTAATTTTAATATTTTTTTTACTAATATGCCCCCATTGCCAATATAACAATATTTAGACTAATTTGCCCTTGTGGATGATACACATTCATTACATAATCATACTCTCATATAATAATATGATAATAAACAAACTAATTAGCCCTACTAATTATATTCAATTTTTTGACTAATTTGCCCATATTTAACATCATAATAAAAGGACTATATTGCCCTTGGACTAAATTGCCCTTACTAAGCTCATTTTCTCAACCAATTTCTATATAAATACACAATCCTATCAATTGGACTTTGTGAATGAAGACTTCAATAAGTTCAACTTTGGCCCAAAGAGAAATCTTCTATATTGGTTTGATCTCAGCCATTTAAAGCTCTTAAATGGGTTAGATTTTAATCAATTTAACCTTAAGTTTGCCAAAACTTGGGCTATCATTTAATTGGATTTCAAATTTAGGTTCAAAATTTTAGTCAAAATCTATTTTTACGAGCCCATACGGGCTGAGTTTGAGTGAATGAAAATTTTTATATATCAAAACCCTTGATTACTTTATAATTCTAAAGTTTTAAACTACTCCATTTTAATAAAAGTTATATATATATATAAATATAAAATTTGTTATTAAATTATTTTATTAATATTTTAATAAAATATTAAATTATTTTATTAAAAAGAATCTGCAATTTAAGGGGCATTTTGACCATTAAAATAGTAATCCTATTTAATCCAATCTCCAACCAAATATAGGATAGGATTATTCCTGGACATATCTTATCCAAATCCAAAACCACCCAAACACTAGATAATTTGAATTATTAATTTGATTATGACTCAACCCAAAATTAATAATTTGAGAATGAGTCATCCCATCTCATTCAATTCGTGAACCAAACGGACCCTAAAAATACTTCTAGGGTATTTGGTAATTAATTTTTCATAACTTAAATAGCCCAACTTTTGATAATTTAAAAGCACTTTTGTTAAAATTTAAAAGTACTTGTATAAGAAGTATTTCTTTAGAAGTCACCGCAGCCCCAAATAGCCTAGTATTTGTGCACAATAGCAACAATATATTAGGGTTGAAATAGGAATTTAGGAGAGAGTTGTACTCAATTCACTCCCAGCATTTGCTCCGTGTATATTTACTCCTTTCGTTAAAATGGTAATAATCTTCGGTGACATTGGCATTATCATCAAATAGCAACATCCAAATCAACAAGAAAAGTTCGTTATTTGTTGCGAAATTTATGCTTGAATGCTCTACCAAATGTTTAGCACTTAACTTCTTTGAATATACCATCCAACTTTATATCAAAAAATGAATAGATAAAAATCTTTTTTTTTTTTTAATAAGAGAGAGATGAGATTTAAGAAAAGAAGAATGGAAGAGAGTAGAACCAAGAGTCTCCTCTCAATCTTGGAGGCTCAACCATAAAGAATTTTTAGTATCACATCCACCCAGGATCACTTCGGCCTATGTGATGGAATTAAAATAAATAAATAAATAATTCATTGAGTGTATTTCCACTTGGCGTGGGAAATTGGCCGTGCCAAACATTTTATACTTTCTATGAACACTTTTGTTAAAAATTTTAATTTAACATGAAATTTTCTTACTGCCTATTACGACAATAACATATCAGCATTCATCACTCACTGGCAAGTACATGAAAACCTAAAGTTTAATTACATAACTTTTTAAAGCAAAGAAAACAAAATAGCGTTAATAAAAAGAAAACATCATCAATTCAACATGGTCTAAATATGCACATAACAGTCATCAAATTTCCAGTTTACTTTAAAGTAATTTTAAGTCTACGAATTTGTACATATGCAATAACTCTAAAGATCTGACCATTGAGAAAATTCTTCTACCACAAAGAAAAAAAGCTATTTTTGAATAATAAAATGTATGCTAGTGATTGAATTTAATTGATTCTATGTCATCTAAAAACACTTTTATAGTTTTAGCACTTCGGTTTTGAATACAGTTATTATATTGATAATTATCATATTTTCAAATATTTGCGTGTGTGTTTTAGTGCATTTTTAGTGATTTTGGAGTATTTAAGTAGGATAAATTAGTCTTTTTACCAACATTTCTGGTTAACTGTGATTTAAGAAGATGGTCAATCTATTGATGAATTTCATGTTAATTTATACAAAAAAATTAAGAATTGCGAGTTTTTATTTGGAGGCAATGTGGATAGAGAGTGAAAATGAGTTTTGAATCGATGAACTAAGTGCTCCAACTCGTTTTAATTTTTTAGTTTAAAATTTTTCTTTCTTCTTAGTAGCTTATTAATTAGGACATGACCTATTAGCTTTTAATTTTGTTGTATAAAGTGAATTACTATTTCGTTTCTTTATTTTGAAATTTAATTTAATGGACACATGACTAGATGTCACTAAAGTTTGTCTAATTAGGAAAAATTCTTAAAATGTACTAAATCTGCTTTAAATTGGATACATTAGAGACCAAATTTGCTCTCACCAAAACTTTAGGGACTAAAATTGCACATATACTAAACATTGATACCAGATTTGTTTTTTAAAAAATTTTAAGGACTAAAACTACAAAAGGGTGAATCCATTAAGGACAAAACTGTATTTTTCTTTCCAAAAAATTATGACTAATTAGCATGCAACGGAGAATTACATGAATGCACCGGAACGGGACGAAAGTGAATCAGTGACTCCTATCGTTTGATTATTTTATCTGATTCTAAATTTTAATTTTAAATAATCAATACTTTTGAGTCTATTTGAATAGAAAATTATTTGAAAAATCTTTTTATAGTAATGTATTAATATTTTTTTAATGTGATATATGTAAAATAAAAAAAATAATTTTTTTTCAAAATAAATAAAAAAAAACTTCAAATAATATTTTTTGCAATATGGCCTTCTCTTTATCAATTTATTACAAACGATCACACCCCCCAAAAAAAAATTTCCCGAAATTCCACACCAAAATTTAGAACTGGCTTTCAAATTTGAATCGGAATTAACTGGGTTTATAAACCAAAATACATGGGACCCACCTCCACCTTAAACCCTACACCGACCTCTTCCAAAGTCCTTCCTGGAGGCTGGCTGCCGGGCACCGACCTTAGAAAACCTAACATTTTTTTATTATTTTTTTAAAGAACTTAAAAATTAAAAATCTTGATTCTGAATCTATCTCCATCCCCAAATTTCCCCGACTCCAACCTAGCAAAGGATTCGATTTCAGTTTTGTAGTTGGATTCCAATCTAGGAAAGGGTTCGGTTTTATTTCTATCTACAAATATAATTACATACAGCCATTATAGTTTGAAATCTGCAGGTTCTTTTCTTTCCTTTTTTTTTTAAAGAATTTTTGAGTGATTCGATACAATTATGAATTTTCCTGTCAAGGTTCGGCCTGGAATGAAGAGGGAATATGCTTTTCTGATGAGGGAAAAAAAGCTTTCCCCTGTTGATGATGACATAGGAGGGGAGAACGGGAACAGGAGAGTTACCAGGTCTCAGAAAGGTGGCGGTAAGAACTTTCATGGCTGGATTAAATTCGAGGATTCTGAAGAAAAAGAGGATACAAAGAGTGATGTGATAGATGTACGTAGTGATGAGGATGATGAGGTAACGATAATATCACGGAAACCAAAGGATAAGAGAAGAGCGAAAAGTGTGAAGGTGGATTTCTTGGATTATGATGATGTTAATGTTAATTGCCATAATGGGGTTTCTTTTGATCGAAATTCGGCAAGTTTGAAGGATCTTCTTGAGACGGGTTTGCTAGAGGGCTTACCTGTGCATTATGTTTGTGGATCAATGGGTGAAAATAAGGCAGGGGAAGCAGGGCTCCGAGGAGAAATTCGAGGGTGTGGGATAACTTGTTTCTGTGATGCATGTAAAGGGAGTCGAGTTTTGTCGCCTGATCGGTTTGAGTTGCACGCAAGAAGTGGAAAGAATTGTGCTGCTGATAATATTTATTTGCGGAATGGGAAATCCCTTCGCGATATCTTGAATGCTTGCAAGGAGGATGCTTCTTCTGATGACTCATTGGCAGTTCGAGTCCTGAAAGCTATTGCTTTTTCACAGGCAAAAGCTAATAACTTGTGTGATTCTTTGAGGGAGTCTGAAGATCAGACTACTCAGTCAACTGATCGCGTTGGTTCTAGGCCCACGTTACCTGCCTCCAGCAAGAACTCGTCTGCTAAATGTCCTAGGAAAAAGGTTGAAGGAAAGCTGACCAAGAAAGATCTTAGATTGCACAAAGTGGTTTTTGAGTCGAATTTGCTTGCTGATGGAACTCCATTAGGCTATTATTCAAAGGGCAAGAAAGTGCTTTCGGGCTATAAATCTGGTTCTGGGATCTTCTGCTACTGTTGCAATAAAGTAGTTAGTCCCTCAACGTTTGAGGCTCATGCTGGTTATGCTGCTCGGCGCAAGCCTTACCACGAGATATATACATCAGATGGAGTATCCCTTCACGAGTGGGCTTTAGCAATAAAAAGAAATTTGCATTCGTCTGTAAATCAAAGTGATGATATCTGTTCAGTTTGTGAAGGTGTGGGGGAGCTCTTGTGTTGTGATTTGTGCCCCAGAGCTTTTCACCACGGGTGTGTTGATCTTCCAAGAGTTCCTGAGGGCACTTGGTATTGTAGATGTTGTGTGAATATGCTTAAAAATGAGAACTTTGTGGAGCACAATGCAAATGCTGTAGCTGCTGGAAGGGTTGCTGGAATTGATCCTGTGGAAGAAGTAAGAAAACGATGTGTTCGCATAATTGGTGCTTCAGAAACTGATGTTGGTGGATGTGTCATTTGCAGGGTTCATGACTACAATGAATCTGATTTTGGACCTCGCACAGTTATTATTTGTGATCAGTGTGAAAGGGAGTATCATGTTGGGTGTTTGAAAGACCACGGGATGGATGACTTACAAGAATTGCCAAGTGGGAACTGGTTCTGCAGCAGAGTATGCAGCAGCATTTACTCTGCCCTTCAGCAACTTGTAAGCAGCGGGGAACAAAAGCTTCCAGATTCTCTGCTAAGCACAATGAAAAAGAAGCATGAAGATGATGCTGATCTGAATGTCTCATGGAGACTTCTCCAGGGGAAAATGGCTTCCGAAGAAAGTAGGAAATGGTTGTCTGATGCTGTTTCTGTTTTCCATGAGCGTTTTGACCCCATTGGCGATCCAAGCAAAAGCAACACTGATCTTATTCCTTCGTTGATCTATGGAAAATCCAATAGAGATCAAGATTATGGAGGAATGTTTTGCGCCGTCTTGACAGTAAACTCAATAGTGGTGTCTGCTGGAATTTTCCGAATATTTGGACAGGATGTGGCTGAAATCCCACTGGTTGCTACGACTAGTAGTTGTCAAGGCAAAGGATATTTCCAGTCATTGTTCTGTTGCATTGAAAACCTCCTGGCATCTGTCAATGTGACAGACCTGGTGCTTCCGGCTGCACATGAAGCAGAATCAATGTGGAAGAATAAGTTTGGATTCCGAAAGATAAGCCCTGAACGATTGAAGCAATACAGAAGAGATCATCAACTGATGACATTTTTAGGGACATCTGTTCTACACAGGAGAGTATCCAAGCTTGAATTGTGACCAGATAGAGGTTTATCTATACTGTGGTAGATACATTACCAGATAGGAAGGCCCTTTATTGTTGAGCTCACAGGATGATGGTATAAAATGTTGGAGCTTCACTTTAGTCAACCAGCGTGAGAGTACTTGCATTGCACTTTTTTGTGATACTTGCTCAGATAATCACTCTCTTGAGATCAATTAAAAGAATTAAACGAAGATTTAGTTGATTAAAAGTGTTGCATTGATATCAATCTTCTTATTCGATAAATTATAAAGAAGACTTTTGTAGGTGTTTTAACAAAACATTACTTGTACTTTCCTGTGAGAATCTTAGGAAAAAAAACAATAGACAAGTAATTTGGAAAATAAAAGAAAGAGAATTTATTGTAGAAGGTTAAAAGCTTTAAAAACTGTTTATCACCGTGTCAATTAATAAGCTTGTTTAGTCTCTTATTAGTTAACAAAAGAATTTAATAGTACATTTAATAACTTAATGATATTTAATTACCAATAGTCTAATCTAAATAGTTTGCTCACGTCTGACAACATTCTAAGTGTGGACCTGGAATACAAATTAGAGACTATGCTCCCTTCCGTCCTCTGATTAATTCACTAATAAAGTTCAAAGAAATTTAGATACATATATACAATACAAAGAGCTATATAGGTTTCTTTATCTTCTATGGCTCATGTTGCAAAGCTATCCTCCCTATCCCCTAGGGGAAATTCGCAACGGATCTTCCGTGCCAATCTGTATTCCATTTTTTATTATATTATTATTTCTCTTTCATAAATATTATATTTTAGTTCCTTTTTATTTCCTTAAGATCCAATAACTATTAATTGAGTAAAAAATAAATACAATAATCATTAAAAAAAAATTGATTGTCTAAGTTTGTTAAATTTTGTGCATTACTTAGTTAATAGCTATTAGATCTTAAGGAAACAAAAAAAAAATTAAAATTTGATATTTATGAAGAAGAAATAGCAATATAATAAAAAGTGGCATAAAGAGTGAAACAAAAGATCCACTGCGGGTGAAATTACTCTATGTTTTATGTATATGTGTCTGAATATAGATCTTCTTCTTGTTTATAAATCTCAAAGTATGCTTTTATAAATGGCTATACAAGTATAGTATGAGATAATAGTATCCTAGTTTTTGTTAGTAATCCTCCTCTAATTCCTATGAAGAAGGGAAACCTATTTCCAATCAATTCTACACCAAAAATAAGTATATATTTTGTTTATTAACAATCAATTCTACACCGAAAGAATTATATATTTCGTTGGAATCATTTTCATATATTGCACCACCTAACCAAATCATTGCATATAATTGGTCAAAAAAAAAGAGTAATAGACATTTTTCACTCGTATATCCGCATATGAAATGTTCACGTTCACTTATAAAGCTGGACGTATGAACACAAATAAAAATGTGTACAATTAATTCTTTTTATTCGCAGACATGATATACTACAAATATCCAAACCTGTATATCTATTCCTTAGATAAATTATTACATGCCTATAATCCTTACTCTTATTGTATACCAAGCACGACCAAATTGATGTAGGTTTTACTAATTGTAGAATAATAAAGTCTTTTTACATATTCTAACCTACCAAAACTAATATTTGATTCTATTCCTTTCCTGAATGTATTTTGTTCTCTTTTCTTTTTTTCTCAATATAATCCTTATAATATGTTGAGAGGATGTAAGATTCTTTATGTTTTTGTGTAGTGTCCTTCATAGTAAAGCAATAACTCATTATTGCCTTTTTTAAAAACATAAAAATATAATAAATCCATAATTATAGGGAAAAAAGAAAGAAAGTTTAAACATAATTTTAACATGTCAAAATTGTGGATTGTGTTAAGAAAATTTGAACATAATTTTGGATGTGGATTTTGTTTCTTTATTTATTTCGAAGCTATCAAGATATTGACAAAGACGGATCTTTAACATTATAAACATACAATTAATGATTTAACTTATGCAGCTTTTATGTCATTGAAATAGTAGTATATGAGACTCGGACCTAGCTATGTGGCCATGTGGGATAGCCAATCACCATTATAATATAGCAAACTATGATCGTTTGGTTCAATTGATAAGGACGGATTACTCCTTCACAAAAAAAGTCGTGTATTTGAATCTTGTTGCGAATGTAAGAACTGTATTAGTGAAAGATCTATAAAAACCTCTGTAAGCGACTTATGATCTCAAAACACAACTGACTTATGATCTCAAAACACAACCTGCTTCATGTTGGTGACCACAAACGAACCCGCCCATCCAATTTTTTTTTTACGGGCTAAAAAAAACCATGATCATAGGGCACTTAAATAATACATACATACATACATACCGATATTTTTAACTTTCATTATCTCAGCAAAGAAAATTGAAGCAATTTAGCAACAGGTGTGACCTGAAACAAGTAAAGTGGTAGTTTTTCTGGTGAGGATAACAATAAGTTGCCATAGGTAAATTTTGGCAATTACTGTGAGTTGTGCACGTGTTACATTGGCAAGTTCTATTCATGAATGGGAAGCTTGTAGTTGTCATCACACAGAAGAATTGAATAGTGCGCTTGAGGATGGTTCTGTACCACCAAAGAAATTTGGGTGCCAACTAGCCTGACAGCCATTAGGCAGCACTTGGTGGCATATTTAGCGGTTGGTTTTAGCAGTTTACGAGGCAATATGTGAGATTAAATGTTTTGGGGATTATAGACATGATACCTCAACCAGGATATGGGTATATGAGGCACAGATATGCGACCTGAACCACTGGAAAACTAGCAAGAATTTGGCTGGTCACCAGTCTGAGAGGTTTGCAGGCATCCCTTTAGGGAAATGTTTCGACGGTTGGTTTCAGCAGTTTAAGAGGCATTTGAATGGAATCATGGTCTCTAGGATGATAAGAAACACATATTTGACAAGGAAGGATTGATGGGGCTTGGCAATTTTTGGAGCCACTGGAACCTAGCCAGAAAGTCTGCTGGCTACTGACCTAACAGAGCAGGCAGGTCTTCTTGGCAACTTTGCAGGTTTGGTTTGAGCAATTTAAGAGACCTTCTAGTGGGATTATAAGGTACAATTCTTTAACTAGAAATGGGCTTTAGAGGGTTTGGTGGTGATCTGAATTATCATTTTTATGCAGAATTCAAATCTGAAAAGTTTTATTAAGTTGAAAATAGATCCGCAGCAATTGTGGAAGAAAGTAAACAAAAAACAGTCACTATTCACATAAGAATAAACACATTTTATTAACTATCAAATATATAAACTAATAGCTAAATGTATTATATACATTAAGATTCCAGATGCAGACTTAGTCTAGGAACATATAACAAATTCTCATTCCAAAGCACAAAACTAGAATTAGAATGATTATTAAAAACTAAATTTTATTACATAATATAGAAATTGTAAAGAAAACAAAACAAAACAAAATTGCTGGAGTTGGAGGGAGAGCCTTGAGATAGATTCAGTAAAGTTGAGGAAAAATCAAACCAATGCTTAAAAGGTTGAAAGTAGTTACTTGGTATTTGTTTTTCAATAGTACTATTTTTTGTAATCCAAGTCAATGTATATAGGGAAATTTGCCAAATTGATCCATAACATTTTCACAAAAAACTTTTTTAGTCCTTAATATTTAAATCAGCCAGAATAGTCTCTGACATATAAATTATGAGCTAGTTTGGTCCTAATGCTTGTATTTGCTCATTTCTTCGACTAAAAACAGCACACCTCTCTCACATGGGTATAATTTTAAGAGCAAAATTGGAAAACATTCGTTAATCCATGATTTTACAGGTAAAACCCCCTTTGGATTCCTATTACTTTTCTCCCTTTCCCTCGACACCATTTTGCAAACTAGCCAAAACCATCAACAAATTTCACCTTCTCAGTCAAAACAACTTTTGCACTTTCCTTGATTTCCCTATCCCCATATCAAACCCCCAAGCCCTTCTTCAATTTCACCATACCTCTCAAAATAATTCAACAAAGTCTCAGTTGGTTGGCACATTCTCCACCAATTTTATTGCTGACAAACCCATCAATTTTATTGCTGGGGTTTTTTAGGGCAAGTAAGAAAGACTCAACATTCTTGAAAGTAACAAAACCATAGACTTTTGATAAAAATCTTGCGGTAGGATGGGATGTCATCAATGATGGAAAGAACGGTATGGAGAATGCTAGGATGGACAATCACAGCTTCTAAAGGATTCAACAATTTGGGATTTCGTGAAGGATTACAAAATGCAAAATTTCACCTTCTTCAAACTTCAAGTTTTTTGGTTCTCTTGAGATCATCAGGCTTTGGGTTAGTGGTGATGGTGGAATGCATCTGATGGAGTAGGTGTAGGGAAAATGACTCAAGATTGACTCTAGGAGGAGAGGGTAGAGTTATGGAAGAGCAGCCATTCAGAACTTGAACTTTGAAGAGAATATTATCTTTCTTTCAGAGTCTAAAACCATGGATTAACGAATGTTTTTCGATTTTGCCCTTAAAATTATATCCACGTGAGAGAGGTGTGCTATTTTTAGTTGGAGAAATGAGCAAATACGAGTATTAGGACCAAACTGGCTCATAATTTATATGTTAGGGACTATTCTGGCTGATTTTAAATATTTGGGACTAAAAAAGTTTTTTGTGAAAATGTTAGGGATCAATTTGGCAAATTTCCCATGTATATAAATAGAATTCTAGAAGGAGACTTGGACAAAGAAGAATAAGTGAGAGCAATTGAAAAGAAGTAAAATTGACAATGATCAAACGCATCAATTGAAAAAATTCTTGCTCTCTATCATCTTTTGGGCTTGATAAATAGCTGTGCAAAACGTGGACAAGGCATTACTTTATCAATTGTTGCAACATAGATTGACCTAAAATTTTTTATATCAAATTTCAATTTTATCAATGTAATACATGAGTTTTTGAACCGGGATTCAAAGCTTTCTTGAATCGGGATTCAAAGCTTTCTTGAATCTTAATATGTAGAAGTAGAACTGAATCCATATACTATTTAGGCCCTAAATTTTCACCTAGCTCAACTGTTCCCAAAACAGTATAGGGTACTGTTTCTGCAGGCAATATTACCTTTACAGGTCCTATTTCTTTGATGTTTGGGGTGCATTTTATAATCCTTTTTTATTACTTTGGCCATGTATAAGACTGCAAAAAAAAGGGTGTTTCTTTAAGCTTACAAAACAACAAAATTCAGAGATTCCAATCTTTATGTGACTTTGATCAATAGCATCCTTGCCATTGCAGGCGAACACAGATGATACTTTTGAGCAGCAGTTTTAACGCATGCTGTTAAATTGAATTAGATAGGTTGACAAGAAAGAAGCTACTCCATGAAAAACAAGAAGATAATGTATTGACAAATCAAGAGGAAACTAAGATCCCGATTTTCCAAATACAAAAATAAGAAGATACCACATAGAGATAATCACCATAAAGAGGAAGGTGTGCTTCATACAATCAACCAGCATTGACAAATTGAAAACAGAGTTTCTAAGTTTCTATCCCTGGCTGAAATATAATTTCTGCTTTAGGCGATGCTCGTGAGAACCGCAACAACTCCTTTGATGTGTTCAACCTTTCAATAGGATCAAGGTCTTGGTTCTCTTCAATACACATTCTTTCAAGTGATGGGGAGCAGGCTAATAGAAGCTTTACAAGAAGCAGTTCAGATGTCAAACCTTTAAACATTTTCATGATCACAGTCTGGAGTCCTTTAAAACTCTGTTTCATCAGATCTGGATCTTTCAAGTAACTGACAGTTTTCTCGTCGTATATGATCTGCTCATCCTGTTAGACAGAAAACAAAATCAGTATTATTAGCAACATTTCAATGGGGAAAAAAATCATGATTAGTAAAAATTCTTACTGCCCAAATCTCCAATTCAGACAAGTTCCAAGCACTCTGCAATAAGCAAAGAATGCAAGCAATCTCGGCACAGTGATAGGTAATACAAAATGGGGCCAGATATACCAAGGAGTTAACTTGATCAATCGGAAGCCTCTGAGGAATGTCACCTGCTGCCAGATGCTATGAAGTAGACCACAAAATGAAATCCATTACTCGAACATGTTCAAGTGCAAACAACCTCATCTATGTTAACCAGAAAGAAACAGAAACGAACAAATACCTTGAGAAATGATCCGTTCAAATAAAGACACTCGAGTTCAGGCCAACAGCCAAGAAGCTTTGTCAAAGTAATGTTCTTATCCAATTTATCATGTTCAACTCCAACTGATAATCCAATGCACACGGTTACCAGGTCTTTGCAGGTGATATAATAGCTCAAGTCAAGATCATCATTGTCCTGAAGATTCAAGATTCGTAGTGATGGAGCAGATACACATAAAAGTTGGATGCCAAAACAGTTTTTTAACTCTAATTGAACAAGTTGAGGGAGATTAAGGACTGAGAACTGAAAGGTGACTGTTTCCAGAAAAAGGTGAGTGAGCTTTCCGAAGAAGCCTTCTGAGTTTGGTGCTCTAAAAATATATTTAGTCACGCTTATATAGGCAAGTTTTGGACAACTGAAAGCATAACAAGGTACTTTGTAAGGATTAGGACTTCTGTTATGAAGAATGAGTTTTGTCACATCTTTTCTCGACACGAATAACAACCACTGATCAATGCTGGAGTATTGAGTTGAATACAATTCTGGAATGTCAAGAACGAATTTCAAAATGGGTCCAAGGTGTTGAAAAAGTATTCCATTGACTTTGTTTACATATTCGGTTAGGAAAAAGTTCGGTGAATTGTTTCGCATTATCTCTGCATAGAATTGCTCGTCAAGGACAACCTCAGGATATTCAGCCCAAATATATCTCCATTTGCTCGACAAAATACTCGTTCTTGCTGCATCTCGAATGGGCATGCGTCCTATTATATTCTGTATGGCATTTATGGGAAGGTTTGAGAGTCTATCTACTGCACCCCTTTCCTCAGCAACCCTTGCACGATTATCAGCAGTCATGATTCTGCTGATAAAAGCAAATGAACACAACAGAAGGAGACTATATAATTGAACAGTACTTGTCTCCTTACTAAAATTAACAGTTCAGCAGAAAGCAACATCCGCACACACATTCCAATGTGCAATGGACAAATGAAAGCCATCATCTTAAAAAGACAAGATGAAAACAGATCCACCAAGCTGCTGTGCGGTCATTCAAACATCACAAGTTAAGGTTTGGAGAAAAGACAGTTTACAACTTTCCAAAACTAGGCTATGCCATCATTCCTATGTATATCGTGATTACACATAACCTAGCAACAAGGGAATACTAGAAAATTTATACGTGTTTGGACGTAGATTACCAGCAACAAGCCAACCATTATAGTGGTAATCCAGCAAAATCAAGTTTAATATTGAGATTCGATTAAGGCCTACTCAAATTCAATTACGAATAAACTCAAGTTGAGTTCACCAAAAAATTTGGTTATAAGTTTTCACGTATTCTTGTAATATGAACATTCGAAATTAAGATCAAAGCTTGTTTTAGAATAATTTAATTCTAGAACTCTTTTTAAATAGATGTATATGGGAGATAAAAAAGTGTTTGGAAAACATATTTGAAGTTTTTACAAACATATATATAAAAAACCTCACCATCCATCTCCAAGGAAAAAGAGAAAATTAATAACTTCACTATCTAAGCCACTGGAGAATCTGAAAACCATAAAGTACCGGAGCATAACCACCCACCCCCCCACCCCCCCAAAAAAAGAAAAAAAAAACTTATAAAGAAGGGGAAATTCTGAACACTAGTTTTTGAAGCTTTACAGAATTAAAAGATCTTTTTTCAGCTCGAAACCCTTCAATTATTTTCAAGAAATGATGTATGCATCGCTACAGAAGTACTTGTGCTTCTAATTCTATTTGCAAATCTTGCAAATATAAATAAATAAATAAAGAATGTAGCATTTTCTTTGTATTAATTTCAGAAACGAAGCAAAAATAGTGACAACAAATGAAGTTACAAACTAAGTTCCAGTTCATTCTATCAAGCAAATTGAAAACATACCGGCAATTGAGAATCATTGTTCTATAGATACAGACGGGGCTTCTTCACGGACGAGATGCCCAGAAACCAGAAGAGAAACTCTGCAAAAAATATATATACACTAAAGAGGTTTTGGAGATTTATGGCCAGTTTGGGAGTTTAAGATAGAAAAGAAAAGAAAAGAAAAAATTGAGAGACAAGTTTCCTTCAAAGTTGTTTGGAAGTTTAGGAAAGAAGAAAAAAGGACGATTTCTTTTCATTTGGGGGGTTGGAAAGGGAAATAAATGTTTGACTAATATATCGCGTACGCGTAGACCGTGTGTAATTAAGGGGAAAGAGGCCATTTAAAAACAGTTACATCTTTTGACTTTTATATAGGTGCAAACAAGTCGAGTTTAATTGAATAGCGTGCAAGCTTGCTTTATTAAAACTCGAGATCAAACTCGCATTGACCGAATTCGAGCTCGAATTCAAGCAGCTCGAGCTACTTGATGAATTGAGCTTGAGTTTAATATATAAAACTAAAAAATTTATCTAATTTAAATAGATTCAATCGAACTTCACATAAATAAATTTTTTTATTATTTTTATTTATTAGTATGAAATATCAATTTTGTTTCTTATTTAAAATTATATAAAATATAAAATTATATTTCTTACCCTCCATTAGGTTGATTGAACTCCATAAGCCTAAGTTCGAGTTCAAATTCGAGTAATGCAAATTAAATCGAAATCGAGTTGAAGCTTAACTTTCAAGATCTCGACAAAGTCAAGTTCGAGTTCAAATCCCAATTTTTTAACTCAAATCGAGCTTTAGTGTACTATTTGAACTCAACTCGACTCGATTACATCCCTAACCTTTCCATCCAAATCAGGCCACGTTTGGGAGGAAAACTTGTCCCGGAAGGAAAGTGCACTCCTTCCAATTCTTTTACTTGCCTATCAAATGATCGAGAACCATCAGTCTAGTCACTGCACTAGAACAACAAAACAATGAACTTCGAAAAAGCTATAAACACCACAACATCCCAGTGGGGAAGACAGGTAAATGTCCTCAACTTCCTTAGAGTATAGGTCGCCCCACCCAAAGAAAAAAGGGGTTGACAGACCATGTCCCATCTGACAAATTTAACTCTGCCAGAATACCTTAGCTACAATGATTCCACTCTCATTAGATACCTAACATCCTATTGGTATATACAACTTATCCAATGTTTGAAAATACAACAAAAATGTTGAATCTCAAGTAGACTATCAACACTACAAGATCCAAACAGGGCACACCAAACCATAAACTACTTTTAACTCCTTTAACTAGAAACCCCTAGACATAAACATTTGATGATGACCCACGACCCTACAAGTTAAATTTGCAAATAGGATGTCTAACCACCTGCTTAAATGAAGGACCTCCATCACATTGAATCATCAGACTCATCAGAATCGCTTCTGTCTGGCTCTCCACCAGCCGTCCCAGCCTCAGGTACATCAGGCTTCTCTGGAGGCTTAGGTTCCACCTTCTTACTTGCATTACGAGCATTGTCCTCGCCATCTTCCTCGTGCTCAACGGCTTCAACATGTAAGTTAGTCAAGGAATAACAACGATAAAATTATACACTATTGAAAAAAAAAATCTTAGGAATGCACAGTTTCGCAGCATACATAAACTTCCACAATCCTTTCAAGTCACAATGGTAACTATTAAAAGAATGTGGCATTCTGAATTCCTGCTTCAATTGTATGCGCACGACCTCCCTGTGACATCTAACAATGAAACAAACAAAATCAAAGTATCAGATTACACAAAAAGCTAGAATAATGAAAAGTTACCTTGGCAAGTTAGGATTCTCTTATGCAAGTACAACACAATCATCTGTGACAGTACGAACTAAAGAAAATTTAACAAATCACTAGTCTCAATTAAGTCCAGAAAAGCTGACTACTTCACATTCTGAAAGCCAGAGTAACTGGAAGGATATCAATATTCTCAGCGGTTCCACCAGCCATAATATTCTGCAAATCTTTCTCAGCACGCCGAACCAGCTCCGGCTGCAAAATGACACAAGTGCGCCATAACTCACTTAAATAAATAGTAAAAACCAATATAATATTAGCACTCATTGTTGAACTTATATAGCTATCCATGCAGACATGCCTATAGTTACAAAATATGTGATTGATGCTTCATGACAATGAACCACTTTCTCACACCCATTGCAGCCATAATGTATCTTTGTGTATGTCTCTGTCTGAGTTGTGAGCTTGTTTTTTCTTTCTTTTGTGTGTGTGTTTGTGTGTGTGTGTGAGAGAGAGAGAGAGTATACTGGAAGAAGAGACAGTTCACAAGGCCACATACATTTAGATCTGGTTCTCTGCGAAACCTTCGCCTTCGAGCATCCCTCATCGGAGGGGTGAGGCCGTGTCTGTACTCCACCTCATCTGGAACATTGTCACCTTCCTCCTTCACCATAATCATCTGCAAGTCATCACAAATTTTACAAAATTGAACTAAGAACTCTCCGGATGTCATGAATGTTACAAAACAATAATTGACAAGAAGACAGCATACTTGACCAATATCTGCAGTTTTAATCAGCACGCTATCATCATAAGTTTTGTATGACTCCACAGTGCCAGGTAAATCCAAGAGAAATGCAGGGAAGTGATCATTTCCTACTGAAAATGTGCCACTTCTGCCATCCTCTACAAAATATCAATCAAGTCCTCAAGAAGATTGGTGATGAAGAAAATAAAATTTATGCCAATCAATTAAGGTTTGAGAAGGGCTTTTAAATGTTGGCAGCATAGCAAACAATAATATGTAAACCATATTAATTCATGCAATATCCAGAAATTCGTTAACATTTATCCATCAAGTCTAAAATGGTCCATGTCTAATTTTTCATGCTGTAACAGTTGACAGAGAAAGTGTTCATTCAGACAGTTTCATCTCTTACATTCAGAATCTTGAGTTTGTGTCGTTACTTGGACTGACACATAAATAATATTTCACCGTCATTATTCATGATTAGACAAAGTTGTGGATTCACTTGAATGCATTTCAAACATGTATTATCCTTGGTGAAGTTAAAAGACAATGATTCATATCATGATATCAATCAGCTCTGAATTAACCATGGGGCCCATTTGTTTCCACTTGGGAGTCAAAATTGGATTGGAATGATATACTAGAGAATCAGCATTGGTGTTATCGAAGACAATGAGGCATTTGATCGAACATTTAGGAACGGGTTTTAAGCATTTTTGCCCAAAAAAAGTTTCCTTTATGACCTCTATTTCTTAATTCAGTTTCCTTCAGGCTTTCTTATCCCCTTTCCCAATAGCATTGACCAGTCTGCCTTCCGCTACCCCCCACAAGTAGTACAAGACTGCCACCATCAACCACCACATCCATCTGAAGAGGCCGATTTTACACAATTCAACTCCTTTTTATGAACTTTTTTTTTGTGAATTAACAATTAAAGATAAGTCCTTGAAAATCATATAAAAGAGACCAACAATAACGCCAATGGTGAATACTCACACTTCAATGTCCAAACCATCCAAAAAATGAACATCTTTCAGCTCCCTAGACCTCCAACAGCCATACAATTTCTCAAAAACTAGAAACAAAATAATCCAAGTCCCAAGCTTGAACTACAACCTATGATAGATCCACCGACCTACAAAATAACAAGTTTATTCGTAGATGTCAAATTGCTCCCTATGTTAAGTAAATTGTGGATCCACTAAACCATTGCATCAAATCGAGAAAGACAGCAATGGCCACTACAGCAATTTCACAACTAGTGAAGAGCCACAACAAGCAAAAAACATAGAGCTAGAGCTAGCAGAAGGGTAATAAGGGAGGGAGAGGAAGTGGGAGGCAGAGAGAGAGAGAGACAGATTGCAGGGGCTGTGGAGATAGGGTGAGGAGCGCAGATGGAAGGACAGGATTTATACCATGACCACAAGGAGGATGGAAATTGGAAAATGCAGTTTTTCTTACAACCTTTTGTATTTTCCGTTTTTTTTTTCTTTGTAAAATTATTCGATCTCAAGTATGGGAATAATTTTCAAACTGCCACATTTGCACATATCAAGGAAATGAAAGCAACATACAAATTCACATAAAATCCTTCCGATCACCATTAACATGCATGATTTAAATTGATACCCATTTGTTGGCCCATACTCCTTTACCAAATGAAACTCATATTGGTGATCTGATTACATTATATCCCATCCTCCCAATATTTATCTCATAAAAACTGGTTGTGGGCTTATCTAAAGATTCAAATATTTGTAACCAGCTTTCCATTTTCACCTCTCCAACAGAGATGAGATCTTCACTTGAAAGATGTGAATCCTATTTCAATTGAACTTAGACTGCTAATGTGCAGTTTAAGTTACATGAATCCTATGTCAATTGAACTTAGACTGCTTATGTGCAGCTTAAGTTGTGCATTTACGTGTATTTGCTTTCCTGATTCTTACTTCTCATTTTCCAAAACTGTTTCAAGAAAATGGTTAAGACCACACTTCAAATATAAGAACAAGGTCCTAGAAGAACAACACCACCACTCCAGATCAGGTTACTAATTAAGAATTTGGTATGGACCATATACATGTTTATTGTGTGCATAGAGAGAGAGAGAGCAAAAAGAAAAAGGTATCATGCATCATTCAAGAGAATCAGTGAGGATAGGGACAGAAGAAAATTAAAACCTCGTTGAATCTTAATTTCTGAAGAAAAAGGCAATGTGGACAGACGCAATTTTGGTTGGACAAACTTGCTGACCAAGTTCTTTAATCTCCTAACTGACAAATTTTTACCAAAGAGATACAACTTGAGCCCAGCAGGAATGGCAGCAATAATAGCAAAAGGTCCAATAACATCCTAATATCTATTGCCCATCTCCTTCTCCGATTTTCCGTAACCTTATCTACTAGGATACTCAAGGACGCTGATGAAAAAGAAATCCCCAAAAGCCCAAGTGGGATGTCATGCGCCAAGGTTGGAAACTACAACCATAAGACAGAATCTAATAGGAAAGAGTTATTATACAAATTGTATAAAGGACGACTGAACCAAGTTTGACATAGGTAAGCAATCTCTTTAGAAGATAAGAGTGGAAAACAAGTGACCAACTTTTAGATTAAGAGGACTATTCAAATCATGGTTCAGCAAGCCAATCAAACTGCCCTGTGAGATTCAAAAACATCAAAAACACCAAAGGAAATATATATATATGCAGGTGTGAGTAATTTAAACATTACCAACACTAACATTAGCAAACATCAGGGAACAACAGATTGCACTTAAGTATAAAATACTACAAAAAAAGTAAAAGACGAAAGAACAAGCAGCTCAGCCGCACCGAGAGAAGCAACATCAGCAGTGAAAAGAAACTATAAAAGCTTCAAATAAACATTGACATGCCTTAATCTGAATAAAGAAGAAGCATAACAAAACATTCAATTAAACCAAATAATTGAATTGCACTAATTCCTAATAAAATCCTTTCTTGATGCTTCTTACGTACATTTTCAATTTATTAATTGAACACAAATTTAAGAATACAGATTGCTAAATCAGTTGCTCACCAGAAAAGGTTAAATCCAATGACTTGTCATCAGAAGATGAAGATGCATTTTCACTCAAGAGACGGTCTAACCGTTCGGCTACCGAAGGTGGAACCCGTAGTATAAATTGCTCTTCCATGCCTGCACACAAACCCAAAAAAAAAAAATCATCTAAGCAATTATTCGAACAGCTTATTTCTTTGGCTCATCGCTCTTGATTTCTACCACAAAGAGGATGTTCTATACAAACTGGTGTCTGAATTCAGGCATCCATCGGTCAGTTAGGGAATGAGAAGAATTTAGAGGCTGCCAACTCCAAACTCCAAAACTTTATTTTTGGATTGGATAAGCAAATGAAATTACTGATTTGTCTTTTTAATTTTGCAATTAGTATAAAAAAGGGAAATTCGTAATGCTACTTTTGCAGCTTTACAGGATTAAAGAAGTTTTTTCAGCTTGAAACACTTGAACCCATTTTCAAGAAATGATGTATGGATCGCCACATAAATTATGCAACTAATTCTATTTGCAATCTTTCAGACAAGAAGCAAAAATTAAAAAAAAAATCAAGAATATATCACTAGCTTAGCATTGATTGCAGAAAAGAAGCAGAAATAGTGAGAACCAATTAAATCCCAAACCAAGCTGCGGTTCATTCTATCAAACAAATTGAAAACATCCCCGCAATTGAAAGTCATTATTCTATGGATACAGAAGGGAGTTCTTCATGGAAAAGTAAAATCACCTGGAATTTCAGTTGCAGAAATTTTGCTTCAAGAATCCCAGAAGGCAGAACAGAAACCCAAACAAAAACGATGTAATAACTAATAAGGAGGCCTTTGGAGATTAAGGATAGAATTTGAAATAGGGTCGGGTAATTGATGATCCGATCCAACTCAATCGGGTATGCATGGTCAAAGCTTGCTAACCCGAAAAGATACAAGGACATCTTCTCCTGTGCTTTGTTTTCTTGAAAAAATGAGTCTGTTTGGATCCTTTTTCAAAAATTAGTTTTTTAAAGATTATAAAAATTTTTAAAAAACACTCTAAAAAAAAGTCTAATTTTTTTAATATTTTAAAATATTTTAAAAATACTACTACTCTTAAATACTTCAAAATATTTTTTAAAAATATCCCAAAATATATTCTAAAAAATCTGCTACAATAAAATTTTTCAAAAATACCTTCAAAAATAGCTAATCTAAATGAATTAGAAATGTTTATTTCACAAAGAGTTAATTACCGATTGACCCCTGAATGTGGGACTTACTTATACTTAGCACCCCCAAAATGCAAACAAATTACACTTTATGCCGAGAAGAAAATTCTATTTTGGGTATTAAATTTTTTGGACAAATCTACTCTTCCAATAACAATTCTTTCCCTTCCTTTAATACTAAGAGTTATAACTCAGTAATTGTTTCCATTAAATTCTTTCCCTTCCATTAATATGGCATAGTTTCTGGGAATATTCAGCTTCTTAAGCATTTGATTAAAATAAAAACATTGAACGGGTTCAATCAAATTACAGTAAAGAAACTTTTAAATATTGAACTGATGGAATTAAAATTAACACTCCAGCAATTGCACACGCAAAAAAATTACAACCTTCATTGTGTAAAAATTTCCTTCAATCAATTTCATTGACACATATCAGCTATCAGATGTCCTTTTCCCTCCTTCCTCTGATCATAGGAGAAACAATTGTTCCATATTCCTCCAATTTTTAGTCCAGAACCAATCAAAGATATCAGTACAGGAATTAAAATACAAATGGAACCAGAATCTTTTGGCCTAGCTCTATGTAAATTACGTTAAAGCATCATCAGTATGTATGAAAAGAAGCATTCTTCTCGAGGATGCATATGATTAATTGGCATCAATTTGCTTACACCAGTATCTCGTGGAAATTGATCCTACTTCTTAGTAGAGTTAAATAAGGATTCAGTGCGATTGTGTTTGTCGTAGTTTTGTCCTATTGTTGTACATGCTCAAATTTTTAAATTTCTGGTATATAAATACATTTTAATGTTATATTGAATACGTGTTTAACATTTTTTTTTTTTCATGCACACTGAGAGTGGTCATTTCGGCCTAGCTTCGTTAAGCAGGCTCCGCCTTCCCCAAATTCCACCTCGGCTTCGAATTTCACCTCGGCCTCTTCATACCGACCCGAGGTGGATACTCCTGAGGATCCAATATTCATCCCGATCACCTCGGCCATCGCGGTGGCCACCATGAAGTTCCACTGTGTTTGATGGGACAGCTGAGGTCAGGTCACAGACTGACACTCGCAAGGGAACAAGACGTCTGATAAAGCCTGTCTGACAGACCTGATGGGATTAGGGATGGCAACGGGGCGGGGTTGGGGCGGGGGGACCCCTCCCCCGTCCCCCGCCCCGTTGCCTATTAGTTTCCCCCGTCCCCCGCCCCGTCCCCCGCCTCCCGCTCCCCCCGCCCAGCCCCGCCCCCGCCCCGCCTTGCCCGGCTTCCCCCGCGGGGGGCACCCGCGGGATTAATAAAATTTTATTATATAATTTTATTATAATTAAATTTTAATAAATAATCAAGTATTAAAATATCAACACATCACCAAATTATTATTCATTGTAATTTTACAATTGAAACTCATAAAAACAATCAAACAGAAGTTATTTGAATACAATCCAATATGATGAAATAAATATAACTAAAATAGTCAGATTTTCACTTTTAGTACAAATGCAATCACTAATTCATCATTGTGTTTGTGCTTTTTTATGAGAAAAAAGTGTTATTCTATTAAGTGTAATTAGAAATTTAGTATAAATGTATTAGTAAATTTAGTATAACTAATTAATAAATTCTATTAGTAGACATGTATAATTATTCATATAATTGATAATATCAATTATATTACATAAACTAATATACATTATATAATACATCTAACTAATAATATCATTATCATAAGTTTATAACGAATTAACTTACATATAATATATAGCCATTTATATATATATATATATATATATATATATATTTTTTTTTTTTTTTTTTTGCGGGTGGTGGGGCGGGGGAGTATGGCCCCGCCCCCCGCCCCGTTTCTAAGCGGGGGGAAAAAATTCCCCCCCGCCCCCGCCCCAACCCCCGCCCCGTGAGCCCCCGCGGGGCGGGCACCCGCGGGCACCCGCCCCCATTGCCATCCCTAGATGGGATAGACTGACATGCTCAGTTTGCCAAGATCTGGGAAGTTGATCCCTACCGCCATTCCCTCCCAATTGTCCCATATAAATGCAGAAATCTCACTCAGAAAAAAGGGACAAGAAAAATACTCTGTAAGAAACACTATCCCAAAAACTCTCACTAAATTCCCTCTCAATCTAAGCTAATTAGATCGTCGGAGGAAAATCGGGGGACTCAGCCCCACCACTGATAATTTGAGCAGGTGACTTCTGTGAAGCAGTATCCACTTCAGGAGCTCACTCCCGCGCTTTAGTGCCGCCTATTGATCCCGAAAATCACCTCTTCACACACCATTTTTACCATGAAATCAACAAATTAATGTAATTGTGTACAAAATAATGTAAAAAACATAACAATCGAATCCAACTATGCGGAATCCTAATAACACTCAGTCCTTTCCACTTTGAACTTAATTACGTGTATGTTCACCTTATAAAAAAAACTAGTGAGATTGTGTTAGGTATTACTTAATTATTAGCAATTGAAGGCTTGCAATATTGCTTTTCCTCCTTCAAAAATTATGCCTGTAACATCAAATATTAATTGCCTTTGCAAGATTCACATTATCGTTTATTCATAATGTATGCATGTCCTTTTCGTGAAACTAAATGTGATTAAATTGAAAGATAAAGGAGAAAACTTTGGGACATGCCCGCGAGAGGAAAATAAGAGGGAACTTTCCAAAACAAAACTAGAACAATAAATCGAGTCAACTAACATCAATGGAAATCAAAAAGGATGGTCGGAAAAACATTTCTGCTTTGGGCGATGCTCGTGAAAACTGCATCAACTCCTTTGATATGTTCAACCTTTCAATTGGGTCAAGGCCTTGGTTCTCTTGAATACACATTCTTTCAAGTGACGGGGAGCAGGCTAATAAAAGCTTAACAAGAAGCAGTTCAGCTGTTGAACCCTTAAAGTTTCTAATGATCACAGTCTTGAGTCCATTCAAACTTTCCTTCATCAGACCTGGTTCTTTCAAGTGCTGGAGTGTTTTCTCGTCAGATTTGATCCGATTACTCTGTTATATGCATTCCGAAAACAAAATCAGTACCACTTCCATCTTTTCATTGGGTTAAAAACCGTAAGCCTAATGTCCTTACCGACCAAATATCCAATTTAGACAAGTTCAATGCACTCCGCAGTAAGCAAAGAATGCAAGCGATCTCGTCCCATTTATAAGTGAATTCCATCGGTATAATATATACCAAGGAGTTAAGCAGATCGACTGGAAGCTTGTGGGGGATATCACCTGCGGCCAGATGCTATGAAGTAGAACATGAGATGAAATCCATTAAAAAATTGAACATGTTCAAGGTCAAACTACCTCATCCGTGTAAACCAGAAACAAATAGAAATAACCAAGTACCTGGAAAAAAGATTCGTCAAACAAAAGACGCTTGAGTTTGGGCCAACAGCCAAGGAGCTTCGTTAGAGTAATTTTTTTTTCCAGTTCATGATGTTCAACTTCTTTTGAAAATGCAATACACGCTACTACCAGGTCTTTGCAGGTGATATAATTGCTCAAGTCCAGACCATCGTTGCCCAGAAGAGTCAAGCTTTTAAGTGATGGAGCAGATATAGATAAAAGATGGATTCCAGAACAGCATTATTTTCATTCGACTTTTTCCTCTTTCTCAACTGCTCTTGTAGGCGATTCTCTTCTTCCCTTCATAGTCAATATTGTTATTTGTCTTTCTTTTCTTCTTAGCAACATTTCCTCCATAAAGAGTGGCTAAACACTTTTTCTAGTTGAAGGACAATCGAAACTTTGATTCTACAATAATTGTGAGAATCAATTTAATTTAATTGTTTCATCTATTCATGAGTATCTATATATTCTCTATACTTTCTTGACATCATTATTTTGCACAGTTAAATAACTAATCACTAGAAGTCGATATGTACATAAATCACAAAAAATACAAATATTCGTTGTTCAAAAAGAAGGAAAAAGATTTGAAGAGATAAATGTTCAACATGCAAACAAAAAGTAAGAAAATTAAATATACTCATAGAAGCAGACGAGTTTGGCGAGAAAAAAAATTTAGTATTTAAATGAAAGTCACAAAATTAGAAACACTACTTGCATAAAAGGTACAAAAATTTTTTGAGAAGAGAAAAGCTTAATAGCTAAATAAAGAAAATTTGAAAAGACTTAGCGTGTTAAAGGGAAAGAAATCAAATTTAATGACCAGAAATTTAATATCTAAATAAAAAAGGATAAAATTCAGGATAGTCATAGTATAAATTAACTAAAAGAAATCGATAGAGAAATATATAATATGTAAATAAAAATAATGAAAAATAAAATCACTTGTGCTATAAATGGAAGGAAAGGAATTTGAGGAAATAAAAACTAAATACACAAAGAAAACCAAAAATGAATGAAAAGATTGTAGTTGATAAATGATTGAAAACAACTTGATGACTAAAAAAAATTTAACATTTAAATAAAAAATTAATAAAATTGGAACTTTTAGTGTCAATGGAAGGAAAAAAATTTGAGGTTATTTTAAGGGCATTGTTGATCGAAATTTTTGGTGGTCATAATAAAACATTCTTCTTGGTGTAAAGTGTATCTTGTTCGCATTTTGGGTGGTGGTGTTTTTTTTTGTTCGCCCGGGGGGAGGTGGTAGTGGTGGTGGTGGTGGGGGGCCTTCGGGTCGCAAGAAAAAGAACAAAATGGCTATGAATCTAGCACTAAATAGCGTTGCAGAAAAGAAGAAAATATACATGAATCAAATTAAATTCCAAACTAAGTTTCAGAATTTTATCAAGCAAATTGATAACATCCCAGTAATTGTCGATCATTATTCCATAGATATAGATGGGGCTTGTTCATGGAAAAGTTATTACCTGGCTTTTACGTTCCCGAAATTTTTCTAGAAGACAGGAGAGAAAAATCCTGCAGACATATGTATGAAAAAAATTCTAAAATACAGAGATTTTGGAGATTTGTAAAGGACTAGCCCGGGTTAATTTGAAAATAGGGTAGTTTACTTAATGATCCGTTCCAACTCGGCTTCAGATCCTCTATCCCCAAAATAGTCTTTGTCCCCTCTATCCCTTTGTTGTACAATTGCCACGTGTCTCTATCCTTTTGTTAACCCAAACTCAAATAAACTGATAATAATCGGTTTACAAGTTTTGTTAACCCAAATTCAAATAAACCGATAACTCAAAACTTTTTTTATTTTCTTTTTAACAGCATTTCATCTCAATATTTTAGTACTTATGATTATTTTTTCTACATTTATAGGTTGAAGTAGGACACAAGTTCAGTGGATCAAGTATCAAATAATGACTTTATAGACCTTAATGTCATTTCCAGCCAACCAAGTTCAAGTTTAGTTGCTTGTAATGAAATTTGCGGCTGTCCCATGCCATGTCCTGGTGGTTTTGTTTGTAGATGCACAACTGATGGAAAATCCGACAATCTTTAGAAGTTTTGAATTATGAATAGGCAAGTTTGATATTACAAACCAACATGATAAACCTTGGTTATTCAAGTATTAGCAGGGTTTTTAGGTGTACTTAGTAAGAGTGGTTGAAATTTTATTACTATTCTCTTATTTTTATCCAGCAGATGATTTTTTGAGAATTAAATTCCAATATCTAACATTCTTGAATTATCGGTTTATTTGAATATCTAAAAAGTTTTGAGTTATCGGTTTATTTGAATTTGGGTTAACAAAACTTGTAAACCGATTATTATCGATTTATTTGAGTTTGGGTTAACAAAAGAATAGAGACATATGGCAGTTGTACAAAAAAGGGACAGAGGGGACAGAGACTATTTTGGGGACAGAGGATTTGAAGCCGTTCCAACTCCATCAAGAAATACGTGATAAAAAAAACTTGCTAACCGAAGGCAAAGTCATATAAGGACAATTTCACCTTTTCTTTCCTTTTTAAGAATTTGGGTCTTAATTGCAATTAGCCCCCAAATGCGAACAATATATACTTTACGCCAAGAAGAATGTTTTATTATGACCACCAAAAATATCGAGCAGCAATGCCCTTATAATAACCTCAAATTCTTTTCCCTCCATTGACACTAAAAGTTCCAATTTTATTAAATTTTTATTTAAATGTTAAATATTTTAGTCATCAAGTTGTTTTCCATTAATTATCAACAATATTCTTTTCATTCTTTTTCAGTTTTCTTTGAGTATTAAGTTTTTATTTCCTCAAATTCCTTTCCTTCCTTTTGTAGCACAAGTGTTTTTATTTTTCATGATTTTTATTTACGTATTAAATATTTCTCTCATCAATTTCTTTTATTTTAATTTATACTATGACTATTTTGAATAGTATCATTTTTTATTTATACATTAAATTTTTGGCCATTAAATTTGATTTCTTTCCCTTTAACATGCTAGTCTTTTCAAATTTTCTTTATTTAGCTATTAAGCTTTTCTCTTCTTAAAAACTTTTTCTACCTTTTATGCAAGGTGCGTTCCTAATTTTGTGACTTTTATTTACATAAGAAATTTTTTCTCACCAAATTCTTTTGCTTGTATGAGTATGTTTAATTTTCTTTTTTTTTGTTTGGATATTGAACTTTTATCTCTTCAAATCCTTTTCCTCTTTCTAAACAATGAATTTTTGTATTTTTTATGTACATATTGACTTTTAGTGATTATTATTTAATCATGTCAAGAAAATATAGAAAATATGTAGATGCTCATGAATAGATGAAGCAATTCAATTAAATTGGTTCTCTCAATTATTGTAGAGCCAAAGTTTCGATTATCCTCGAATTAGAAAAAGTGTTTAGCTACTCTTCATGGAGGAAATGTTGCCAAGGAGAGAAGAAAGACAAATAACAATATTGCCTATGAGGGGAACAAGAGAATCGCCTATAAGAGCAGAAGAGAGAGAGGAAAAAAATTGACTGAAAATTCTAATCAAATCTCCTTTTTTTTTCTTTTAGAGTTAATCTTCTATATAGAAATACAAAATTTGGATTTCAAATTGAAATTTAGATTATGTGTCATGCATCTAATGGTAAAAGTATATATATTATTAATATATAGAAAATTAATCCTTTTTTAAGTAGACCTCTCCTCCGTCTCTTTTGCCTATACATCCAATTGTCTTCCCAATGGAATCCTAATTAAAGTAAATTAATAAAAGTAATTGGTTTCCATAGAGATGAAAGTTCCAAAAACTAATAAGACTTCTCTTCTGTCTCTCCCTCGCCTATATATCCAATTGTCTTCCCAATAGAATCCTAATTGAAGTAAACTACTTTCCTAGCAAAGATATAAAGCTAAAATAAATCTTCAAAGTAACTGGTTTCCATAGAGATAAAAAGTAATTGGTTTCCTAGCAAGGATAATATCTCTGTATTCTAGAATTTTTTTCATACATATGTCCGCAGGATTTTTCTCTCATGTTCTAGCAAAATTTCGGCAACGTAAAGGCCAGGTAATAACTTTTCCATGAACAAGCCCCATCTATATCTATGGAATAATGATCGACAATTTCTTGGCTGTTTTCAATTTGCTTGATAAAATTCTTAAACTTAGTTTGGAATTTAATTTGATTCATGTATATTTGCTTCTTTTCTGCAACGCTATCAAGCTAGTGTTAGATTCATAGCCTTTTTGTTCTTTTTCTTGCTTCTTTTCTGCAAGATTTTCAAACCGAATTAGCAGCATAACTTAAGTTGATCCATACTTCATTAAATAAAAATCGGTTCTGTAATTCTGCATAGCAGGAAATCGTTGTATTTGGAGTTCTCCGTTGATTTTGTAATTCATGCTTTAGTAATTTTATGCTTGGTTGATTGTTGAATGGTTTGGATAGCGATTTTTTTTTTTTTTTTGGAATGGAAACAACATTTTATCCCTAATACACATTAATTAAGGAAAAAAAGTGCTTGAATATAATTATTTTTAACAACTCCAAACTTAATTCTCGATTTCATTCTATAACCAGTGTTTGTACTTAACCAGTGTTTGTTGAGCATACACTACAAGAGTATTATACTCTTGTAGTAAAGTATAATACTCAACAAAAAAAGAGTATTATACACTGGTTAAGTAAAACCAGTATAACCAGTAACCTTTCTAGTGATTCCACAAAAACCCTAAATCCTAAATCCTTGTAATCAGAAGCTTCGATGATATCCGCCTCTTCCAAATTAAGTCAGATTCTAAGCTAGCTCGTATCTTGGCTCGGCAAAATCTCCCAATGGCAGTTTTTGCAGCCATGGCGGGCTTAGCCTTTTCTCTGAATGAGGTAGCAGCAGAGGAGTACGGAATTTCTTCAAGGGTGGTTGCCCATATCTGCTTTGCCTATGATTTCGCCATTGGTTACTAAAAAACCAACAGCCCTTCGAACAGAGCCAGGGAAATATATGTATATATATATATATATATATATATGTACACAAACAGACGTATGCATATCAACATGTGTATGTGCGTGTGTTTAACAATAACAGGGAAGAAACCCTCGTTGCGAGTTTTCTTTTTCTTCTTTTCTTTCTTTTTGGCGACGGTGTAATATGAGATGAAGGTGGTGGTGGTGGAGGGATTCGGCGTTTATGGAAAAGAGGCGGTGATGATATTTGTTGGGCATTATTTCTGAGCGAATCAAATCGGACATTGGAGATGAATCGACCTGTAACTTGGCTGGGCAAACTCAACAGTTGGTCCTGATGTTTCAATTATAGTTGGACGAAATTGCCCTTTAATTCCGGCTTGACTTCAGTATAAAATGACCGGAAGCACTTAAACTATGCATTTTTAATTGTTTAGGGGCTCATCGGAGACAAAAATTAGATCGGGGGCCAAAACTTGACAACGGTAATAGTTTAAGGGCTCCCCAGGTCTTTTACTCTTAAAGTAAACTAATAAAGCTAAAACAAATCTTAAAAGTAATTGGTTTCCATAGGGACAAAAGTTCCAAAAACTAATAGGACTTCTCTTCTGTGTATCTCTTGCGCCTATATATCCAATTGTCTTCCCTAGGGGTGGGCACGGGTCGGGTACCCGCCCCTAACATGATTTGGCTGACCCGACCCTAATATATCGGATCAACCATTTTGCGACCCTAACCCGCTCTTAATATTTTCGGGTACCCGAAAAAAAGGGGCGGGTCATAGGGTACCCGCCCCTAAAAAAAACTATTTTTCAATAAAAAAATTTATTTTCTACTTAATATCAACATATTTTTCAATAAAAAAACATGCTTTTCCAATTAATATTGGTAGAGATATTGTAATTAAAGTCCATACATCACCATTCTCACACATTTCATCCAATAATCAAATCGATCTCATAAATTTAGTACATATTAGAATATATAATAAACAAAACGAAGTTTCATAATAATTGTGAGTACATCACTATTTTCACACATTTCATACTTCTACAACACAACAAACACAAGGATAATAAGTATTTGGTAACTTCCCCAAGGATAATATGGTACAAGACCGCATCTCAAATAAGTCAATTGTGAAATCAAGTTCGGAAAAGAATTGAATAGAACTAATTATTTTTGAAAAAAATATAACCAAAAATAATGTTAAAAATCTTCCCCAACTTCTTTACATCTTTGGAATAGACCTTATGGTATTAAGGTGATGAAAAAGAAAAATAAATTTCTTACACTAAATAAAAGAGACAAATTAAAGAGATATAATTGCAAATGAATGACACAAATATTTTAATTATCTAGCTAACAGAAAATTGAAACTCCAAACAAAAATCTTTGATTGAATTGATGCAAGATTTGCAGGAAAGATCGATGGAGGTAGAATAAAAATAAAAAAGATGAAAGGGATGAACAATTTTTATAACAGAGTTTCACAAATTTTTTTTTTCATTTTGTTCATGTTTCACCGAGAATATTCGCTTTCTTCAAAAAAAAATGAGAAGAGTAGATCATATAGGATTAGAATATGAGGCTGCGAGCCACTTCACTTGCACTTAGAATTAAAAATTACAAAATTATAAAATGATCCCTACTTTTTTAATATTTATAAAATATACCCTGCGGGTCGGGTACCCGCGGGTTTTTATTTTTCTGATCCGTATCCGTACCCGATTTTTCGGGTACCCGACCCTCATCTGCCCCGCTAAGAAAAATCGGATCGGGTATCCTATTTTTCGGATCGGATCGGATCGGGTTCATCGGGTTTTCGGATCGGCGGGTTTTTTTGCCCACCCCTAGTCTTCCCAATAGAACCCTAATTGAAATAAACTACTTTCCTAGCAGGGATGTAAAGCTAAAATAAATCTTAAAAGTGATTGGTTTCCATAGAGATAAAAATATACTTTCCTGATAAGGATATAAAGCTAAAATAAATCTTAAAAGTAATTAAAATTCCCAAAAACTAATACGACTTAAAGTCCATATCCCATTAGATAACAGCAGAAAAGCGATCAGCATAGGTGGTGCATATTCACAGCAGGAACATGCCCAGGAACATGCCCACGCCATATTCACAGCAGTCTTCTGGAAATTCCACTTTTAAATTATTTTTAGTCTCAAACTCTTATAAACATCACCAAACACAAAATATAATTGAAATCCATCAATTAACACAATATTTTGCTACAATTAGATGCATATTAAGTTCTCTATCAGTTGTAATTTCCTTGAAAATTGTGTTTTGGGGAATATGAGTAAAAAGTTTTATGTTTTGGGTAGTTGAGCTATTATGTGTTGATAGAAATTTGAGCTTTTATGGTTGGATAGAGGAACCGAGGATGTGTTAAGGTTTTAACATATGGTCATTTGGAAGTGAAAGCCAAAATATACTATTGGAGTCAGTCAGAAATAGCAGAATGGAAGGGACTTGCTTGGGCTCAGTATGAGATTACAAAATCCATAATGAATCAACTAAAATGTCAAAATTACCTCTATATGAAGATGGAAATTATTTGTCAACCATAACAGGTTTATGGATAGATTTTGAGAATTATGAGAGAATTATGTGAAAAAACACTAAACTATAAAGGATTAAAATGTCGTGCATATTACATTTATATTTTGGTTAATTCAGTCATTTTATATTCCAGACAAAAGTAATCTTGACATTTCAGTTGATTCTATTACAAAGGACCAATTTCGTCACTTTGATACTTTAATCAAAACTACAAGAGTATTATGTATAACTTTTGAAACTATATAAAAGATATGTAAAAAATGCTAAATTACAGGAGGTAAAGTGTAATTTACCCTTAAGTATATATACTTAACCAGTGTTTGTTGAGCATGACATGCAGTTTACACACTCGGTTAGCATTTACACTGTATTGGCTAAACAATATGTCCCTTGAGCTAATTTAACTTGCTGTTGTTGTACATTAATTTTGCCATTACTAGTCTTTTCTCGTATTATTTAATTGTTAGACAGCGAGATTTTAATTTAGCTTGTTTACATTTGGACAAACTACTTAGAGTGTTTCAAAACTTTTGATCGTCAACTTTTGACCCCTCGTCTATTTAAAGTCTCAAATTGACCCCTTAGTAATGAAAAGTATCAAAATTTGATCCTTAAGTCCATTTCAATAATTAGAACTAACCATGTTTACGAATAATGTGTGTCTCTTCCACCTGGTGCTGATAATAACTAATATTTAACACTAAATTATGACTTGGTACGCCCATTTCACCTCTTATGACAAAAGATCCCCTATGGTTTAGCGAACATTATCGTTTCAAAACCTACAATATAATCCCTCATTGTTAGTAAATTTGTTAATTTACAAGAGAAATCATCAGAACTATCTCGACTTGTGAAAAATATGTGTTTGGTGAGACTTGGTTGGGTAAAACATATTTTTAACACAAAAATATGACTTAATGTGTCCGTTACACCTATTGCCAAAATAAAAATACTCAACCATAGTCTATCGTTGGTCAAAACTTGAAGAAGAGAAAGCAATAAATTTGGAGAGAGAAAATTTTGTCCAAATAACTCATGTATTGGCTAACATTTTTCATTTATATTATAAGCATGTTTTCCAACCATTTCTTTATCTTATATAAATCACATGAGAAAAACTGCTACACAGTTATTACCAAAAAAAATTCAAATAACTTTTTAACCAAGCACACTATGTTTGCGCAACGGATCTTCTGTCCCACACCCTGTGCCACTCTCTATCCCACTTTTTATTATATTGCTATTTCTCTTACATAAACATCATGTTTTATTATTTTTTTTGTTTCCTTAAGATCCAATAACTATTAATTAAGTAAAAAATAAATACAACAGCTTCAAAAAAGTAATATATAATAAAAAATTAAAAAATATAGCAGAAAATTCATAAAAAATCTAATTTTTTATGCATTTTGATTTTTTGAGTTTGTTAAATTTTGTGTATTACTCAATTAATAGTTATTGAATTTTAAGGAAGCAAAAAAGAATTAAAACATGATATTTATGAAGAAAAAATAACAATATAATAAAAAGTGGGACAGAGAGTGGCACAGGGTGTGGGACAGAAGATCCGTTGCGCTATGTTTGCTTGTTCACTTTGGGTGTGTGTGAATTAGAAAAAGAGATAAAAACTTTATATTTTATAATTGAATATTGTTAGTTAGCTTACAGTGAGTTATCTATTTTATTGTTGTAGTAAAGAAAAAAATACAAAACATTTTCTTATGTCTTCGGGAATATTTTCTTCAAGTTATCTTGGCGGTGGCAGAACTAAGGATTTGGGATATCAATATAAACTTCACGAAAAAGCTATTAGTGTTAATTTCAAAAACTTATGAACCATGAGAGACTAAAATTGTGTAGGTTTTTTAACCATGGGAAGGTAAACTGAATATTGACTAAACCACGTGGGAAGTTTTGGTATTTAACTCATTTATTTGTATGGGGACAACTGTGACATTTTGCTTGTCAACGTTAGATATGACAATTTTCATCACTATTTTAAAAACTTACAAACCATGATGTGCTAAATTGTAGGTTTCTAAATGATAAGGAATTAAGTTGAACATTCACTAAATTAAAGGGGGTATTTTTTGTCTTTAACCCAAGGGTCAATTTTGAAACTTGCAATAGATATAAAGGGCTAAAAACTGACGAAAGAAATAGTTCAGGGTAGGACTGTCAATGGAGCTGGACCAACCCGAGTTCGGCTCATTCAGCCAAGAAAAAGTCTGGTGAACCCGACCTTTTAGTGAGCTGGTATGAGTTTGGACCTAAAAATAATCCCAAATTAAATATGAGCCGAGTTTGGGCCTCATTAGGTTCAAACCAGATATAGGTCCGGCCTTTTAATTATCTATATATATAATATTTATATTTTGATATTGTATATAATTATATATTCAAATATATTATTACTAAATACTAAATATATACAAATTACAAAACACAAAAATACATCTGAAGACTCCTCTACTAGTTTTTTTGAGAGCCAATATTGATAATGCATAACTGAAACTCTAACTTTTCTTATTAGTTGAGTAAATTTTTATATTGGCATAATATTAGTTGATTTCTTTTTGGTCTAGAAACACAAATCATCAAGATGTTTGGATTTAAGTTACAAGGCTACGAAAAAGTTCCAACTTTTGAAGATGCATTAACTTATGACCGCATGTTTTATTACTATCTTTCATGTATTTTAAATGAATTAGATATAAATATTGTTGAAAAATTTTGATTTATGTACTTTTTAAGAACTATTAGTTGCTCATGTTTAATTTTAATGCTGTAAAATCCTGTGAATATTAAATTAATTTTACAACATAATAGTTATAGTAATTATATTGAGAAAATTGAGAAATAATAAGTGAGTTTGGGCTAATCCCGAACAAGGCTCAAAATCCAAATATTTTGTGAGTTGAGTATGAGTTTCACATTTATTAATCCGAAACTTATGGCTCAAATTTGAAAGTATTACAAATTAAATGAATTGAGTCTGAACTTATGAAAATTCGACTCATATGACCCAATTGACAGGCCTAGTTTAGGGTTCCCAAGCAACATACCCTTTACATTTTTAAATCTTTACTCTTTTTGAATAGAGTCTTAAACAATTACAAATCACCTCCCCAATTTTTTTCTGAAATTGAAGTTGATTTTCCTCATGTCAGTGTTGCCTAACTTGACAATAGATGAGTTTCTAAACTCCTAACGAATAGTTGATCTAAGGATGCAGACATTGAATAATTCATAGCTAGACAGAAATGCAACTTCAAATCCACAAAGACTCCATTTTTTGCAGCCTCTCAAGGATCCAAAACATTGCTTTCTATTATTAACATGTTGCCGTTATAACTCAACCTGGTGCATCTGGGTCCATAACTCACAATATTTGTGATTAGAACAACAATCATATTTGCTTGATATTTAGGTTTCGCCATTAAAGTTAGCAAATCATGTCTAACTAAGCATCCAAGTCAAACTTCATCAGACTTTATTCAGATATCAATAGAGCATTTTCCAAACTTGAATCAGAAATAATATGCTTTCTATAAAATACTTTCAGTTCAACTTGGCATTGTCTAATTATAAATTAGAATGCCTCCCAAGCTAGAATTTAAGGTTGCTGAATTGATCTTGTCATCTATTTAGAAACTCTAGATTAGTTTGTTTGATTGGTTTACCAGATCACTACATATATGTATCAGCTGTTAATCAACCAAGCTTGAGTAGAGTTCCAATTGGTTTGATCCGAGCTTCAGGCTAAAAAGCCTAGTTTTCTGACTGCGAAAAAGAGAAAACACGTTAAGAAAATTACAGACGTAAGTTCCTGAGAAGACATAATCAGCTAGCAAAGATTAGTAATACTGCACAGCTCCAATAACTCTTAATCAGAGGGGAACTCCCATGCAGAGATAGATTGAAATGAGGTTTCGTTCCATCTGAAGATCAGAGATTTCCCATCCATAACAGAAGTACCAGGCCTTAACTGATCAGACATTTTAAGTGTCAAATTTGCTTGCAATATTGATGTTTGGCCGAGATCTGATTCCACAAAACCGAACTTTTTGAAAAGGAATCTCCAGAAACCAATTCTTTCATTGTTAAAGAAAAGAGATTGGGCTATCAGAAACATCCCTCCCTTCTGTTTATTCGACCCTCTATATATACATGCGAATCCTCCCAATTAGCAGCAAGAGAATCCTGCTATGATTGAGAGACGTACCTAGAATTATACTAGGATCCAAACACCTAGAGATATACCAGAATCCCAGCCGACTAAGTACCTATCTAACTAATAGATATCTAATATTATCTATACAACTAATATACAGCAATACCCCCCCTCAAGTTGGAGAATGAAGATTCGAAATGCCCAACTTGGCGAGTAACTGGACGAACTGATGCTTGCCCAGTGCTTTGGTAAGAATATCAGCCAATTGATGAGTAGTCGGAACATAGGCCGGATGAATGGTACCACGACAAATCTCATCTCGAACGAAATGACAGTCAACCTCAATATGCTTAGTGCGTTCATGGAAAACGGGATTCTGAGCGATGTGTAATGCAGACTGACTGTCACTATAGATACGCACAGGAGTAGGATGGTGAACACCGAGAGTAAAGAGCAGCCCGCGCAACCATTTCAATTCACATGTGGTGACGGCTAAAGCGCGGTACTCGGCCTCTGCAGAGGAACGAGATACGGTTGGTTGCTTCTTAGTTTTCCACGAAATCGGAGAATCACCAAGGAACACAAAGTATGCGGTCAAAGATCTGCGTGTCATAGGACAACTTGCCCAATCAGCATCACAATAAGCTGTTAGGCGTAAATCAGAGGAGGATTTGAGCAGTATACCCTGACCCGGATTGGACTTCAGATAGCGAACCACTCGTAGAGCTGCATCCCAATGCGCCTCCTTGGGCTGCTGCATGAATTGAGCCAAGATATGAACACAATAGGATAATTCAGGACGTGTGATAGTCAAATATATAAGACGGCCAACGAGCCTGCGATACTGTGCAGGAGATTTCATATCGACACCCTCATTAAATCCTAGACGATGATTTTGCTCTATAGGAGTGCCAGCTGGCTTGGATCCCAAAAGACCTGTCTCAGAAATAATATCCAACGCATATTTGCGTTGACTGAGAACAATGCCAGTGGAACTTCGAGCAACCTCAAGACCTAAAAAATATTTGAGCGTACCAAGATCCTTCATATGAAAACAGTGGCTTAAGTAGCGTTTGAAACGTTGTATAGCCGCCGAATCGTTACCTCCAATCATCAGGTCATCAACGTAAACCAGAATTGATAAGTGCACTGCATCTTGCTGGTAAGTAAACAAAGAGTAGTCGGAGGAAGACTGAACGAAACCGTAGCGAGTAAGGGCCGTTGCCAACTTGGCAAACCAACACCGTGGGGCTTGGCGTAAACCATAGAGAGACTTGCGCAGACGACACACTTGATTGAGTCCCGATGTCGCAAATCCTGGAGGGAAGCGCATGTACACTTCTTCGTCAAGCTCACCATGAAGGAAAGCATTGTGTACATCCATTTGATGTAATTCCCAGTGCTTTGCTGCTGCCACTGCGAGGAATGTACGAACTGTTACCATCTTGGCCGTTGGCGCGAAGGTTTCTGTGAAGTCAATACCTTCGACTTGATGATTGCCAAAAACCACCAAGCGAGCTTTATAACGTTCAATGGACCCGTCTGCATGGTACTTAATGCGGTAGACCCATTTGCTGCCTAACGCTTTCTTCCCCTTAGGTAACTCTTCAATGGTCCATGTACCATTGTCTTCCAATGCCTTTATTTCTTCCTTCATTGCATCACGCCAACATTGAGAACGAACGGCCTCTGAATAACTGGAAGGCTCACGTCCTGCAGTTATAGCTGCCAAGAAACGGCGATGCGGCAAGGAGAATTGATCACAAGTGACATAGTGAGAAATAGGATATGGTGTACCTGTGGACGCCGTCGTCGAGGATGAGTGAGCAGGTGACGGGCTGAGGCGAGCTGTATGTGTGACATAATCTTGAAGCCGAACAGAAGGATATCGTTGTCGTTGTCCGCGACCAAGCACAACCTCTGGCTCAGTAGTATCACCTTGGTTCCCATTGTCGTGCCCATCGGTGTCCTCAAGTACCCTCTCAGAGTGCGAGTTAGATGAGCTCCTGTGTCCCTCGCGATCGGTAGAAGGCAAAAGCCAGTATGCTTCCTCTTCCAAATTACCAGAAACATGTGGAGCTGAAGTTGCATTGTAGAGGTCTTGATCCACAGTCTTCGTAGAGAAGGGAAATTCAGATTCAATGAATATCACATCTCGTGACTCAAACAGGACGCCAGTATCTAAATCATATAACCTCCACCCCTTCTTTGCATAAGGATATCCAACAAATACACATTTACGACTTCGACTGGTGAATTTATCTCTATCGCGATTAAGACTATGTGCATAACAGAGACAGCCGAAAACCCGCAAATTATTAAGAGATGGTGCTTTGCCAAATAATACTTCAAAAGGTGTTTTTCCACCCAGAAGTGGTGTGGGAGTTCGATTAATCAAATAGCCTGCAGTCAAAATACATTCACCCCAAAATGTGATAGGCAAACAAGATTGAAAACGTAGCGCCCTTCCCACATTAAGGATATGTCTATGTTTACGTTCAACACGCCCATTTTGCTGAGGAGTGTCCACCATAGACATTTGATGAATGATTCCAAGATCTTTCAAGTAACTAGTTAAACATGTAAATTCTTTGCCATTGTCACTACGAACAATTTTGACCTTTCTATTAAATTGACGTTCAGTGAAAGCCAAAAAATTTTTAAGGATCTTAGGTACCTCGTGCTTCTCCTTTATCAAGAAGATCCAAACAGCACGTGAGTGATCATCCACAATAGTGAGAAAATATTTAGAACCACAAAGAGACACTTCACGATATGGACCCCATAAATCACAATGTATCAACTCAAAAATTTCAGTTGCCTTATTTTCACTAGAAACAAAAGGAGTTCGAGTATGTTTTGCCCGCAAACAGACATCACAATGACATAAATCTGACCCAAATTTAATACCATCGATCATAGGAGAAAGGGATTCCACAACGCGTTTGGAGGGGTGTCCTAGTCTTTGGTGCCAAACCTCCGCACTTACGGTGCCATCCACCTTATTTGCTCGAGCAGAGAGTACTTCCCTCACAACATACAGCCCTTCTCGCTCTTCACCCGCTCCAATCAGCATCCTCGAAGTGCGATCCTGTACAACACATAGACAATCAGTAAACTTTAATATAAGAGTCTTGTCTCGAGCCAACTTTGACACTGAGATCAGATTGCAGTCTAAGTCAGGTACAAATAAGACATTCTTGAGACACAAGGATCCCAAAATAACGGTTCCTTCCTTTGTAGCCATAACCTGTTCACCATTAGGCAACTTCACAGGACAAGGGGAAATATTCCATACTTCACTAAAAGACTCAACGACTCCAGTCATATGATGTGAAGCGCCGGTATCAAAAAGCCATTGCAAATTCGCCTTACCAGACAAACGATGGCTCGACGTTGATTTGTGTGCGCTCAAGAGTGACTTCAATGTCAACCAATCATCTGCACTAAGATTTTCCAGCCCCACTTTGTCTGCATCTCCAAGAACATGCATCGATGTTGCGGTAGTGTCTGCAGTCTGCACAGCAGTTGCATTTGCCATGCCACCCCTACCGCGACCTGGTCGTCCGCCCTTTCCTCTACCACGGCCAGTCGTATCTGCTCCTCGCCCAGCAGGAAATCCGTGTAACCGATAGCAAGTGTCAATGGTGTGTCCTGATCTTTGGCAATAAGGACATAGAGGTCTGTCCTCTCGTCGAGTTCCTCCTGAATTGCGTGATCCGTCTGCAACTGGTGCCTTGACTGCAAAACTGACCGGATCCGTCTTCTCAGGAGCGGGATTTTGCGTCATAGAGCAAACCTGCTCCTGTTCCGTCACCTGCGAGTAGACTCGATACATGTTAGGTAGGGGATCAGTTGCTATTATGGTGGATCGAATGGTGCTGTAAGGAGCGTCCTCGAGTCCCATGAGGAATTGATGAACTTTCTCCTCTTCACTGCGCCTTTCCAGCCGTGCATTGAGATTGCACGTACAACCACGACAAGTGCACACCGGCATTGGATCGTGATCATTCAGATCATCCCAGATCTTTTTGAGTCTACCGTAATAGCCCATAACGGTATCACCGTTTTGTTTGCACTTTGAAACTTCAGTTTTTAATTGATGAACCCTCGCTCCATTGCGTACAGAAAATCGTTGTTGGATATCATCCCACAACTCTTTGGCCGTTTCTCTGTAGGAGATCGTGGAGCGCAGGCTTGGCTCTATGGTATTAAAAATCCATGAGATGATCATGGAGTTCACAGTCCACCAGTCTTCTACCTCATTTGAGTCATCGGTTGGTTGTTTAATTGAACCATCGATAAACCCATTTTTCTTCTTCGCTCGAAGCGAAATACGAATTGCTTTCGCCCACTCTTCATAGTTGGAGCCTTTCAATTGGGTATGAGTAATTAGGTTTCCTGGATTATCATTTGACGTAAGGGCAAATGGCGAGATGGATTTCTTCCCATCATCTGATCCGAAATCCCTTGAAGACGTCATGGATCTTTGGCGTCAAAACAATGAGCAACTCGTCTATGATCAGCGGGTCAATGGAGATGAATTACCCAGCAACAAAACTGATCCGAGCTCTGATACCATGTTAAAGAAAAGAGATTGGGCTATCAGAAACATCCCTCCCTTCTGTTTATTCGACCCTCTATATATACATGCGAATCCTCCCAATTAGCAGCAAGAGAATCCTGCTATGATTGAGAGACGTACCTAGAATTATACTAGGATCCAAACACCTAGAGATATACCAGAATCCCAGCCGACTAAGTACCTATCTAACTAATAGATATCTAATATTATCTATACAACTAATATACAGCAATATTCATGTCTCAGAGTCCTCTCTGTACCTTCAGCTGTGAGAACATCATGAATCATCCCCCACCAGTGAACTTCTTCTACCGGTTTTCTATACAGGATGTGCTTTTCCATACAAGAATTCATGGAATCAAGCCCGCTGATAAAGAGGAGTGTTTCTTTGAAAAGTTCCAGGAAATTTGGTGCATTTGTACAGACCTCCAGTTCCTTGAGCACGAGAAAACATGGCTTGGGATTCTGGATCACTGCCATCAAGGCTTCCAAATGATTAGGCCATGCTAACAGTGACCAAAGCTGGCATGCCAAGTCAATTGCTACAGCTTCATTAGCCTCCAAATCAAAGAATTCTTCCTTGAGGTCCTTGAGGTCTGACGCAACTACCTTAAATGAGAAAGGTAAGTTAATGGTCTAAGCAAAAGATGACAACTGTTTGCCAGTCTTTTCCATGGTTTCTTCACAGGTTCCAGCGGCAGTAATCTTGAGAAGTTCAAGAGGACATTCATGACGGACAGCAAAAGCTTCCATAATCAGTGTCCACTGCGAACCATTATCAATTTCAAAATCTATTAAATGAACCTTCTTAGTTGATGTCACAGCTGCCAGTATGGGTTGACTTGATATGAATTGTGTTTCCAGACAGAACGGGACTTCCTGTTGACATGACATGATCACAGGTTCTAGAAAAATATTATCCAGCTCCTCAACCATTGGCAACCATTCTTGACCTTTTAAGTTTGTCTGATGAAATTATTCCCCCACTCTTGATCAATTCTCTCGTTAAGAGCTTTAGCAAAGTAGTATACAACCCTTTGAACAAAATTACCAGTTTTAGAAGCTAAGACATCTCACATATTCAGCAATTTTCTGGCATAAACAAACTTTTCATCTTCAACTTTCTCAGCTGCAGCTTGAACTAACAGTGCAAGTTCCAAGTCTTGAGCAACTTTGGAAGATACACCCCATTGACCTCTAAAGCAACCTTTTACACTGGAGATAACATCTGCCTTCTTGGACTTTAATTGAACCAGCCGTGCTTTTTCAAATTTCATAATCTTGTCAGTCGGCGAGGATTGAAAGCTACAAGAATTATTTGGGATATCAGGGCTCACTTCAAGGAGCTTTTGCGAATCCCTCAAACGTTTCAACTTTGTACCGCGTGGCTTCAGAAGTTCTACTGATGTTAGAGAAGGAAATGGGCTTTCCACCTCTTCTTCAGAATAACAAGAGATTTGCAACAAATAACTGGTTATTACTAGACAGGAATCCATATCTTCAAAGTCTTGTGGTAAAAAACAAAATTTGGCCAGGGAGAAATACCTGAAATGATCGCAAATTTATAACCTCAAACCTCTCTCCTCCTTTTTCAATAAAAAATTATACTGTGTTCCTCAGCTTGAATTTCAGAACTGATGAAAACTATGGCTCAAGGTACTGATATCCACTGCTGGACATACAAGTTATACCCAAAAAAAGCCATTACGTAATGCCAGATAAAGCAATCGCTTAACAGGCTGCATCTAGCAGTAACTAGAGGATACATATCGTGTCTAGACAAAATCAATTACTTTCTGATAGCAGTTTCTGGTCTGAAAATCCTTATATGGGATTATATGGGCGACTGGGGAATTGTTTAGTTCCATAGGATCTCCAACTGGGGATTGTTTGATGTTAGCTTTATGGTTTCTCCGACAAGTTTGTGTGCACCTCAGATTCCAAAATGAAATTTGCCAAAATATATCCCTATGCAAATGAACTGAGTTAGACATCAGCTTTTGTTTTCTTTCCCATTTTAGGATATATTTATATTGTACAAAGTGATATGCCTGCAGAAAACTTAAGCATCTTAATCTATACTTGGATTCATGTTCATATTCTTTCCAAGTACCTAGTTTACAAGCACACAAGTCCTGAAAGCAAATTTTACCGTATGAACTACAAGCCTACACTGAATCTTAGGAATCTCATTATTTTAGCATCTATAATTAGGGATGTGGTCCTAAACTTGATATGGTTCAAGAGTTTCAGAAACTACAGTAGGCCTGGAGATGTTGGAGGAACAAAAAAGTTTCAATAACATCATATGAATCTTGTTAATCAATTCTTGAAATATTGTTAAATAACATGTTGAAATGACAGAACTGGGATTCTCATATCATCAGCAACATAAGTTGAAATATAAGGCAAAAGTCTTGTTAAATTCTTTGGAAGATCGTTGTGAATGATTAAGTCATCCTCTGGCTTAACAGAATTGACTTTGCACTTTTTGTCCTTAATGTTTCGAATTTAGATCATTATGGTCCTTCAATTTTTGAATAGTGATATTTAGCATTTCAGGATGAAACAAGATATGAACTAGATCAAAATTGCGCTAAAAAACATGCCAAAACAATAAAATTTTTTATTGTTTTTTATTTTTATTTTATTTTTATTTTATTTATTCATCCCATCATCTTAGACTTATTTTGTTTTACATAGTTGGTCTCAAAATTGGGATAATATGTGCATTTATTGTTTTGCATTATGAATAATTTAATTCATGATGAGTTCTAAAATTTTTCCCTTACTTGTTAAACTCAATTAACTAACCCATTAAAATATAGGGTATGTATACCATATGTAAATTAGGCTAATTGTTATTTCTTGTTCCCATTTCAATTAGTTATCAATTGAGTTTGAGATTAAGTTGGTATTTTGTAAAGTCATTGAATCATTCAATAAAATTATCAAGATACACAAATAGTAAAATGAATATTTTAAAACTTTATTATTGGATTGCTTGATTTTAATAAATGGGAAAGACAACAAAAAAACAAATGGAAGTTTTTGTCCCAAAATTCCTTAAAACACTTCATAGTGGTACTTACATTGGCCAGTTTTTATAATTATAATTACTAGGTACAAGGCTACTACAATTCCAGGCTTACATGCAATGATGGTGCCAAAGGGTAGCTGAGGAGGGCTCCCCTAAGTTTTGAAAATTTTAATTCATAGTGTGTAAATATGCGTGTAAAGCAAAGTTGGCCCTCCCTATTTTTTCACAATTTTAGTTTATATTATGAGAGTTTATATATATATGAATTAGCCAACTTCAAATTACTTTTTTCTCCAAAAAAAAGTTATTTATTTTTTCATTGTGCTAGTTATTTAACTTTCAAAAAAGTAAACATATAATCAATAATCCATAGTAAATTGACCCAATTTGATATATTATAATAAAAGACCTAATTCATAATTATCAATGGGATAAAACAAAGTAATTACTTTATTGGCTCATATACAAATATACAATTTAGCTCAATTGATTAGATTCGTTCTCACTCCTCATGTATTAACTGTAACTACGGAACAGGCATTTCAATTATGAAGATAATTAAGACAAAATTCCAAAACAAGATGAAAAATAATTTCTTGAATGATTGCCTAATTGTGTACATAGAAAAGAAAGTTGTTGAAAAATTTAGTATTGATTCAGTCATAGACAAATTTACTTCTAAAAAGAATGTAAAGCTCAATTTACTTTTCAGAATGAGGTTAAAATTTCAGTGTATGTTAATATAACTTTTATCTTTTTTAATTAAAAATAGTTATATTTATATTGCATGGTTATATATATATATATATTTTTTTTGCATAGGCAACATATCGGAGCACCTTCTCATAATGTGTAAGTTGGGTGGTTTGTAATATAATAAGATATTTAATCGAAGTTTATTTTTTGTCTTAATTTTCATTATGACTATACTGCATATTTATGAAATAGATGTACCTTTGTAATTACAGATAATATTTGATATTTTTAGATGTCATATATTTAAATAGATAAAAATTATTTTGAACATAGCATATTAAGAAAATTTTTTAAGGAAAGTTTTGGCCTCCCCTGAGAAAAAAATGCTGGCTCCATCACTGCTTACGTCCCTTTGCTAACTTACACTCATCAATTCGATTAATTCTTCCTCTGATCATCATGTCTGGAATGTAACATACGTAGCTATGTTATCGTGGACAGTGTGGTTAATTTTGTGCTCAATGAGGTTTTTGTAGAATGACCATGCAAATATGCTTGCTAGTGGTGCAATATAGGGTTTTTTTTTTAACTCTCTAACCTTCATTTTCACCTAATAATTAATTAAAAAAATTTCTAATCGAGAAAGCTAAAATAATTTGACAGGGGCCAATGCATAAATTTCAAAAATGATAAATTAATGATTTTTAAAAAAATAACCATTTTTTTATGCATTTGAATAATTTCCTTAATTAAAGGTAGCAAAGTTTTGTGTTTTGGAATTGCAAAAATACATTGAAGAAATTGTTCTATCCTTGGAACACAGTGAAGTGGTTCAATCTGGTATGGGGTAAAAGACATGTTCCAAAGTTTGCTTTTATACTTCGGTTGGTCGCTACAAGTAGTTGCAGCAGTGGTTCGTGTGTATATCTCTCATGGTCAAAGGCTCCTCGAACAAAAGAAAATCTGAAAATTGTTTTGAATTGAGGCTCGACCAAGAATTATACAAATCGTTTTGAATTGCACACAACTACTACACTTGTGAGACCCTTGATCCAAAACTAGTGACGTTAAAAACATCAATTATTTAGGCCAAAGTACAGTTTCTCAAAATTACTAATAGGCAATACCCAATCCAAATTGATGTTTTTAACCCCACTAGTTTTTGCACAAAGGGCGTCACAAATTGAGTTGTGTGCAATTTAAAATAATTTGTGTAATCCTCATTACATTTGGTATAAATATGTACAGTTTTGGTGTAATCGCCAATAGTATAACTTGGATACAAATTTGTATTTATTAACTCATACAACTAAATTAACGATTACACTAAAATTATATGTATTTACATCAAATATAGTGAGAATTATACGAATGAGCTAGTTTGAATTGGACATGTGAGACTCTTGATCAACTAGTTTTTGTATATGGTGAACTCACACTTAATTAGGTTCAAAGATACCTTGAATCCTTACTTACCTTGATTGGAAAGTAGGATCAATTTCCATGAGATACAAGTAGTATAAGTAAACTGATGTCAATTAATCATATGCATCCTAGATAATGAAGGTGCTTTAGCGTAATTTACATAGAACTAGGTCAAAAGAATCAGATTCCATTTGTCTTTTAATTCTTGTACTAATCTTTGATTGGTTTCTAGATTCATAATTGGAGGAATATGGAACAAAATTTTCTCCTTGAACAAAATTTTAATTCCATCAATTCAAAATTTAAAAGTTTCTTACATTGATCTGCTTGAACTCGTTCGATGTTTTATATTGCTCAATCAAATGCTTAAGAAGCACAATATTCAACTATTTTAAAGGCATTGTGTTTATTGATTTATTTATTTATTTTTGACCAGTTATTCCCGTGCCCAAAATATCTCTTCATGGGCTACTGTTCCACAGTTCTTAGTAGTTCAATCAGGGATGGATGTAAGCAGTTATTCAATCTCTTTGGACATGCAAACTTTATTGCCTGTCTAATTCGTCTTGTTTTCAATCTCTGGATATAAATTAAGTGAGAAACTACAGGTTTCTTTCAGGCTGGAACAGTTCAATAATGGAAGGAAAGGCCAAATCAGGACCAAAAGTGCTGATTTTCTAAGCTTCTTCCTATTAGAAAAGGGATTAAGGACGGTGCGTAAGTGATCTTACAAGAAAATGGGATCATGATATATTTTGGGACAATAAAAGGCCGTTTTACATGAATCAGAGAACAAAAGGGGTGAACTATAAAGAAATGATCTTGTATATTACCTACTTTATAGCTAGTGGGCAAAGTAAAGTGCAAAAAAACTAGCAACATTATCAATTTTTGGTTCTTTTTCTGTACATCATTCATTCTTAATGATTAGCAAGTTAAGTTAGGCTCCTCAAGGAAGGAAAACAAAAAAAAAAAACTCTAGGTTTGACTAGTGATTAACTTCACCTTCACTCAAATGATTTCCTTTGTGCCAATCAGGCAATAAGACGATTATGTGTGACACATCGCATTGAATTATTATTGTCGAAGGCTATAGAAGCCAAACATAATTAAACTTGTACAGATTTAATCTTTATTATATTCAATTGCTATAAAATTATTCTATCAGTTTTCTAGTATTTACACATAATATCTAATTAACCACTAGGATCGGCTCAGTGCTAACGGAGAGCCGGTAGAGTCTTCTCTGTTGTCAGGTTTAGGATTCAAATCATCTGCCTGAATGCTCAGTGTGCAAAGATTGTGGGGAGGGGTGTAAGAGGGGTAAAATAAACTTAGAAGAGTAACAAATATGACTTGGTGAGGGCTAAGACTAATATGAAATGTTTCAGAATTTAGAGGGTACTAATGCAAATTTCAACACTTAAAGGGCGGCTGTGCCCCTATTTTCTTCTCCTCTCCTGAATTGCAAGCTATTATGCACCATACGGCCCATACCCAGAAACTGACTGCTGTGGGAGGCTGGCGACACGAATAGCCTTTTCGCATATTATTTAACTGCAAGATTTTGATTGAGCTTGTTTATTTTTTTAAATTACCTAAAAAGTCTCTAAACTTTTTTATCATCACTTTTGACCCCTCATCTATTCAAAGTCTCAAATTGACCCCTTCATGATGGAAAAGTGCAAAAAATTGTCCTTCAGTCTATTTACATAGTTAGATTTGTCAAAATTTTTCCTCAAATCCATCAACTTTAATGTTAGACATAAACGGAAGAACCAAGAATTGATGCTTGTTATTATCAAGGGGCTGATTTTGGGACTTGAAATAGATGAGGAACTAAAACTTAACAAAGTAAATTTTAGGGGCTCCCTAAGTAGTTTAGTGTTTACTTTTAAAACTTAACTATTTTTTAATAGAGTCTTAAACAAATCATAAATCACCGGTCCAAAATTTTTCTGAAATTGAAATTGATTTTCATGATTACCAATTTCTAGTCTCAGTACCCTTGGTTCTACCTATATGGTCAGTATGCAAACCAGCACAAATTATACAAAAAGGACAAGCTGGATTATTTCCTGTAGTTGTCAGTGTTGCCTAATTTGTGATTTAGAAGACCAATCATATTTGCTTGATATTTAGGCTTTTCCATTAAAGATGGCCAATAATGTCCATTAAAGTATGTAACTCAAACTTCATCAGACTTGATGCAACTTCAGATATCAATACATTCCAAACTTAAATCAGAAATAATATGCCTTTTTTGTATCAAGACTTCTTCAGTTCAAGTTGGCACTGGTTAGAATGCCTCCCAGGCCAGGAACTTGAGCATGATGAATCACTGTTGTGTAGCTTTAGAAACTTGAGATTAGTTTGTTTGATTGGTTTACAAGATCACTGCATATATGTATCAGCTGTTAATCAGCCAAGCTTCAGTTGAGTACAGATTAATTTGATCCGAGCTTCAGGCTAAAAAGCCCAGTTTTCTGACTAGGCAAAAGAGAAAACAGGACAAGAAAATTTCAGACGTAAGCAAGTTCCTGAGAAGGCATAATCAGCAAGCGAATTTCACTCCCAAACAGAACCATGATTTTGGGCACATTTGCTTATAAATAAGTCATCCGACAATACTTTATGGAAACAATTATCGACAACAATATCAGTAACTAGAAACAACCTCCAAATCAAAATGTAGTTATTTGCAAAGTAAACAAACCAATCTGTGTCAGTTGCCGATATTTATAACCAAACAAAAAAAAAAGGGCAAATTCCACTTTACCCCCTTGTGATTTAGCCTTTTTTTGCATAACCCCCATATGATTTCAAAAACTATACATAACCCTCTCATAATTTAGATTAAAGTATCAAAGTGACGGGAATGATCATTCTTAACAGAGTCACCTAAAATGTCAAAAATACTCTTATGTAACGTTGAAAATTATTTATTAACCAAGGGGGGTTATGTGTATATTTTAAAAATCATAAGGGGGTTATATGGTAAAGTATTAAACTATAAGGGCGTCATATGGTAAAATATAAAAATCATACGGGGTTAATGTATCATGTATTTATAAAGGTAATTTCGACATTTTTAGAAGTTCCGTTACGAATGATTATTTCCGTCATTTTGACACTTTAATCTAAATCATGATGGGGTTATGTATAGCTTTTGAAACCATAGAAGGGTTATGTAAAAAAAAAGTCTAAACCACAAGGGGGTAAAATGTAATTTGCCCAAAAAAAAAAAGAAGAAAAAGACAAGGAAACCCTTTTAAGCTTTTCTTGAGCACAACTTGGAAACATTTCAGGCTTGTATATATCTCATTCAGAGCTCAGGGACCATCTGATGCCCTCCAATATATATAAAAACCAAGCATTAGCCACGAATCATTTATCCCTGCAAAGTATGCATGGAAAAAATTAACACTTCCCAATTAGACATTTAGATTCAATGAAACTTATTAAAGAAAAAAGAAAAAGAAAAGGACATGCTTTTGAATTACACTAGTACTTGGCTTAATGCTTAGTGTGAAGTATTCTAGTTATCCGTCAATAAATGGTAATGAAGCTCAACACAAAAGTCGAAAAGTGAAGAGATTACATGATATGTACCTATCACTGCATCAACAATGCTGAAAAGTAATTGAAGCAATGTGTTTGATTTTATCAAAATCCTTGCATTCTCGACCATCTATAACTTTAAGTCTATCAACAAAAGTACGAGGCATACCAAAAATAGTCAGTTCTTCGAGGCTTGCAACATCTTTCAATCCTTCTGGAATCATTTCCTACATTTGGCATCTAGAAATCTGTAGACAAGAAAGATTAGGCATTGCACCTTTCTCCACTCTCCAGCTACGTAAACTGAACAAGTCAGAAATTCTGAGATGTTGAAGTTGAGGAATGACCAATTCATGACAGATAAAATGTTTTCCTCCGTAAGACTCAATATCAAATGCGAGATATTGTAATTGAGGAAGTTTTTCTAGTGATTCCATTGGATCTTCTCAATTCGAGTATACTCTAATGCCAACTTGACCAAGCCTGGGAGGAGCTGCTTTTCATATGGGGAAACTTGCTTATTCTTGCTCTTAGGTACAAATGATGTAGGTTTTCAACTGCCAAGAGACTTCTTAGGAGGGTAGACCCCTGTTCTGACTCAATAGATAAAACGCCACTCAGGGTAAGTGATATCTCCAGCAAATTTTTGCCTCTCATGTTCATGTAGTTTGTGATAGCGCAAAGGCCCTCATTATTAGTAATAGCTACATCAAGTACTCGAAGATTCGGTAGTTCATAAAGATCAGCAATTTCATCTCTATCACTTCGGAATCCATCAAGTCTCTCCAACTCAATCAAGCCATACAGTCGAACTTTTATTTTACTTCAATGCCTGCACTTGTAGGAAGATATAAATTCCTCAACCTTTTCATCTTTCCAAGAACATTTGGCATTTCTATCACGTTTAATGCATACAGAAAGCCATTTGGCATCTTCGACAACTAGCTTACCTGTAGATCAAGAGTTTGGAGGAATAGTAATTCGGCTATTGATGATGGAAGACCACTTAAGTCGAAATTGCAGCCTCTAAAACTCAAAAGCCTTAAATGGATGAGTTTCTCTAGACATGTGGGTATATCTTGCCCTTCAAAATCATACTTTTCAAACTTCAGCACTCTAAGCGATTTGAAGGTCTTATAATTAACATTTAACCCTTCAGCCCAGATGATTTTCTTTCTCGAACACCAAGCATCATCACTACTGCGAAAAAGAAGACAACGAAGTTGTTTTAAAATCCTCCACAATAGCGTTAGCATTAACAGGGGCTTCAACATTGGTATGTATGTGGACGACTAATCTGTAGGCATCATTGTTGGTGTGAGAAAAGGAATCCAACAAGGGCTTCTCGACACCCCGAAGATCTATGACCTCAGAAAATTCTTCTTCTCTTCCTTTCTTTAAACAAAAGTCTCGCATCACATCATGAAGGCGACACAAGGTTGAAAATCCATTGACTTGCATTTGAACAATAGATCTTTGCCCTAATTCAATCAAATACCTCTCTGAAACATTGAATAATGTCCCCATTTCTTCGGTGTTGTGATAAAACCATGCCTTCTGCAATCCATAGTAGGTAGAGTTCTTTGGCATCTATGTACTCATCCTCCAGAAAAGTGCCCAAGTAAAGGAAGCATGGTTTCAAATAGTATGGCAAGGTATTATAACTCAGAGACAATGAGAAATTTCTAAAATTATGATGAATTTTAAAAAAATTCTACAAAGGGGGCATTTTGAGTATGGGATTCTGTCCAAAGGGTCTTCGCATTCAGTAAATGCGAGCTCCCTGAGCTCGCATTTGCTGAATGCGAAGTCTCCTTAAATTTTCGACCAACGAAATCCAAAAAAAAAAAACAAAAAGAAAAGCAGACCTCGCATTTCATAAATGCGAGGTCAGTTACCTCGCATCTCTTAAATGCGAGGTCACTGAGATGCGAGGTCAGTGAAAAGAAACAGAGCATAGCCATATCTTTTATGCTGTTTCTGAGCAATAGAGCATAGCCACGAATTTGAAAGCCATTTGCCAAGTGAAAAGAAAATGTGCAGTGCAAATGGGACACAAAACTGGTTGAGGAGTCCTGTTGAGGTAGTAAAAGTGGCAAATTGGGAGGGGGGGGAGAGAGGCGCAGCTGGCAGAAACGGGTTCCAAACAGGGGTTGAAGCTCTACAATGGCGGAGAGCTTCCGACGAGAAAGATGTGAGGGATTCCATCTGCCGATCCAAGAAGCTGCAATTCTATTGTCTAGCTCAGCAAAAGAGAATAGAGAGTGAGCTGAATGGAGAGAGTGAGCTCCAATTTCTGTCGGTTAGGAAACAGATTTGAATGCCTATTGTTTAGGTCTCTACGTTGATTGGTGTTTGTATAGCGTTGGAAGTGAATTCTTGGGTCATTTTTGTAGAAAGGCCAAAGAAGAAACGTTGAGAAGAGAAGGATTCATCAGTGGAGGTTCTGACAGAGCAAGTGGTTCAAGCCGACGTTAAATTGAATCACCGCTTTTGGGGACATTTCAGATTCAGTACCTCGCATTCGAGAAATGCGAGGTACCAAATATGCGAGCTTGGTAAGTTCGCATTTGCCAAATGCGAGCTTCGTTGCTTTTTTTTACTTTTTTTCAAAACTTCTCTCTTTTTTGATAAAACACTGACCTCGCATTTGTGAAATGCGAAGTCTTTGAACTCGCATTTCACAAATGCGAAGATCATACTCCTAGAACCAGCTTCAAAAATTACCCCCCTTGTAGAACAACTTTTATTTTTCATAACAATTTAAGAATTTACTCCAGAGACCATACTCTAGCTATCGCTCCTCCAGCTGATCCTTCTTCATTGCCTTTCCCAGTGCTCAGATATGAACCAATATTTGCATTCACAATTTTCCACTCTCTCAATGAATCCTTATCTTTGAGAATTCCTCCAAGCACATGAAGTGCTAATGGTAGACCCCCACACTTGCGTACCATTTCGATGCCAACGGCCTCTAGATTTTTTTCAATCTTGAGATCTGACCCACAAAAAAAAAAAAACATACAGATATATGACTTGTCAAAGTTGATCTAATTCAGGTGCGGAGCCAGAAATGATTCTTAGTGGAGGCGAAACTAATAGTACTAACATGTAGAAATAGTAAATATATTTCATGATTAACAACAAATGGTATACTCAATTTTACTAACAAAACAATTAATTAATCATTTTACTTCAAAATGCATGATAAGAGTATACTTTACGTGTTTTTAAGTACATTTTATCAGTTAATTTCAGTAGTTTAATCTAGGTTATAATTAAAATAATAAGGGTTTTGGCAAAAATATACATTTTTAATTAAAGTGGCTAACATTGCATTTCTATTGATTTTAAGGGTAAAAACTTCATTTTCTTGCAGGATTGCTGATTCAATCATCAAATGGTATGAATTGAGAAGAAATCTGTAGATTAGTGATGAATTGAAGTGTATAAAGAAGAAATGAAGTGAAAAATATTTAATTGAAGAAATGCAGTTCAAGACAGTTTTGACACTCCTCGGTATTTCGGAAATATCTGGAACTAAACATATCGGATTTAGGTGATCTTTATACCATTTTGAAGCTAAGAGAGAGATCTATATTTGGCATGAAGACATCGAAATCCAATTCTGCTGTTTTCTTGGTAAAAAAAAAAAAAAAAAGTCGAAATACAGAAGCTGCATTCTATGGACGAGACTGAAACAGGGGTTTGACCAGGTGATAGTATTTCGATCATATCTCAGTCCACAGAGCTCCGATTTGGATGATTCTTAAAGCATTGTAAAGCTAATTCAAAGGGCTACAACTTTTATGTTTTACACAAAAACTAGTTCGACCTCCATCATAGAGAAAATTGTAGCTGAAGCGAGGCCAAAAGCACAGAGTTGAAAACGCGAGTCATGAAAACGTGGCTTAAAGCCGCGTTTTGTCAAGTCACGTTTTGTAGCCAAAATTTTGCAATTTGCTCAGCCATTTCTCTTGTATTCATACTACTTTCCAACTATATTTAGCAAGGAAATTCGGTTGCACATGCTTCAGAAGATAAAGGGTAGAAAAGATGGCTTATTGGCAAGTCAAAAACATTGGTTATTGACTATCTTAACAAATTTTAGATTTGGGAATCCAGAGGTGGAAATTTTCACTAATGGAAAGGAGCTTTTTGAGCAGTTTTTATGCAGAAAAACAAGGGAGGTCAGATATCTATGGAGCTAGCATTCTTTCTTGGGAGAATTCTGTCTAGCTAGCAATTCTTGCAAGGAGCACTTGGAGACTTCATCTTGTAATCATCTAGTGCAAGACATAGCAGAATTTTGAGAGTTTCACCATTAACTTGGCTAAGCTTTTCTTTATTCTTCTTGTACTTGTAACTCATGATGTTTTCCATTAATGAAGTTATGAGTTTGATTATTATATCATTCATGAGTCGCTAATTTTCTATATCTAGAGAGTAGATGAAACTTATGGCCATGTAATATGAATTGAATGTAATTTACACTTGTTGTATCTTGTATTAACTTGTCTTCTTGTGCAGATTGATTACTTCTTGTTGTTTGATCACTATTAGCAGGTCATTAGTTGTTATTACTCAATGAAGATTGGTAATAATAATGGAATAACATGAGTAGAACTTGAGTTTTAGGTTCATGAGAATAGAAATACATTCAAGTGGAATAAATTTATATTTCATGCATAAACAAGAGCATATTTAGTTTTAATCAAGAGATTAGAGAAATCTAGATTGTTCTAAGTCTTATTATCATGAGAATGAAATTTTGGCAATTTTGGAGATGAATCCCTAGTTAAACAAGAGTAGTAACAAATGTTAAATTCATTCATTTAGATCTTTTGTGCTATAAGTGGAATCTACATCCCTAGATTCAAGTTTTTAGCGAATTTTCTCTAATTTAACTTGCATTTATTAAATCAGATTATAGACAGTAGCAAATATAATTTTTCTACTCAATTTCATTATAAGTCTAAATAATAGAGAAAATAAGGACCTAGTACTTGTAAACATTGCTCCTCGTGGGATCGACCCGATTAATGCTCTAAACTGCTAGTTTGGCCTGTATACTTGCAGTCAACGGGTATAAATTGGAATTAAACTTGCTCTTATATAAAAAAACCCATCAATGTATATAGTAACTTTTATAGTTTTTCATGATGAACTTTAATATCTCGTAACCTTCTTATTTTTAATGTCACAGTTCATTTTTTTTCAACTTGTTAGGATCCAAACATGAAACAAACAATTATTGAGATATTAAATATACAACAATTTGATGACAAATAAGTCACAAGTATAAAAGATAAACGACATACAATATTTAACGTGGTTCGACTCCACCATTGAGTCTACGTCCACTGAGGAAAACCCGTTCTTTATTATGAGCGAAAAATTCTATACAAAAATACAACTTGAATCCAATCTCAACCCTTGTATACCATCTAAAATCCTATATAAAAATACAACTTGAACCCAATTTCAATCCTTGTATACCATCTTTCATTTCTGAAAAACTCTCTCTCACCCTATGTATAAGGCTCATGATGTTCTTGTGTGTTCTTGTGAGTCCCTTGTATGTCTCTTGTGTGTCTCTTGTATGTCCCTTTGTTGTATGTCAACCCATCTATTTATAGGGAACATTATTTGGCCAAAACTCATAATAGGAAACCAGTATTAATTCCTACACTTGTACAGAATAAGAAATAACTTCTTAATTCTAAACAAAGGAAAAATCCTTAACCATTATTAAGCTGTGGACGTTCCACCAACCAACTTGAATTCTCCTTCACTAGTCAACTCCATTAATAAAAACTAGTAATTCATGATTGACATCGATGTGAATTATTATCATCCAAGTCCTTCGAGAAGTTTTTGGTGGCTCCTTATAGCCAAAAGAGGCTGAAACTATTGTCTCTACTAGTGTTGCAAACGCTCCGCGGTTTGTTAAGCTATGCTAACTGAGAATTATGCAAATTTTTTTAAGTATCAGTTTATTGGATCAAAAGGTTTCATAGCCTTATAAAACTAACCATTTTTATTATATATTTCTGATTCTCATAAATATTCTACTTTTGCAATTTATCTCTTTCCTGTCACTTCAATTTCACATATATATTCATAGTTGCTGGCTTAATCATATTTCCCGTTTGCATTTATTGGTAATTGTTTCTTCAATTGAAACTAAATCTTCGCCTGTTTTCTGCGGCTTATAATTCAACATCTACAGTCATTTAATTAGAAGATTCTGAACTGTACTTATAGTAACACAAGGCAAACTGCTTGGACAACATAGGAGACAATAGCTCAGTCACCTTCATTAGAGATCGTGTAGCATTGGACGGTTCGAGATCGGTGGTCCGCAGCTTAATAATGTCTAAGGACAGGTTGACTAGACTTTGTGTGAAAGATGAGGAAGGAATCAGATTAGTTACAGCAGTTTTCATACCCAACTTCATCTGGTATTGTATTTGCTTTAGTATGTGATAAACAACCATAACCTGCCAACATAAGTTAGCTCAATTGATAAGAACGGATTACTTTCTCGTTAATTGAATCGACTGCTGATATAAAGGTTACGTTATTGAGTGATCTGTAAGAATTTCTATAAACCATTTATTATTCTAGAGGCATGCGCTGACTTGTGATAGCAACCGTGCCGAATGCACCCAAACTTTTACTTATAAAAAAAAATAAAAAACCATATTGTATTTGCAATGAAAAGTCTAGCCAACCAATCCACATCTGTTATCCGGAGCTCCCATAACCCCACTTGAACCCTCATTCAATACTAGAATCCAATGATGCTAATCAATAGTTCATGGGAAAAAAAAAAGAGAGAAAAATCTCAACTGTTCATAGTCATTCAATTTCGTGGAAGCTTTTTTACGTGGAAAAAAAAAACGCAAAAATGGCTAAAATGACTGAAGCTATTATCTCTGATGTTGTGTAAACACTTATAGTTGATTTTATCACATGCTAACTTAGGTTCAATCCAAATCATTTTGTTTTTTAGCCAATTCAATTTAAAATGATTTAATTGCATTTAAGAAACTAATCCTCTTTATTTTATATCTCGCTAATACTTACAATATGTCTGTTTTCGAACTTTCTCTTCTTTATTAAGCATTATGCACGCTATAATCCAAGTGGACGGCTCAATTAATCATATTCTCTGTATGCTTTGATCACTGTTCAGGACTTCCTCACCATATCATATTGCTAGGATTCCCTTATCTACTTCTTGTGCTTCCAAATATACATCTAGATAGGTTTTAATTTTTAACTAAGCTGAGTTTTCAACTCAAGACTAAAAGCTTTACCAATTGATGGATTAAATTTTGGCAAAATGCCCAAAAAAGGTAAGGGGATGCATCTCCTGTTTGATAATGTTGTAGTAGATAAATAAATTCAATATACTAATTTTATAGCTTACTGGAACCAATGTTGAATAAGAGATTTTTAATATTAAAAAATATACAAATCCGAAAGATTTGATAAATGAAAGTGAAAAACTAGATATCTCATCTTTGATTTCCCTTTTAACAAGGAAACACCATGCTCGATTTTATCTAATGTATCCCAAAAAAAAAAAAAACAAATTCACATTTGATTTTTTTATAGAACAAAATAAATTTTTAGTAATGAAACAACTTCACATTTGATAAAGCTCTCAAAAATCAAAATCATACTACCAGTAACAGTTTCCAAGATGGTGTCTAACATGGACATCGGAAAAGGAGCCCTTGGCAGTGGCTCTTCCCAAAAGGTCGAGCTAATTCAAAATAATGGGCCTCTGATGACACCACAAATTGGGCCCGCAACCAACCTGTGGCAGCCCCCCGCCACTCATCAACAGCGGCCAGTAGCCATAAGTAGGGGTGGCAATGTCCCCCGCCCCATCCCCCGCCCCGTTGAATTTTAATTTCCTCCGCCCCCGTCCCGCCCGCTTCCCTCGCAGGGTACCTGTGAGATTAAAAAATTTTTATTATATAATTTCATTATAATTAAATTTGAGCAAATAATCAAGTATTAAATTATCAACACATCACCAAATTATTATTCATTGTAACTTCACAATTGAAACTCATAAAAATAATTAAACAAAGGTTATTTGAATACAATCTAATATGATAAAATAAATATAACTAAAATAATCAAATTTTCACTTTTGATACAAATACAATTACTAAATTATTATTGTGTTTTTTTTTAGAAAAAAGTGTTATTGTATTAAATGTAGTTAGAAATTTAACATAAATGTATTAATAAATTTAGTATAAATAATTAATAATTTTTATTAACAGACATGTATAATTAGTAGTATAATTGATAATATCATTATATATATAATTATGTACATATATACATATTTTTTTTTCAAACAGGTGGCGGGAAGGGGGTGGCGCGGGCAAGTATAACCCCGCCCCCCGCCCCTTTTCTAAATGAGGGGAAAAAATTCTCCTCCCGCCCTCGCCTCACCCCTCGCCCCATTGACCCCCGCGGGTGCCTGTCCCGTTGCCATCTCTAGCTGTAAGAGAGGCTGGGACCAAGGTTGGTGCCGCAGCCACACTAAGCATTTGAATTTGTCTGGATCTTGACGATTAATTTCAAATGGTCCAAATCAGTCGAGCTAAATTAGCCCGATTTGAACCATCAAATGCACCCGACGGTGGCACTCATAGTGGCATAGTAGTTGGTTTAGTTGCACCTGCAACCGCAGAGTATCTAGACTTAAAAAGTTGGCACTAACGGTGCCATAGTAGACGTTAGTTGGTTTAGTTGTAATTTGAGCTTTAATCGATAACCAATATGAAGCGATAGCTATGTTTGTAAACTCGGACTGGGAAGTGACGCGAATAAACTTAGGAATCAGGATCAATGGATTCAATCGGTTGAGTTGGGATTCGACCGGATGATGTCATAATGACGCTATAAATATATTTTAATTATATATAAAAAAAATGTTACAAAAAATATCTCTAAACATGGTATACTTGGTAAATTTATAAATAATAAAAATAATAGAACCATACAAATTAAATCCCTACGACTTACTTGAAAACGGTCCTCGGGATTGGCTTGGCTGGTGTCGGGGTTACCTAGTTAGGTTCTGGCACCGTGTGATCAGAATTCGACTCATGTTATCGTCTTGTATATCCTTGGGGAACGGGGAGCACAAGCGCAGAGGAATAATCGAGCCAAATGGCTACGGATATCTCTGTGTTGACAAAAAAAAAAAAAAAAAAAAGACTTACTTGAAAACAAATACCAATTAAGGCTGCAAACAAATAATAGAGAATGTTATGGCAAGTATGACTATCCAAACATTTGGAGGTAAAAGTGAAATACCATGAAACTCTGAGCATTCATCTCTAATTCCTTAAGTTGTGGACTACTTTGGCCTTTTAGCCATCATACTCTGCATAACTAGTTGAGAAAGGACTTGACGCAACATCATCAACAACATAAGTGTCCATTGCCTCAACCTACAGCCACGGAGGCAAAAAAAAAAAAAAAAAAAAAAAAAACTAGCTAACACAGTATGAGATATGAGAGATCAAATACAAGTTTGCCATGACTATCTTTGCAGCTGTCCTCCAACTTTTCTTTTGTTCTCAAAACCCGGATCTCCACTTTTTCTCTTTCTTCTTTTATTCTCAATCTTTAGCTTCCTTTTCTTATTTTAATCAAACATAAACACCGTAATTTTGTTTTCATTCTCTTCCATTCCTTTGCTGTTGCTCTCAATTTCCATAAACACTTTATTCTTCTTCTTTGCAACTTTACTTTTTTTTATTGGAAAATCACAATATAAAGGATTTTTAAGAACCGGTTTTTATAACTCTGGTTTTCTCGATTTTTACTAGCTAAATCTAGTTTTTGACTGGATTTCTAAAAGCTGGTTTTTGATATGCACTCAGACTGGATACTTTCCTAGTCCCGATTCAATTGATTGAATCAATCGGTCTGGTCCGACTTTAAAAACATTGAGCATAAATATATTATAATGTTAATTTGCATGACTTTCCTCAAAATAGGTGAAAATCAGTTCATTTAAAATCTATTTTGGCATAAAATCATATTTTACTACCCTTATTTGAATAACATTATTTTGATACAAAAGAGTCAAGTTTAGTTGCCTTGCTGATGCAAATAAAGAGGTCCTAATTGAAGTCATTGCCACCACGAGAGGAGGAGAAAGATAGCAACTAGAGCTTTCATTAATTATCAGTTCTAAAGGAAGTGATAGTTGGGATTTGCCCCATGTTATTTTACTTAGTTGATGTAGGCACCATTATTTGCATGAATCATAGTCAAGAATAAAGCTCAATTCTTTGTTGGTGTTTTCAATTGTCTACAGTGTTAATTGAGATTTTGAATATTTGGAGGGAGATTAACACTCTTCTCGAGCAAGAATCTTTGTCATCTTTCAAGATATTGACAGATGCAAGGAAAGGAGAAAATAGAGAAGGCAATTTTTTTGCAATATATATAGGCCCTGTTTGGAAAGTGAGTTTTTTGAGAGTTTGTCTAAAACTTTACTGTAACTTATTGTAGAAGTTTTTAAAAAAATTTTGAAACGTCTAGATTTTTGAATATTTTGAAGTGTATAGTTTAAAAATTTTGAAAAATTTTTTGAGATTATTGTAGCTAAAGTTTTTAAAAACTTACGGCCGACGAACTTGACAGAGCACTTGGGTTCCAAACAAGGTTTCCAAGAAATGTTGCTTGCCTGTTGGGCAGGTCAGCTTTTTAGGAGTGTTTTTTAAGCTTGAAGGTGATCAGACACCTGGTCGAATCATGATTTGTTTGGTTTAACCAGCCATGTCGTTCAGTTTGTCGAATGAGAGCAAATAAAAATCCTTTAGAATGATAAAGAAACCACAAGAATGGGAAGCAAGGCCGAAATTCAATTGGAAGTTTAGACGAAACCAAGGAAAAGCACTTAAAAATTACTATTAAATTGGAAATGTAATTGTACCTTTTTTAATTTTTTATGCAATGTAATGGTAAATGTATCATCACTATTAGAAATTCAAAACATCAAAATTTGACAACTAAAAAGATAAAAGCATTCTGCATTTCATTTTTTTTTTCTTTTTTCAAAATTTCCAAGAGCTAATTGGGATCATCAATATATATGCACAGCAAAATAATAAAGCAGTCAAAAAATTTCTTTTTGTCGTCTAACTTAAACACAAAAAATAAAACTGTCCAGATAATACTAATTTACATGAAGAAATCAATTTGCATAAGATTTATTAATAGTAATTACATACTCAGAAAAAGGAACAAAACTTAAACAGTAAAAATTAGACAAACATGTAGAAACAATAGATGTTAATTTCTTGAAGAAAATGATTGAGAGACTTTTAAGCACTTCAAACACTCGTGCCTAGAACGAGTAGTAGCAAGCAACCGCATAAGCTGAAATTGATTGACAACGAAAAGAAATGTGAGGAAAAAAAAAAAAGACGACACAAAGCATTTAAAAAAAAAAAGGGAATCACAGAAAGTTGATAAGTTTGTGATTTTTATTTTACTCCATTTTATACTTGTATACTTTAAATTAGTCCGTGAATTTGCAGAACAACAAACATGCATAAGCCCAAACCAATGGAAGGGTTATTTCAATTCAAATGGTGCTGGTCCATTTTAGTCTTCAGTGTGTACCTTAAATAGTAAATTTTGTGTGAAGTTAAATTATGTTCCAAGGGCTTCCATTAAAAATTTCTGTTCTATTTTCCTTTTTCCTATCCCATTTGAGAAGAGTTGGAGCCCCTTTTGTTCATAAATAAGGAAGATTTATCAATGAGATTGCTAGAAACCATCTAACATGATTTGTATAACAAAATCAGGAGGGACGTTTCATAGAAAATCACTACAATTGGCAGATCTTGCATAAGAAGCTAGACTATGTGCCAATTTGTTTGTCTCTCTTGAAACCCAATTTACATTGACTCAGTTTTGATCTAGCAAATACATATGAACGCCATCAATTACAGTCCTTATGTCAGAAAAAACATCGTCTTTTATCTCTAAGAAGCTAGATAATCGATGATGTCCACCTACAAATGTGTATTTATGCCCACCTACATTACATATGGGAGTATTTCCACGAAGTATAAATCAATTCCTTAGCGAAAATCGTGATTTATTTGGATAACATTTAGACAAAATTCTTGTTTGTTGTGCATGCTTGTGAATTATGCCCTTAAATAACAATATACATTTGGAATTCTTTTTTTTTTTTTTCAGATGCAGGGGATATCCGATCCTTTGGTCCTACTAATTCCCCTGCGGCTCGAGAGGAGAGGCCTCATCCCTCAAACACGCTAACCATGGGACTCGAACCCTAGTGAGACTGAACAATGGTTCTTAAGGAGGCTTCCATGACCTAAGGCTGCAAACGAATCGCGGCTCGAGTTGAAATCGAGTTCGAACTCGAGTTCAAAATATTAAACTCGAGCCGAGTATATATATATATATATATTTATTTATTTATTTATTTATTTTAAGTATATATATATTTTTATTTTTTATTTTAAGTATATATATATTTTTTTTATTTTTTATTTTAAGTGTATATATATTTTATTTTTTATTTTAAAGGTAAAATTACATATATATCCTTAATATTTTATTATTTATTAAGAAAAAAATATTATTTTATTTATTTTTTATTTTTTTCGAGCCCGAGCTCGAGTTTTAAATTGTCAGCTCGTCGAACTCGAGCTCGAGTTCGAGTTCAATAAAATTAAGTCAAGACTCGGCTCGATTAGATCAAAACTCGCCTCGCCTCGACTCGACTCGACTCGTTTGCAGCCCTACCGTGACCAACCGAGCTGCCCATGAGAGGCATATTTGGAATTCAAATTTTGGTAATATTGATTTTTCATTTTCATTTGCTCCAACACGTGAGCGGTGAATATTGACAATTATACCTATGTTAAGTTTGCTTCCTAGCTAGCCTCAGTGCTTCTGAGAATTTCCTACTGTATGCAAAGTAAAAGATGTATTCAATCCTTATTTAATATAAATATACATAATGATATTAATAAATGTTACTGAAAGATAATGTTTTGTATATATTGTCAATGCTCCAATGTGAAGAATTAGTAAAATTCTTCTGCATGCTTGTATTATTTTTTGACTCCAACAATGAAAGGCCAATTTTATCTTTTTTTTTTATGCCTTTTTGTAGAAATTTGGTAAGTTATTCTGATGGATAATGAATTGTATCAACAAGGGTTTACTAAGTCAATTACCTTTATTGATGTTGGAAAATTTTCAAAATTGGTCAGTTGATGTCCGGCCCCGGTCTTTGGACTGGACATTGAACTAAACATCACCAGATTCTTGAATTGAACAAAATATGTGATGACCGACGCCGGTCTTGCGATTAGACATCACCTGAAGTCAGTCTAGCGGTCAGAAATTGAACATATTTGGTACCTCTTCATGCTACAATGGTTAGTCACCTTTTGAACGGTGCTAGAACGTCTAGAATGGTCTAAACACTTACAATAGTTTTTTTTTTTTCAACATAGGGGTATCGGGCCTTTGCCCCGACTATTCCCTTATAGCTCAAGCTTAAGATGAGAGGCCAATTTTTCTCGAACACGTTAATTTTGGCATTCGATTCTTGGTAACCATATCTTAAAGAGGAACAACACATCACACGTGCTACCCGGATTGAGCACTTATAATAGTGTCTGAGAAATCATTTAGTTAGCACAATTCAAAGGACAGACACATGTTTTGTAGACTAAATGTCACGACTTTGACCACTCACAATCTCTACTATGTAAAAGGTCTAGCGGGCAGGAGGTGGTTTGCCGCAGAAAATCACTTTCTTACTCTTTAAAATCCTCTGCAAAAACATACCATCATTCAAGTTGAATTCTATGATGGATAATTCATTACAGAATTAAAAAAAAAAAGGACCATTGGGAGAGAGACCATTGTTCTCTTCCGTGGCACTAAGCAAAAGTTTTGATGAACTGCGGAGAGGAAGCAGAGAGAAGGCTGAGAGATTTGTTTTTTTCTTTTTGATTTTATGTTATTATTGCTACATTACATAATATTATAGTGAGTTGATAATCTGGGATTTGATTATTCCGAGAGAGTTTAAACATATGAGCAAAGAGTTAATTGAAAAAGACAAAAAGAATAGTACTCTAAATTATGGGATTTTGACTTTCCAAAAGGAGGGGACTCCCAAGTTTGTTTGATTTATTAAAAACCAAATGCTTGTGGAATTGTACTTTAACGCTAATCCCTCTTTTGCTTTCATGATTAGTTAAAAATTTCAACATTTAGACAGATTCGTCCACGTATACAACTATCAAAGCTCAATAAAAACAAAACCTCCAATTTTGTTGGATGTATTTTTTTTTTTGCATTAGTTTATGGATTTCATTTAACTTTTGTTAAAATCAAAATTCAAACTGCCTGAAGGAAAATAAATCTTTTCCAGGCTACCTTATGTATCTCGTGAGAAGTAGATGAATCAACAACTGAAGCAATCACAATAAAATAAAATAAAATAAAATAAAAGACGACCAATAATTTTGATACATAACACTAAACACCAAAGGTTTAAGTTGATTTCCCACCAAATTATTTCCCCAAATAACTTCCAATAATTTCTTTTTGTTGCACAAATTATTTTGAGTAAATGTCCCACTTAAAATCCAATAGTCACCAAAACCTGTTTTTCAATTATGTTCTTAGTTGTCTTTTCTAAATTAGAATATAACATGAAAAAAAGGATCCCACTAGCCCCATGACAATGACGCCAATATAGAAAACTCTTTTTTTGGGTCAATTAGCATGGTGTGAACGCATATAATGTCACGTATGATCTAACTAGCCGTATTGTGGAAGAAGGTTCTTGGTGGGGATGTGACTGCTTCGATTCAATCGCAAGAATTATTTAAATAACATAACATGTCACACTCTGTATTGAATTGCATACAAAAACTAATCGATGTCAATGTGCACTAGTTAATACACGTAATTTGTACTTAATTTATCACTTAAGTGCTTAAACTTATAGTTATCACTTCCTGCAAAATATTCAGTAGATTGAATTTTACGCTCCGTTGGCAAGTGAATTTTTTGGGTGTTTATCTAAAACTTTATTGTAACTTATTATAGAAGTTTTTTAATAAATTTTTAAAGTACGTAAATTTTTTAATATTTTGAAGTGTATAGTTTAAAAATTTTCGAAAATTTTTTTGTGGTTACTGTAGTTAAAGTTTTTGAAAAACTTGTAGCAAATAAACTTGGCAAAAAACTCAAGTGCCAAATAAACACCTGAATCCTCTCTTGACCTGTGCAAATTGAGAGACAAGCTCTATAAGTATTTAAAATTTGTACTAAATTAAAGCGACAAAATAAATGGTTTGAAAAAGTTATACTTGCTCCCACGTGTCTGGACAAAATAATTTTATTGCAATCAAAAGCAAAAAAAAAAAAAAAAAAAAACGCATCTTTTCCTTCTCGGATGCTAGAATAGATTCTTGACATGGAATCGACTAAGAACATTAAAAATGCCCACAAATGATGGACAGAGAGGGAAAAAAATGTCTTTAATACGATTTGGTGACTTTAAACTTGTTAAAAATCAGTAATAAAGTACCATTAATCAATAACATAAAGATCCAATAATTTATTCCCTCACACACCTAAATTGTGCACTTTTTTTTTTTTTTTGATGAGTAGGTACCTGAAGTTTATATATCCATTTTCATCTTTTAAAAGAAATCTAAAATGGGGGTATTTTCTAAAACTCTTATCATAGATGTTTCCTTAAAAGATACATTTACATAATGCGTTCTTTTTCATGTGGTTAGCCATTTACAATCGCCCCAACAACAATTTACAATCTAGATTTATCCTGAAGTGCAAATTTTAAGAATGTAAGATTCAAATCATGCCACGTAATTTTAATATAACTAATAATTAATTATAATTTGTTAGAAAAAAAATGCTATACCGTATATAAAGAATTGCACCGATAAACGTTTGTGACTATTTCGAGAACTTCTATGAAAAAATGACTACAATGTGGGAACCACAATGTGGTAATCACGTCCGATCAAGCCCCTTGCATACGGCGACAATGACAACAACAACAACAACAACAAGAATAATATTCCCCTCCGTCGCATTTTGATAGTTCTGTTTCTTTTTTCACACAGTTTAAGAAAAAATAATTAATTTTATTAGAAAAGTAAATTTAAATTACTATTTTTCTAAAATACCCTCACATTAAATATGGTACAATTTTATGGGAACTTGAATTGATGGTAAAAAAAGAATCAACTCTCATTAAATGGGATAGGTTTATAGTAACAACTACTTACATTGAGTAAGGGTATTTTAGAAAAATTAAAATACAACTACATTCTTCAATTGAAAAGTGGACTATAATTTGGGACTGATGAAAAAGGAATACAGGACTATCAAAGTGGGACGGAGGGAGTAATGAGTTAATAAAATGATAATAAGGCTTTGTTTGGATAGAGTATTATTCTAAATAATTATTTGGAATAATTATTGTAACACTTTTTATGATGTGACGTATGTGAGATAAAAAGATAATTAAAACTATAAAAAAATAAATTAAAAATATGTTTATGATATACACAAAAAAAATTTTTGAAAAAATTTGCTATTCATACATAGCCAATCATAAACGCTAGTACTGTTATGGTAAAGGCCATGTTCCTAAATTGCATATTTAACTCGTGGTGATTGTTGTACCTTTTGTATCCTGGCCATAGGTTGCATTGAATCTAGTGAACAGAAGTTGAGTGCAGAGAATCCAGCCGTAACGTGGTAATGCCAGCAGGTCCTACAACTTCGTTGAATAGTCAACATTTTTTCATTCTTGGCCCAATCCCAATTATGCTTTGTAGTATCCTACACTTTTAGCACTCCTATTTCTTGGTAATGCCTTTGTCTGTTGCACTTGTTCTTCAGGAGTTTCTCTTAACTGTCTAGTTTTAGGCTTTTAGCTAAGATTAATCTGTTCATTTTCTCTCAAATTCAATCTTTGTCTCGTCCTTACTACTCGGTTTTGTGTGTTTCTCAGCTGAGTCTTGAGTCTGCTGATCTTCTCTCAACCCCACTTGTTACTTTTCCAGCTAAGTCAGGAAAATGTTCACAAAAAGGGAGAAAGAGTACTAAATTACTTTTCCAACTTGGGCTCTCAGTCAAGTCAACTCTCAAGGAAGAAGAAAAAGCTATTAAGTTTCCTGCAGCATATGTAAGCGGCTGAAAGTGCTTTTTACTTCTTTTTTTTTATGCTTAATTTTCAGATTTCTTGAGCTCCGTGACTGCTTATTAAAGCTAACAGAGTTTCTTGAACTATAATATAGCAATATAGGATAGTTTTTGTTTTCTCTGCGTTGAGATTGAAAAAGGATTTAGAGATTTCTGGATTGAAAAATTTGCGGTGTAATCAAGGAGTTGATTTTTGTATCGGTTTCTTGATTGTTTTTGGGTTCAGCAGGTGATTGCTTGGCCTTCTCTTGTTGAAGGATTGAGGGGTTGACTTGGCGTCTTTGGTGTTATTCTGTAGTTTTTGCCCCTTTTTAGGTGGGAAACCGGATTATTTGATGCTGTTGTGAGCAGGGATCTGCTGTAGCTATGGGAATTGGCAACAGATAGAAAGAAAATCAAGTGAGGCCCAAGGGGGTTATGGTCATAGAAGTGTGAATGGTTACTGATTAAGTTTCCCCTTTAGATCCTGCAGTTGGGTGTATGCAGCTTGGGAGTGTACTTTAATCAGTATAGTGCTGATTTACTGTGGAAATATTCGAGGTGTTCGGAGAATTGTGGAGTTTGATTACTCGTGTAATTGCTGCAAATTTACGCCTATTTTTGGGTACAACTATTGTTAGTCCTGCCTGATTTTCATTCCCTTTTTTGGTCATATTCCACTATAAGGATTTATCAGTTTGCACTACTGTAATATTGGCCGTTTAGTGTACAGTCTCAGCGGCATGGTGTCTTCTACATGGTGAATTGTCTTTGGAATGAAAAATATTCCCTACTTTTTTGGAGAATGATTTTTGTAACGTGTATGATATCCCCCAAAAGGAATTAGCTAAGTAGTTATGGAAAGTGGGAACGAACTTGTATCTACCTTAAGCTTTGCTTCATCTTCATATACATCAAATGGTTCCAGTAGCCACAATATGCCATCTGCTGGTCATGAGCCAGGGGCTAGTCTTGATTTGTTGACTTTGACTAAATTAAGTGGTAGTCTTGAGAAGCTTCTGCTTGATGCTGAGTTCGACTACAGTGATGCAGAGATAGTGGTCGAAGGAACTTCTGTGGGTGTAAATCGCTGTATCTTGGCCTCACGAAGTCCATTTTTCCATGATCTGTTTAAGAAGAGTAATGCTGGCTCTGCAAATGGAACTAAACCAAACTATGTCATGACAGAATTGGTGCCCCGAGGAAAGATTGGATATGAAACATTCATGGTTTTCTTGAATTATGTGTATAGTGGAAAACTCAAGTCTTCTCCAACTGAGGTTTCAACATGTGTTGATGAGTCTTGTGCTCATGATGCATGTGGCCCTGCAATCAACTATGCAGTGGAACTCATGTACGCTTCTGCAACGTTTCAGATGAATGAACTTGTTTTGGTTGTTCAGGTGTGCTCTAAATGCCTATTTGGTTACATGCTTCATTTTCGGTTATTCTGCTTGTTTTTGTACTAAACTTTGATGGTTTAATCTAGGCAATATGAGTGCTATATTCACATTGATGCCAACCATTCTGAAGTCAGAAAGGTTTTGAAATTGTAAATGAGCTGTTAATTCATAAGGGAAATACAGCACGTACTTTTGGCTTTTGATTTCTAGTCCACTCCAGCATGCAACCAATCAAGGATCAGAAAATGATTTTGCAGGGATAGGGAAAACTAAATGGAAGAACTTGTTCTGTGCTTCTAAAGTCGGATACACTTTCAAAACTCGATGTCAGTGATAGATATTCTTTATTGAACCTCCTTGTTAAGAACAACTCTAGAAAATGTTTCCAACTCTGGTTTTTATGTCTGGAAATTTACAAATTAGTGCTGAACGTTGGGAAATATAGTATGTGGGCATTTTTACCCAACAACTCATTTCCTAGTTTTTGGTTAGTTGAAACTTGCCTACATAAATGTAACACATATATAATCTGGTTTTATACGGAACCATGTTTCTGATTTATATCTTGATGCCAATCGCTGTAAACATGTTTCAGGGAATTCCAATTGCATGAGCTATATTGCTCAATTTGAAAGGGTTTAATTTTGCCACGTAAACATTGAGGCCGTTATTGTCTTAAACTCCATTGGATTACTCTTTGGCGTGCATTTCACTTTCTTTCTCACTGCAATTAAGTAGCCTGCATTAATTGATTGTGAAGTTTTCTTGAATTCATCATTCTTCATCTTAAAGTGCTTATTATGGTTTCGAGCTGTAGTTTCTATAACTAACTGTAAGAATGTTTTCATCTGCACCATGTACCAGCAAGCTCTTGTAAACTTGATGTTTAGATAAGTTGCATTAGCCTTTCCAATCAAGTTTATTCTATGCTTTAAATCAAGCTTGTTTCTTGCATTACTGTATCAACCAGTTCATTCTTTCAGCTTGCCTTGTTCCCAGTGTGTGGTATGCTTTTTGTAATAAAACAGATGTTCCTGAGTGCTATCTTGCCTTTAGAAACAGGTTTCACTAGAGGTGGCAATATGGATAAATGGTTCATAATTGGTTTTAACTTAATGGATGGTGGATGAAATTTATCCAATCCATTTAGATCCATTTAATAAATGGATCTAAATCGATTAAATAAAAACCAATTATCCATTTATAATCCATTTAAATATTTTGTTACTTTATTTTTGTATTATCATTTCTTGTAATATGAAGATACTTTTTATGTACTTATAAATTTTAGGTGTATTTGGACGAGAAAGAGGACAAAATACTTAGATCCTATCAAATCATTTTTGGACATGTATGTATTACAACTTTCTTATACATTATCAAACAGCTGCAAAATGTTAAGAACTTAGGTCAGTAAAGGAAACTTCCTGCAGGCAGCAGTTATGTGATTTGCACCTCTCAAAGAGAAGAAAGAGGGACAAAGTTCTCAAATATAATTAGCGTAATTGAGTTATATAGTGTGCTTATCCATTGCTTCATAACGGAAGGGGGAAGGGGGAAGGGGGAGGGGGGAGGGGGGGAACAGAGCATTTGGTGGAGCCACTTACATCAGCATAGCTCAGGTGAAACAATGGAACGGTTGGTTGCGACAGAATAAGCTCTTCATAGCAGAAAGCTGCGGGCCTTTGTATTGGATCAATAATTAATCAGTTCTCGAGAGTCCATTTTTAGTCATTTCCTTTCCATTTCTTTTATTTGGTTTTTAAGTAAATGGATATATGTGGTTTTTATGGATAATCCATATAGATCCATTTAATTTAATGGTTTTACTTTGGTTAACCATTTAAAACCAATACTATAAATGGATAATCCAAATCCATTTAATTATGGATTATATGGATGGATAAATGGTTCTTAATCCAAATTGCCACCTCTAGGTTTCACATCAGGTCCTTATAATTCTTTCTGGTGCTCATTTCTTTTGCATGCAGCGACGGCTTCTCAACTTTGTGGATAAGGCTTTTGTGGAAGATGTGATTCCCATAACTATAGTAGCCTTCCACTGCAAGCTGAACCAGCTTCTTTCACACAGTATCCAGAGAATAGCACGTTCAGATCTAGATGATCTTACTCTTGAGAAGGAGCTTCCACATGAAGTTCTGACTGATATCAAATCCTTTAGGAAACAGTATGACCAAGACCTGCAACATGACAATGGTGAAGTGAATTTCATCACTGACAAGAGAATCAGAAGGATACACAAAGCATTGGACTCTGATGATGTAGAATTGTTAAGATTACTTTTGGCTGAATCTGATATCACCTTGGATGCTGCTTTTGGCCTTCATTATGCTGCTGCCTATTGCAATCCTAAGGTGGTCACCGAGGTGCTCAGTCTGGGTAATGCTAATCTCAATCTTAGGAATTCTCGAGGATACACCGTACTTCATGTAGCAGCTAGGCGCAAGGATCCATCAGTAATTGTGGGCCTACTGAGCAAGGGAGCATGTGTCTCAGATTCTACAGATGATGGACGAACATCAATTACTATTTGCAGGAGGTTGACTAGGCCTAAGGATTACAATGAATCAACAAAGCAGGGACAGGAGACTAATAAAGACAAATTATGCATAGATGTCTTGGAGAGAGAAATGCTCAGAAATCCGCTTGCTGGTAATATGTCTATGTCCTCAATGATGGTGGCAGATGATTTGGTTATGAGGCTGCTGCTCCTCGAAAATAGAGGTAACATTCCCACCTACTAAAGAAGTTTTAACATACAGTCCGTCACATAGTTAACAAACATAAGTGACTTCAAGCTGAAACCATCCTTGAGAACTTCCCAAAAAAAAAAAAGGCTTCTTGAATGTGCATCCATTTGATTGCATTTGTAGATTATTTTCTTCATCTTAAAGCTCTTATGCATCAATGCCTGTGCTCTCGACATTGTTTCAGCAGTTATGAACACCAAACCTTCAGGCTGGTAATATGATATAAGAGTCAGAAAATTCAATTTCACTAGTGTCCACAGCCATTTGTTGGGTCCAATCTGTTCGGTTTCCTGGTGGAATGGAAATGATAATTAAATACAACATTCATTTAGGAACACACTTCAAGCCTCAACTAAATGTTGAGCAAATGGCCCAGGTGTCCAGAGGAATTTCTGATAAACTTCTGCCCTTCTAAAATGAGAATATGAATCAGAGCATATTTTGAGGGGCTTTCTTGAGATGTGGTTTCTTCGTCCTAACTGGTCATCAAATGTTCACTTTTCATTTGAGAAACATTTTGGCCCAGGTTATGCATCTTGTTTTTTAGACACAAATTAAAGGAGATGGTTCAATTTTCTGTTGCTTTCGACTATTCTGCGCCCGGAACATGTACCAACTTTACAAGAGTAATGCCTTGAGAGGTCATCTGACATTTAAGTGCCAAGAGAGTTCACTGGGCTCTGATTGTCTGTTGGAAAAACTGCTTCAGATTGTATCTGAAAGGAGGGAAAGTGTCCGTTCATAAGCGAGAAAAGATAGGATGAATATGATCCTCCTGAAGTAACAAAAATATACTTTTGTTTCTTTATGGAGTGCTGAGTTTTACTTTTCTTTATTTTATCAGCTTGTCAAGAAAAGTTTGATGATCCAGCTACTACTTGCCAAGGCAAAGAACTTTAATTTTGAGGGGCTTTCTTGAGATGTGGTTTCTTCTTCCTAACTAGTCATCAAATGTTTGCTTTTCATTTGAGAAACATTTTGGCCCAGGTTATGCGTCTTGTTTTTTAGACACAAATTAAAGGAGATAGTTCAATTTTCTGTTGCTTTTCGACTATTCTGCGCCCGGAACATGTACCAACTTTACAAGAGTAATGCCTTGAGAGGTCATCTGACATTTAAGTGCCAAGAGAGTTCATTGTGCTCTGATTGTCTGTTGGAAAAACTGCTTCAGATTGTATCTGAAAGGAGGGAAAGCGTCCGTTTATAAGCGAGAAAAGATAGGATGAATATGAGCCTCCTGAAGTAACAAAAGTATACTTTTGGTTCTTTATAGAGAGCTGAGTTTTACTTTTCTTTAATTTATCGGCTTGTCAAGAAAAGTCTGATGATCCAGCTACTACTTGCCAATGCAAAGAACTTTAATCTTGATGAGCTGCAGAAAGTCTGTCCTCTTAAAGTTAGTCCTTTAGCTCTAATGGAATGTTTGAGTGACAGGCTTCTCAAATTGATACTCAGTTTTGTTTTGTTTCTGCATTTGTTGTTTGTTGATATCCAATAGAATCATCTGAGATGAAAGGGTCCTAGTTAGATACATTTGTGTCATGTTCATTTCTTAAACAATCTCCAACTTCCAGAATTTGAATGTGTGCTCATATTTTGGGTTTTTCCGTGCCAGTGGCCCTCGCGCGAGTATTATTTCCACGAGAAGCTAAGCTAGCAATGGAAATAGCAAATGCACATTCAACGTCAGAGTTTGCTGGCCTTGCAGCATCTAAAGCCTCGTGTGGGAATCTGAGAGAGGTTGATTTAAATGAGATACCATACGAGCAAGTAAAACGACTTCAATTGCGGCTACAGGCCTTGCAGAAAACAGGTAATTACAATCTCAAATACTCTTGGAACTTTGAAATTAAAGTGACTACAAGTTTGGGGGTTGCCATTATCATCAATAAAAGTGGAAAGGACTTAGTCGTGCATTGAATGAGTAATTAATAAAGGTCCAAGTTTGGTGAGTTGGTCTCCTAGCTTCTGAAATTATCTTTGTTGAGCATTTTCTTCACTGATGAATATACCCTGTGCCCCCTGCTAATCTTGGAATATCCAACAGAGTATAAGAAAAAAGCAAAATGAACTTGCATTTCACATAGGATTTTTTTTTTCTTCTTGGGTAAGCTTCCTGAACTTCTCATTAATAATTAAGAGTACACCAGTGAAGGGGCATATCCCTTTGACTAGTACACCAAACGAAAGAGAATTCAAATCAGTAAGACTAAAAGCAAAGTAAGCAACTCTATACAAATATATACCTATCAGTATAAGAGTATCAAGACTTGAAAACAGTAAATGGAATTCTTCACTCAGTACAGAGCTGAGCATTTTCTTCGTTTCTTTCCACCTGTTTTTACCCCGCAATAATGTCACTTAGTTCTTTAAGAATCTATTGGATAACCAAAGTAGGAGGATATAACTTGTTTGAAAACCTTCCTATACCTGCTGTAGCATACATAGTGAACAGATGCTGCAAAAGCTAGTCTACAGACTGAAGGCACAAATGAATCTTAAGATCCACGTTTGATCATCAATAGGAGAGCTCACGATGCCACTCAATAGCCTGCCTAAACAAAAGACACTTACTCGGGACAGCCTCCCAAATCAATGCAGAGTAAGGGCATTAGAAAAAAATATGAGCAACAATTTCATCAGCAGCACAACAAAACTCACAGACAGGATTTATACGCAACCTCCACAAGCATAATCTGTCCTTCGTAGTTATCATTTTTCTACAAGCAAGCCAAAAAATATATGAAAACCGCAAGTGATGCTCCTTCCCCCAGACAACAGAGAACCATGGCACTTTAGGACTAGAAGCCACTAACTGCTTCATAGTTGATTTAGCAGAATAAATGGCACTCGCTGATTTCACATAGGAATTACTATTGCTAAATTCCTCTTTGGTTGTCTGAAGTCATACACATATCAGTATCACACAAGGAAAAAAAATCCTAAAGTTTTGCATATATTAACTGTAATGTACTAGAAATTTATAGTTTTGAAGAGAATGGTACCCTTCATTTGTCTGCTTACAATAATCCAAGATTGCAGTGAAATTTAAGCAAAGAAATGAAAAGCTATTTCACGTATTTACTAAGATTCTTAAGATAGTTGGAACGCTAAACTTAAAATTACCAAAAACCAGTATCTACTTTGTTGAGATTTGAAAAGATGATACATTTAAAGGTTCCAGGTGCAAGTCACTTTCCCTTTGGTTCATGGAGCATTGCAGGTACCATCTATATATATATATATATATATATCTAATATTGCAGTATCTTTTGTCATAACAGTGGAGACTGGCCGGCGCTTTTTCCCCAATTGCTCAGAAGTTCTGGATAGGTTCCTGGAGGATGACATGCAAGAAACTCTGCTCTTGGAGAATGGTCCACTGGAGGAGCACAGTACAAAGAAGATGCGATACATGGAACTTAAGGACGAGGTTTTGAAGGCTTTCGATAAAGATAAAGCTGAAAATAACTGGGTGGGCTTGTCATCGTCTTCCTCGTGCTCATCTTCTCCCAAGGCTATTGCTCACCACAAGGCTAAGAAAAGGCAATTGTTTTAAATTTTGCTCTTAGGTAGTGTTAGTCAGTGTGAAAATGTAATACCCCATAAACAGTTATATGTATACTTTGCCCTTATAGATTTTCTTTTCTTTCATCAGTCCAAATTTGGTTGACAGCAAGTCCATCTGTAAAATTTTCCCATAGGGAGTAAGCTTACACTCCGTGTAGGTATATGTCCTGATGATTACTGACTGAACAAAGAGGTTACTGTTATTTGTATAGTATTACTGCATCAGCGGTTCTTGAGGGGTAGAATTTTTCTTGTGATTTATGCTTTGAGATACAAAATATTATTACTAAGAGGGCAGGAATTTTCAACTGTTATAAAGCAGGAACTAAGCTGGAAATCTGTTGCACTAAAGTTTGAGAACGTTATGCGAGTGAATTAGGATCTTCTTTTCCTCCCCCTAGAGTCCTGCTTGAATTACTTGCCTTTTGTTTTTCTTTAATTGTTCTTTCTGTAAGAAAATCTCTTCAAAAGGACTAATGATACAATGTCAGAAGCAATTAGCAAAAGAACCACAAGATCAGCAGCAGAAATATGTGGTGGTGACAGAATACTATTACATTTCACTTTAACTAATAATCAATCCTATTTACAAGCCATGTGATTAAAACTGCTCTGCAAATCTTTCCGGTGTTTTGGACTGTACATATGAAATCTTCTTTTTTTGATCCAAAACGTCTTGTTTTTGGCTGGAAACTGACTAGGAGACTTTGACTTAGTATTCAACATTGGATTTAACAAACTCTAGCGCAGAGGAAACCAACCCTTCAATTCCAAGATCAGCTGTTGTGTCCAGAACTAGCTTTGGTACCTCACCAACATCATAATCCCAACACCCTGCATAGCCATCCAATAAGTTCTCCATTTCCTGCCAAGTGTTTGGCTTGTGCCAACTTGATCCATCAGCCGCCCCTCGCAGCTCAAGCCGTCTATGCCACTCACCTACATCCTGCGGCTTACATTCGACGACAACAAGCCGAGCATTAGTCTCGGCTGCCAACTTGATTAGCCGGTCAAGGTGGGCCCTACGAGAAAGCGGCGAATCGATGACTACACTCAGCCCCAAGCTAAGCTGAGCTGAGGCCACCTTCCAGATAACTTCATAGGATAAGTCATTTAGGAGTTTAGATGCTGTAGCAGGAGAGGCTAACATGAGGGTTTCTTGCAATGATTTTGTGCAGTCTCTGAAATGGTCTTTGTCTATTAGAGGGCATCTTAGGGCCTTGGCCAGGGAATGAGCTAGTGTACTCTTACCACTTCCTGGATGGCCTTTCATTGCTATGATAATTGGCCTTTCTTGATTATCAGCATCACCATTCGCTTTGATCCTTGTCTCCATTAGAAGGGGTATGAGCAAGATTAACAGAATCTGCTCTGCTTATATCCAATTGAAGATGGCTGAACTTGAAGGATTGAATGTGGAGATGAAGATTGAAGACAATTCTTGTATAAACCGAAGTTATCAAGATAGTTGGAAATCTTTGTCCAATCTTAAGAGTGACACGTCAGTAAGGCTTATCCCTACAACCTTTTTTTTCAAGATTTGTTGGTCCCATCTCGTTAAAAGAAAAAAAAAAGATTCCAATTAATTAGATAAAAATTTAATGAAGATTATGACACCACATTTAGATAATGTTTGACAAAATTGATCAATCTTTGTACATCATTAGTGTACAAAAGTTATTTAAAGTAGAGGGGTCGAGATATTTTAGTACCAATGTGATAAGATCAAATTTCTAGGTTAAAGGTGAATAAAACTAATGATAGACTAATTCAAAAGCTTTACCATTTTACCAGTTAACCCATCATTCCTAGGAATGGCAATGGGGCGGTTGCCCGCGGGGGCTCTCAGGGCGGGAGCGGGGGGGGGGGGGAATTTTTTCCCCCCGTTTAGAAACGGGGCAGGGGTGTTGCCCCGCGGGGGGCTCTCGGGACGGGGGGGAATTTTTTCCCCCCGTTTAGAAAAGGAGCGGGGGGCGGGGGAGTATACCCCCGTCCCGCCACCCGCAAAAAAAAATTATATATATAAATAATTATAGATAATATATAATTTAATTAGTTATAAACTTATGATAATAATATTATTAGTTAGATGTATTATATAATGTATATTAGTGTATGTAATATAATTGATATTATCAATTATACGAATAATTAGACATGCCTACTAATAGAATTTATTAATTAGTTATACTAAATTTACTAATACATTTATACTAAATTTCTAATTACACTTAATAGAATAACACTTTTTTCTCAAAAAAAAGCACAAACACAATAATGAATTAGTGATTGTTTTTATGAGTTTCAATTCAAAAATTACAATGAATAATAACTTGATGATGTGTTGATATTTTAGTACTTGATTATTTATTAAAATTTAACAATAATAAAATTTTATTAACCCCGCGGGGAAAATTTTATTAAGGCACCCGCGGAGGAAGCGGGGCGGGACGGGGCGGGGGACGGGGCGGGGGTCGGAGGGAATTAATAGGCAACGGGGTGGCCCCTCCCCCTCCCCAACCCCGCCCCGTTATCATCCCTAATCATTCCTAGGAATGTGGAGCGGCATGCCATTCTTAACAACTTTATGGAAAAAGACATTTAGCTACAAGCTGATTATTTTTAAACTTTGTTCATGTAATTTTTTTAACTATTTAATTCTCAGGAATTTTATTTGATAAACCCTATCAAGCAAGCACAAAGGAATTGGGGAAAACAAGTTTTTTTTTTTTTTAAATATTTGTTAAGATCTAAAGGTTTCATTAACATGACATGCCATTGTGCCAGAAAAATAGCAATAAATTGTTTTGCGGAGTTTAGACTAACTTAGCTATTTCATTTCATGTAATTATAGCAAAAGAATACTTGAAAAGAATCAATGACAAGTTTTAGGAACTCCGGGCTATAAACAAATTTTATGTCCCACCTGACACAAAAAAAGAATATTGGCATGGTTGTAAATTGGTATCAATACACTACTACCAGTTAAAATGGTTGAAAACAATTACCACTTGAAAATTGAAATATGATGCAGACAAAAAGAAATAATAAACTATGGACGCAAGATTTGCCATATATATATATATATATATATATATATATATATTTATAGCATTTTTGTATTATGCGTCCTTAAGGTAAATGATAAGCATCCAAAATGTAAGGGATGGACTTACTTCAAATGTTAAACGTTATCATCTACCCCTTAAATTCAGCAAACTTCTTTAGTAACGAAATTTTAAACTTTTTCAGACAACTAACATTTGAACCCATCTCTTATCATGTAATTTGAGACACAGAACATAACAATATATATATATATATATATATATATATATATATATACACACATATAAGACGCAGATCCAAGCATGTCTAATGTTGGTCCATTTATTATTTTGTTCCTAACGACTCTAACATTAAAATAATATGACAAAAAGAAATGACTTTAATTTGGACAACTTGGCTCTTAAGCTTCTAACTCGTGCGTGAGGTTCACTAAAAACTAACTCTCTTCAATCGCCTCTTTAAATGTGTCTGGCATTTCAATTGAGTCTTGTACTGCTCAAACCATAGTTTGAAGCGACTCATTAAGTTTATTGGTACGAGCACACGTCATTGGATTTTTTTTTTGTCAAAGTCAGCAGATTTTTGGACGACTTTTTACTACCCTTTAACCCCGTGAGAACCCTCAAAAGCCGGCAACTTTTGTAGGTCTCACAGAAGACTAATATACTAACCACCCAAACCCCTCCAACCCCGATGTGGGATATCAACCTTCACAAGGGAGCCTGCCAGACCTAAAGAGACCCCATACCCCCCGTGACTGAGGCTGATGTCTTTTTTGTCAAAGTCAGCAGACTTTTGGACGACTTTTTACTACCCTTTAACCCCGTGAGAACCCTCAAAAGCCGGCAACTTTTGAAGGTCTCACAGGAAACTAATATACTAACCACCCAAACCCCCCAACCCCGATGTGGGATATCAACCAATGTTTTAAAAATCGGACCGTTAATTGAACCGGTGACGTGAAAGGGTTGAAGTTCAAAAGGTCGGACTGGTTCAACCTCGATTCAATGAATTTAAAAAAAATAATTTATATAAATATTTATGCACAAAATAAGACATGTAATGGACTAATTTAATACATTATATGATGAAAAGTTTACTATTTTTGAATAACTTGATTTTTTAAAAATAAAATTTTTAAATTATAAGTTAAAACAAATAAATTTCATTTCAATTTCAATTATATCTACCAAAAAAATCTTAGATCTAACCCAAAAATATCATAATATTATAAAATTATACAAAATTCATGTCTATGAGAATTTAGATTTTGTGAACTTAAATTTTAATTTACGTTTTGGGATTTAGAGATTGCAATTTAAAAAAGGAATTTTGGAGTTCGAAAGAAGTCAAGAGAATCGAAAATAGAAATGCAAACTTAATAAGAAATAAAAAATGAGATAAAACTGAGTGGTTGTGGCATTGAATAATTTGGGTTAAAGAAAAATAATTCTTTTTTAACCTTTTTCAATTTAATGGACAAAAATAAAATTAAAAGATGGAAGAAAACGTCAATAAATTAAAAATAAAGTGGTTTGATTAAAAAGAGAGTGACAAAAAAAAGAGGAGAGAGAGAGAGTGTGTGTGTGTGTGTGTTGAAGATTAAAAAGAAAGAGCCATGAGATGATTAGATTTTGTAAAAAAAATGAAAAAAAGAAATATGAGTTTTTGTTTTATATAAATAAGTTATCAGAAAAAAACTAATAAGATGTGATGGTGCAATGGTTACTACATTGGTCTTTTATTACAAAGATCTTGAGTTTGAATCTTGATAGCTGCATTTTGCAAAACGTAAAAAAAAAAAAAAAAAAAAAAACTTGAAAACCAGAAACCGCCGGTTCAATCCGGTCCGGCAGTTTTCACAGTTTAACCGGTTTTTGACCGATTTTCTAACCTGGTCAACTATAGCATAGAACCGGACCGGAGCCATGGCCGGTTCGCGGTCCAATCGATCGACCCGACCGATCCGATCCGGTTTTCAAAACACTGATATCAACCTCCACAAGAGAGCCTGCCAGACCTAAAGAGACCCCATACACATCATTGGATCGAAATATATATATGTGTGTGTGTGTGTGTGTGTGTGTGTGTGTGACACACACTCACTACTGCAGCAAAACGAAAAAGGAATCAGCTCATCAACTACAAAACCAAAGGAGAGGAATCAAAGCCCGAGCATGCCAATGGACACCATAAACTTGGGCCAGGATCCCTTTGGATACCTTACAAAATTTCACACCATAAACTATTTCATTCAAGAAGAAAATTGGAATCGATCTTTGTACGTATGATTACAATTACGATTCTGTAACCTCTTGTTCCAGTTTTGTGTCGATTTTGATTCCTTCTAGTTATGATTGTGGTTCTTTCTGGTTATGATTTCAGTCAATGTTTTAGTCCCGATTGCAATTCCCTAAACCCAGTTCCAATTTTGAAGGTATAAGCCACTGGTCCAGGTCCAATTATGTTTTGGTTCTAATTTTTACTGTGGACAAATCTACTTGCATAGGATTTCTATGTTGTTATTGCATATTTTTACTATTTAAACATTAAACTCAACAAAATTTAAAGAAAAAATTGAGAAAGAATTAAACCTTTGGAACCTTTAAGACTGGCAAATATAATTAATGAATTTGGTTAACAAGTGCCTAGTGGGACTCATTAAGTTGTTCGTTTTTTAGTAAATGTGTTTATTAATTTAGGAAAGTGTCCATATTTACGGGTGCAACAAATATGAGTGAGAATCTGTATTTCGGTTTATTTAATAGATTTTAAAATGGGGAGCTTTTAAATTTTGTAAAAACTAGTTCAATAAAATTTATTTTTTAAAATAAATAGTTCAATAACAATTTTTACAAAAAAAAAAAAAAAGAAATTGCATGCAAGCTTCATGACTTCAACATTGGGGTTAAATAAATAGTTTGTTTGAAAGCTGATGCGACTGCCAAAAACAAGATCTGAGCTGAGCTGCGACGGGCTGAGCGAGCTGAGAGGGAGCGAGCTGGCGAGCTGGGCTGGTGAGCTGTCAAGGACGCAACCCGAGCTGAGCTGCTACGAACAGAGCTGGCTGAGTGCAGCCGAGCTGAGAGGGAGCGAGCTGGCGAGCTGGTCAGGTGAACGAGCCGACCTGCAAATGGACAGACGGTGGGGCTAACAGAGAGTGGCCGAACTGATAGGCCGAATTGACGGGGAGAGAACGGACGACCTGTCCTGCAGAGAGGGAAATAAACGGAGGGACTTGTGTCGTCTTGTGGTGCTGTATATATAGGCTTGATGGGTGGTAGTTTCCATATAGGAGTCAAAGTCCCCTTAGGGTTCGGAGTCTTTCTAGGGTTTCATACAACCACCCCTGAAGATCCGGAGGCGGCGGCCCATCAGGCCCACTTCATGGAGAGGCGGCGGCTGCAGCCGAGCTGACCTCCCTCTTCTCCGAGCTGCTCTGTCCGAGCTGTCATATCACAATATCCGAGCTGACATGTGGCATCCGTAGATTAGTTGGCCGAACTGATAGGTCATCATATCCGAACTGACACGTGGCTACTGGGAAATTTGCCCCACTACACTAGCCCCCCTTTGAGTCTAGAGTCATCGAAAAGTCGCATGAGTCTAGACCAAGTTTTTTGGCGAAGAGTCAGTTCGGTGTAAGACCCATGATTCCACGATTGCGGCCCTTGCTTGAGTAACTTGTAAGACCGAACTGAGTAGGACCAGTTCGTTTTTTGTATGACCTCCTCTTTTATAAATAGACTCTTGTGGGCTGAATAGACTTTTGTTTCTTTTACACTTAGCAAAATTTTTCATTCATGTCTTTCTTATCATGCTGTCTAAATACACTTGCGCGAACAGACCCCGGGGCTAGCGCGCGAACTGACTTCCAAATAGTTCATATATTTGCACGAAAAGATAGGACCATGCGTGACCAAACAACTCAGGTCATGTATGGACAGAGTGAGTGAGTTTTAATGAAAGAGCCTTATACTCGGACTCGTTATTGGAGGTCCTGAAGTCGAACCTCAAGACGCAAGCCAATTCTCCCCCCGTAGGGCTGATTAGGAGGGGTCCAACTCCACACCCTGACTTGTTACTCTATCAATATACGATGTCTAGGTTGGGATGGCCTGTCCAGCAACCTCCTTGGTTTCTTTGGCCTGTACAGCCTCTCTGACCTGTTTGGCTTCTGCAGCTTCTCCGACCTGCTCGGCCTCAGCTGCATCTCAGGTCAGCTCGGCCTCGGCAGCTCTCGCGGCATGTATGACCTTGGCAGCTTCTCCGACCTGTTCGGCCCTCAGCTGCGTCTCAGGTCAGCTCGGCCTCGGCAGCTCTCGCGACTCAGCTGCGTCTCAGGTCAGCTCGGCCTCGACGGCTCTCGCGGCATGTATGACCTTGGCAGCTTCTCCGACCTGTTCGGCCCTCAGCTGCGTCTCAGGTCAGCTCGGCCTCGGCAGCTCTCGCGGCATGTATGACCTCGGCAGGTTTTCCGACATGCTCAACCTCAGTTGCGTCTCAGGTCAGCTCAGCCTCAGCAGCTCTCGCGGCATGTATGACCTCGGCAGGTTCTCCGACCTGTTCGGCCTCAGCTGCGTCTCAGGTCAGCTTTGCCTTAGCTGCTCTTGCTGCATGTATGACCTCGACAGCTTCTCCGACCTGCTCGGCCTCAGCTGCGTCTCAGGTCAGCTCGGCCTCGGCAGCTCTCGCGGCATGTATGACCTCGGCAGGTTCTCCGACCTGTTCGGCCTCAACTGCGTCTCAGGTCAGCTCTGCCTTAGCTGCTCTTGCTGCATGTATGACCTCGACAGCTTCTCCGACCTGCTCGGCCTCAGCTGCGACTCAGGTCAGCTCTGTCTTAGTTTCTCCTGTTCACCCTTCAAGCGATTAGCTTCCACTGCATTAGCCTTCTCGTGAGCTCGGTCCAGCATCTCCCGAACTGACTTGGGAGGTTTCTCCACGAACTCGGTATATAGTTTCTGTTTGCGTAGTCCGTTGATGAAGGCGGCCATGACGACCTTATCGTCCCGATCCCGGATCTGGAGGGACTCATTGTTGAATCGGACCATGTATTCGCGCAGCGATTCCTCGGACCTTTGCTGAACTGTCATCAGGTGAGCAGTACTCTTGGAAAAGGCTCGCGACGAGATGAACTGAGCTGAGAACAGTCGCGCGAGTTGGCTGAAGGACCGAACTGACCTGGGGGGGAGTCCCTGGAACCACTGGCGTGCCTTTCCCTCCAGGAACATTGGAAAAGTCTTACATCTAACTGCATCAGCTGCCGTTTGTAGGCGCATTTGTGTCAAGAATGTGAACAGATGATCCTCCGGATCCGTAGTCGCGTCGTAGGATTTCATGGTCGGTATTTTAAACTTCGCAGGCAGCGGGTAGTTCTCATATCAGGGACAAAGGGAGAGGCGATGTACCTGTCCGCCTCAGAATCCAACAGCAGGTCCAGCTCGTCCTGCACCTGGTGCGGCTCTCTCTGCTGGGAGAGCTCTCCCCTTGAATGCCTTCGGAAGAGCTCCGGGTGCTCAGCTCGTGAGTGTTTGTGAGAAGGCTCCACGACGTTGACCTGTTCACGCGTGAGCTCCCGGCGCACCCGCTTGGGCCGGGGGTTAGGGCTCCCTGTTCGGGATTCTGACAGCCCATCTCCTTGGCTCTTTAGCCCCTGGCCAGGATCACCTACTGCCTGCCCCTTGAGGTAATTCACAACTGCCTCAAAAGTTGGCAGGTTCCCTGCCACCGCCTGGACCAACTGCTCCGGCGAAATTCCTGAGAGCCCCACACCCTCGTCTCCCTTGGATCCATCGGCATTCCTCTGGGACCTCGTTCTTGGCATGATTCGCGAGAGAAGAATTACGTGTTCCCACAGACGGCGCCAATTGATGCGACTGCCAAAAACAAGATCTGAGCTGAGCTGCGACGGGCTGAGCGAGCTGAGAGGGAGCGAGCTGGCGAGCTGGGCTGGTGAGCTGTCAAGGACGCAACCCGAGCTGAGCTGCTACGAACAGAGCTGGCTGAGTGCAGCCGAGCTGAGAGGGAGCGAGCTGGCGAGCTGGTCAGGTGAACGAGCCGACCTGCAAATGGACAGACGGTGGGGCTAACAGAGAGTGGCCGAACTGATAGGCCGAATTGACGGGGAGAGAACGGACGACCTGTCCTGCAGAGAGGGAAATAAACGGAGGGACTAGAGTCCCCGGAATAGCTCCGACGGCCAAGTCAGTAGAGCTCAAGAGTAGAGCAACAGTAGAGAGAACTGTGGATGGCATACCTTGTGTCGTCTTGTGGTGCTGTATATATAGGCTTGATGGGTGGTAGTTTCCATATAGGAGTCAAAGTCCCCTTAGGGTTCGGAGTCTTTCTAGGGTTTCATACAACCACCCCTGAAGATCCGGAGGCGGCGGCCCATCAGGCCCACTTCATGGAGAGGCGGCGGCTGCAGCCGAGCTGACCTCCCTCTTCTCCGAGCTGCTCTGTCCGAGCTGTCATATCACAATATCCGAGCTGACATGTGGCATCCGTAGATTAGTTGGCCGAACTGATAGGTCATCATATCCGAACTGACACGTGGCTACTGGGAAATTTGCCCCACTACACTAGCCCCCCTTTGAGTCTAGAGTCATCGAAAAGTCGCATGAGTCTAGACCAAGTTTTTTGGCGAAGAGTCAGTTCGGTGTAAGACCCATGATTCCACGATTGCGGCCCTTGCTTGAGTAACTTGTAAGACCGAACTGAGTAGGACCAGTTCGTTTTTTGTATGACCTCCTCTTTTATAAATAGACTCTTGTGGGCTGAATAGACTTTTGTTTCTTTTACACTTAGCAAAATTTTTCATTCATGTCTTTCTTATCATGCTGTCTAAATACACTTGCGCAAACAGACCCCGGGCTAGCGCGCGAACTGACTTCCAAATAGTTCATATATTTGCACGAAAAGATAGGACCATGCGTGACCAAACAACTCAGGTCATGTATGGACAGAGTGAGTGAGTTTTAATGAAAGAGCCTTATACTCGGACTCGTTATTGGAGGTCCTGAAGTCGAACCTCAAGACGCAAGCCAATTCTCCCCCCGTAGGGCTGATTAGGAGGGGTCCAACTCCACACCCTGACTTGTTACTCTATCAATATACGATGTCTAGGTTGGGATGGCCTGTCCAGCAACCTCCTTGGTTTCTTTGGCCTGTACAGCCTCTCTGACCTGTTTGGCTTCTGCAGCTTCTCCGACCTGCTCGGCCTCAGCTGCATCTCAGGTCAGCTCGGCCTCGGCAGCTCTCGCGGCATGTATGACCTTGGCAGCTTCTCCGACCTGTTCGGCCCTCAGCTGCGTCTCAGGTCAGCTCGGCCTCGGCAGCTCTCGCGACTCAGCTGCGTCTCAGGTCAGCTTGGGCTCGACGGCTCTCGCGGCATGTATGACCTTGGCAGCTTCTCCGACCTGTTCGGCCCTCAGCTGCGTCTCAGGTCAGCTCGGCCTCGGCAGCTCTCGCGACTCAGCTGCGTCTCAGGTCAGCTCGGCCTCGACGGCTCTCGCGGCATGTATGACCTTGGCAGCTTTTCCGACCTGTTCGGCCCTCAGCTGCGTCTCAGGTCAGCTCGGCCTCGGCAGCTCTCGCGGCATGTATGACCTCGGCAGGTTTTTCCGACATGCTCAACCTCAGTTGCGTCTCAGGTCAGCTCAGCCTCAGCAGCTCTCGCGGCATGTATGACCTCGGCAGGTTCTCCGACCTGTTCGGCCTCAGCTGCGTCTCAGGTCAGCTTTGCCTTAGCTGCTCTTGCTGCATGTATGACCTCGACAGCTTCTCCGACCTGCTCGGCCTCAGCTGCGTCTCAGGTCAGCTCGGCCTCGGCAGCTCTCGCGGCATGTATGACCTCGGCAGGTTCTCCGACCTGTTCGGCCTCAACTGCGTCTCAGGTCAGCTCTGCCTTAGCTGCTCTTGCTGCATGTATGACCTCGACAGCTTCTCCGACCTGCTCGGCCTCAGCTGCGTCTCAGGTCAGCTCTGTCTTAGTTTCTCCTGTTCACCCTTCAAGCGATTAGCTTCCACTGCATTAGCCTTCTCGTGAGCTCGGTCCAGCATCTCCCGAACTGACTTGGGAGGTTTCTCCACGAACTCGGTATATAGTTTCTGTTTGCGTAGTCCGTTGATGAAGGCGGCCATGACGACCTTATCGTCCCGATCCCGGATCTGGAGGGACTCATTGTTGAATCGGACCATGTATTCGCGCAGCGATTCCTCGGACCTTTGCTGAACTGTCATCAGGTGAGCAGTACTCTTGGAAAAGGCTCGCGACGAGATGAACTGAGCTGAGAACAGTCGCGCGAGTTGGCTGAAGGACCGAACTGACCTGGGGGGGAGTCCCTGGAACCACTGGCGTGCCTTTCCCTCCAGGAACATTGGAAAAGTCTTACATCTAACTGCATCAGCTGCCGTTTGTAGGCGCATTTGTGTCAAGAATGTGAACAGATGATCCTCCGGATCCGTAGTCGCGTCGTAGGATTTCATGGTCGGTATTTTAAACTTCGCAGGCAGCGGGTAGTTCTCAATATCAGGGACAAAGGGAGAGGCGATGTACCTGTCCGCCTCAGAATCCAACAGCAGGTCCAGCTCGTCCTGCACCTGGTGCGGCTCTCTCTGCTGGGAGAGCTCTCCCCTTGAATGCCTTCGGAAGAGCTCCGGGTGCTCAGCTCGTGAGTGTTTGTGAGAAGGCTCCACGACGTTGACCTGTTCACGCGTGAGCTCCCGGCGCACCCGCTTGGGCCGGGGGTTAGGGCTCCCTGTTCGGGATTCTGACAGCCCATCTCCTTGGCTCTTTAGCCCCTGGCCAGGATCACCTACTGCCTGCCCCTTGAGGTAATTCACAACTGCCTCAAAAGTTGGCAGGTTCCCTGCCACCGCCTGGACCAACTGCTCCGGCGAAATTCCTGAGAGCCCCACACCCTCGTCTCCCTTGGATCCATCGGCATTCCTCTGGGACCTCGTTCTTGGCATGATTCGCGAGAGAAGAATTACGTGTTCCCACAGACGGCGCCAATTGATGCGACTGCCAAAAACAAGATCTGAGCTGAGCTGCGACGGGCTGAGCGAGCTGAGAGGGAGCGAGCTGGCGAGCTGGGCTGGTGAGCTGTCAAGGACGCAACCCGAGCTGAGCTGCTACGAACAGAGCTGGCTGAGTGCAGCCGAGCTGAGAGGGAGCGAGCTGGCGAGCTGGTCAGGTGAACGAGCCGACCTGCAAATGGACAGACGGTGGGGCTAACAGAGAGTGGCCGAACTGATAGGCCGAATTGACGGGGAGAGAACGGACGACCTGTCCTGCAGAGAGGGAAATAAACGGAGGGACTAGAGTCCCCGGAATAGCTCCGACGGCCAAGTCAGTAGAGCTCAAGAGTAGAGCAACAGTAGAGAGAACTGTGGATGGCATACCTTGTGTCGTCTTGTGGTGCTGTATATATAGGCTTGATGGGTGGTAGTTTCCATATAGGAGTCAAAGTCCCCTTAGGGTTCGGAGTCTTTCTAGGGTTTCATACAACCACCCCTGAAGATCCGGAGGCGGCGGCCCATCAGGCCCACTTCATGGAGAGGCGGCGGCTGCAGCCGAGCTGACCTCCCTCTTCTCCGAGCTGCTCTGTCCGAGCTGTCATATCACAATATCCGAGCTGACATGTGGCATCCGTAGATTAGTTGGCCGAACTGATAGGTCATCATATCCGAACTGACACGTGGCTACTGGGAAATTTGCCCCACTACACTAGCCCCCCTTTGAGTCTAGAGTCATCGAAAAGTCGCATGAGTCTAGACCAAGTTTTTTGGCGAAGAGTCAGTTCGGTGTAAGACCCATGATTCCACGATTGCGGCCCTTGCTTGAGTAACTTGTAAGACCGAACTGAGTAGGACCAGTTCGTTTTTTGTATGACCTCCTCTTTTATAAATAGACTCTTGTGGGCTGAATAGACTTTTGTTTCTTTTACACTTAGCAAAATTTTTCATTCATGTCTTTCTTATCATGCTGTCTAAATACACTTGCGCAAACAGACCCCGGGCTAGCGCGCGAACTGACTTCCAAATAGTTCATATATTTGCACGAAAAGATAGGACCATGCGTGACCAAACAACTCAGGTCATGTATGGACAGAGTGAGTGAGTTTTAATGAAAGAGCCTTATACTCGGACTCGTTATTGGAGGTCCTGAAGTCGAACCTCAAGACGCAAGCCAATTCTCCCCCCGTAGGGCTGATTAGGAGGGGTCCAACTCCACACCCTGACTTGTTACTCTATCAATATACGATGTCTAGGTTGGGATGGCCTGTCCAGCAACCTCCTTGGTTTCTTTGGCCTGTACAGCCTCTCTGACCTGTTTGGCTTCTGCAGCTTCTCCGACCTGCTCGGCCTCAGCTGCATCTCAGGTCAGCTCGGCCTCGGCAGCTCTCGCGGCATGTATGACCTTGGCAGCTTCTCCGACCTGTTCGGCCCTCAGCTGCGTCTCAGGTCAGCTCGGCCTCGGCAGCTCTCGCGACTCAGCTGCGTCTCAGGTCAGCTTGGGCTCGACGGCTCTCGCGGCATGTATGACCTTGGCAGCTTCTCCGACCTGTTCGGCCCTCAGCTGCGTCTCAGGTCAGCTCGGCCTCGGCAGCTCTCGCGACTCAGCTGCGTCTCAGGTCAGCTCGGCCTCGACGGCTCTCGCGGCATGTATGACCTTGGCAGCTTTTCCGACCTGTTCGGCCCTCAGCTGCGTCTCAGGTCAGCTCGGCCTCGGCAGCTCTCGCGGCATGTATGACCTCGGCAGGTTTTCCGACATGCTCAACCTCAGTTGCGTCTCAGGTCAGCTCAGCCTCAGCAGCTCTCGCGGCATGTATGACCTCGGCAGGTTCTCCGACCTGTTCGGCCTCAGCTGCGTCTCAGGTCAGCTTTGCCTTAGCTGCTCTTGCTGCATGTATGACCTCGACAGCTTCTCCGACCTGCTCGGCCTCAGCTGCGTCTCAGGTCAGCTCGGCCTCGGCAGCTCTCGCGGCATGTATGACCTCGGCAGGTTCTCCGACCTGTTCGGCCTCAACTGCGTCTCAGGTCAGCTCTGCCTTAGCTGCTCTTGCTGCATGTATGACCTCGACAGCTTCTCCGACCTGCTCGGCCTCAGCTGCGTCTCAGGTCAGCTCTGTCTTAGTTTCTCCTGTTCACCCTTCAAGCGATTAGCTTCCACTGCATTAGCCTTCTCGTGAGCTCGGTCCAGCATCTCCCGAACTGACTTGGGAGGTTTCTCCACGAACTCGGTATATAGTTTCTGTTTGCGTAGTCCGTTGATGAAGGCGGCCATGACGACCTTATCGTCCCGATCCCGGATCTGGAGGGACTCATTGTTGAATCGGACCATGTATTCGCGCAGCGATTCCTCGGACCTTTGCTGAACTGTCATCAGGTGAGCAGTACTCTTGGAAAAGGCTCGCGACGAGATGAACTGAGCTGAGAACAGTCGCGCGAGTTGGCTGAAGGACCGAACTGACCTGGGGGGGAGTCCCTGGAACCACTGGCGTGCCTTTCCCTCCAGGAACATTGGAAAAGTCTTACATCTAACTGCATCAGCTGCCGTTTGTAGGCGCATTTGTGTCAAGAATGTGAACAGATGATCCTCCGGATCCGTAGTCGCGTCGTAGGATTTCATGGTCGGTATTTTAAACTTCGCAGGCAGCGGGTAGTTCTCAATATCAGGGACAAAGGGAGAGGCGATGTACCTGTCCGCCTCAGAATCCAACAGCAGGTCCAGCTCGTCCTGCACCTGGTGCGGCTCTCTCTGCTGGGAGAGCTCTCCCCTTGAATGCCTTCGGAAGAGCTCCGGGTGCTCAGCTCGTGAGTGTTTGTGAGAAGGCTCCACGACGTTGACCTGTTCACGCGTGAGCTCCCGGCGCACCCGCTTGGGCCGGGGGTTAGGGCTCCCTGTTCGGGATTCTGACAGCCCATCTCCTTGGCTCTTTAGCCCCTGGCCAGGATCACCTACTGCCTGCCCCTTGAGGTAATTCACAACTGCCTCAAAAGTTGGCAGGTTCCCTGCCACCGCCTGGACCAACTGCTCCGGCGAAATTCCTGAGAGCCCCACACCCTCGTCTCCCTTGGATCCATCGGCATTCCTCTGGGACCTCGTTCTTGGCATGATTCGCGAGAGAAGAATTACGTGTTCCCACAGACGGCGCCAATTGATGCGACTGCCAAAAACAAGATCTGAGCTGAGCTGCGACGGGCTGAGCGAGCTGAGAGGGAGCGAGCTGGCGAGCTGGGCTGGTGAGCTGTCAAGGACGCAACCCGAGCTGAGCTGCTACGAACAGAGCTGGCTGAGTGCAGCCGAGCTGAGAGGGAGCGAGCTGGCGAGCTGGTCAGGTGAACGAGCCGACCTGCAAATGGACAGACGGTGGGGCTAACAGAGAGTGGCCGAACTGATAGGCCGAATTGACGGGGAGAGAACGGACGACCTGTCCTGCAGAGAGGGAAATAAACGGAGGGACTAGAGTCCCCGGAATAGCTCCGACGGCCAAGTCAGTAGAGCTCAAGAGTAGAGCAACAGTAGAGAGAACTGTGGATGGCATACCTTGTGTCGTCTTGTGGTGCTGTATATATAGGCTTGATGGGTGGTAGTTTCCATATAGGAGTCAAAGTCCCCTTAGGGTTCGGAGTCTTTCTAGGGTTTCATACAACCACCCCTGAAGATCCGGAGGCGGCGGCCCATCAGGCCCACTTCATGGAGAGGCGGCGGCTGCAGCCGAGCTGACCTCCCTCTTCTCCGAGCTGCTCTGTCCGAGCTGTCATATCACAATATCCGAGCTGACATGTGGCATCCGTAGATTAGTTGGCCGAACTGATAGGTCATCATATCCGAACTGACACGTGGCTACTGGGAAATTTGCCCCACTACACTAGCCCCCCTTTGAGTCTAGAGTCATCGAAAAGTCGCATGAGTCTAGACCAAGTTTTTTGGCGAAGAGTCAGTTCGGTGTAAGACCCATGATTCCACGATTGCGGCCCTTGCTTGAGTAACTTGTAAGACCGAACTGAGTAGGACCAGTTCGTTTTTTGTATGACCTCCTCTTTTATAAATAGACTCTTGTGGGCTGAATAGACTTTTGTTTCTTTTACACTTAGCAAAATTTTTCATTCATGTCTTTCTTATCATGCTGTCTAAATACACTTGCGCGAACAGACCCCGGGCTAGCGCGCGAACTGACTTCCAAATAGTTCATATATTTGCACGAAAAGATAGGACCATGCGTGACCAAACAACTCAGGTCATGTATGGACAGAGTGAGTGAGTTTTAATGAAAGAGCCTTATACTCGGACTCGTTATTGGAGGTCCTGAAGTCGAACCTCAAGACGCAAGCCAATTCTCCCCCCGTAGGGCTGATTAGGAGGGGTCCAACTCCACACCCTGACTTGTTACTCTATCAATATACGATGTCTAGGTTGGGATGGCCTGTCCAGCAACCTCCTTGGTTTCTTTGGCCTGTACAGCCTCTCTGACCTGTTTGGCTTCTGCAGCTTCTCCGACCTGCTCGGCCTCAGCTGCATCTCAGGTCAGCTCGGCCTCGGCAGCTCTCGCGGCATGTATGACCTTGGCAGCTTCTCCGACCTGTTCGGCCCTCAGCTGCGTCTCAGGTCAGCTCGGCCTCGGCAGCTCTCGCGACTCAGCTGCGTCTCAGGTCAGCTTGGGCTCGACGGCTCTCGCGGCATGTATGACCTTGGCAGCTTCTCCGACCTGTTCGGCCCTCAGCTGCGTCTCAGGTCAGCTCGGCCTCGGCAGCTCTCGCGACTCAGCTGCGTCTCAGGTCAGCTCGGCCTCGACGGCTCTCGCGGCATGTATGACCTTGGCAGCTTTTCCGACCTGTTCGGCCCTCAGCTGCGTCTCAGGTCAGCTCGGCCTCGGCAGCTCTCGCGGCATGTATGACCTCGGCAGGTTTTCCGACATGCTCAACCTCAGTTGCGTCTCAGGTCAGCTCAGCCTCAGCAGCTCTCGCGGCATGTATGACCTCGGCAGGTTCTCCGACCTGTTCGGCCTCAGCTGCGTCTCAGGTCAGCTTTGCCTTAGCTGCTCTTGCTGCATGTATGACCTCGACAGCTTCTCCGACCTGCTCGGCCTCAGCTGCGTCTCAGGTCAGCTCGGCCTCGGCAGCTCTCGCGGCATGTATGACCTCGGCAGGTTCTCCGACCTGTTCGGCCTCAACTGCGTCTCAGGTCAGCTCTGCCTTAGCTGCTCTTGCTGCATGTATGACCTCGACAGCTTCTCCGACCTGCTCGGCCTCAGCTGCGTCTCAGGTCAGCTCTGTCTTAGTTTCTCCTGTTCACCCTTCAAGCGATTAGCTTCCACTGCATTAGCCTTCTCGTGAGCTCGGTCCAGCATCTCCCGAACTGACTTGGGAGGTTTCTCCACGAACTCGGTATATAGTTTCTGTTTGCGTAGTCCGTTGATGAAGGCGGCCATGACGACCTTATCGTCCCGATCCCGGATCTGGAGGGACTCATTGTTGAATCGGACCATGTATTCGCGCAGCGATTCCTCGGACCTTTGCTGAACTGTCATCAGGTGAGCAGTACTCTTGGAAAAGGCTCGCGACGAGATGAACTGAGCTGAGAACAGTCGCGCGAGTTGGCTGAAGGACCGAACTGACCTGGGGGGGAGTCCCTGGAACCACTGGCGTGCCTTTCCCTCCAGGAACATTGGAAAAGTCTTACATCTAACTGCATCAGCTGCCGTTTGTAGGCGCATTTGTGTCAAGAATGTGAACAGATGATCCTCCGGATCCGTAGTCGCGTCGTAGGATTTCATGGTCGGTATTTTAAACTTCGCAGGCAGCGGGTAGTTCTCAATATCAGGGACAAAGGGAGAGGCGATGTACCTGTCCGCCTCAGAATCCAACAGCAGGTCCAGCTCGTCCTGCACCTGGTGCGGCTCTCTCTGCTGGGAGAGCTCTCCCCTTGAATGCCTTCGGAAGAGCTCCGGGTGCTCAGCTCGTGAGTGTTTGTGAGAAGGCTCCACGACGTTGACCTGTTCACGCGTGAGCTCCCGGCGCACCCGCTTGGGCCGGGGGTTAGGGCTCCCTGTTCGGGATTCTGACAGCCCATCTCCTTGGCTCTTTAGCCCCTGGCCAGGATCACCTACTGCCTGCCCCTTGAGGTAATTCACAACTGCCTCAAAAGTTGGCAGGTTCCCTGCCACCGCCTGGACCAACTGCTCCGGCGAAATTCCTGAGAGCCCCACACCCTCGTCTCCCTTGGATCCATCGGCATTCCTCTGGGACCTCGTTCTTGGCATGATTCGCGAGAGAAGAATTACGTGTTCCCACAGACGGCGCCAATTGATGCGACTGCCAAAAACAAGATCTGAGCTGAGCTGCGACGGGCTGAGCGAGCTGAGAGGGAGCGAGCTGGCGAGCTGGGCTGGTGAGCTGTCAAGGACGCAACCCGAGCTGAGCTGCTACGAACAGAGCTGGCTGAGTGCAGCCGAGCTGAGAGGGAGCGAGCTGGCGAGCTGGTCAGGTGAACGAGCCGACCTGCAAATGGACAGACGGTGGGGCTAACAGAGAGTGGCCGAACTGATAGGCCGAATTGACGGGGAGAGAACGGACGACCTGTCCTGCAGAGAGGGAAATAAACGGAGGGACTAGAGTCCCCGGAATAGCTCCGACGGCCAAGTCAGTAGAGCTCAAGAGTAGAGCAACAGTAGAGAGAACTGTGGATGGCATACCTTGTGTCGTCTTGTGGTGCTGTATATATAGGCTTGATGGGTGGTAGTTTCCATATAGGAGTCAAAGTCCCCTTAGGGTTCGGAGTCTTTCTAGGGTTTCATACAACCACCCCTGAAGATCCGGAGGCGGCGGCCCATCAGGCCCACTTCATGGAGAGGCGGCGGCTGCAGCCGAGCTGACCTCCCTCTTCTCCGAGCTGCTCTGTCCGAGCTGTCATATCACAATATCCGAGCTGACATGTGGCATCCGTAGATTAGTTGGCCGAACTGATAGGTCATCATATCCGAACTGACACGTGGCTACTGGGAAATTTGCCCCACTACACTCCCCATTTTAATAAAAAAAATGTAGAGTACAGAACTGAGAATAAAATCGAGGGAGAGAATTATTAGTCTTGACCAATAAAGATAATTTAGCATACATCCATGATAAGGACACAATAAACCGAATACAGCATAAAAAGTTTAATACCAAAGGTACTTTATAATGGTTAAAAGAGGGGAACATGAAAAATTAATAAATAACTTTACTAAGACTCGAAATTTTCATTAATTGCCAGTTGTCATACCGTGCTTGATATACACACATACATATACATACGTATATATATATATATACAAAACATAATTTTGGAGCAATAAAAAGACATCCAAAAAATTGTCGTAAATTTTCTATTAATATTCTGGGCCTTAAGATAAGCATACCAAATATAAAGGGTGGACTCACTGCAAATTTTAAGAAATTTAAAATTTTCCAAACAGCACTAATGTCTAGACTCGCCTCTTATCATGTGTCCTAAGAGCACAAAATAGAAGAATCCATTTTGTAGAACCAAAATCGACAAAAAAGAGAACTAGATATTAGTATTTTTCTATTTTGTGCTCTATAAATAGGAACAGTGGCTCATAAATTTCAAGCATTATTAACCACTTAGCTTAGGAATGAAAACTTTTGCAGAGATTTGAAGATTGGATCCACTTCTTTGTTCTTTTCCCATGCTCCGAGGACACAGAATAGAAGAACCAAATCTATCCATGGTTGTGGAAATGAAGATTTGGAGAAGTTTATACAAGTATTATTATATGTATCACAAGGGTAATGGGTATTTTGGTAAACAAGATTTACCCAAAAATTGAGTGTATTTTTTCAAAAACAAGTATACTAGTAAATTAATTTCAATTAAACTGCATGTATGCAGGTGTTCGTCTGTTTAGAGGATCAACAACTACCTTTTATGTACTATTATTTAATGTGACAAGTGCCTTAATCGGGAAAAATCAAACTTTGGAGAATTGTAGGGATGACTTGAAATAATTGAATTAAAATTAAAAAGGATGTTGGGAAAAAACAAAAGAGAGAATTTGTGTGTTACCACATAATTAACGTTCATAATAAACTAATATCCAACTAGAGCTAATAAAAGTAAATGAATCCATATGATACTCAAATCGAATTCAGCAGGCTATGCGTTATTCGAGTTTGATTTATCAACTAGTCAAATCAAATTTGAATAGCATTTAACATTCATTAGAAATTTTAACTTCGACTCAATTTTCACTCGATTAATTAAAAAAAATAAAATTCATGTGTAAAAAAAATGAAATTTAAAATCTAATACTCATTCGAGTTCAATTTGACAAATGAAAATGTTAACTTGGATGCAATTTCAAGTTAATAAAGAACTATAAACTATAGTGTTAGGTTTCAGTAAGCTAGTTTACGCCTTTTGTCCGCCTCAAAAGACTAACAAAGTAACTAGAGAAGGGCACATGTACAGCTAAATGCTATGATTGAGAAGCTTTAAGCTGCAATCTTTTACCTTTAATTACATTTATAATATAAACGGGAGAACCCTTTCACATGACAATGTGCAGTGTTTATTGGGAGGTAGTGACTGATTTGTACCATTAATCATTCTTTAATTCACATTTTTAATTGTTCTTTAAAAAAGATAAATTATCACTTTAAGATGGGTCACTGACACCACCTACTACAGAGACTTTTTTGTGTTTTGATGGAAACTTGTAATTGGTCCGACTGTGCAAGAAAATGATAGTCTTCTGAAATTGTTTTTATTAGGATTTAGTAAGGAGGAATTGCAATTTTGGTCCTCAATAATTAGGATTTGGGTTAAAAATGGTCCTTTTGTTTCAAGGAAGCAAATTTAGTCCTTGATATTGAGAAAATTAATCAATTTGGTCATTTGTAATTTCAGGCAAATTATATTGAGTCTACGATCTTTACTATTTTAACTAATATTAGGCCGGTTTAAAAGAAAGTGAACTTATGAATATTAAAATAGGCTTTAGAGGCATTTACAAGCATCCTAATATTATTTTCTTTTATTGTAAAAGAAAATTTCAATATTTTAACCACGTTGCATGAAAAAATTTAAATTTAAGTGCAGCACTAAATAAATGAACTATAACTAAATACTGTGTACAATACAAGAAGCATGATTTTCTTTCAAAATGGTGCCTAAGCATCATATATACTTGTTTTTTCTTTGTCAAATGCTGAATTTCCACAATAAAATTAAATTTATAAACGTTATTATAATGCACAAAATTATGCAAGTTTTAGCACCTCTAAGAGTCTACTTGACAGTCGGCTGTCAAGTTACAAAAAAAAAAAAGATTATAAGGTAAGTATTGTTTGTCATAAATGGTGAAAAATTGTAAAGTGCTATTTATAAGTTTTTGTTGAAATTATAAGGGAGCCAAATTGTATCGTTTTCGAATTAAAATGGATCAAATTGGTTTTGGGCAAAAATAAAAGAATCATTTTGGTCCACTTCCCAAAACTATAACACAAAACTATTTTAATAGAGAATTGGGAAGTGAAAAATAAAAAGAATTGGGACGTAATGAGCACTTGAATGGTAGCTTTAACGTGTAGAATAGATAAAATATATTTGGTTTGAAATAGCCTTCCTATTTGTAACCCAAAAAAAAAAAAAAAAATTGCATTCCTGTCACTATAAGCCAACAAAACTCAATTTTCCTTTTTTTCTTACATAGAAAGTTTTTGTTTTTTCCTTTTTGGGTTTCAATCCATAGAAGAAGCTTGAAATTTTTTGAGCTTAATATTGGTTGGGGAAAAGAGTTGGCTTAAACTTTCGAAATAATGCATTTTTATGGAAGGATTTGAAAGTAGTCAAATTCAAATTCTTAATTTGTGATTCATTGTCTGAAACATTCCATGTTATTTGAAATTCACATTAAATTGTTACAATTGAAGTAAGTTGAAGGGTTTGCGATCTCTCTTCTAAAAAGGAATAAATTTTTGGCAAAGTTAGTCATCAAAACTGACCAGAAATTGTGTTCAGAAAAAGGATTTACTCTGAAATCTTTTTTTTTTTTTGAGCTACTACTCTAAAGTTTGAATGTATATACACAATGACACTCACATTCCCTCATTTTTTTTTTCTTTTTAAGAACTTACATGTTATTGTAAAATTTCTAAGTAGAATCAACATCAGATTCCTCTATTAATCTAAAATAAGCTATTCAAAATATGGTAAAAACATTTTTAATATCCAGGTAATCTGATCCAAACAAATGGTTTTGAAATTTAAACATTTTAAATCCATTTTGTTTCGAATTGCTCCTTCAACATTTGGATCTAGTCACCCAATTGTTACAGTGTCCACCATTATATGATCAAAAAAGCCCTTCTGGTAAGTGCAAAAAGGAAAGATAAATTAAACATAAAAGCTAGGAGCTGCATTTGCATAACTGGTTAAAATATTCTTGCTAAGTAGATCAGGCTTGGGGGGAGATGGTGATAGGTGAGAAATATATCATCGGTTATTCTGTTCTGTAGTTGCGTAGGGAAAATATTTGTCCGGTCATGTTATTCATAAAACATGCTTCACAAAAATTTTAAATACGTTGATCAACCAACCGTCTTTTTATCTCACAGATTCATTTATTAGTATGAAGCTAAAACATAATTTTTTTTAAAAAAGCCTTGAAAAATAATCATTTAAATAGACTTCTTATTTTTTTCCTGAAAAAACATACATTTTATACTTTCACGCTTAGCTCACCCCTTTTCTCCATATAATTATCTTGTGGGGAATAAATTGAAAAAATCATAAAGTGTTATTATCATTTATCAAGAATTACAAATGAGACAGTCATTGCCGAGCTGTTTTTAGGAGCTAGGGCTATCATCAAGAAAAGATTCTATTTCTGTATCTTTCCATTGTGTTCTTTTGTAACTTGGTTACCTTTTTTTTTTTTACCACAACCTTATATATGGGCCTTATCTTCTTTTGAAATTCTTGGTTTCCCAAAATTTATAAATGAAGTGCACTTTTTGCACTTTCAACTTGACAATGCATTTCGGTTTTGAAAAAGAAAAAATTGTTGCATTTTTTCCCAGCCAAAAAAAAAATAAAAAAGGACCATAGGTTGGGAATTTTGTTTGCCTATATTGTTATGAGTTCTTTAGCTCGAATACAAAAGTATAGAGTGGGTGGTCAGAATTGAATGACAATCACAGTTGGGTACTAATATAAACAAGAGATAATCAGATTAAATACTGCCAAAAACAGTTTGGTTTTTTTCACATGACAACGAACAAAACAACTTAGTGCGAATATTGTAACATATATTCCAGATCTGCAAAATCACTTTCCAGAATCCTCACTATTGTTTGATGCGTTTTGACATGGTAGTGATCATTGGATTCTGTTTCTTTCTTTTCTTTTGTTTTTTGTTTTTGAATACAAATTTCTAAATCGTTTATGTTAATTAGCCTGTCCGATGTATAATTTGGCCAATTCCTAGTACTCTTTTGGGGTAAGAATTGCATAGTACTATGTCAAAGTAAATCATCATAACCTTCATACAAAAGAAAAGAAAAAGCTATTCAATAAACTTTAAACATGAAGAAAGTTAGGATTAATCTTTAGAATTAATCTTTTCTACATTGATTGTGTATACACTATCAACGTTGAATGAATAATAACTATACAAAATTTGAATTTGAAATTCAATTTTTGCACACATATCATGAATCCAACGATGATAATATATACATTGTCAGTATAGGAAAGATTTACTCTAATATTTATATGAATGTTAATTGGATGTATGCCACATGTATATAAATAGAACTTCAAAACTGAAATCAACACCATGTCATGTCATGCAGTCATGTCTATTAATGTAAAAAAAAAAAAATTATACACTAACAGTATATACAAAAACTTACTCAAAAATTAATTTACAAGTTTCTAGATACTGTCTAACTGTGTTTAATTGGCACTAGTTTGAGAGGGCTTCAAAGTGTTATATTTTGAACAAGTGCGGCTAAATAGTGGCACTGTCTCAAGTGCACATGGTGTCAACAAACAATGTAAGCTAAATGAATGTACATTGAACAGCCACGACAAAATGCTTTACTTCCATTCTGATAATATAAAATAAAACACATGCCACAAATTCATATAGGGTTAATTCCAATTTTCACCTTCACTTATGGTTGGATTTTTTCTTTGGTCCCTAAACTTTAAAATGAGACATTTTAATGCTTTCCTTTCATTCTGATAATATAAAATAAAACACGCCTGAAAAAATAAAATAAAACACATTCCACTAACTCATATAGGGTTAATTCCACTTTTCACTTTTACCTATGGTTGGAGTTTTTCTTTGGTTCCTAAACTTTAAGATGAGACAATTTAATCCCTAAAACGTAAATTTTGTCCCACTTCCATAAAATTAATGACAAAACTGAGACAAATTTTATACTTAAATGGTATAAATATTATTCTTTAAGTATCAAAGTGGGATATATTTTATAATTTAAGAATTAAAGCGGAATAGACTTTATACTTTAGGAACTAAAGTGAAACAAATGTCATACTTTAATGAATGAAGTAAGTTTAAAGTATTGGGGATCAAAGTAGAAATTCTAGCACAATTGTGTGTAGAATAGCAAACAACTAAAGTGAACTAAAGGGTATGCCAATACTGGCCCCTCATGGGCAGCTCGTCTGGCAGCGCACGCCTCCTTAGGAGCACTTGCCAGGGGTTCGAGTCGTGCAGGGTTACCGTGTTCGGGGATGGGGCCTCTCCTCTCGGACCGCAGGGGATTAGTCGGGCCACCTTCGGGTCTTGACCCGGACACTCCTGTGTCGACAAAAAAAAAAAAAGAAAAAAAAAGTATGCCAATACTATATAATTTTTGGTCGAAATAAAAGGTCAAAAGTGAGCAGTGTTGGTGACCAAAAAGATTAGTGTCAATTCAACATTAGAAAGAAGAGTCACTGAATAATATAATATAACCCTAACCGGGCAGCTTCACAATCAACTTTGATTGCGGAGACCAATTTTTCAAAAGTAGGAGAACGTTGTCGACTAAAGCTAGATTGAAATCACCTGTAGCCCATAATTTTAGGAGCCTGCACAAGATTAATTTATAGATTGCACCAAACTCTATGTAAATTGTTCTGGATTGCAGCAGAATTATTCTTTCCAAAATTGATTCCACCAAACTAGTAGTATATGTTATCGCTTGCTGCACGTCATTTTAGGATTCTGTACAATGTCTAATTTCTACAAGAGATTACACGTAACCCATCACTATTGGAATATTCTGTCAATGTATATAGAATATATATATTTTTTAATCGAAATTTAAACCCAAAAATTTACATTTATAACATGCATTTAAACTCGTAAATGTATGCACTTATAACGCATAAAAGATTTACATAATCTTTATAATACTAATAAAAAAGGCAATGTGAACTTTATATTCTGAATTCTACTACAACTAACCCCCTTTTTTTTTTTCTTTTTTAACTTTTCTTTCATTTTTGGACATCGTTTGCTAACATCCTTTTCATATATTGTGACAAAGTATGAAAACTAGAAATTTCCGGAAAAAAAAAAAGAAGACAATAGGGAAAACAGTCAAATAGTGCTTTGTATTCCATTCATTCATCAATTTCACTTGATTCCAAAGCCTTAACACGTTCCCACCTCAATAGTCAATTCCGTTGTTAGTGCGTTTGGAATCAAAGTGTCTACCATCTTTTTCCTCTTTCCAATCTCTCTCCCAAGCTGGCATATTGTTGTAATGGCCTTAATTTCACCACTCACTATTGATGGCAACATGACTTAGATACCCTCCAAAAAAAAAAAAAAAGCAATAAGAATATATGACCTTAAATTTAAAGATCTCAAAATTTAACTAAAAATACACTAAATATGTCCAAGACTAATCCGAATTTTCTGAATTAGAGATTCATATTCTATTTTCTTCCCCAATTCCTCTATAAAACATAATTAAATTACAATAGGTTTATTCAGAAGGAAAAAAGAAAGAATTCTACCAAGTGTCATATACAATATATAAGCAGGAAAAAGGGCAATGAAAATGGGGAAAATGAATAAATTGAAAATGAAAAGTACCCCTTCACTGCAAAATGCAAATTGTATCCTCAAAAATCCATCAAGAAAAATAATTGAAATTCCTCAAAAATTCTGCTTCTTCCTCAAATTCTGAAGCTGGATTCTTCTCAACACTCTTTCCATAGTGACATCAAAAGCATCTTTGGTATTATTCCCCAAACCTTTACTTGATTCTGCATACAACAATCTTGGAAGAAGATCAACAATTGTCTCTCTCATCTTCTTCACTTCATCTTTACTGTACCCTTCAAGCACCTTTCTAATTCTTACAGTACCATTTTCTCCATTCCTCACATCATTATGATTTATGAAAACTGAATAAGTCTTTGCATTGATAGGCAAATGCCATTCATACTGACCCTGAAAACTCCCCTCCCAGAAATAGACAGGAATTGAACCAGCCAACATACAATCAAAAAATGACCTTCTTGTGGAACCATCACCTTTCGGCTGCAAGCAGAAATCTGAATCCAAGAATGCCTCAAGTATTGCCGTTGCGCCGTCTGAGCATCTTGTCACAGAACAATCCACTACTCTACATGATCCAGACTCACTCTTGCAGTAGTCCATCAACAATCCCCTGAAATCATTCTTGATTTTTGTACGCGTCGCGCCCACGAAGGTGAACAGGCTGTGGCGAGTTCTTGATCTTATGTAGCTTTGCCATTGGACTATATCGGATTCGGAGCGTGGATGGAACGATGTAGGATATGGAACACTGAATTCTAACTCATCCCATGGACTTCTTTCGACTGTAATCTTTATGACATTCTTCATCAATGGCATGTAAATAAAACTAGTGCCCCAATCAGTATCCTTATCCGTTTGCCTTCGAAAATCCCACGTTAATCTACCAAATGCAAATACATGATCCGCCCCATTGCTTTTCTTCCAATAGGGCTGTTTGGTAAGCCAATCCAGCAACATTTCACTGGGACGATCGCGATCTTTGGATGTGTAGTTGAACCATAAGTACTTCCCAACAGCAAGCCCTGGATAAAACGGTACATAAAACGCTGTAGCTTGCAAAGGATCGAGCGTTCGACACTTGTAATCCATCACCCTAACGTGATATATCACTTCCCCTATGTACATATCCGTCCAGTACCACGCGGGCAGGAGATTCTCGGGCACAACACCGCCCAGGTTGGTGGCTTTTGGGCCGAAACCACCTTTGGAGACTGCATTGCACCGTGACTTCCACGGGTCCAAGTCATTGCAGTTCTTCAACAAATCAGCATTGAATTCAGGAGGAAGATCGTAAACATAGATTCTACCGAATTTGCATTCTTTATCGGTAGGCGCTTGAAAGCTCTGCAGACGCGAGGGCGCTGGTGCAGAAGAGGGATCTCGGAGAAAGAAGACGATAATCAAGGCTTGGAAAATCAGTGTAATGACGAGCCAGCCGGTCAGGCGGAAGCCCGGCTGAGATTTGATGGAGTTGAAGGTGGTTTTTAGGAGGGATGGCTTGGTTTTCTTGGGTGAGTAGTGATGCTGAGGAGGAGGAGGAGGAGGAGAAGAGCGCTGGCTTGAGAAAGTAGGCGGCATGACTTTTTTTTGGAGTATTGAATATTGACTAAGGAAACCTTTATTGAGTGGTGAAATGCGGGCTAATGGGGGCTTGGGAGCGAAAGTTCAAGATTTAATTATGCAGCCGGCTATGATGATATAGATGGGTAGCATGAAAGGTGGAGTCTAATGTTTGATCAAAGGACAGTAGAAGAAAAAAGAGTAGAAAGAGAGGATTTACGCGCAAGTCACGGACAAAGAACTGGAGTTTAGGAATATTGATTCCATTCGTATACAGTAGTAGGTTGTCAAAAAGGAAAAAAAAATAAAAGAGAACTTTATACTGTAGCTGTTCATGGATACTGACCTATTTTGAGCAATGCCAAAATTGTAAAATACATGGTTACTTTAACAATCAAGGCTTAATTGTGATGTGCACCATTGAACTATCCGGGGTTTAATGATTTGCCCTCTAAACTATCAAGTGTAGCAGTTTAGTGCCCCAAACTTGTAAAGTAGTTGAATAACTTGAATCCTTTTTGGTTAGCCATGTAATTGCCAATGTACTTTTGTCTTATTTAAATTCGATATTTATCTCTCAATAGAAAAATACAGAGAAGTTATCGAAATTAGAGAGAGAAAATGTATCCATAAATGCTGCTATTCTTAACGGGTAATCTGGATAGTTCCAGAGTGAAATGATGCTTATTGCTTAAAATTGGTTAGTATTCAAGTTATAATTGTGCTATTTTGTAAAAATTTTAAAATGTTTGAGACATTGTAGTGATGCAATTGATAGATTAGATGACAGAGTGGTTAATGCCAAAAGCTCAAGGGTGCAAAGTGCAATTAATTCAGCCATTGATACATCTAAGCTCTCTTTAATAGTGATTGAGAGCTATTTTTAACTTGGATTTAGGGCCAGTTTCTAAATTAAAAAAAAAAACAAATATGTGATTCCATGATCTAACCTGCTCTTTAATCCCACACTTTTAGTCGTGAAAACTAAGGAGGGCAAAAAAAAAAAAAATAATAATAATAAAAGAAGAAGAATTGAAAAGGCATGCTGCACTTGGTATCAATAGTGGATACGATTTAGCATTAAGACTAGGTAAATAATAAATGAATTAGGATTGACATAGAACACATTAAAAATCTTTAAAGATTATAATAAAATTATGAAGGAAGTGGATTTTCAAACATAATTAGCTCAATAGCTCTCACCCTTCCCAACTCTATTAAATCTAAATTCGTTCTGTTCTAATGTTATTGTCAGTTATCACTCTCAAGTAAGGTGGTAATAGGATATTCTAATTTTAGTTATAAGGTAACTAAGAGTAGTAACTATTCCATTAGTTTTGTTTGTGGATTCTATAAGTGATTGGACTATAATGATATTTATTTTGTTAAAAAAAAATAGTGATTGCACGATAATGAGATAACCTTTTAAGGTATTAGTTCAAGTAGTATTGTCGATTGTGCCTTTTGGCCTAGGTTTTGATAAGCTCAAGTCCTAGTTATTCGGCTCGGAGCTGCCCCATTTGGGTCAGAAATATTACAGTCCAAACTTGTTCCTTTTTTTATTAGGCTTCAGGGCGAAAAAGGGATTAGCCCAAATCCAATGATTTCACCTTTAAAATTTATATTTACTAAAAACATAAGATAATGATTAAACAAATCAAAGTTTAACATACTTCAGACAAGAAAATATGATGACTGTAATTATAGTATGAATATTAGTTTTAGTTAATGAACATATAATTAATTGTTTACATATGGACATATGGGTTGGACTTGTATCAGGCTGAAGTTATATTTGATTAACTGAGTGCATTTCCATTTTGGGCTTATGTTTAAGCCAACAATCGACCCAGCCCATAATATTGAAAGTCCAACCTCTAAATTGTTGTAGGACTAGATGGGGCGAGATCATGCCAACCCCAGAGACCTATTGAAAGTCCAAAATTTGAGGTTGCAAAATGTGGCCCTGTTTGGAAGGTGAGTTTTTTGGAAGTTTGTCTAAAACTTTACTGTAGTTTACTGTAGAAATTTAAAAAAAAATTTTTGAAATGTGTAGATTTTTGAATATTTTGAAGTGTATAGTTTAAAAACTTTGAAAATTTTTTTGAGATTATTGTAGTTAAAGTTTTTAAAAAACTTGTAGCAAACATGTAGACACCAAATTTTTGTCAATTTTTAATATTTTCTCAAGATTTTTCTATTTAATAATTTATTTATTTTCTTACATTTTAATGTGCATTTTTCTTATTTTTTGCAGGTTTGTTTAGAAAAGAAAAAAAAAAGAAGAAAAGAAAAGTAACATACAAAACACACTCCCTCAATTCACTCTCTCGAGGGTGGGACTGACAAGAAAAAAAACGGCACTTTGGGGCTCAAAAATATGTACTCTTTCAGCTCTGACACAGGGAGACCATCCCTTGGACAAGAAAAATACCAACTCCCCACCTTTTCCCCTGAATTCATTCTTCACTCGGCTCTCCCGGACACAGAAGACAAGACCCAAAAAGAAACAAAAAACACTCCCTCTCTCGGCTCTCTCTCTCAAAAAAAAAAAGAACAAAAAAAAGGAAGAAAGCTCCCTCACTCTCTCGCTCTTTCGGACTTGGGCAGAAGAAAGAAAACAGAGAAAAAGAAAAAACTCTCACCTCACCCTCGGCTCTCCTCTCTCCCAGTATTTCCACAACACCCTTGCAAACAACAAATGGGAGGCAGCGACTGGTTGGGCTATTGGAGCTTGGCAATCTCATCAAAAACTTTGGCCAAGGGACTAAGCTCTTCATTGAGGTATTTCTTGTCTTTTTTTTTCCAGCTTTTCTTCTTTTTTTTTTTAATTAACTAGATTAAATGTATGTGTGATTGCTTGTGTATTGTTTTATTTTGCTGGTTTTGCTGTTATTGTATCGGTGAAATTTTGGGAAGGTCATAAACCACATTAAGGAAAAAAGAATCGTTTTTGAATATGCATGTTAACTGTTTGAAAAAATGCCAAAATGGAAAAGAAAAGAATTTTAGGGGGTTGTTTTGTTTTATTTTAGCCTTTTTATGTTGTTTTCTTGTCAAAATAAAATCATATTTGTAATGTAGAAGTTGTAAGAGTGTTGTAGTATAATTTTTTATGATTTTTGGTGAAGGATATGGTGTTTTGAAAAAATCAAAATTAGACTGATTTCTTGTCATTTTAGTCACTTTAGGGTCAATTTTTGTTAAAACTAAGTCCAGAAATGGAACCTACGCGAAAAATGAAGTGGGGAGGTGTATTTTGAGAAATTTTGGCGATCGGAGAGGTTGCCAGCGACCGGCGGTCCGACGGCAACGCCATCGGCGGCCGCCAGCTGAAGCTTCTTCAGCTGGCCGAAGAAGAAGGGAAGGAAACGGCTGGAAGTGGAGGAAGAAGAAAGAAAGAAAAGAGAAGAAGAAAAAGAAAAGAAAGGAAGGAAAAAGAAAAAGAATTGGGGTAATGTTTATTTCTCTGATGGGCCAAGAGTTATTTTTTGGGTTGGGCTTTGGGAATGGATCTGTGTTTATTTCTTTTGGGTTTCGGTTGGGCTAGGAGGTTGGAGCCCATGTATTTTTTTGGTCGGGCTTGAGCTATAACAAAACGGGCTGGCCTGGGTATTTTAGCTTGAACTTTCGTTTGGGCCGAATGGCCTTTGGCCCGGAAAAATAGAGAATTGTCCAGTGGCCTGTTTTCTTAAGAAGATTTGATTATGAATTGCACTTTAGCCCCTGATCTTTGGAGTAGATTCACTGCAGCCCAGAATATTTTAAATTTCTTTCATGTAGGTTCTTAAATTAATTGCACTTTGGTCCCCGAATTTTATCTTTTATTTAATTTTGACCTCCTAACTTTGGAAAATATAATTTTCTCCACAAAAGTTTTTTTATTTTTGCAATTCAGTCCCTGATGATTTTTGACTCTCTTTATTATGATTGTTTCTTTTCTTTCATAGCTAATTATGCTACTTTTGAATATACTTAACTTGTAATTTTTAGATTTTCTTAAATTTCTTTACGTTTGACATATTAGTGTGAATTTAGTACTTTTATTTTTATTTTTATTTAATTAAATTGGTGCCATGGTTCTTCTGTTCATTGTGAGTATAAATAGGACAATTTGACTCCATTTAGTCACCACTTCAAATGGGAGGTACTCTTATTTTTATTATTTCAATGTCAATTACGTGCTCTTATGTGCTCCTATGTGTTCCTATGTGTTTATATATTTTTATATGCTTTATTTATTGGATTTAAATGTTTATTTAAATTTTCTTATATTATATTTGTTTAGTTAATTTTTATAAATATTCGAGAGGCATTTAAATATCTCAAAAATGTAATAGATAGGATAACTAATTTTATTTTATCATATCTTTCCCATTTTAGATTGTAGTTAGATTCCCCGATGTAATAGATAGGTTGCGTGTTTATGTGGCTTATGTGTTATGTTTTATCCGCTTTTCTTAGGATTTTGCCATCTAGATATTATGTTTACGTGTTATGTGCTACGTGCTCTTATATGTTTATTTGTTTTAATTTATGCTTTATTTGTTTCACTATGAATTGTTAATGCATGACGTCACCACACTAGTCCAACACTAATTGTGGCTTCTCCCTCTGCTTACTTGCTTGTCCAACGCTAGTAAGGATTTTTAGAAATGGGCTAGTCCAATGCTAGACCCTTTAGGTCGTCTTACGCTAGATTCATCTTTGTGTGCTATTCACTACATTTTCATGCATATTTTCATTTTTAAGATCTTTTCTCATTTGCATGATATTCCCTATTATATTATCCCCTACCCTCTATAAGTGTCATTCATGTCATTTAGAATTGCATCTCATTTAAGATAGTTCATTTGCTTGTTCATGTTAGAATAATTATTTTTCAAACATGGGAAATGGGTGATTATAACTTTTTAGTTTAAATACCCTATTAATCTATGTATAAGAAAATTATGTCACGAGTTTTTGTCTCCCGTACCCTTTATGTTGCATTCCCTTTTTCTTTGATCACTTATATATATGTATATAATTTAATTTCTTTTCTTTTATTTTAATTTCATCATTCGCATACTCGTGACACTTTCAAGGAATCATTTTGGCCTTCGCAATTAATGCGATTGGTTCAATTAAACCCTTGAATGAACATTGTGTCCCTTTCGATATTTTTTTAAATTTAGATTTGCATCCATGTAGGAAACATCCAAATATGATAAAATTAAGGGTTATATTAGAAAAATTTTGACTAAACCTCACAACTAGTTTAGACTAGGTTGAAAGGGTGCCTTAGGTTTGAGTTAATCGAACCTTTGCCTTCCTTTTCAAGTGGCGGTTTCTCTTTTTCTTAAAAACCCTTTTTAGACTAAATTTTGGACCCAATTTGTCGCATTTTTTAAAGTCCCATTTTAGGTCCTTTTTTTTCACCTGTTTTTTTTTTTTTAAATAAAATCACATCTTTTATAAACCTCACACTTTATTTTTATTTTCATTGCAAAAAATGGGGCGCGACAACTTGGCGACTCCACTGGGAACTTCCTAAGTGGGTCCAAGCATTTGATTTAGTTATTCTTTTTCTTTTCTATCCTTTTCATGTATCGCATTTGGATGTTTAGGTTTGCATTTTTCCTTTTTTTAGGATTTTTGCATTTCACGCGTATCAAACTCACTCTCTTACGTATGATTGATTTGATGGATGGATGATTTATTTATGTGATCCTACGCTTTGCATTGCATTTGGGTAGGGGATATTACCCTAGAGCCTCACATTGGTTTTCGATCCCTCCCCTCTAAACGGAGCACTAGCATACGTGCATACGCTTTATTTTTATCCCTCATTTATTTTTCTTTTAGTGACTTGTCACGCCACTCCTCCCTATTAGGATTAGGCGACCCACTCGAACATGTGACCGCGACACGATGTGTGCGTAGCATGATCCGAGGGGCCATTCAATCTTCTACTTCAAGCTTTGGGTTGATAGTCTTTAAATTTTAGTCGAAGGTTGAGGATTTTTTGATAGATTCACTCATGAGATGTAGCCGTGACACGATGTGTGCGTAGTAGTGTCTGGGGAATCGCTCGGGCCATCGACAAAAAACCTTGGGATTGATGACCTTTGGTTTCTAAGTCTGAAGGCTCGAGGACCTAAAACCTATCGAGTCTAGATGCATTAGTAAGCCAATACCTCATGCATCCATGGTAGTTTACTTAGGGTAGAGTCTGCCTTATCCTATTAGAGACATTATTCACGAGGGGAGGGATCCAACCCCTCTATTTCTTTTTTTGGTTTATCTCTTTGTATTGCTTTGCCACAATGTGTTATATGTATTTATCTAATTGTACTAATTTTTCTTGGGTTTTGTCTCCATTGCATTCATAAGCCTTAGAAAGTAAGAGTCCTGGCATGGTACTCTCTAGGGGCCTATCCTATTTGACGTGACATGTTTAAATTTAATGATTCGCATTTACAGCTTGAATATATTTCATTTTAGGCTCACCCCGGCATACAAAGGGGGATTCCTTTAGGTCAAGTTTTATTTGTGTACTGTATATTTAGTCGTTTTGATAAATTGGCATCATGCATGAGCCATAGATGGAATGCCATTTAGGGAATCCTGTGTTAGAAATAAGTCACATTATGTCTCGGATATATAATCCAATGAGACTTGCACGTCTATATTTTTTGTACCATCCAAAGGGGTAGTCCACAAGGTAAGGTAGGATCCGATCATTTTCATAGCACGATCTTTGGAATATGAGCATCTAACAATCATTTTTTTTGGCCATTTTATCAAAATTGGTAAAAAAACCCCTTGCGTAAAGAACATTAAGTTGAAGAAATTCACAAATAATTTCACTTTGTTGAGACGATAAATATGACTGAGGCCAAATCTTGATTTTAGAAGACTCATAAACTAATGTATCGCAATGAATTTTTTTGAAACTACCAATGGGTAGACAATTCAATCGATTTTTGAATAAATCATTAATTCCATTCAAACCATTTGACCAATTTATTCATCAATTTCATCCAATTCATTTTGTCAATCCAGTCATTCATCTTTAGGACAGTCTAGTCAATTTTGAAATAAATCATTAATTTCATTCAATTCATTTGACCAATTTACCCTTTTTTAGGGTGGTCCAGCCAATTTTTGAATAAATCTTCAATTTCATTCAATTCATTTGATCTGTTCATTCACTTTTAGGATAATTCAGTCAATTTTGAATAAATCGTCAGTTTCATCCAATCAATTTTACCAGTTTATTCATTTTTTAGGACAATCCAACCAATTTTTGAATAAATCCTCAATTTCATTCAATCCATTTGATCCGTTCATTTACTTTTAGGATAATTCAGCCAATTTTGAATAAATCATCAATTCCATCCAATTCGTTATTCTTTTTAGGACAATTCAATCAATTTTTTAATAAATCATCAATTTCATCCAATCCATTTGACCAGTTTTATTCACTTTTAGGATAATCCAATCAATTTTTGAACTAATCATCAATTTCATTCTATTCATTTAATTCGTTTGTTCTCTTTTAAAGTTTCAATCTATGGTTCACTGAAGAAACTAGTTCAGACATTTCAATCCTTTCAAAAAATAAGTTTTTTACACTAAATTGATTTTTAACATCGCTTCTTGTGCCAATCAAAACAATTAATCCATTCAAACTTTGTCCTCATTTTGTTAAGACAATCTGTCTCTTGTCACTCCAATTAGTCAAATTTTTTCAAAATTGTCTTTTATTTGAATCTCAATTGGTTGGATTCATCAGGTATTGTATAGTGCTTGCTCTAGAGGATTGCATTTTTCATACTATGCCAACCCTCGGCATAAAAGGGTCCCCCATAGGACATGCAAACCGATTTTACAGTTTTGCTTACTAACTTTGGGTATTTTTCCCCCTCCCCTGCATTTATAAAAGTTGTTTCAACAAGGTAAAAATATTTTTCCTATATCTGATAATATTTTTTGGTCTGATAAATTTTGAAAAATTACAAGTGTTACTTGATTCTTGGGCAGATTCTACAATGTGAAAAAAAAAATGAATGAATGAAAAATCCATTTGAAAATGCTAGTGTAAAGCAATTTCAAAAATCTCTTGATTCATTGTTTCTAATACATTGTGTCTCAAAAGATAGAAAGAGAAAGTGTGTATATATTTGAAAGTGTATTCTTTAGAGATTTTTATTTTCTCACATGTATTATATTTGAGAAAAAAATTTTCAAACATTTGAATAATAAAGTTTTTATTTAGACAACTATTGTTTTGTATATATTCATTCTTTATTTGCTCATTGGGAGATTTTATGATGAATTTTAAGAAATAAAACTAAATTGAGATTTTTCGACCTCTTGTTCGAAAATTCATGAGTGTATGTCCAATCCCCAAAATTCTTTGCATACACTAGATTTGTGGTCTAAACTATTCAATAAGAGTAGTCGAAAATAAAGAGGGGTCATTCAAATTTGATAGTTTGTCATAAAATATCAACCCAACACTTTTCTTTTTCATTTTTTTTTGTCCACTTCTATTGAACCTCCAAAGTCAGTTGCATTAATTGATTAGCTTCAAAGTGAGACAATTTTACTGTGAAAATGTCAAGTATGTCTAACCAGATTCAATCAACATCTAAGTGAAAGGAAAAATGTACATTACTTCTTATTTGTTTTGGAAATTTGGAATGATACTTTAGACTTTCGTTTCTCTATCTATACAGATTTTATCATTTATTTTCCCATTTGAGACTTCAAAAAATAGAATTTCGTTTCAAATAAAAGCCTCAATGATCATGACCCTCCATGGAAAAATTTTCGAATGTCAAATGGAAATGGATTTTTCCAACGGATTATTCTTTACTTTAGTTGTCATGAGAAATAAGAATGATGCTTTGGCCATCGTTTCTACCATATAAACACTTTTATCCTTTGCATCCTCATTTGAGCCTAAATTGGTGGTTCATTTCAAAAGCACTTATGATTGCACCCCCACACTGGGGAAGGAGATTTCAAAAAGAAAAAAAAAAGAAGAAGAAAGGAGAAAATGCTACAAGTTGGGGGAATTTGACTCTAACATTGATATTTGGTCTTCAATATAAAAAAGAAAGAGGGGTCATCTACACTCCAAATTAGAGGGTTTTCAATTTTATCATTGACATTGGGATATCAGTAGTGGTAAAAAAAATTTTTAAAAAAAAAGAAAAAGAGAGAAAAGAAAAATGTGAAAAAATAAAAAATGATGAAAGAAAAAAAAAAAGAAAAATGCGAAGACATCCAATGCTGCATTCCCCTTAGTGATTGTTGAAGAAAAAAGATGATTGATAAGAAAAAGGGAGTCAAAATGGGATTCCGGATTTTAAGTCCAAAACTGTGGCAATTTTTGGGAAGAAATGCGATTTTAAGTGCATTGTCCTTGAAAGTTTTTTTTTTAGCTATCGTTGTTAAACTACATTACAAGCTCATAAAGTCCATTACTGACTTATCTTTCATGACAATTTGAAGTGAAAATATTGTGTCTAAGGAATCTACCAATCACTCATGATCATAAAGCCATAACCTGTTTTCATATGTTTAACTATCGTTTCTACCCATATATTACAAGCCTATATAGTTTATATGTTGACTGAGTTTTCTCAAAAAATAAGAGTGATAAGCTATTTGATTTCACCAAGATGTGATATTGAATGTGTTGGATACAATTTGGGCACAAAAAAAAAAGGACAGATCCTGACATACCATTCCCCTGAGCCATCTCAAAATCCTGAATAATATCCATTTGATTGGTCCTAAAAGATGAGCTTATAAGAAAAGTGATCCTTTTCCCTCAACACCAATCCCAAAATAAGGAAGAAATCTTTTTCAATTTGGTCTTATTTTGAGGGATTTATCATGGAATCTTCTACATGAGTTTGAATATGATATTTAAATTCTTCATTTGAAAAATGTAGTTTCTATTCACATTGTATGTGATTATTTTGCAACTAAAATTAGCCCAAATCGGGGCAATTTTTTTTGTAATATCTGTGAGATTTCACCGAATAAGTTCAAATTGAGGCAAAAATTTTATAATACATTTGTAGGGTATGTCTAAGATCAAGTATATATTTTTAAAATCTTGATAAGTCAGTACTTTGCATGAATCTTAATTGTTACATCATTGCTCAAAAAAAAAAAAACAAAAAAAGTAAAAAATTGAAAAATTCAAGTGCTTTGAAAAATTCCCCTTATGCAGGTGTTTATGGTTGAGATCGAGGAAAAAGTGCAATTCAAAACTTGCAAATTTGGAGATTAATCATGAATAAAAATGGAGCAATAATGCTACATTGCAAAGTGGAGGATCGGCTATTTGCCCAAAAGGAGTACATACTTCAGCAGCCAACTTGAAAAAAAAAAAGAGAAAAGAAAAGGGGGGAATGATAAGAGAAAAGAAAAAATAAAAAAAAAGAAGTGAAAAGAAAAAAGGGGGGAATAAAGAAAAAGAAAAAGAAAGAAAAAGAAAAGGGAAAAGAAAAGAAAGGGGGAATGAGAAAAAAAAGAAGAGAATAATAAAAAGGAGGAAAAAAATGGAAAAAAGAAAAAAAACGAAAAAAAGAGAGAAAAGAAAAAAAGGGATTGAAAAAAAGAAAAAGAAAAAGAGAGTTTTTCCTTCGATTTTGCAAGTTTTGCAATTGAACTCTGGGAGCATTTCATTGGAAATTACATTTCTAAGTTGGGGCAACACCTTGCCCTCTTATGCTGAAATGGAAGTGGTAATACATGCCAAAACCGAGATCCCGTCCTTGCACATTTTGACAAAGGCTCAGGCAGAAGAAATCAAATGGATTAAGGAGTACAATGAGTTGCTGTCTCTGATTGATGAAAAAGAGGTTGAATGTTTGTCATGGACAATGCTATCATCAAAAGATGGTTCGTTACTTATGACAAGAAAGACAAATCTCGCTTATTTGAAGTGAGGGATAAGGTTTTGAAGTAAATTCTTCCGATTCAAGAGGAGGTTAAAGAAAAGTTTGCTCCAACTTGGCAAGGGCCATTTATTGTTCAAAGAGTGCTATCCGGAGGAACGTCCATTCTTACAGAACTGGATGGACAGGTCTTTCCTCAGCCAATCAATTCAGACATGTGTAATAAATTCTTTATCTGATTATGTGATTTTTCTTTTTGAAATACCATCTATGGCGGATCAAAGGCGAGCCTTCTTCTTTTCTCTTTGAACATCTTACCCCTAGTTTTCCCCATTGAACCTCCAGAATAATTTAACCCTTCATTTGATAGCCCTCTTAAAGATTGCAAACCCCATACTGGGGTAAATTTTTATCTCCTATTTGTCATGTAAAAAAAGAGAAAAAGGAAAAAAAAAGAAGTCAAAAGCCAAATTGGGGCAATTTTTTCGGTTTTAATACCCTCATACTGGGGCAAATATTGATAGAATGCGGTCTTAGGATTTTTGAAACCTCTTTGAAGATTTTGCTTTGAAGCCTTAACACTTTTTCTACACCCCACATGACCCTATCATAAAAATCATAAAGTCTCGACCTCCGCTTTAGTGGTATTTCTAATAAAAATCACTTAATCAAATGGCAATTGATGTTAATACACCTTCACCATTTTTACGTGGAAAGGGTTGTCGCGCTGATGCCATCCTTTCTTTAAATACATTTCTGAATTGATAAAGGTTGTTAACAAGATTTGTTCATTAGGTGAAAACCTGAAAGGGTGTCTTCAAAAGAATTTAAAAAAGAAAAAAAAAAGAAAAAAAGAAAAAACAAAAAAAAAGAAAAAGAAGAAAAAGACAAAAAAAAAAAGAGAAGGATGGAAAAGAAAAAGAAAAAACAATAGAAAATGAAAACAAAATAAAATAAAAAGGTGTGACCTTTGTGAAAATCCGAAAAGTTAAGGTCATCAAGGCGAGATTTTGGAGCACAAGAGAATCATGAACAAAAAGCAGGTTGCCGACACTTGAGATACTGGCCATTCATTCAAATCTGGTCATTAGAAAAGTTGATTTGTGGTACAAAGTGATGTATGGCTGACTGATGCTAGAAAATTGAGAAGATTCAAAACAAGTTGCAGCACAACTCTTGAGGAGCAATTTTGACATCGAAAGATCATGCTTGCATGGTTCTCAGGGCCAAAAGGAGCACAAGGAATCACATGGTATTGGTATCATATGATCACTCTTTTTGCTTTTTCGAAAGCATGAAAAATGTGGCCTTCGTTAAACATGATTTACACAGGGGCAAATATCAAAAGGAATGAACTCCAATTTTGGTAATGTATTTTAAATCGGCTTTGTGAAAAAAAAAAGTCTTTTAAAATCGAGAGGACAGTGACATATGTTTGTACCTCTCAAATCTCTTGAAGGGAGAGTTGTCATTGGTATTCTTCAAGTTTTAGAATTCGTTACTTTTGATTTTTTTCAAAAAACAAAAAAAAAAGGTGTGTGTTTCTTTCATTTCTTCTAAAGTTTGAAAAAAAAAAAAGATTACAAATCCACCAACTTGAGCAACAATGTCAAAATGCAAAACAGATGATTGGTTGTACAAAATTGATTCAAACTGAGTCAATTTTTGAAATGATTTTTCAAGTAAGTATTCAAGAACTTTTTCATGCAATAAGGTGTGTCATATCTTTTATCACCGTTAGCATCGAGTACAACTCACTAACGCGTGTTTTATTCTTTCATATCCGTTAGCATGGGGTTCAACCCACTAACGTATCTTTTATCATTACGGCAGGTTTGGATTTTATCCCACTAACCTTTTTTATTTTGTTGGGGTTGGATCTTATCCCACCAATCTATTATTTCTTGACAAATTTAATTTTCTGTTGGTGAGTTTCAGCGTCCACCACGCACCCTTCTACCTCCCCTTCTTGATAATTTAAATTTCTGTTGGTAAGTCTCAGCGTCCACCTCGCACTCTTCTACCTCCTATTCTTGACAATTTAATTTCCTATTGGAGCGTAATCGCGTCCCTCCGCGCATCTTTTTCTAAAAGACAAATTTAATTTCTTGTTGGTGAGTCTTAGCGTCCACTGCGCACCCTTCTACCTCCCCTTCTTGACATATTTAAATTTCTGTTGGTGAGTCTCAGCGTCCACCGCACACCCGTCTACCTCCCCTTCTTGACAATTTAAATTTCTGTTGGTGAGTCTCAGTGTCCACCGCGCACCCTTCTATCTCCCCTTTTTGACAATTTAATTTCCTGTTGGAGCATAATCGCGTCCCTGTGCGTATCTTTTTTTAAAAGACAAATTTAATTTCCTGTTAGTGAGTCTCAGCGTCCACCGCGCACCCTTCTACCTTCCCTTCTTGACAATTTAAATTTCTGTTGGTGAGTCTCAGCGTCCACTGCGCACCCTTCTATCTCCCCTTCTTGACAATTTAATTTCCTGTTGGAGCGTAATCGCGTCCCTCCGCGCATCTTTTTCTAAAAGATAAATTTAATTTCCTGTTGGTGAGTCTCAGTGTCCACCGCGCACCCTTCTACCTCCCCTTCTTGACATATTTAATTTTCTGTTGGTGACTCTCAGCGTCCACTGCACACCCTCTACCTCCCCCTTATTGACATATTTAATTTTCTGTTGGTGAGTCTCAGCGTCCATCGCGCACCCTTCTATCCCCCTTTTTGACAATTTAAATTTCTGTTGGTGAGTTCCAGCGTCCGCCACGCACCCTTCTAACCGCGTCCCTCCGCGTATCTTTTTCTAGTTATGATAAGTTACTTTTCTTGACTGTTTTGATTAATAATTATGCTTTCTCATTCATTTTGTGTTTCATGTTTAGAAGTTCTGATAGCTCAGACTTTTTTCGACTTTGCAAAGATCACAGTTGGTCAATACACTTGTTTCATTGTGGTTCACTTGCATTCGAACTACGTTTGACCTGATTCCCATGGTAGGATACGTAGGCAACTCTACATGGGTTTGGTCACATTTTCTGCAATGTTATTGCATCATTTTGTCCAATAATTTCAACCAAGTGTTGGCTTGTCTATTTTAACTCAGGTGTAGCTAGAAGAGATAGGTAAACAATTTAGTGCCTACGTCTTTGTCTTGAGTTTCTTTGAAACTCTAGACAAAGAGGGGCAAGCTGTAGACACCAAATTTTTGTCAATTTTTAATATTTTCTCAAGATTTTTCTATTTAATAATTTATTTATTTTCTTACATTTTAATGTTCATTTTTCTTATTTTTTGCAGGTTTGTTTAGAAAAGAAAAAAAAAAGAAGAAAAGAAAAGAAACATACAAAACACACTCCCTCAATTCACTCTCTTGAGGGTGGGACTGACAAGAAAAAAAAATGGCACTTTGGAGTAGGGGTGCAAACGAGTCGAGCTCGAGTCGAGTTTTGGCTAATCGAGCCGAGCTCGAGTTAATTTTGTGAAGCTCGAACTCGAGCTCGAGCTCGAGCTCGAGTCAAATTCGAGTCGAGCTCAAGCTTAAAAAATAATAAAATCATTATTATTATTTTATTTTTAAAAAATAAAAATAATTATTTATTTTTAAAAATTAATAAAATAATAATTTTTAATAAATAATAAAATATTAGGGATATATATGTAATTTTACTATTAAAATAAAAAATAAATATATAATTGAGCTCACGAGCCAACGAGCTTAATGTTTTTGAGCTCGAGCTCGAGCTCGAGATCGACTTAATTGGCTCGAGCTCGACTCGAGCTCGACTCGAACTCGATTTTGACGAGCTCGAGTCGAGCTCATATTCGAGCCACTCGCGATCAGCTCGCGAGTGGCTCGATTCGTGAAACACCCCTACTTTGGAGCTCAAAAATATGTACTCTTTCGGCTCTGACACAGGGAGACCATCCCTTGGACAAGAAAAATACCAACTCCCCACCTTTTCCCCTGAATTCACTCTTCACTCGACTCTCCCAGACACAGAAGACAAGACCCAAAAAGAAACAAAAAACACTCCCTCTCTCGGCTCTCTCTCTAAAAAAAAAAAAGAACAAAAAAAAAGAGGAAGAAAGCTCTCTCACTCTCTTGCTCTCTCGGACTTGGGCAGAAGAAAGAAAACAGAGAAAAAGAAAAAACTCTCACCTCACCCTCGGCTCTCCTCTCTCCCAGTATTTCCACAACACCCTTGCAGACAACAAAAGGGAGGCAGCGACTGGTTGGGCTATTGGAGCTTGGCAATCTCATCAAAAACTTTGGCCAAGGGACTAAGCTCTTCATTGAGGTATTTCTTGTGTTTTTTTTCCAGCTTTTCTTTTTTTTTTAATTAACTAGATTAAATGTATGTGTGATTGCTTGTGTGTTGTTTTATTTTGTTGGTTTTGCTGTTATTGTATCGGTGAAATTTTGGGAAGGTCATAAACCATATTAAGGAAAAAAAAATGGTTTTTGAATATGCATGTTAACTGTTTGAAAAAAATGCCAAAATGGAAAAGAAAAGAATTTTAGGGGGTTGTTTTGTTTTATTTTAGCCTTTTTATGTTGTTTTCTTGTCAAAATAAAATCATATTTGTAATGTAGAAATTGTAAGAGTGTTGTAGTATAATTTTTTATGATTTTTGGTGAAGGATATGGTGTTTTGAAAAAATCAAAATTGGACTGATTTCTTGTCATTTTGGTCACTTTAGGGTCAATTTTTGTTAAAACTAAGTCCATAAATGGAACCTACGCGAAAAATGGAGTGGGGAGGTGTATTTTGAGAAATTTTGACGATCGGAGAGGTTGCCGGCGACGGGCAGTCCGGCGGCCGCCAGCTAAAGCTTCTTCAGCTGGCCGAAGAAGAAGGGAAGGAAACGGCTGGAAGTGGAGGAAGAAGAAAGAAAGAAAAAAGAAGAAGAAAAAGAAAAGAAAGGAAGGAAAAAGAAAAAGAATTGGGCTAATGTTTATTTCTCTGATGGGCCAAGAGTTATTTTTTGGGTTGGGTTTTGGGAATGGATCTGTGTTTATTTCTTTTGGGTTTCGGTTGGGCTAGGAGGTTGGAGCCCATGTATTTTTTGTTGGTCGGGCTTGAGCTATAACAACGGGCTGGCCTAGGTATTTTAGGTTGAACTTTCATTTGGGCCGGATGGCCTGTGGCCCGGAAAAATAGAGAATAGTCCAGTGGCCTGTTTTCTTAAGAAGATCTGATTATGAATTGCACTTTAGCCCCTGATCTTTAGAGTAGTTTCACTGCAGCCCAGAATATTTTAAATTTCTTTCATGTAGGTCCTTAAATTAATTGCACTTTGGTCCCTAAATTTTATATTTTATTTAAATTCGACCTCTGAACTTTTGAAAAATATAATTTTCTCCCCAAAAGTTTTTTTTTTATTTTTGCAATTCAGTCCCTGATGATTTTTTACTCTCTTTATTATGATTGTTTCTTTTCTTTCATAGTTAATTATGCTACTTTTGAATATACTTAACTTGTAATTTTTAGATTTTCTTAAATTTCTTTACGTTTGACATATTAGTGTGAATTTAGTACTTTTATTATTATTTTTTTCAATTAAATTGGTGCCATGATTCTTCTGTTCATTGTGAGTATAAATAGGGCAATTTGACTTCATTTAGTCACCACTTCAAACGGGAGGTACTCTTATTTTTATTATTTCAATGTCAATTACGTGCTCTTATGTGCTCTTATGTGCTCCTATGTGTTCTTATGTGTTTATATATTTTTATATGCTTTATTTATTGGATTTAAATGTTCATTTAAATTTTCTTATATTATATTTGTTTAGTTAATTTTTATAACTATTCGAGAGGCATTTAAATACCTCCAAAATGTAATAGATTGGATAACTAATTTTATTTTATCATATCTTTCCCATTTTAGATTGTAGTTAGATGCCCCGATGTAATAGATAGGTTGCGTGTTTATGTGGCTTATGTGTTATGTTTTATCCGCTTTTCTTAGGATTTTGGTATCTAGATATTATGTTTACGTGTTATGTGCTACGTGCTCTTATATGTTTATTTGTTTTAATTTATGCTTTATTTGTTTCACTATGAATTGTTAATGCATGACGTCACCACACTAGTCCAACACTAGTTGTGGCTTCTCCCTTCGCTTATTTGCTAGTCCAACGCTAGTAAGGATTTTTAGAAATGGGCTAGTTCAACGCTAGACCCTTTAAGTCGTCTTGCGCTAGATTCATCTTTGTGTGCTATTCACTACATTTTCATGCATATTTTCATTTTTAAGATCTTTTCTCATTTGCATGATATTCCATATTATATTATCCCCTACCCTCTATAAGTGTTATTCATGTCATTTAGAATTGCATCTCATTTAAGCTAGTTCATTTGCTTGTTCATGTTAGGATAATTATTTTTCAAACATGGGAAATGGACGATTATAACTTTTTAGTTTAAATACCCTATTAATCTATGTATAAGAAAATTATGTCACGAGTTTTTGTCTCCCGTACCCTTTATGTTGCATTCCCTTTTTCTTTAATCACTTATATATATGTATATAATTTAATTTCTTTTCTTTTATTTTAATTTCATCATTCGCATACTCGTGACACTTTCAAGGAATCATTTTGGCTTTCGCAATTAATGCGATTGGTTCAATTAAACCCTTGAATGAACATTGTGTCCCTTTCGATATTTTTTTAAATTTAGATTTGCATCCATGTAGGAAACATCCAAATATGATAAAATTAAGAGTTCGATTAGGAAAATTTTGACTAAACCTCGCAACTAGCTTAGATTAGGTTGAAAGGGTGTCTTAGATTTGAGTTAATCGAACCTTTGCCTTCCCTTTCTTCAATCGTGACTTCCGAACCCATTTTCTCTTGTTTTCAAAGACTTGGAGTTGTTGAAAAGGGTTTTATTTTATTTTACTTTTTTGTCAAAAAAAACATTTTTTTTGGGTGACTTGGTACACCAAAATTCAATACCAAGTGGCGACTCCTCTTTTTCTTAAAAACCCTTTTTAGACTAAATTTTGGACCCAATTTGTCGCATTTTTTAAAGTCCCATTTTAGGTCCTTTTTTTTTCACCTGTTTTTTTTTTATAAATAAAATCACATCTTTTATAAACCTCACACTTGATTTTTATTTTCATCGCGAAAAATGGGGCGCGACAAGACAAACTTGGCAAAAAACTTGGGAATTTTTCATTCATTGTTTCACAAAATAAATTGAAGCCAAGGAATTTTTTACCTAAAGATTGTTAAAATAAATAATACTCATTCTACAGAAATCTTACGACTTGAAAAGCGCAATGGATCTTCTGTCTCACATCCTGTGCCATTCTCTGTCTCATTTTTTATTATATTGCTATTTCTCCTACATAAACACCATGTTTTAGTTTTTTTTATTTCCTTAAGATCCAATAACTATTAACTGAATAAAAAATATATACAACAATTTCAAAAAAGCAATATATAATAGAAAATTTAAAAATACAGCAGAAAATTCATAAAAAATCTCATTTTTTATGCATTTTGATTTTTTGAATTTGTTAAATTTTGCATATTATTCAATTAATAGTTATTGGATCTTAAGGAAACAAAAAAAAAAAAACTAAAACATGGTGTTTATGTAGGAGAAATAATAATATAATAAAAAATGAGACAGAGAATGGCACAGGGTGTGGGATAGAAGATCCGTTGCGCTTGAAAAGTTGCAATCCAAACAACCTCGATTTTTTAAAAACACAAAAGCACGCACCATTGGTTATTCTTCACTAGAGAAAAATTTGTGCATCTTGTTTTCTTGATACGCAGCCTATTAAACTTTAATCAACATTGACATCTTTGAAATATACCTAAAATTCTTTTATCACCATTAGTTATGTTAAATAAAATAGAAGTCTTATTCTGATTTTGTGAAGGATAATTGAATGGAATCTTATACTAGTATCTTTGAGCAAAGGACAAAAATCATTAAGAACTACAATAAATTCATTCATTACTTAAATCAAGCAGTTGAATCTCATCCTGATTGAGTGAAGGGTACTTGAAAGGAATCTTTTAGTATCTATGAGCAAAGGACAAAAGTGAATAAAAACGACAATAAAAATCATCGATGACAACTCACATTAGTGAAGCATGCCTTTCCCTTCATTAATAGTGCATGTTTTTCCCTTCATTAGTTCAAATTTTTGAGTGAATGTTGTTTTCCAATTTAGATGCTAAGGTTTTTGGGGTAGGGATTTTTTTCCCCTAATATTTGCCAATTTATTTGACTCAAATATTTTCTCCCTTACCATTGCCATTTTGTTTGACCCAAGAATCTAATTTTTGTTGCTGTGGGTAGTACTTTGGTGATTTTTTTTTGGCGTCCAACTGTGAAATTGTGAATAGGTGATTATACAGTGGATACTACACTTCATAGTCCTTCTTGTAGCCACTGTAATTAATTGTAGCCCAAATCCAATTTCTATTTAGAGTTAGAGGAATTTGGTTAGTTGTTTTTACATAAAAAATGGTAAATGTAGGGTGTAGACTGACGATAAAGATGCTTAAATCTAGATTTGATCCAGCTTCGTGTTGTCATTGTATTTGTAACCAAAGTCCATCTTTTGTTCCTACAAGTGGAATCTTGTTTCTTACGTTATGCCATGTAAATATTTCAATAAAAGCCAATCTAGAGCCTCTAATAAAAAATTAAAATTTATAACAAAGCCAGTCACATACATAGTATGTGCACGATTAAAAATGATCATATTACTCTATTGTCATTGGAGTCAAGTCTAATTTTATCCATTATATGTCATTGCGAAGGGCAATAGCTCCACCCAAAAAAAATACCCTCGAAAAAATTTAAAAACAATAATAAAAAAAGATCGAACTTGGTATCAATTCAAACTATAATGAATTAACTGAATCTTGTTTCTTACGTCATGCTATGTAAATATTTGAATCAAAAGCTAATCTAAGCCCTCTAATAAAAAATTGATAATTTATAACGGATCCAGTCATATACAAATATGTGAACCATTAAAAATGACCATTTTGCTATATTATCATTAAAGTCGTGTTTAATTTTGTCCATTATGTCATCACGGAAGGTAGCAGCTCCAACAAAATAGATACCCTAGACAAATTTAGAAAAAAAAAAAGAAAAGAACTTGGGATCAGGTTAAAGTAGCATTTTATAATGAATTAACTGAATCTTATTTCTCACGTCATGGTATGTAAATATTTGAATCAAAAGCCAATTTAGGACCTCTAATGAAAATTGAAAATTTATAATTGAGCTAGTCACCGCACAATACATGCATTATTAAAAATGACCATTTTACTCTATTGTCATTAGTGTTGTGTTTAATTTCCTCCATTATATGTCAACGCGAAGGGCAGCAGTTTGACCAAAATAAATACCCTAGAAAAGGTCTAAAAACAAGAAAAGAAAAAGAACTTGGGATCAGTTTAGAATACCATCTTGTTTCTTACATCATGCTATGTGAATATTTGAATCAAAAGCCAACCCAGGCCCTCTAATGAAAAAGTTCAAAATTTAGTGTACAAGAGGCAATTTTATCTAGGACAAATTTCAAAACTATTTTTGTGAACTTGCATGGGACATCTTATCTCATAAGAAATAATTTCTTTTCTAGATTACTCAATAATAATCGAGATATCTTAGAAGAATTATTTTACTTGAGAATTTCATTGCTTTTAAATAATTTGGAAACCGTTGAACTAAGCATTCTCCATTTTGATCAAATTTTAGTATTTCAATACTTCACCTTAGATTAGGTATTTTTCACCTCTATCATATTTAGATGTTCTGACATTTCACTAATTTATTCCTCTACTTTCTATTTAAACCGCTTCACTTCCCAAATACATTGAACTTGTACTTAAAAAGCACACATATTCATTTTTGAGTAGTCATTAATATAAATAGCAAAGTATGAGAAATAATTAATTCTAACAAGAATTGATAATATCTCACATATATTATAATATGAATTTTAACAATTCTTTAAACCTTTTCATATAAAAGATCAACTTAATCTTTTATTAGTGAATAAGATTCACATATTTCAAATAACTCATAATTAGTTGAGTTTAATCAAACATCATTATGTAATTTGGAAATGTAATACTTATTCACAAGACTAAGTTTATAAATGCCAAAGGTAAGATGGTTTTAAGTCATTTAACATATTGAGAAATGGACTTTATTTTAGAAAATAATAAATATTTATGTAGTTCCAAAATAAATCCACTAGCTTAAAAAAGATAATTTGTAACTGCATATTAATGAAGCAGCTTTCACTTTCATCAGATTTTTACACTTTTCAATTAACTCAAATACAAAAAAATGGGATAGATTAAGAAGAATCATGGATACAGTTTGCAAAGAAATACGCGACCTTACTTTTGGCTTTATTTTTGTGTGCAAGGTTTACGCCAATTTTGCTTGATTCCCAACAACTGGAATATGAATATCAGTTGTTTTGTCAAAATAGATCAAGACGAATGCTGTATTGGTTAATTGAGTGTGCATCAAAGTAAAAATTTTTTGTGCTGTTTAATATATAAATACCTGAACTTATTCTACTTCATCCAATGTCTCGCAAATTAAATTGTGAGTAAGGCTTCTTTTTTTAATGATCATTAAAATTAGAAATATATAGTCTAAATTAACCTAAATAAATATTAATCATGACATGATATTGATCATTAAACTTGTATGAAGAATTTAGTACCTGATAAAATGGCCTCATGAGCATATATCTGGGTAAAATGTGATTATTAGCCTTGCACGCAACAATGAAATTTAAGTGGATATGGTAAAGGAGAAAAGAATAGTAAAAAGAAGGCTAGAAGAAGATCCCTTCATTGTTCAAAAGGAAATGAATACTTTAATGGTGGATGGTTTCCATCTCATTTCTATAGCTCAGAATTTTGTTTGAAAATCATGCAAGTGACTCTGAGATTGTGGTTCAAGCAAATTCATATAAGAGGGAAACCTTGAATGCACGGTTGAAAGATTCATCTAAGTCAGTTACATGTTTCATTCACAGTATCAAAGTCGACAAAGAATTGCTTTACTGCAAAGCATAGTAAGTAATCCAAAGTTAGCTTCTAAATTTTTTATCTTCAAATTGAAAAAAAGGAAAAAGAAAAAAGTTTAGTAGTGACATGGAATCGTTAAGAAAGAATATATATATATATATATATAACCCTCAAGCTGCTTTTGCTACATGGAAATCCTAAGCAATTGTTAGTTTTAGCAAAAAAAATTTACATGGCAGAATGAATCAAGTATTACAATTGAAAAATATTAATATCAATCTTCAATTATTCCAAAAATGTCAAAATTTTATGTAAATCAACATAAAATATAGTATAATGAATAAAACAGAAGTAATAAAGCATATTATGCCCTATAAATTAATCATGGGTAACCAAGTAAAAATTCTATTAATTATATTCTATTTTGACATTTAAATATTGATTATAATAAATACTAGAAAATGAATGAATATTCCACTCTAACTTGTGTACTAGGCACTCTAGAACGATAATTTTTCCCCTACCATTTCAGATGCAAAGATCCGTCTATTATGAGCATTCTCGCACATGAAATGAGAGGTTAGAGTATCCAATGAGCACCTGTTAAAATGTTTAAAAATAAATCCTTAACAAAAAAAAACAACCTTTAACAGATATCATACTATTGTTATATGACCCTTTTATATAGATCACCTAAAAGTATAGAGTAGATACTTTATGACAAATAACATTATCCAAAAGAAAAAAAGAAAAAGATACGAGAAGAAACTAGGGTCACACGTTGCATTTTTGTCACTTCTCATATTGAATTTCATTTCATTTGGGAAAATTGATACTTGTTGCCCTTAAATAATATTTGTATTCAAAAAACTAGCAATTCGTTTTGTAAATATAAGAATCCTGACAATTTGTTTTACACTTTTTCACATGTTTTACGCTTTTCAATTAATTCAACAACACAAAAGAGGGATACGCAGCTTTGCTTTTCTCTTTAATGTTGTGTGCAAGGTTAACGTCAATGTTTTCTGATTCCAAACACTAGAATAAGGAATTCTTTATTCTTTAATTGACTGCGCATCAAAGTAAGGAATTTTTTATGCCATCCAATCTATAAATGCCTGAACATATTTGTTGTTTCTAATTCTAAACAAACAAACAGTTTTCCACTTCGAAATACACAAATTCCTAGCTAACAACCATAAACAATGGCTGAATTGATTGTTCCAAAGATAATTGATCAATTGAGTGATGTTCTCGTGAAGCAGTTTGGGGAGAAAGTCAACCTGGTGATGGGGGTTGAAGAGGAGGTTGCAAATATCTCCTCTAAGTTGGCAACCATTGAAAAAGTGCTGCATGATGCAGAGAGACGAAGGCTGAAGGAGGAACCTGTGGGAATTTGGCTCGAAAAGCTGGAAGACATAACATATGAGATGGACAATGTGCTGGACGAATGGAACTTCAAGATTCACAGAGCAAAGAATGAGGGAACTCATCAGAATGCCAGAATTCAGCCAACATTGTGGATCAAGGTTCGTTCCCTCATCCCATCCCTTTGTTCTTGTCTCAAACAAGTTCCTGTGCGTAGTGATATAGCCCAGAAAATAAAGAAAATAAATGAACAGCTAGAATTAACTTTGAAAGAGGCAGATCAATTCAAGTTTATTTCAAGTGGGGGGATCCCTGATTCTCAAGATTTTAAGCGAATTATGACTACCTCAATCATCGACGAATCAGAGATATATGGTCGAGAAGCTGATAAGAATGCTTTACTTGACCAAGTTTTGTCGAAGAGTAGTAGTCAAGGAAGAAAGGGGGTTCAAGTTATCTCTATAGTAGGGGTCGGGGGTAGTGGAAAGACCACACTTGCCCAGCTACTTTTCAATAATGATAAAGTGAAGAATCACTTTGAACTTAGAAATTGGATCTGTGTATCAGATCCTTTTGACCAGAAAAGGATTGCGAAAGCTATCCTTGAGAATGCTGGAAAAAGTTCTCAAGAATCAGAGTTGGATCCTTTGATCCAACGTATAAAAGAAACTTTTTCCGGCAAGAGATTCCTGCTTGTCCTAGATGATGTTTGGACAGAGGAAGATTCAAAGTTGAAACCTTTCAAAGACTCTCTTAAGGATGGGGCTTCCGGAAGTGTAATCTTGGTGACAACCAGGAGTCAAAGAGTGGCCAGAGTGATGGGATCGACTGATACTCACCGCTTGAGCCTGATCTCTGACTCCGATTGTTGGCTAATAATGCAAAGGATAGCATTTGATGGAAGATCAAAGGATAGCATTTGGGGGTGTAAGAAAGTGGAAAGCATTGGGAAAAAAATTGCGAAAAAGTGCAAGGGCTTGCCACTTGCTGCAAAGACTATGGGAAGCCTGTTACGGTTCAAAGATACCGTACAGCAGTGGCAGAATATTTTGGATAGTGAGATATGGCAATTGGAGGAATCAACTATGGAACTTTTCCCTCTTTTGTATTTAAGCTATAACGAGTTGTCCCCGGAGCTGAAACATTGCTTCTCCTATTGTGCTGTCTTTCCCAAAGATCATTCCATATTTGTAGAAGAGCTTATTGGGATGTGGATAGCAGAAGGTTATGTTCGCCCAAGGCGAAGAGGTGAGCGCTTGGAACTGGTGGGCCGTGAGTACTTCGACAATTTGGCAATGCGTTCCTTTTTTCAAGAATTACGAAAAGTTGAGTTCTTTCTAGTTCATGATTTTACATTGTGCAAGATGCATGACATAGTACATGATTTTGCACAATTTCTCAGAAAAAATGAATTATGTCATGTACTTGATGGAATTGATTATGAACAAGGCATTGGAAGAAATTCATCTAGTGAAAGAGCACGTCATCTAACGTGGCTTGGCACTGAGAGGATGTTTAGTTCTCTAGTTGTTGATTTTGGAAGGCTCAGGAGCTTTTTTGCTCTTCCACGTGGAAGAGTAGTGCCCCAAGATTTGTTCTGCAGTTTGAAGTGCGTGAGGACCCTGGCTTTATGTGATTGTGAGATAGTTGAAATCCCAGCCGAGATCGGAAGTTTGATTCATCTTCGGCACTTGGACTTAAGTTGGAATCCTTTTGTGACACTGCCAGAAGCTATATGTGATCTATATTATTTGGAAACTTTTGATATCACTATGTGTAGAAAGCTTTCATGCCTTTCTCAAAGGATTGAAGGCCTTGTACACTTGAGGCACCTTTTCAATTTTGGGACCTCTGAATCACTTCAAATTCCACAAGGACTCAGGAAGCTTACTTCACTTTGTACTTTGACTCAGTTCATCGCCAGGAGCAATTCTGATGATTTGGCAAATTTGAAGGACTTGAACCAACTGGAAAGATTGATTGTTCATATTCATGGAGAAGTAAATTTTGGGAGTGCTGAACTTGGAAAGAAAACCCACATGCGTGAAATGTCTTTGTTGTTTAGCAATGGGGTCCACTTTATAGAAACTTCAAGCTGCATTGAAAGTGTGGAACCACCTCCAAACTTACAACAACTTGCGCTAACTCGCTGTCCAGGAAACGAGTTACCAAGTTGGCTTGTGACAACGTCTCTCGTCAATAACTTGACGAAGCTAATTATCAATGAGGCCAACAATATCTCATCCTTGCCTACCTTGTGGAAGCTGTCGTCCTTAGCAGAACTTGGGCTCATTGGAGTGGGAAAGCTAGAATGTTTGGGTAAGGAATTCTTTGGAATTACAAAGGCATTGCATGAGAATAGTCATGAAACTTTTGATACATTGTCAAACTCTGTGTCATCATCCTTAACCGAAGCAGTAGCATTTCCGAATTTGAGAAAATTACGATTTTCTTACTTCCAAAATTGGACAAATTGGGAAGACTTAAGTGAAGATGATGAAGAAGTTGCTATCTCTATCATGCCACGTCTGGAGGAGCTAAAAATTTATGACTGTGAAAAACTTGAAATTCTGCCACATCGCATCCTTGGAAGGATATCATCTCTCATAACATTGGATATTCGGAATTGTTTCAAGTTGACTGATCATTACTCTAACAAAACAGGAGATGACTGGATAAAGATATCACACATTCCTCGAGTTGACATATCTGATGAATATTAATCCGCTCAGGTATGGTTATTCACACATTTTTTTTATGTATCTATTCATCTTTGAAATCAAATAATTACTACTTATAGAATTACAACAAAATAAGGCCTACTTTGTAGAATATGACATGTGCTTAATAATGAATCAAGTGTTAACAGAGCCATAGGTATAATGAAAATATGAAATATTTATTAATAGTTTAGAGTGGGTTTTTTTTTTTTATTGAGAAGATGCAAGTCATTAACTGGTAAATGTAACTTTAAATTTCTAACAATATTTAACTGTAAACTCTTGAGTTTGGAATTCCATTTATGTCTTGTTTTTTTATCCCTTTTTTTGGCTTTTGTCCTTTGTTTTCTAGATAACACTCGTTGATGGCCCAAATTGAAGCTACAGCGGGAGGCATTGGAGGATCAATTCCTACGTCAACTTTTCACTTAGGTGCATGTAAAATTCAAATAATTGCAAATATGGTTGAAGAGCCACATCATATGCTTTGTTCAGAATCATTTGTTGAAAGCGTTTGTATCCTTAACAATTTCCACATTGACTTTCAATTGTGACACAACCAGTTTTTGTTTCTTCAAATTATTATTGTCCTATTGTATGTAAGTTTGTGTAGATTTCTTCAAATTACTCCCATTTTTAACTCAAAAAGTAATTTATTTTGAATGATTGATACCTCACTGCTTAAGTAAGAAGCCCCTTTCCAAGCATTACTATTGTCTGTATTCTACTAAATTACATTGAGAGAAGGCTTCTTACAGGGGCCAAACCCAGTAGAGACAGAGAAACTCGTCAAATCACCCTTTTCAAATGGATCCAAACCAAAAAGAAAAACAGTAAAGGTTCTTCATTGATGGCATTTGATTTAAATGGAACACAAACCAGATACTATCCACAAAGAAAACATTCGCCAGATAGCAAATAAATACTCTATGGAGTAAAACGACAAGAAAATGAAGAGACAAGAAGAAAGCAATTCAACAAAACGAAATTGACTTACAGTTGTCAGTGCTACTCCAGCACCTTTATTTTCAGACTTACCACCAGCTCAATTGAGAGCCTGCATTTATCACAATGTAACTTTAAGAAATCATGTACCAATGGAAAATTTGTAGAATATTGGCAAAGATCAGGGCGACAATTTCCATCAGCATAGACATTGTTGAAATGCCTTGAATCAGATCTTCGACCCCCGCTGAGTTGTTCGGGGGTCTCGCTGCCTGGTCAGCGAGTCGGGGGTCCAGGGGGCGACGCGCCCTGGTTGGGGGGCCCGGGGGTTAACGTTGCCCCCGGTGCCCCCGAAGCTTACGGTATATATTAGATATCGTATCCGTTTTAGTTTGGGTCTCGGTTTTTGGGCCTAATGGTCCAATCCGTTTTTGGTTATTTGGTTGTATATATATACCTTATATCCATTCTGTACAAAATATATCTGATACATTCCGAACCCTAATAAAAAAATCTGATTTCCCCCAAATTTGTTCTTGCTTGTTCTTGTTTGTTCTTTCCGTTCCGCTGCATCGGTTTTAACAGACATTTTACCAAAAATTACCCACAGGGTGATCATCATATATAGCAACATGACAATTGTATGATGAACTATTTTATGATTTTATGAAAAGGGTATAGGAGATCAGAAAGGCCAACCACAAGTTTTCAATGAGTTGTATTAAGCAAAAGAGAAATTTCATGAATTTACCTGCTCTATGTCATCACAGGTCAAAACACCAAAAAATGCATGGAACACCTGCAATTCATTGAAAGAAATATTAAATATTTCACCATTAAGCTACTGTAAATGTTTTGAGACCGCATTCCATGGAAAGAATTGTTTGCATCTGAAAAACAAAATGAAGTTATAGGTGAACACACAACAAAGCAAGTTGATGATTCCTAAACACCTCATGTACCTGTTGAGGTATGTATCCGTAAGTTCCTATGCTAAACGATTTTCTCATCTTGCGACATTTGAGAACATGGGAACCTCTACTTGTGTCTTTGAGTAAAAAATGCGAAAATAGGTACAACCACTATGTAGTGTACCCATGGTTCGAAGACTCGGCTGAGTCGTCACCATCTCGGGTCCTCCTGATACGATACCGAGACAATACAATTCCGAGAGACTTGGCTCACCGAGATGTCACCGTGATGGGTTAAAACGGCCGATTCACACCGAATCACTCCGAGTCATCTCGAGTCAACTTAATTTTTATTATTTTTACTAATTTTTAAATTATTTTTTATCATATTTTTTATAATTTTTAGAATATTAAATATTTCAAAAATTCGTATCTCGCCGAGACCATGACTGATATGCCGAGACCGATGTGAAATGGTCCGGATCGCGACCGCAACTGCGACCTCGACTTTGAACTAGGAGTGTACCTATTACGAGTCAGACAATTTCAAAGTGGTTCTTGTAGAAATATGAACCAAACTTTTGCTATTTATTTATGTTGTCGTGTGGTTTTATTGTGATTGGTTGGTTTTATTAAGGTGGCCCATGTGGGTATGAATTCTTTATTAGTATTAGTAGAAGTTTTTGTATAAGTACCAAGTCTAGCTGTTTGTGTTTGATATATTATTGTATAGGTGCATTTTTATGATTGTTTCTCTCTTATAGTTTATCAAATATTGCGTTAATTGGTAGACTCTACTAATTTTTAGTAATTGGCACTGGTTGTAGGGATTCGGAATGAAACGGGAATTAAAGCTGTGAATCTGCTGTTCTGCGTAGGCACGTCAAAGTCTAAATTCTGTGCTTCCAGGAAGTTCAGAATTTGACACTTGATCTCCAAAATTCAAATTGAAGTTGCAGAGTAAGATGTTTTACCGGATGGAGAGTTCTCTACTCCTAGTGGGAGATTAGTATTTATCTATTGGGACTTTTCTTTTTTATCGGATAAGAGATATTGACTTCTTGACAATTTGATTTCGCTTAGAAGTGGAAGTAGTTAAGTAGGAGAAGAAGAACGGAACAATAGGGAGCATCGTTTCTTAGCTATTCTTTTCTCCAGTCGAATAGACTAGTAGTAGTAGTACGTAAGTTTTCTTTTCTTCTTATTGGGTGCTTCATCGTATTTTAGAAGAATGCTCTCGGCAACTAGTTCAACTATTTCGCTCATGACTTTCTCCATGACAATGAACTAAACACTTTTTGGTTCATCTAAAATTGTGAGATTGAATTGATTATTTTTATTTCTTTTATTCACTAGTATTCATATGTCCTCTGATTTAATTCTTATGATTATTATATTATTTGAATGTTAAGAGCGCCCGATAGTTAATTCAATCTTATAATTTAAAATCAGTTAGAGCAGTTAAATCTCTAATTGTTCTAAACAGGTGGTAACTGGCATGATTGAATTTGTGTCAGGGAGACATATACGTTAATTTAAAATAACCCTCGTAGTGTATTATTGATTAGAACAGGGCTTCTCTAATTCTTAAGGTAATTAGAAAATTGAACTTTAAGATCATATTTAAGATTATTTCTTAATTAGGAAAGTGCTTAATGACCGTACCTTGACCACCAATAAACTAAGAAAAAGTTAATTGTCATCGCGTGTTTGGGAATTATAACTTATTTATCAGTGAGTAAATGAAATTATTATTGCATCAATGATTAATTAATTGAACTATTTTCAAAGTTATTTTGTGGCCAGAGTTTATTTGTTCTTGATTCGATTTTAATAAATTGACATTTAGTATATTTATTACCCCTGTACTCTGGCCTCTAGAATAAACTAATTTTTTTCAATCCCCATGGATTCGACTCTAATCACCGCTATATACAAAAATTTGTATTTTATTTGAGTAGACATTTATTATTGCACAGGTTCGACACCTGTCACGCATAAAGATCTTATAGTGAGAAGCCTCTGTCTGGTGTTTTTTCTTTGTTTTGCGCCACTACTTGATTTTCATCGATAAAGAATTTCTTTGCCTCTATATATGTTTTTCTTGATTGTTCTTATGAATTTTTGTGCATTTATTAATTTGGATCCATCAAAGTGGAACCAGAATTACGATAGATTGAAGTATGGCAAATCCTAACCCCAATATTATTTGTTTTGTCCAAAAACTCAAAACAAAGGCTGAATTCAAATTTTGGTAGAAACAGATCATAACTCATTTTAAAACATGTAAATTACATCGATATATTGAATTTGCACTTGCTTGGGAAGCTGGTGAGAATGATAAGGTGAAAGATAGCTTAAATTTGTCACAGATTCATCAGACAATTGACATGGTAGTTTTAAAAAAAATTGCTATAGCTGATACAACAAAGGAGATTTGGGATATATTGGAGAAAACATACAAAGGGGTTGACAGCATCCAATAAAATAATTTGAGGATGTTGAAAAAGAAATTTGAACTTGTGATGATGGAGAAGTCAGAATCTATTGAATCATATTTTCTCATTGTCAGATATTAAAAGTTTGATCATGTGGTAGCTGTGATCTAGGAAATGAAAGATTTGGAAGATTTGAGTATTGAAAATTTGCATGGGTCATTAATTCTGCATGAACAAAGAATTAATGGGAAGTTGGAGGATACTCTGGAGAAGGATACAGTAGAGAAGGCGTTGCAAATACAATTGAATTTGAGAGACAATAATAATGTCAGAGAACAAGGTGAATCCAGCTAGAGGAACAGAGGTGGTTGCAATAATAGAGATGGTCGGGGTAACAATAATAGAGGCAAAAGAGGTACATCAAATCTTGGACGCGATAGAGGTAATAATTATAATTTTAGAGGTGGTTCTGGTAGAGGTAGAGGTGGTAATTTTGGCACAAGAAATAATTTTATTTAGAATAATTTTGGACAGAAAATTCAATGTTATAAATGTGAAAAATTGGCCATAGACAATTTGAATGTGATTTTAAAAAAAATATAGACAGAAATATTCAGATTAATGTTGTTGAAAATCGAGTGCAGAATAATAATAAAAAATCTAAGATTTTATTATTAGGCTGTAATTTTATTGATGTAGTTGATAAAATTAAATGGTATTTGGATGCGGGTTGTAGTAATCATATGTCTGGCAAGAAAGAATTACTTGTCGAATTTGACGAATCTATCCGCGGTGAAATTAAATTTGGAAATAACACTCTTTTACCAGTGTTTGGCAAAGAAAATATTCCTATTAGCCTAAAAAATGGGTTTAGTAATTTTATTTCTAATGTTTTCTATTTTCTTGGGTTGCATCATAATTTGTTGAGTATGGGCCATTGTTTGAGAAAAAAAAAAATGATGTCCGTATCAAGAATATTACTTGTACAACTTTTGATAAAAATATTGGAATAATTGCCTATGTATCAATGACTTCAAATTATTTATTTTCACTGAATTTGAGTTCTGCCAAATTTTTCTGTTTGAGTATGGTGATAGATGATAATAATTGGTTATGGTATATGTGATTTTGTCATTTGAGTTTTGATAGTTTTAGATTTTTTTCCAGCAAACAATTGATTGGTGGGCTGCCTAGTATTAAAATTTCTGGTAAAGTGTGTGATATGTGTATTTTGGGAAAGCACCACAGTAATGTTTTTCAGATTGGTAAATCATGGAGGGTCGGAAAATCATTAGAAATTATTCATTCAAATTTATACACCGTCGAGATTTTTTAATGATAGTTGCAGGTATTTTATTACCTTTATTAATGATTTTAGTAAAAAAGTCTGGGTGTATTTTTAAAACAAAAATCTGATGCATGTGACACTTTTTAAAATTTTAAAAATTTTGTTAAAAGGCAAAATGGCCGTCAGATTAAAATTTTGATAATAGATAGGGTTTAGAAATATTTAGTGTGATGATTTTCTTAAGAAAAATGAGATACAGCATCAGTTGCCTATTAGATACATTCTCCAATAAAATGGAGTGACAAATGAAAAATAGGATAGTTATGGATATGGTGAGGTGTATATTAAAATTGAAAAATATGCCAAAATCTTTTTTGGGCAAAGGCGGTTTCTTGTGCAATTTATCTGTTAAACAGGTGTCCTACTAGAAGTGTTCCCGAAAAAACTTCAGAAGAAATTTGGAGTGGTAGAAGAATGTTTATTAGTTATCTCAGAGTATTTTGGGTGTATTGCTTATTCTCATTATCCCGATCAATTAAGAAATAAATTTGATGATAAGGGAGAGAAGTGTGTATTTATTGGTTATAGTGAAATCTCTCGGACTTATAAGTCATATAATCTTGTGAAAAAAAATGTGATAGTGAGTATAGATATGACTTTTAACGAAAGAGGTGTTTGGAACTGGTCTATTGGAGATCCTAAAATAGCAGATGTGACTCTAAATTATCAACAAGAGGATCCTAATGATGATGTTCAGCTATCACTAGCTGCTCAGGGTCCATAGACTGAATTGATTGGACGTCCACAACGTCAGCGACAGATGCCAGCTCGTCTATAGGATTAGGTTATTATATTAGATGATGTTCCTTTTGACGAAAATATTGTTAATTTTTCTTTGTTTACATATTGTGATCCAGTTGTGTATGAGGAGACAACCATTGATGATCGTTTGATGAAAGTAATGGAGGAAGAAATTCATGCAATAGAAAAGAATGACACCTGAGAGCTTACTTCTTTTCTAACCAGAAAGAACTACTATTGAAGTGAAGTGGGTATACAAGACAAATTTTAAACCTAGTGAATATGTCGATAGATACAAGGTGAAATTAGTGGTGAAGGGATACAAGTAGAAATCCGAGATTGATTATTTTGAAATATTTGTATCCATTGCCAGGTTTGACACAGTCTGTATGATAATTTCTTTAGCTATCCAAAATAACTGAAAAATTTATCAAATAGTTGTCAAGTCAGCTTTCCTAAAAAAGGTTCTTAATGAAGAAGTGTATGTGGAACAGGCAATAGGATTTGGTAGAAGAGGTTAGGAAAATAAGGTGTATAGATTGAAGAGAGCCTTAAATGAATTGAAACAAGTCGCAAGAGCATGGCATACAAGAATTGATTCTTATTTACTGGCTCGTGATTTTCAAAGGTGTTCGTATGAGTACACTTTATATATATATATATATATATATATATATTAAATCTTCTATTCATGGTGATATTTTTCTTGTATGCTTATACGTAGATGATTTAATTTTTACAAGAAATAATCTAGAGTTGATTGCAGAGTTCATGGAGGCTATGATTAAGCAATTTGAGATGATAGATATGAGACTCATATCATATTTCTTGAGAATTGAAGTCTTTCAGTCTGACAGTGGGATTTTTATATATCAAAAGAAATATGTAGGTGACATTTTGAAGAAATTCAAGATGGATACAGCAAAGTCGATTATGATGCCAGTTCAAGAAAAATTGAGATTAACCAAGAAAGGTACTGGTGGATATGTGAATCTCACCTACTTTAAAAGTTTGGTAGGGAGTTTGAGGTATTTGACATCTACGAGACCAAATATCAATTTTACTGTTGGTTTGATTGGCAAGTTCATGAAAAATCTACATCTATCACATTTGTAGGCGACTAAGAGGATTTTGAGATATATCGGAGATACTTGTAGTAATGGCATTTTTTATTCAGAAAATGATCTAATTGAATTGTTTGGCTACACAGATAGTAATTGGATAGGTGATATAGTAGAAAGGAAGAGTATTTCAAGGTATGCATTTTTTTTAATTGGTTCTTGCACGTTTTCCTGGAGTTTGAAGAAGCAACAAGTGATTGCATTGTTTACAGTGGAGGCTGAGTATATTGCAGCAATTAACAGTGCAACTCAAGCTTTATGGTTGCGTTGCATGCTTGGTGTACTACAGCACAAGCAAGTTGATCCTACTAGCAATTGACTTGTCCAAGAATCCAGTACTCCATGGGCGTAGCAAACATATTGACATCAAATATCACTTCATATGCGAGTTGGCTCGAAAAGGGAAATTGAAGTTGATTATTGCAGAACTGAAGAGCAAGTGGCTGACATTTTCACTAAGGCATTGAAAACGGAGACTTTTGTCAAGTTGAAGAAGATATTAAGCATATTCAAATTAGAAGAATTTGGTTTAATCGAGGCAATGTAGAAATATAAACCAAACTTTTGCTATTTATTTCTGTTGCCATATGGCTATAGTGTGATTGGTTGGTTTTATTAAGGTGGGCCATGTACGTATGAATTCTTTATTAGTATTAGTAGAAGTTTTTGTATAGGATATAAGTACTAAGTCTGGCTGTTTACTCTTGATATATTATTGTACAGCTGCATAAAGACATTATAGTGAGAATTCTTTGCCCGGTGTATTTTTTGTTTTGCGTCACTATTTGGTTTAATCAATAAAGAATTTCTTTGCATCTATATCGGTTTTTCTTGATTGTTCTTGTGGGTTTTTATGTATTTATCAATTTGGGTCCATCAGTTCTAAGTAGCAATAAACCACGAACATCTTTCAACAACAAAAGATGAGTGCTTTTAACACAAAAATCATCTGTCAAGTAGGCAAAAATAAACATCACAGCTATCATTTATGGATCAGTAGTATACACAGTAACCAATCTTTTGATTCCTTTCTTAACAAAACTTGTTTAACTAAGCTATTGGATATCCCGCTGATACAATCAAATCTACCATAGCTTGTAATGGCTGTTTTCCCTAGGGCTGAATTGATGCTTATAGTATTTCAAGTTAGTAAAAATTGGTTATCCAGATAATACAGTGCTTTAGACAGATGTTATTAATTGGTAAGATTGGTGGAAATATTCATTAATATTTTAGAGTGGTTTTTTTTTATATTGAGAAAATGTAAGTCATTAACTGGTATATATAGCACTAAATTTCTAACAATACCGAACTATAAACTTTTGAATTTTGGAATTCCATTTATATCTTGTCTTTTTTTCCCCTTGTTTTTCCATTGTTTCCCAAGCAATACTCATTGATGGCTCAAATTGAAGCTATAGCAAAAGGCATTGGGGGATGAATCTTTACATCAACTTTTCACTTAAGTGCATGTAAAATTTCAAATAATTCTGAATAAGGTTGAAGAGTCACTGATAGGGTATTAATTGTTAGTAATTTTATTGTTAATTTTCCTCTTTGTCCTTGTCAAATATCGTTTTAATTGTTAACATATGCTTATTTTTGGTATTTGGAGCTAGCTACAGGAAGTGGAACTGACAAATGCTAATAAAGAGATTTTACTGAGACAAATCCTCCACACGCTAGAGCCTCCAGCGGATTTACAAGTTGAGCCCATATGGTGCTGCAAGAGAATTGCATTTTCGGTTGCTGATGGGAGTCTTTGATGAGCAATAGGAAACAAAAGGAGAAAAATTTGGCAGAGAGCCTCACTTTTGTACTTGGACTCCCAATTCGTGGGGGACCACTAGAGAGGATTAGTCATTTTCTTTTGGCTTTTAAGGGGACAATCGTACAGAGGCTAGAGCAACAGTTTGAGTATAGTTTCAGTTTTTCTTTCTTTTTCCTTGTGAGGCGCATGCCTACCGTTCGACAATATTTTCTAACGGGAAAACATTTTTTTATTTCTCGCTTCCTAGTGAAAAACTTGATGCCTTTGCAATCAATTAAATTGCGTGGAGATTTATTTATGCGGCGTGGCTAAACTTTTCAACTAGTCAAGGATCAACTCGATGGCGCAGTCTCGAATATCTGTGAGATTTAATTAGTTTTCACGCGTTCCTTAATTTTTTAATATTTGCACAGTGTCTATTTGAATTTTCATGAGATTATTTTGTTAATTTGGATGTCAAGGGTCCGATGTTCAGTGTGACTTATTAATCTCCCGCCAAATTAGTCAATTAAATCCGTAATTATTTGATTGATTAATATTAGTGGCAACTGGCGTGTTTACACACTAGGGTAACATGTAATCTAATTTGAATAACCCTCGTAGCGTGTTATTGATTGGGGTTAGGTTTTTCTAGTTCTTAATACAATCAGGGAATTAATTCCTACAGTCGTACCTAGGAGTGTTCTCTGGTTAGGGATAATCAATGGTCGTACATTGGTTATCAATAAATTAAGGAAGAATTGGTCGTTAGAGTTCGTCGGCGACTATAACTAACCTATTAATAAATTAAGCGAACCTCCCTTGCATCAATGATCGGGTAGTGGACTGTGTCTGAGTAGTTGTATCCTTAGTTAGAATTTATCTATTCTTGATTTAATTCCTGCCTATATTCATGCTAGTTAATTATTTATTTTTAGTTGAGTTATTTAATTGTTTTTAGTTTCATTCCGATAAAATCCTCCTTTACCAATTGGAATCTTAAAGAGATAAATATTCCCAGTCCCTGAGGAGACGACCTTGCTTGCTACTGTCTACTATTTAGTAAATTTTGTCAATTAATTAATTCTGGTATATCAGGCTAAGCAAACTCTTCGGGAACAGGGTGAATCAAGTAACCCATTGCACACCTAGAGTCTCTGCTCCAGTATCTAGGATTGATTATTGACTACTCTTAGTGGTAGTTAGGTTCTATTTTTATTATTGCATAGGTTTGGCACCTGTCAATTTTTGGCACCGTTATCGGGGACTGGCGTTCATTATTTGTTTCCTTTTAAGTGTCATTTTATTTTAATTTTCTGATTTTTTTCCTAGTGTATGCCGCGTTTTTCTTGTACAGACGAATTGATTTTCGATCCCGAAGTAGAGAAGACTGCACGCCGAACTAGAAAAGAAACTAGACAGCTTAAAGAGGAGCAATCTAGTACTGCATCTCTGGGACTTAATCCAGAGGTGGAGTCGACAAATTTGCTTGGTGATAATTCAAGTGATTTAGATCAAGAGGAAGTCATCATGGCAAATGCATGAACACTAAGGGAGTTAGCTGCTCCTAATTTAAATCAGTAGCCTCTATACATTACTTTTTCAAGTTTAAATGATAACACTTCCTTTGAACTAAAATCTAGTCTAATTCACTTCTTGCCATCTTTCCATGGTCTACTAGGTGAGGAGCCCTACAAGCACTTGCAAGAGTTCAACGTCATTTGCAACAGTATGAAGCCCCCAGAAATTACAGAGGACCAAATAAAAATGAAAGCATTCCCCTTCTCTTTGAAGGACTCTGCAAAAGACTGGCTATATTACCTACCATCAGGTAGCATCACTAAGTGGGACCAGTTGAAGAAAAATTTTTTGAAAAAATGTTTTCATGTGTCTCGGGCCGCTGGCTTAAGGAAAGAAATATGCGGCATCAAGCAACACCCAGGCGAGTCTCTCTACGAGTACTGGGAAAGATTCAAAAAACTATGTATCAAATGCTCTCAGCATCAGATAAGTGAGCAACTGCTCATTCAATATTTCTATGAGAGCTTACTCTTCCAAGAAAGAAGTATAATCGATACTGTAAGTGGAGGAGTGTTGGTAAACAAGACTCCTCGAGAGGCTTAGGAGTTGATCGAGAGGATAGCTGAGGACTCACAGTAGTTCAGTTTGAGAGAGGATATCCAGACACGTAGGGTGAATGAGGTAGAAACACCCTCTATCCAAAGCAAATCTCCGAACCGACGTCTTTCGTGCGACAACTAGGTATGGGAAATGTCTTACAAGCCAAAGTATGTGGGGTATGCACTGCCCTGGATCATTCTACGGAGGTATGTCCATTAGTTTAGGAAGACACTGCAGAACAGGTGAACATGGCTGGCCACGCACCCGCGTTAAGAAAGCAATACAACCCATATTCAAGCACCAACAATCCTGGCTGGAGAGATCACCTTAACCTCAGCTATGGAGGGAATAGGCAATTCAACTTCGTACCAAATAAGCAGTAATGGTACCAGCAGTAGTACCAACCGCGACCACCGTGATCCCCTTCGAACTCAAGTCCGTTCATGGAAGAGATGATGAACCAACTACTCGCGAATCAACAAAAGACAGATTCAGACCTACAAAGTATGAGAAACCAACTGGGACAGGTGCAATCATTGTAGAATCAAATGAATCAAATGGCCAACACGATCAACTGTTTGGAGTCTCAGGTTCAAAGAAAGTTGCCATCTCAACCTGAGTTGAATTCGAAGAATGTGAGCGCCATGATCTTGAGAAGTGGCAAGGAAGTCCAAGAACCCGACCCGGTGATCCCTAAGGACAAGGACAAAAAACAAATTGATAAAAAGCTGGAAAAGGAGGGCAGGAACACCAAAGATCCAAAGATAACCTCGGACCCAATCATTACAGTTAGGACTAATCCACCTCCCTTTCCTAGCAGGATGGAAAAACTAAAGAAATAGGACAAGGAGAAAGAAGTCCTGGAGATCTTTCGCAAAGTGAAAATCAACATTTTCCTACTGGAGGCGATCAAGCAGGTACCCCGATATGCAAAGTTTTTGAGGGATCAACTGAAGACGGTTGAAAGGAGATGAGCGAGTGGTAGTGGGGGAGAACGTGTCAGCAATCCTACAAAGGAAACTGTCCCCGAAATGCGGGGACCCAAGTATGTTTACTATTCCCTGTAAGATAGGTAATACCTTAATTGGTAAAGCCATGTTGGACCTAGGAGTCTCGATTAATGTCATGCCAAAGTCCATATATACTTCTTTGAACTTAGGTCCTTTGAAAGAAATGGGAATAATAATTCAATTGACTGACCGAACCAATACATACTCTGATGGGTTGGTTGAGGACGTTTTAGTAAAAATTAATGAATTGATTTTCCCCGTTGATTTTTATGTGCTTGACATGGATGATGAACACTCCCACGACCCATCGCCTTTACTGTTAGGTAGATCATTCTTGAGCATAACTCGAATCAAAATTGATGTTAATATGGGTACCCTGTCTATGGAATTTGATGGTAAGATTGTTCATTTTAACATTTTTAAAACCATGAAATATCCTTCAGAATCAAATGTTAGCTCCGTTTTCTCTGTAAATGTTATTGACCCTGCGGTATAGGAGGTTTTTGAAATTGAAGGCAGGGATGAGTTAGAAGTCGCTTTGACCAGGTACTTCGAGTTAGAGATGACCTCTGGGGTAGAGTTGAGTAAAGAACTCAAATGTGTGATTGGAGCGTTGCAAATGTTGCCAACCACAAAAATAAGGTATGATCTCTTTTACACCTGAACTTCACCAACGGTTACTTCCATCTGTGGTACAGGCACCTGTCTTGGAACTAAAATCGCTGCCGAAACACCTGAAGTATGCGTACTTGGGTGAAGGGGAAACGCTCCCAGTGATCATTTTTGCGAGTTTATCAAATGTTCAGGAGGACAAACTACTTCGAGTTCTCAAGGAATATAAATAGGCGATAGGATGGACTATCGCCGATATCAAGGGAATTAGCCCCACAGTGTGTATGCATCGAATTCGACTCAAAGAGGGTGCTAAACCTATTCACCAGACTCAAAGGAGACTGAATCCCCTCATGATGGAGGTAGTGAAGAAAAAGATCCTGAAACTGTTGGATGTGGGAATAATCTTTGCAATATCAGATAGCCCCTGGAGGAGTCCAGTGTAGGTGGTTCCGAAGAAAGCAGGGGTGACGGTGGAGTCAAACCAAGAGGGTGTCGTACCAGTTCGAAAGCCCACCGAGTGGCGGCAGTGCATCGACTATAGGAAGTTGAACGCCGTCACGAAAAGGATCATTTTCCCCTTCCTTTCATTGATCAGATAGTAGAGCGATTAGCAGGTCGAGCTTACAATTATTTTTTGAATGGATTTTTCGATAATTTTCAGATTGTTATCACACCCGAGGACCAAGAGAAGACGATCTCCACGTGCCCGTTTGGAATATTCGCATACCAAAGGATGCCGTTTGGATTGTGCAATGCACTTGTTACCTTCCAAAGATGCATGGTAAGCATTTTTTCAGAGTATGTTGAAAAGATTATCGAGATTTTTATGGACGATTTCAGTGTGTATGGTGAAAGTTTTGATAACTGTTTAGATATTCTAAAATTAATCTTGGTAAGGTGTATAGAAACTAATCTTATGCTCAATTGAGAAAAATGCTATTTTATGATCGAGCACGGGATAGTTTTGGATCATGTAGTGTTGTCTAGGGGTATTAAGGTTGATAAAGTGAAAATAGATGTTATATCTACTTTATCTTACCCCGCGAGTGTACGGGAAGTGCGTTCTTTCTTGGATCATGTAGGTTTCTATAGAAGGTTCATCAAAGACTTCTCGAAGATTGGAGCACCATTGTTCCAACGTTTGCAAAAAGAGGTGCCTTTCGAGTTCGATGAAGCATGTAAGGAGACATTTGATAGGTTGAAGGAGTTATTGATCTCCTCACCTATTATCGAACCTCCTGACTGGAACCTACTGTTCAAGATCATGTGCGATGCCAGCGACTACGCAGTGGGTGCAGTGCTGGGTCAAAGAGTAGAAAAGGCAGCACATGCTATCTACTCTGCATCTCGAGTCTTGAATGGAGCTCAACTGAACTATTCAACCACTAAAAAGGAGCTTTTGGCGGTTGTTTTTACTTTAGAGAAATTTCGATCTTATTTATTTGGTGCTAAAGTTATTATTTTCTCTGATCATGCAACTTTGCGATATCTGTTGACCAAGAAAGAGGTGAAACCACGACTAATACGGTGGATATTATTGCTCCAAGAGTTCGATCTGGAGATCCGAGATAAGAAATGGGCGGAGAACCTGGTAGCAGATCACCTGAGCCGAGTACAAGTCACCGAAGACGACCTCCCACTAAGAGAAACATTCCCCGATGAGCATTTAATTTTTATTAATATATCTTTGCCTTGGTATGCCGATATTGTTAATTTTCTGGTCACTGACAAGTTCCCTGCAGGGTGGTCTAAGGCGAAGAGGAACAAGTTGAGGAGTGATGCGAAATCCTACATTTGGGATGATCCTTACCTCTGGAAACGTGGTGCTGACCAAATCATCCGGAGATATGTAAGTGAGGCTGAATTCCAATCTATTCTAACCTATTGTCACTCTTTTGCATATGGAGGTCACTTCGGATCAAAGAAAACAGCTCGTAAGGTGCTAGAGAGCGGGTTCTATTGGTTGATCCTCTTCAAGGACGCCCACTCATTTTGTAAGTCCTGTGATAAGTGTTAACGAGTAGGTAATATTTCTCGTAGAGATCAAATGACTCAGACCCCCATGATTTTTGTTGAAGTTTTTGATGTTTGAGGTATTGACTTTATGGGTTCTTTTCCTTCATCTTTTAGTTTTTTTTATATATATTGCTTGCTGTGCATTATATTTTGAAGTGGGTCAATGCAAAATTCACCCGCACTAATGATTTCAAAGTGGTTGCAGAATTCATCACATCTAACATTTTTGTCCGCTTTGGGATGCTGCGAGCAATTGTAAGCGATCGGGGTACTCATTTCTGTAACAAGATGATCGGGGCACTTTTTAGGAGATACGGCATCTTACACAAAGTCTCCACATCCTACCACTCTCAAACAAATGGTCAGGCAAAAGCATCTGAGAGATCAAATCGGTTTTAAAGAAAATGGTCCGTCCTGATAGGAAGGATTGGAATGTGAGACTTGAAGATGCATTATAGGCATATAGGACGGCGTACAAGACACCCATTGGCATGTCCCCTTACAGGTTGGTATTTAGGAAGCTATGACACCTCCCGGTTGAGTTCGAGTATAAAGCATTTTGGGCGGTCATGCAATGCAATATAGACATCGAAGAGGGTGGAATTCAAAAGAAATTGCAGTTACAAGAATTGGAGGAGATTCGCAATGAAATCTACGAGAATATTGTGATTTATAAGGAAAAGAATAAGATATTTCATGACCAGCAGATCTCTAGGAAGGCGTTCGAATGTGGGCAAAAAGTTCTACTGTACCACTCAAAATTAAAGTTATTTTCAAGTAAATTACGTTCTCGTTGGATCGGTCCTTTTGTTGTGACTAACGTCTTTCACTATGGTGCAGTGGAGATCCAAGTTTTGAAGATGGAGAAGAAATTTGTGGTGAATGGTCATCGTCTCAAACTGTATTATGAAGGGTTTCCAGTTGAACGGGTGGAGATGATACAATTGGAGGATCCGACTTGCTTAATTTAAGCAAATTTTGGACTACGTCTAGCCAAAGACGTTAAAGAAAGGCGCTTTTGGGAGGCAACCCAATTGTTGATTTTGTTGTTTTTGTAGTTCAATTCGTCAAATATGTCATTTTTCACTTAGGTACTAGTCGCTTTTGATGTTTTCCTCACTATGACCAGGACAGGAATCGTGGCGTGCCCACCCGGTGTCAATGACTCCAAAAGTCAGTAGACATTTTAGAATCTTGGCGTGCCCACACGGTGAGGGCACGCGAAAGTGACCCAGGTCAGTGGACGTTTACTAATTTTGGCGTACCCACGCCATGTTGGTCAAATCTCAACATCTTGCGATATTGGCAGAAATTGCAATCTTGGCGTGCCCATGCCATGTTAGTGACTCCTGAGGTCAGTGGACATTTTATAATCTTGGCGAGCCCACGCGGCATTTGACAATCCAAAAACAAAAGAAATTTTTTTTTAAAAAAATTATTATTATTTTTCTAGAGGACATAAAAATAAAATTATTTTCCTTTTAAACCCTCAGCTTTGTTCTTCTTTCAAAAATTCAATTTATTTTTTTTGAAATTTAAACTAAAAAAAAAGAAAATGTTATTATTATTATTATTATTTTCTTTTTCGTTTTTCTTCTTTTTCTTTCTTTCTTTTTCTTCTCTTTCTTTCTTTCCTTCCTTTCTTTTTCTTTTCTTCTTTTTCTCCCCCGCGGCTTTCTTTCTCTTTTCCTTCTTTTCTTCTTTCGCAAAACCTTGGTTCGCCACCGCCACTCGCACGCCATCACCCATGCTGTCCGCCACCACTACAATCGCACGTGGGCAGCCACTCTCCCTTGCGCAGTCGCACGCCGCCAGTAGCTCCAGCTAGTAGCCATAGCCAAGCAACAGCCATGAGCCACCAGCTCCACCTCGCGCTCCCACTGCTGCGCGACTGCCGTCAGCTCGTCCCCGCCTCAACACGCACCACCAGTCGCGCACGTCACCGGCTCGTCCAAGCGCCGCCGCTGTCTTGGCTTTCTCCACGAAGCGCGCCGCTCTGCCCACCACGCGACTCCGCCATCCACAGCCCGCCGCCGCTCAACGCGGTTTTCCCTTTTGCTTTCTCTCTTCTCGTGCCACTCTTCCGCTTAGGTGGAGGTACCCCTTGGTTGAACCCTAAATAGTTCTCTATTTCTTCTTTTGTTACTTTTTGTTGGAATTGGGTCCAATTGCTACATGTATTAATTTGATTAGCCGCTAGAACTGCCCTCGTTTGTTAAATTCAACTAGTTGGCCGTCATTCGCCGTGAGTTTAATTGTTGCTCTGTTTGGGAGTGTCCTGTGGCATTGGTCGAATTGTTGGGCATTGTTTGGGTTTCGTCTGCTTGTTACCCCTATTGCACCTTCAGCTGAGTAATTCTCTAGGTTGGTTTGTTGAATTAGTATTGTCGTTGGTTGACTCTAGGTACCTTGTTTGGGGAATATTCGGTTTTGTGATTTCAATTACTCAGCTCATTGGAGCACTTGCTGCGATTTTGGGTGTATTTTTTGCATTTAACTAACATTTGGACCACCATTGCTTTTGTCATTGAGGTGGGCGTTTATGTTGCTTCATTATCTGTGAGGTGCACCAGTGGCACTGGTGTGCGTGTTATGCCTACATTTGTTGGTTCTATTTGGTTGACTGCTGGTTTGAAAGCTAATTACCTTTCGATTAAGTTGTTCACCAATTTCTGAACTACTGTTGATTCTCAACATTTGATTCCTTGAGTAACTTGCTAATTTTAGTAGGTTGAGTTATGTATTTGACTGTCCAATTGGTGATAGTTGTTGAGATTCTGGGGTGAGCAAAATTTTGTTATTCTCTGTGATTGTTGGAGGCCATCGCTGTTGATTTTCTTGTTGGTTCAATTTACTTGCTTTGCTGGGGTTCCTTGCATTGTTGACATTAGCTACATTTATTGGGCATTTGATTGTTGCTTGGGGCTGTTGTTCACTCATCTGGAGTTCTGTTTCTGCATCTGTTGGTCGCTTTAGTTTCTTGTTGTTTGGAGTGCTAACTGTCACCCATGGTGAAGCCACGATCATCCTCTAGGTCTAGGACACCTAGAACTTCTCAGCCTCCTCCACCCCAACACTCTATTCCCGCCTTTGACCCCTCGCACGACCCTTCTTCCTCCGGAAGGAGGGCGCGCCTTGGACGGCAACGGGGCGTCTATATTTTTGACCCTTCCCATTGCCATTGAGACTTCACTAGGGCCTCCGACAGGCAGTGATATGTTGTTTGTTGTGAACGGTGGATTACTCCTTGCCGATATCTGGACGCCGCCACTATGGGCCTTTTAGATATTAGAGTCGCCTTTGACCATTTGATCGCTACCATTGGGTAGTGTCCCTATTCTCGTATTGTTGACTGTCTAGCCTTTGTTGAGTTGGTTAGGGAGTTTTATTCCACATTTGAGTTCACCATTCCTACCGGTTATACTGTGTCTACCCCAAATGTCATCCGTTTCTGCTTAATAGGTCAAGAGTTCCACCACTCCATTACTGATTTCAATCTCGCCTTTGATTTTATTGATCCGGCCTATGCCGAGTCTCGTGAGTATGCAGAGAATGCCTATGACTACGTTGAGCCCTTCCCGTTATCGGGTTATTTGGGAGGAGATGTCCGTCGACCGTGCTCCTTACGACCTTCGCCAGTCCAAGAGCTCTTATCTCAAGGACCTGGCTTCTTGTTACATCCAGCGTTTCTTAGCTTATAGCTTCTCGGGTAGGCGAGATAGCTCGGGCATTTTGTCCAAACCGGAGTTTATCTTTATTTGGTACATGCATAATAACATTAATGTCAATTTGGGGTGCTGGCTTGCTTCTCAATTCAAGTCCGTTCTGACTAAAAAGAAGCGCCCCTTGATTCTTGAATCATATATTACCCATCTGGCTGTTAACTTGAATTTGCTTGATCTCCCTAACAATGATTTGCATGTGGCCTGTCGAATGGAGTCCTTGAACATCCCCTGTTTGGAGGAAATGGGTTTGGTTAGAGAGAGTGGCAACGGGTGGGATATTGTTCCCCCAGGACCAACTCGCGTCCCCCCTCGCTCCTCTTTTGCCCATTCTTCCACTACTAGCGGTGATCCCAGCTCGTTTAGCTCCCCCCTCCAGGACCTAATGATTGGAACGCGCTACGAGCACAGGTTGACATTTTGGATGCTAGAGTGAAAAATATTGACGCTAATGTGGCTAACATGGCGCAGAATTTGGCGGCGTTTATACAGCACGCCGGATTTCCTCCTCAATTTCTGCCTAGCCCTTCACTGTTTTGACGATTTCAGGGAAGTATCGTTGTCCTTCTCTTTACTTTTGCTGTTGGTATTATCCCATTGAGAGCAATGTGTCATTTAGGTATGGGAGGGAGGTCAGTTGTGGTACTTGTTTTTCCAGTTTTTAGTTTCTAGAGGTTTTTTCCTTTATTTTTAGTTTGTTTTTGCCTATCTTTCTTTTATTTTCTTTTCCTCTCTATTTTTTTTGTGATCAATTGTTATATGAATACCAAGTTTTGATGTTGGGTTGTTGTCTCTAATTCTGATATTGCCGAGTTTTATTAACAAAAAGTGTATCTAATTAATGTGGTTGAGTTCAGGAACATCTCTTTAGTGAATATCAGTAATTGCTTGACTTTTCTAATTTTTGGTTAACTTTTCTAGGCATAGGGAATGATTGTTGGCATTTTTCATGTGATTTGATTCAGTTATTAATTTTAGTTCTCCATGTTTGGGAATTTGAGGCTGGCTGCTGTCACTTTTGCGTTGTTTTTAATTATTGTGCTATATAGTTATAAATAAGAGTTGACTGTGCTCCGCTAGTTGCTACTACCGAGTAACCGGGGATGTTCACCTAAAGTGTCGATTCTCGCTTCAAAAAGTAGTGATTTCTATGAGTACGTGGTCATATAGCGATAGAAGCTGAGTAACCGAGCTCCTCCATCTGACAAATATTGGAGTTCGCGTCAAAAGGCTCCAATGGCTGGAGATTAAGTCTTTAGTTACTATTGAAAAAAAAAGGAAAAAAATAGAAAATGTGATAGAAGTCAGCTTACCGATGTATGGGTTTAATGTAAGATTTTGGTTAATAGTTGGACCATTTGCTGATAAATGTGAGCAGCCATTCTTTTTTCTTAGATTAGTTTGCTTTAAATTGGAGGAGTTGGTGGTTGGGAAACTAACCGAAGTAATTTTTCTTTGATCTTGACCTGTGATACTTGATATATGTTTTTCTGAGTATCTTGGCAATACGATAGTTGGAGCAATAGTCATTGTCAATTTTTGGTGTTCAATTGCTGTTCTCATGCTTGAGGGAAAGCATGGTTCGGGTGTGGCGGGAATTGATAGGGTATTAATTGTTAGTAATTTTATTGGTAATTCTCCTCTTTGTCCTTGCCAAATATCGTTTTAATTGTTAACATATACTTATTTTTGGTGTTTGGACCTATTTACAGGAAGTGGAACTGACAAATGCTAATAAAGAGATTTTACCGAGACAAATCCTCCACATGCTAGAGCCTCCAACGGATTTACAAGTTGGGCCCATATGGTACTGCAAGAGAACTGCATTTTCGATTGCTGATGGGAGTCTTTGATGAGCAATAGGAAACAAAAGGAGAAAAATTCGATAGAGAGCCTCACTTTTGTACCCTTTTCTTTTTCCTTGTGAGACGCATGCCTACCGTTCAATAATATTTTCCAATGGGAAAAACATCTGTTATTTCTCGCTTCCTAGTGAAGAACTTGATGCCTTTGCAATCAATTAAATTGCGTGGAAATTTATTTATGCAGCGTGACTAAAATTTTCAACTAGTCAAGGATCAACTCGACGGCACAGTCCCGAATATCTGTGAGATCTAATTAGTTTTCACGCGTTCCTTAATTTGTTAATATTTGCACAGTGTCTATTTGAATTTTCGTGGAATTATTTTGTTAATTGGATGTCAAGGGTCCGATGTTCAGTGTGACTTATTAATCTCCTGCCAAATTAGTCAATTAAATCCATAATTATTTGATTGATTAATATTAGTGGCAACTGGCACGTTTACACACTAGAGGAACGTGCAATCTAATTTAAATAACCCTCGTAGCGTGTTATTGATTGGGGTTAGGTTTTTCTAGTTCTTAATGCAATCAGGGAATTAATTCCTACGGTCGTACCTAGGAGTGTTATCTGGTTAGGGGTAATCAATGGTCGTACGTTAGTTATTAATAAATTAAGGAAGAATTGGTCGTTAGAGTTCGTCGACGACTATAAGTAGCCTATTAATAAATTAAGCGAACCTCCCTTGCATCAATGATCGGGTAAATGGACTGTGTCTGAGTAGTTGTATTCTTGGTTAGAATTTATCTATTCTTGATTTAATTCCTACCTATATTCATGCTAGTTAATTATTTATTTTTAGTTCAGTTACTTAATTGTTTTTAGTTTCATTCCAATAAAATCCCCCATTATCAATTGGAATCTTAAAGAGACAAATATCCTCAGTCCCTAAGGAGACGACCCTGCTTGCCACTATTTACTATTTAGTAAATTTTGTCAATTAATTAATTCTGGTATATCGAACTAAGCAAACTCTTCGGGAACATGGTGAATCAATTAACCTATTGCACACCTAGAGTCTCTGCTCCAGTACCTAGGATTGATTATTGACTGCTCTTAGTGGTAGTTAGGTTCTATTTTTATTATTGCACAGATTCGGCACCTGTCAGTCACAATCATATGCTTTGTTAAGAATCATTTGTTAAAAATCGTTTGTAACTTTGACAATTACCAAATTGACATTCAAGTGGTTAGTGGTTACATAGCCATCCTTTATTTCTTCAAATTATGATTGTCCTGTTGTCTATAAGTTTGTGTATATTTAATAAAGAGAAGAAGTGTGTACATTGTGTTTATCTTCATGGTGTATGGTCGGCAATCTATTAATGGAACACCTAATATATGGTACTATCCTAATGATTAAAAGTTAACAAGTTGACAAATTACCACCTGATATACCTACTAGCCAAATTAAGATTTGAGGACATACTTTTTTTTTTAAATTTTTTTCTACCAAAAAAGGAATGGGATTCAATAAGTGGAGAGGAAAAAGGGGATTAAAATTCCAAGATCGTTAAATCTTGAGGTCTCAACCTCAATTGCTAGGACTTGAGGTTATTATATAAATATATGTGTGTGTCTATATATATATATATATATATATATATATATATACTTCTCTGACCTAATAACTGATCTTTTAGACATGTGGGTTCCACATGTCCAACGGGGCCAGTGGACTTTGACCACATGGCAAAATAGTCTGGCATCCAACATGCCAACAAGCACGTGGGAGGACAAGTGGGATCTTGGAGAATTAAATTCAAATTCAAATTTCATTTCATATATATATATATATATATATATATAGATTATATACATATCGATAATATCAGAAACCTCCCTTGAGATTTCTCTTAAAAGCGCTTAGTACCCCTGACATTTTAAAAATATCACTTCTCTTCCTTGATAACTACAAAATGACTGTATTAACCTTCACTTCATATATAACACATATATCAAATAAACCGAACTTAAATGTCCAATGGGGCCAGTGGACTTTGACCACATGGCAAAATAGTCTGGCATCCAACATGCCAACAAGCACGTGGGAGGACAAGTGGGATCTTGGAGAATTAAATTCAAATTCAAATTTCATTTCATATATATATATATATATATATATAGATTATATACATACCGATAATATCAGAAACCTCCCTTGAGATTTCTCTTAAAAGTGCTTAGTACCCCTGACATTTTAAAAATATCACTTCTCTTCCTTGATAACTACAAAATGACTGTATTAACCTTCACTTCATATATAACACATATATCAAATAAACCGAACTTAAAAAATTAAAGAAAAAGAAACAAAAGTCACTTTTTTCTCTTTTCCCCTTCTCCAACTTTGTATCTTGTCTATTTTTTGGTGGCTATGTGATTTTTTTCTATAAATTATCATAAAATGAATTTTGCTTATCTTTTTTTTTCTTGCGTGACTGTATTAGAGTTAGGTATGATTTCTTTGGTTATTTTGATTTCATTTTTATAACAATGTAGTACAACTTAATGGCTTGGGTCATGAGTTGGGAAAATGTTGGAAAAAAAATAGAGTTCATAAAAAATTAATTTTTGATCATATAAATTTGAATTGGTGCTAATGTATTTATTTACAAGTATCTTTTTTATTTTTCAAATTTATATTTTTAGGATATGCTTTTGTGATGTGGTGATATACTTAAAAGTGTTTTAAGGTGACGGTTTTTAATGAAGTAAATAAAGTGGTTTAAGTGTAGTTTTGTTTAATAAAAGGAGCAATAATATTTCTATCAGAGTGAATTTTCTTCAAATGTCAAGAATACTGTCAATCAATCAACTCCATATATTCTTCTTGATTTTCCTATGTTTATTAAGCACTAATTATTCCTCTTCTTTTCTCTCCACTTAAAATTTTTTTCCTACTCTCTTACTTTCCTAGGGACAGTGGGTTTCCGACACCAATGGAGTAGGAGGTAGTGGAGGAAGAGTAAAAGAAAAGGTAGGGGAAGGTAATCGGAAAAAATTACAAAGGCATAATGGATTTGGCGTGCTATTGGTTTCAATCGAGAAGGAGAGAGGTTAGACTTTTCTTTTTTTTAATATGTCATTTTTCAATAATTAATTTACCAATTTAATCTTTTAACTATAATTGAAATTTAATGTTTCACTTTAATTTGAAACCGTAAGGGCTAAATTGCATGTTTGCAAACTATAGAGAGTTAACATATCCAATCACCTGTGATGATATTGAACAGGGACCAGACAATGGAATTGTATGGAATCAAATAAAAGGCAATTTCGCAGAGATTATCAAAAGTAATAATAATAATAGCTAATAAATTCAACTCAATGGTATTATACTGATCAATAATGAGAATTACAGCAATTGCGGGAAAGGGAATGAGGTGAACAAGAATGAAGGAGCTCAGAAAAGGAATAATGCTTAGGGAATGATCCCAAACAATCTGCTAACAAATTCCTACCTCTTACATCACTGAACTTGGCTATATATAGCTAACTAATAACTAACTTCCTCGGCTCTACTAATCCGCAGTGGACACGTGGCATGGATACTAGAATCTGTTGCAGGACCACTTGCCTGATGAGCTCACGTTTCTTGAGCAGCTTCCTAGTAAATGCGTGGTTCTGGTTCCACGCCTCCATTTGTGCCCTTCATCATCTTCCACGCCTTCTCTGTGGAGTACACGCCTTCAGCTTTTATTTCCTTAGCTAACTTCTATTTCATGACAATTGCCCCTTCTTCAATCAGTCTTGTCCTCAAGATTGAAATTCAGGGAACTCCCTTCTGATCTTTTCTACATCTTTCCATGTAGTTTTGGTTGGTGTGGTTCCCCACCAGTGGATGAGCCATTGAACTGCTGCTGCATTCCTCCTCTTGATGATTCTACAATCCAGAATAGCAACTGGTTCCACCCTCAAATGGCCCTTGCCGTCCTGGTTTGGTAGTTCCAGCATAGGAGCTGCATTTTCCCCCACATTTTTCTTCAACAATGACACCTGAAACACAGGGTATATTTTGGATCCCTCAGGCAGTTGAAGCTTATGGGCCATCTTTCCTACCTTCTGAACCACCTGATATGGATCAAAGTAGTCAATAGATAGCTTGATGTTGCCTCTCAATTCCACAGACATTTGCCTATATGGCTGTAGCCTCAAGTAGACCCAGTCTCCCACACTAAATGCCCTCTTACTCCTGTTCTGATATGTATACAGTTTTATCCTATCCTAAGCCTCCTGCAAGTTCTTCTTAAGTAATTCATCCAACCTCTACCTATCCATCAAGTGATCTTCCACTATTGCCACCTTTGAGTGGGAGTAAGGCCCCAGTGCTTGTTGAGAAGGGGCCATTCCATACAAAGCTTCAAATGGACTCATATGTATAGCTGTGTGCTATATGGTGTTGTACCACCACTCAGCAAGGGAGAGCCAGGCATTCCACCTCTTAGGCTCTAGGTGTGTCATGCACCTCAATACATTTCCAACACCTGGTTTACTCTCTCAGATTGGCCGTCTGTCTGGGGATGATAAGCAGTGCTTAGTTGCTGTTCAGCTCCCAATAGGGTGAACAGCTCAGTTCAGAAATAGCTGGTGAACACCTTGTTCCTATCAGAAAGCATGCTTTGGGGAACTCCATATAGCTTGAGATCTGATTTAGGAAAATTCTACCAACTGTTAGTGCATTAAAAGGGTGGGAGAGGCTGACAAAATGTGCTGATTTGGTGAACCTATCTACTACCACCATAATGGTGTCCTTTTTCTCAGATACTGGTAGGCTTTCGATGAAATCCATGGTTACATGACTCCAAGAGTACTGGGGAATAGGGAAGGGTTACAGAAATCCTGGATAAGCAGTGTGTTCATCTTTACATTTTCTACATGTATCATATTGTAACATAGTTTCCTTGATGTCCTTGTGTATCCCTGGCCAATGGAATAGCTGTCTGGCCCTCAGGTAACTTGCCTGTATTCCAGAGTGTCCTCCCAGCTGTGAGTCATGCAGTACAGTAATTTTCTTCCTTACTCCACCCTCTGTGCCCAACACTATCTTACCTTTATATCTGAGCACACCATCTTGATAAGTGAAATCTTGTTGGCTATCAGGTTTAAGCAGTAGTTGCTTGATGAGATCCTGAGCTTTTCCATCCCTCTCATAGCTTTCAATCACCTCCTTCATCCATTTTGGAATAGCACAAACCAATGCAGCACAGTTTCCTTCTTCACTGCTGGTTCTTCTGGATAATGCATCTGCAACCACACTCTCTCTCCCTTTCTTGTACTAGATCTCATAACTCAGTCCCAACAATCTGCTTAACCATTTCTATTGAAGTGTAGTAGTGACCCTCTGATCTAGTAAGTACTTAAGGCTCTGATGGTCAGTCCTTATTATGAAGTGATGTCCTTCCAAGTAGTACCTCCACTTAGTTACTGCCATTACCAGGGCTAGCAGTTCCTTTTCATAGATGGAGAGCCGCAGGTTCCTAGGACCTAGACTCTGACTCAGGTATGCTAAGGGTCTCTTGTCCTGTATCAGTACAGCTCCCACACCAGCATAGCAGACATCAGTCTCGATTACAAATGGTTTAGTAAAATCAGGCAGTGCCAGTATAAGGGTGTTGCACATTGCCAATTTCAGCCTCTAAAATGCCTTGTCAGCCTTTACATTCCGGAGGAATCCATCCTTCTTTAGTAGCATGGTGAGAGGTTTTGCTATGGACCCGTATCCTTTCACAAACTTCCTATATTAACCTGTCAGCCCCAGAAATCCCTTTAGTTGCTTAACTGTAGCTGGCTTTGGCCAAGTCATCATGCCTTCTATCTTCTTAGGGTCAGCCATTACTCCTTGATTAGAGATAATGTGGCCTAGGTGCTCTACTTCTGTCTGAGCAAATGAGCATTTGCTTCCTTTAGCATATAGTTGGTGCTCCTTCAATATGTTTAGAACTGTGGCCACATGTTTCAGGTGACTGTCCCAGGTGGGGCTGTATACCAGGATATCATCAAAAAACACTAGAACACACTTCCTAAGTTGTTCTTTGAAGATATGATTCATAAGGCTCTGAAATGTAGTTGGTGCATTGGTCAACCTGAAGGGCATGACCTTGAATTCATATAATCCTTGGTGAGTTCTGAATGCTGTTTTGTGCTGTCTTCCACCTTAACTCTTATTTGGTGATAGCCAGACCTTAAGTCTATCCTGGTGAAGAACTTAGAGCCTTGCAGCTCATCAATCAACTCATCTATCAGTGGCATTGGGAACTTGTCTTTTATTGTCTGCTCATTGAATTGTCTATAATCAACATAGAACCTCCAGCTCCCATCCTTCTTCTTGACCAACAATACTGGAGATGCAAAAGAGCTATTGCTGGTCTGGATGATCCCCATCTGCAGCATTTCCTTGACCAGTTTCTCTATCTCAGTTTTTTGCACATAGGGACACCTATATGGCCTGTTCTGAAATGGAGCTACTCCTTTTAAGGGAATGGAATGGTCATGACTCTTGACTGGGAGCATACATTGTGGTTCAAAGAATACTTTCTTAAACTGTCTCAGTAGTTCTTTCATTTCTGTTGGTACCTGCTCATAGCCCAACCTATCCTCCTCTACTACATAGAGTTGGGTAGTGATTCCATATGCTTGCTTTCTTTTTCATTTACCTAGTTTACTTCCCTTGATGGGTTTCAACTTCAGTTTCTCTACTTCGGCCTTCAATATCACTGGCTCCTTTCCCTTCAAGAACTTCATAGTCAGCTGTTTGAAGTCAAACTCAATGGGACTGTACTTGGCCAACCAATCAACTCCAAGTACCATGTCACAGCTGCTTAACCTGAGTGTGTTGAATTGGTGATAGAAGTCATGCCCCTATATTTCCCATCTCACCACCTGTTGAAGCTGCCTGGATCTTAATTTCTCTCCATTAGCCACATTGACTGTCAAGGTTGCTCCAGTAGTCTAGATCCTTAAATCTTGTGCCAGTTTCTCATCCATGAAACAATGAGTACTCCACTATCAATAAGGATTAGTAGTTCCCTTCCTGCAAGTCTACCCCTTACTTTGATAGTTTTGTGCTCATTTCCCTCTACTAATGCATGAATAGAGACCTCTATGTTCTCATTGCTAAGCTCTCCCTTAAGACAATCACTAAACTCTTCAGCATCCCCCTTTTGCCCTTCAGGTAAACTATCAGATCCAACAGGCTCATCCATCACTATGTAGTTTATATGAGCTTGCTTGCAGGTATGTCCCAGAGTATAGGGTTCAGCATACTTGAAACACAATCCTTTCTCTCTCCTGTAGCTGAATTCAGAAGGGGTGATCCCTTTTTATTGATTGGCTGAGAGAACACCCATCTTGGTGTTCTTATTGGTATTGAGGTATGGTTTCTGGTTATTAGGCCATTTCATCTTATTTTGTGGGGTAGGAGTTTGAAACTGAGATGAGGTAGGGTATTTCTGGATATTCTTTCCTCGTGCCTTCCTAATAGCTTCTAAATTTTTCTCCTGCAATTTAGTAGACTCAATAGCATCTGCTAAAGCGAGAGGTTTGGTCATTTTGACCATGTTGACAATATCATCCTTCAAGCCACTAAGAAAACAAGATCTGTAATAAGAATCAGGTTGTCCAGGAAGGGAGGACATTACCAGGGATTTCAGCATCTCAAATTTTTCCAGGCAGTCTGCTATACTGCCAGTTTGCACCAATTTGTTGAACTCCTCTATGGCCTCCTGTGGATCCCCCTCACCAAATCTTTCGCAAACTGCCATTGCCAGCTCATTCCATGGAATTGCGCCTCTTTCAGAATACATTCCATGGAATCAGATATCTGCCCAGTCCTTAAGGTAGAGCTGTGCAATATCAGACTTCAATTCTTCCTCTATCCCATGGATTTGAAAATACTTATTAGCTCTCCTGACACATTCCCTGGGAATGGTCCCATCAAACGAGGCAAAATCCATCCTAGGCAGTTTTGCTCCCCCTCTTCCTTCAACCTTCTCATATTTTCCTTTGACCACCTCTACCATCTGGTCATTCCCAGAGCTGCTGCCCCCTACTTCCTTCCCCTTATCATCCAATTCGGACATAATCTGTGCCATTATGTTCATCATTCCCTCATACATTTGATCCAAATTTTTAATGGCCTTCTTAGCGATCTCCTGCCTATGCTTCATTGTCCTCACAGCCTGCTCTATCCCATCATTTCTATTGGCAAATGTTCTTACTACACTCTCTAGCTCGGTTAGATCCTTCCTCAGTGTCTCTTCCTGAGTCTTAGCCATCCATTCTGGCTCGTAGTTGCGCTCTGATACCATTGTGATGGTATCGAACAGGGACCAGACAATGGAATTGTATGGAATCAAATAACAAGACAATTTCGCAGAGATTATCAAAAGTAATAATAATAGTAGCTGATAAATTCAACTCAATGGTATTATATTGATCAATAATGAGAATTACAGAAATGGCGGAAAGGGAAGGAGGTGAACAAGAATGAAGGAACTCAGAAAGGGAATAATGCTTAGGGAATGATCCCAAACAATCTGCTAACAAATTCCTACCTCTTACATCATTGAACCTGCCTATATATAGCTAACTAATAACTAACTTCCTCGGCTTTACTAATCCACAGTGGACATGTGGCTTGGATACCAGAATCTGTTGCAGGACCACTTGCTTGATGAGCTCACATTTCTTGAGCAGCTTCCCAGTAAAGGCGTGGTTCTGGTTCCACGCCTCCACTTGTGCCCTTCATCATCTTCCACGCTTTCTCTGTGGAATGCACGCCTTCAGCTTTTTTTTCCTTATCTAACTTCTGTTTCATGACACCTAAGCACGAGAGAGTTTTTTGTTTTAACCATTATATTGATTAACAAGCAAATTGGTTCAATCTTTAAATAAATATTAAGAAAACAATCCTCACACTCTTCCCTTTAAGAGAATCTAATCAAATGGTCAAAAGTTTGCTCTTCAATTAAAAAAGGTTGTTCTCTACAATTCAAACATTAAAAGCATTTAGTCTGATGGCGTCACCTCGAACAGTTAATTTCAATCTTGAGGATTGAACACAAGCACACAATTTGATTTGACTTGAAACTTGAATTTAGTCCAATGGCCAAAATCCCTTGCCAAAATATCTAGTGTCTTTGGCAAACCATCCAAAAGTGCAAAAATATGGAATCACCAAGAGATCTAGCATCTCTGACAAACTATCTAGTTACGCTCTGATACCACTGTGATGGTATCGAACAGGGACCAGACAATGGAATTGTATGGAATCAAATAACAAGACAATTTTGCAGAGATTATCAAAAGTAATAAGAATAGTAGTTGATAAATTCAACTCAATGGTATTATATTGATCAATAATGAGAATTACAGAAATGGCGGGAAAAGGAAGGAGGTGAACAAGAATGAAGGAACCCAGAAAGGGAATAATGCTTAGGGAATGATCCCAAACAATCTGCTAACAAATTCCTACCTCTTACATCACTGAACCTGCCCATATATAGCTAACTAATAACTAACTTCCTCGGCTTCACTAATCCGCAGTGGACACGTGGCTTGGATACCAGAATCTGTTCCAGGACCACTTGCTTGATGAGCTCACGTTTCTTGAGCAGCTTCCCAGTAAAGGCGTGGTTTTGGTTCCATGCCTCTACTTGTGCCCTTCATCGTCTTCCACGCCTTCTTTGTGGAGTGCACGCCTTCAGCTTTTATTTCCTTAGCTAACTTCTATTTCATGACACCTAAGCACGAGAGATTTTTTTGTTTTAACCATTATATTGATTAATGAGCAAATTGGTTCAATCTTTAAATAAATATTAAGAAAACAATCCTCACGCTCTTCCCTTTAAGAGAATCTAATCAAACAGTCAAAAGTTTGCTCTTCAATTAAAAAAGGTGTTCTCTACAATTCAAGCATTAAAAACATTTAGTCTGATGGCGTCACCTCGAACAGTTAATTTTAATCTTCAGGATTCAACACGAGCACACAATTTGATTTGACTTGAAAATTGAATTTAGTCCAATGGCCAAAATCCCTTGCCAAAATATCTAGTGTCTTTGGCAAACCATCCAAAAGTGCAAAAATATGGAATCAGCAAGAGGTCTAGCATCTTTGACAAACTATTTAGAAATGCAAAAGTGTGAAACATGTTGGTTTTGAAAGAAATCCTTCAGATTTTTTCGTTCAACTTGAGCAGTTTGTAACTCAAGAAACCAACTTAAAAACAAACTCCAACAAATGTGCTAGTCCAAATAGTTCATTGTGAGTTGGTATGATCAATTAATCCATTTTAAAATAAATGGGCATTGTACCTTTAATTTGATTTAAGACCCACATAAAATTGGTGCAATTTGTAGGCCGAAATGTTAGTTGATTTTTCATTATTTAATTTAAGCTAATCAATACCAATTTATTTTATTTCAATATTGATTAAATAAATTATTTTTTATTTTTTTTCATTTTTCCCCAATAGGGAAGGATGAAATTTAAGAGGCCAAGATTGAACTTAGGGTCCGTTTGATTCATGGAATGGATGAGATGAGATGACTCATCCTTGGATTATTTATCCGGGGTTGAGTCATCCCCGGAAAAATAATCCAAGTTATCTAGTGTTTGGTTGGTTCTTGGTTGAATAGGATATGTTGGAAAATAATCATATCTTGTGTTTGGTTGGAGATTGGATGAGGAAAGATTACTATTTTAATGACCAAACCCTTAATTTGTAAATTCTTTTTAATACAATAATATAATATTTTATAAAATATTAATAAAACAATGAGTTTGTTTGGATAAGAGTTTATTTGCATGATTTATTTGAGATAATTACTGTAGCACTTTTTATGATGTGATGTATGTGAGATAAAAATGTGGTTGAAATTTGTGAAGTAAATTTTTTTATTTGAAATCTAGCCAATCCAAACAAACCCAATTTAATATTAATTCACAAAATAATCTAATAAATAATTTAATATTTATAAATTTTATTAAAATATAGTAGTTTAAAACTTTATAATTATAAAGTAAATCAAGGGTTTTGATATATAAAAATTCGCATTCACTCAAACTTAGCTCATTCGGTCCCTTAAAAATAGATTTTGACCAAGCTTTTGAACCTAAATTTGAAATTCAATTAAAAAGTGGGTCAAGTTTTGGCAAAATTAAGGTGAAATCGATTAAAACCTAATTCATTTAAGAGCTTTCAATGAGCCAAATTCAGGCTAATATAGAAGATTTTTCTTTGGATCGAGTTTGAGCTTATTGAAATCTTCATTCACAAAGTCCAATTGATAAGAATATATATTTATATAAATTTCATTTAGAAAATAAGGCTAGTAAGGGCAATTTAGTCTAAGGGCAATATAGTCCTTCTATTATGATATTAGTATGGCAAACTAGTCAAAAATTTTAAATTAGTTAATAGGGGTAAGTCAAAAATTTTAAAATAATGAATAGGGGCAAATTAGTCAAAAATTTTAATAGAATTAGTAAGGGCTAATTGGTCTATTTATTATGATATTATTATGTGAGAGTATGGTTATATAATAGCTAATTTGAATTTGAATCATTTATAAGGATAAATTAGTCCAAATATTGTTATATTGGTAGTAAGGGCAAATTAGTCAAAAAACTTTAAAATTAAATAGTAGGGGCAAATTAGTCCATTCATATTATATTATCATGTGAGAGTAGGGTTATATAATTGTAAGAGTATAATTTGTATTTTTTGTAAAGATAAATTATTTTAAAATTTTATCATCCTATTTGTCAATCATTCCGGGATGACTAATCCCATCTCCCTCATGAGATTATTTTATCTCATGAATAGGGGATTAATTCGATTAGGTAAGATGTGTCATCTCGTGTATAAAATGCAACCAAACATGGGATAACACAGGATGATTAATCCAATCCTGTGTCATTCTATGAACCAAACAGACCCTTAATACCTAGAGGTCCTAAGGCCTTTTTTTTTTTGGTCTACACAATTACTTGTAGATTCTTTGTAACTCACACAAAAAGGACAAATAGAATATAAACAAGAATCACTATAATATAGGATAAGTTATTATAAGGTAACATAACATCAAAATTCAGAAATAAAAATTTGTAGCCTTTGTTCAGTGAGCATAATATTTTAAGTAAAGTCGAGAAAAATGAATGCAAGTCTGACTATCATCCAGAACAAGAAGCCTCGTTTCCGCTTTTTCAACATTCATAGCACACAAAAAGAGAAAGTAAAATCATGCATTAATACAGTTCATGAGTAACATAGAAAAGGTACATGTCCTCAAAAAAGGGGAGACATCTAACGAGCACAAACCACCTATTAAATATAGTTCATTGCTGACCACTGAGGTTTGATATACTCAAACAAGGGTATACCAATTCTGCAATTAGACACCACATGCAAATGCAAAATTTCTGGCCTGAGATATGAGAAGCTGGATTTCCTACTCTGCTGTACACAACTATACAACTGCACCACCTTGAAAGAAAGCTTGTAAAGAAGGCTATACAGCAATTATGCAGCAATTAGTTATGTTTCATTCTCCTCTGTCTTTCTCACTTACCACAGAGCTCAGCATTTAACTTGGTTACAGAGTCCGCAAGGGCTATAACTTCAAGCACAGATCCAAAACTACTCCTGAACAACAAAAGAGGGAGGTCAGCAAGGGATGAAACTTCCAAGCATCACAAAACTAAACTTCAAGAGGTTTAAATAATGCATAACAAATATCTACTGTTCGATGGGAAGCGGACAAACTCATGCCATAAGAAAAGAAAGCATCCACCAAAACTATTTGCGATGACTAGATGGATCCACATACAAAATGTAGGAGTACCTTAGATAATCACCATCCAACCCAGTAACTATTACAGTCTTGCTATCATGGTCAGCAGCTTCACGGCAAAAGTCATAAAGGTCTTCAAAAAATTGTGATTGGTCTATACCAATAACTTCTAGCCGTAATCATGGTCATAGTAATTACTAATGATGGTGGTGTACTACAAAATAGGACTCTCATAATGGTCCGATGAAAATTCATTTTAAGTTATATGTTCCTGTTAAAATATGTTGAATCCATCTTGGCTGACAAGCAAAACCAAAATGTCGTCATTTAGCACTCTTGCAAAATAGTTTATGGCAAACCAAGCAGTGGCGGATTTGGGGGCACGGGCCCCACCACCCTCCTTAAATTTCTATGATAAATATAAAAATTTGATGTAATTTCAACTATGCTCCTTGGAGTTTTGTGTATCTATTAGTTTGTAGGCCTCCACTGTCCCCTTAAATTTCTATAATACCTATAAAAATTTGATGTAATTTCAAGTGTGCCCCCTGGAGTTTTGTGTATCTATTGGTTTATATGCTTTTAAAGTTGTCTTTAATTTTACCTGTTGTTACAACTACCATAGAAAAGGTTTTTTCAATGATGAATATAGTGAAGAATCGGTTATCAAAATGAAAACTCGTTATCAAAATGAAAAGGTTGTAAACCGTTATCAAAATATGAAAACTCGTCATGAATAATTATAAATGGTTTAGTTTGCTTTTGAAATAAAATTATTATTACATTAATAATTTTGAGTTCGTCTTTTAATGTTTTTCATGGAATATATGCATCATTTGTACTTGTTGGTGAATATTTTTTTAGGCAAAAAATTTTAGAATTGTTTTTGCCCCCACTGAAAATTTTTTCTGGCTTAGCCACTAAAGCCAAGCATCATATGCATGCTCAGGCAGTTGATATCAGACCAAGATGCAACACTATTTCTCGAGTACAAGGTCAATTTCAACGGAGCATACCTTCTCATATGCCTCAGTACCAAGCTTTTGTCTGAATGATGAAAGAATCGCCAACGGCCAACATGGCAATTTTTCTCCATCATGTGTAACAATTCAATCCAATGCGTATCCAGTGTCCTTATTTGATTTTATAACTGCAACACTGCAGCAAAAAACCAAATTAGAAAAGAAAGAGAAAGACAGGCAATGTTTACATCAACCAAGTATCCATCCCATCCAGAAGTTACAGTTCAAGCAGGATGAATAACAATGCCAAATGTACTAAATCAGTATCGAGTTCTAATCTATTTCCCAAAACAAGTTTTGTGTAAAGGAGATCCTTGGACATCATTATGGTAATTGAAAACACGATCTTCAAAAGCCAACCTTCATGCCAAGGCTGCCAGCAAAATACCAAAAGGAATAAACTAAATACGCCCAAGAGACAACTGAATAAAAACCCCAAAACAACTAAAGGTGACCAGAATTTAGAATTTCTTTACTTGGTTGAAGCTTGGTTCAATTTCCATCATGTGTATTTCAATATTCTCTAATATGGACAATAATCAAATTGAGGGGAAGGAATTTTCTTTTTCGTCTTTTCAAGAGATCAATAGAAAATGTCGATTTCCTCTTCATATTGTTCCAGCAACGAATCAGATAACAGTTTCAGAACACCTACCAAGCCTCTATTAAGCATACCCTATAATTTGAAGATAAAAAGACAGTCACCCAACTTAAATCAGGAATTCAGACTGTTGTAAATAAAAGAAATATTTCAAAAGATCTTGTCTCACATCGAAAAACTAAAGAGGCTTTTCATTATTTATAATGCGTAGTTTGTTATTGGGCTTGTGTTAAGTTGGTAACTAGTGTGGGCCCACGTGCATGAGAAGGGAGTTGATTTGGGTCGTTTTAGTACAAACTGACGGATTTCCCCCCTCCCCTCCCCGTCCCCGCGCGTGGGTTAAACGCTGCCTAAGTGAGTTTTACTGCGACCAAGAATAAATTTCACTTTATATTTTACAAATCAAGATTTGAAATTTTGACTATATCCTGAGAAGATAAATTTTTTATTTCATCGGTTATGAAAGTCATAACGTTCCCATTTATTTCATCGGTTACATGACGTTCCCTTTTTAACATTACTATCTATTAACATAAATTTAACTTTACTTACCTTCCTACCAGCTTTCTTTCTCTACTTCTTCTTCTTTCTTTACTGGATTTAACTAATGTTTGCTAGAGTTCTGATCCTTCTTGTTATAAACAAGATGAAAGCATGTTTAATTCTGAGAAAACATTTCCATCTCATGAAATAGTTTCTTAGAACAGTGTTATTAAACACGACTCAAGTTATATTTTGTTAGTTAACATTGTTTTTGTCTATTTTTGCCTACACAGACAATAAAGAATCTATTTTATGAACCACCAATTGTTATAAAACAACTAAATGAGATGGATGTCCATTTGTATCCCCAAGAGAATTAATTCATGATTTTTCATTTGTATTCTCAAGAGAATTAATTCATGATTCAGTGCTACATTATGTAAAGAAATTACAATTCATAAAACTATTCATGTAATGGATGAACCGTTTTATAGGACTCTTCATATTCTTGTAGTAATGAGTGTTTAATAGGATTGATATACCTTTAATTTTATAGTACCTATATATAGAGGTACCTTGACACCTTTGGTGATGACCTTTGAAATTAGTGGGAATAATAAGAAAATCATTCTCTATTTCTCTACTTCTTTCTCCAATATTTCACTTGATATTATAGTAGTATATTTTATTAGTTTTACAATACGTTATTAGTACGAGTCTCTACTTTTGAGCAAAAGGTGAAAATGGAGCCTCTACCTTGAGCAAAAATGAAACACGAGATTCTGCCAAAATTCTGCTCGTGTTTCTTTGAGTACTTCGTCTACCTATTGAGGTAAATTTCTAATTCATAAATTTATTTTAATTTCTTGTGGCTAATCTTACAAAAAAAGAGTTGTACCTCTTGATATTTCTAGAAAAAATTATTTATCATGGGTATTGGATGTTGAAATTCATTTTGAGACAATGGGTTTTGGTAATACTATTATTGAAAAGAATGAATTCTTAAACCAAGACCGTGCCAAGACTATGATTTTCCTTTGTCATCATTTAGATGAAGAATTAAAAATAGAGTATCTTGCTGTCAAAGATCCTCTTGTCCTTTGGCAAGATTTGAAAGAAAGATTCAACCACCTGAAATTGGTCGTTCTTCCAAAAGCCCGATATGATTAGCTTCACTTACGGCTACAAGATTTCAAATTTGTCAATGAATATAATTCAGTCATGTTTAGAATCACTTTTCAATTATCATTATGCGGTGAGAAATTCACCGATGAAGATATGTTAGAAAAAATATTTTCTACTTTTCATGTCTCTAATATGCTCCTCCAGCAGCAATATCGAGAGAAGGGATTTAAAAAATATTTTGAACTTATTGCATGCCTTCTCTTGACTAAACAAAATAATGAATTATTGCTGAAAAATCATGAGTCCACCAGCTAGTACAAGTCCATTGGCTGAAGCGAATACGGTTCAATTTCAAAATTCTGGCCGTAGAGGTGGCTGCGGAGGAAGCTGTGGATGTGATCGTAGTAGATTTGTACCCCATAAAAATTATAACCGTAGCAAACAACAAAATATTCCCTAAAAGAGGGATAATAACTAAGGAAAGAAAGACAAAGGTGTTGAGACAAATTTCCTAAATGAAGGAAAGAAAGTTTATGAAGAAAAATGCTATTGGTGTGGTATGGAAGGTCATTGGTCCCGTACTTATCGTATGGCTGATCATCTTGTTGACATCTATCAAGCATCATTGAAAAAGAAAGACAAAGGTGTTGAGACAAAGTTCATTGATCAAAAGAATGATTATGATGATGGTGATGATGCGGATATGACACACCTCGATGTAGCTGATTTCTTTTAACATCCTGAAAATATCAACAAATACCCTATAATTGTTTAGATATTTTATGATACTTTATATCTTTCACGCAATTTTTTTTCTATTCAATATTTATTTTCGCATCTTTATTAATATTTATTTTTGTTTGAAATATTCTTCCTAAAGAAGAAATGGATGTCAAATATTTGAGATTAAATAATGGTGATGACGATATTTGTCTCATTGATAGTGCTACTATACACACTATATTGAAAAATAAAAAATATTTTTCTTATTTGAAAATAGGAGAGATAAATGTTAATACCATCAATGGTAGTGTAAAATTGATTGAAGGCTCTGGAAAAACCACTCTATTTTTTCCTGAAGAGACTAAAATTATCATAAATAATGCACTATTCTCTCCTTAGTCTCAAAAAAATTTATTAACTTTTAAAGATATCCGCGAAAATGAATATCATATCGAGAAAATGACTGAGACAAATGATGAATTTTTATTAATCACAAGTATTATTTCTGGGCAAAAATACGTAATAGAAAAATTACTTTCTTTTTCTTCTGTCTTATATTATGCACAAATTAATGCAATTGAAATTCATCACCCAGTAGACCAGAAGTCTACTCATCCCAATGATTTTATGATTTAGCATGATCGTCTCGCACATTCCGAATCTATAATGATGAGATGAAATTGAGAATTCACATGGTCACTCATTGAAAAATCAAAAGGTATTAAAAGCCAATGAATTCTCTTGTGTTGCTTGTTCTCAAGAAAAATTAATTATTAGACCAATAACAGTTAAAGTTGGGACTGAATCCCCTACATTTTTAGAACGAATTCATGGTGATATATGTGGACTTGTAGATCCACCATGTGGACCATTTCGATATTTTATGGTACTAATTGATGCATCAATTAGATGGTCACATATATATTTATTATCTACTCGCAATCTGAAATTTTCGAGATTGTTTGCTTAAGTAATTAAGTTGCGAGCACAGTTTTCAAATTATCTAATAAAGAAAATTCGCCTAGGTAATACTGATGAATATTTGTCACATGCTTTTGACGATTATTACATGTTTATTGTGAGGATTCTTATTTTTATTCTTAATTTAGCCTATTTTAAAATTATTTGTATTTGGTGTTATTTAATTTTATTATTTTAGCATGAATTTTTCTTAAATTATACTTTTATCATTTACGCGTCAAAAATTTTTCAAAAGTCGCGTCGGCATGACTAATCGAAGATTTGGAGAATTAATTTTAAACTAATAAGAATGAGGAATTGTAGTACTAGAGGAACCACCTTAGAGGATTAGTATTTAAGTGTAGCAAACAATAAGAAAATTGGGAGTGCATGACAATATTACCCCACCAGTCAAAGTTGACTTTCTCACCTAACAAAAAGCTACCTTTATTTTTATCTTTTCACCACAAATCAAAAACTTCAACTCCCTCACACTTTCTCTCTACCTTGGCCGAATTTGGGGGTTCAAAAGGAGGAAGAAAAAGTTTCAACCTATGGCCTTAATCTTGCTCAAAGATCCACACCCAACCCTCAAGAATTTTGGATATTGCTTTAGTTAGAAGAAAGATGCTATCTTGGGGTGGTTTTTGGTGGAGTGTTGGTGAAAAATCTTGCCTTCAACTAGGGTTCAAGAAGCTTGAAGAGGTAACAAGCCCATCTCTTTTGATTCTTTTTAAATTTTACAAGGATTAGTAATGGATATTGGTTGATGTGCATGGGTTTGAAAACCCTAACCAAAAAACCTATATTATAGGACTTGAGGAAACCCTTGTTTCTTACTTTATATCTTAGGTAGTGGTTTGAGGTGGCTTTTTAGGTAGCGGACTTGAGGATTATTACTTGTTGGTTGTTGTTCTTGTGAAGTATGATATTGGCTTGGTAGTGGAGAGAAAATTTGAAGAAATCAAAGGGAGGGGCTGCTGAAATTTTTGCTGTCTTGTTTTCTTGCTTTAATTTCGAATTTTATTGCTCAAATGGCTGCAAAAATGCTTGTTATATGTTGTATTGTGTGAGTAAAAATTATCTCTCAAAAATTGTTTCAATTGGTTGGGTAAAACTTGAATTTTGAGAAAAGAAAGAAAACTGGAAAAGTTGCCCAGGCCAGCCGACTAAGGGCTCTTTGATTGCTCATAAATCTTTGTATAAAATTCAAAATCAAGTGTCGTTTGTGGCATTTGAAACTAGACATCGAGAGTTTTCCAACGGTATAAAATTCTCCTACTAATTCGTTTTGAATGAGCCGTAGCGAACTGGTAAAGTGGACTGATTTGCTTCACCTGTTTACCCGAGAAAATTATACAGCTGCATCTTGTGGCTTAATTTCGTCCCTCTTGTGAAAAGAATTTGAACACCATTTCTTCTGATAATTTATGGCATTTTGAAGCTAGTTTTCAATGCCATAAATCATTTCCAATTTTGACTTGTGTAGCGTTAGTTATAGCCAAATTTTGAAACTGTACCAAAGCTTTGTGACTGAGAATCTACGGAACAGGTTGCCAAAACCAATTTTCTTAAAGCTATTGTATCTTGGTGTTGGAAAATCTGAATTGACTTCGGCTTGTTGCGTTTGAAACTTGACTTGAATTTCTTTGTATGTTATAAATTTCAGAGGCTAATTCAATTCCTGTGAATTTTGCCGCATTTTCAAACTTTACTAAAAATCAAGACTATTTCTGCCCTATTTTAATAAAACCGCAAGTTTGAGCTGAGATTCAAATGATTTCTGATTAGAATCTCAGAAAAATGTCTCAAAAAAGTTTTAATATTTTGAATCTAGTTTCTAATGGTATAAATTTTTCAATTTTTAAAATTTCCGAACTCAAGATATGAATTTTTAAGTGTTGTCGCGTAAAGCTGGAAATTTCTGATTTCTAACAAAATGAACTTTTATGAACTTCCAACTTCCTTTTGAGATTGATGGTTCACTTCAAACTTGATTTCATGGATGATACAAGTTCTTTTGTGACTTTAAACCTTCACTTTGAATCTCGATTTTCGATGGAATAAAACACTCTTGAGGTATTGTCCTAGTTCTAAGCAAACGAACCTTCTTCTTTGTATGCTCAATGACCCAGGGTATCATGAGTGATGGTTGGTTATATTTTTTCAGGTGATCAAGAGGGTTTTGAAAGGAATCCCGGTGAGAAACTTTAAAGAAATTTCTTGCTTTTGAATTTGATAAGTGTCAAGTGCATGACTTGTTGCACAATACTTGAACTACTTCTTGTTGAACATGTGAATTGGACTTGTCGAGACGAGTGCGATAAAGAGGAGTGTGTATTTTATCGCACTCGTTCTCTTTTACTTGATTTGATAATTGACCTACTCGTACTTGTCAATTATACTTTTGATTTACTTGGCGTCGATTTGAGAGCAATCTTGTTGACTTATATTTGAATTTGTGAGGGCGCCCAAAACTAATGGCTAGCTATTCAACTCAAGGCAGCAATGGCTTGATTGAGGAGTTTGGTGAACCTTGACACATACTTGACTTGGATATACTCGAGTAATATAAAAAACTTATTTGACGTTCGGGCCCGGTAGGAGGTGTAACGGTGGATGAAAATTTGGTGAAAAGTGGGGTTCTATGGACTTGATACTTGCTCAGTTGACAGAGTGTCAACATTTGAAATTCTAGATCAAGACCTTGGCAAAGTAGTATGGAGTTAGCTCCTGAGAGCTTCTGTATTCTTTAATGAATGTGTCTTGATTTCTTTTGTGAATTACATGAATATTATGAGACTGCCTTTCTGTTATAAGTTTAATACGTGATGTACTTACTTGCTTGCCTGTTTATTTCCTTTGCCTCATTGAGTGTTAGTTCAACCCCGTAGTTTGTTCTTCTTAACAGGAACTCGGAGTGGAAAGATTTTGAAAAAACTGGCTTGATTATATTTTGATCCGAATTTGGATGTAAATGATTTAGTCAACTCTGGATGGTTGTATTTTGAGAAACTTTATGTACCTTTTAGAAGCGAAGTGATGTAAGAATTGAATGACAATTTGGAGGAAGCGACTTTTCTTTATATTAGTTTTTGTATTGCTTGATTAGTTCTAAGTTATAAATCTTGATTTGTATTAAGTCTTGGCGAGAGTTAGGCAGGCACCTGCCGAAACCCTAGAGTTTATCCTAAGGAGAAGTGGGGTTGTCACATTTATTGGAATAACTATTGAACATCCGGTAACTTATATTCACACACAAAATGATCTAACTGAATCATTTATTAAACGATTACAATTAATTGTTAGACCATTGTTGATGAGATCTAAACTTTCTTCATCTTCTTGGGGACATGCTATATCACATGCGCCAACGCTCATGAGAATTAGACCGACAAGTTATAATACTTATTCTCCTATACGATTGACTTTTGATTATGAATCCAATATTTCTCATTTATGAATATTTGATTGTACAATTTATGTTCCAATTGTATCGCCCCAACGTTGTAAATTGCGCTCTCAAAAAAGATTGGGAATATATGTTCAACTATTAAGTATATTGAACCATTGATAGGTGATTTATTTGCTGCGAGATTTGCAGATTGTCATTTTGATGAATCACATTTTCTGATATTAGGGGGAGATAAAAATCAACCGGAAAAGAAATCACTTGAAAAATATCATTGAATTTTATTGATTTTCATACTAAAGAATGTGAACTAGAAGCTTAAAGGATTATATATTTGTAAAAAATTACAAATCAATTAACAGATGCAGTTAATGACTCCAAAAGAGTTAGTACATCACATATCCTCGTTGAAAATACTCTGATTAAAATTAATGCCCCTGAAGGAAAAATTACACGTGCTAATGAGTTTAAAGCGTGCCTGAAGCATGGGAGAGCTCTTAGTTCCAAAGATAAAAATTCTCAAAAGAAAAGAGAAGTAGATGAATCAGTAATTAGTGACAAAATTTAACCTCCTGAAGAGGTTACTTCTAAAGAGTCAATTTTTGAAGAGAATAAAATTATAAAAAATTTAATAAATTTTGTCACTTCAGGAAAAAGTTGGAATCGAAAAGAAATAATTATTGATAATATTTTTGCATATAATGTAGCACTTGATATTATGATAGAGGATGGGGATCATGAGCCTAGATCGATTGATGAATATCGATGTAGAAATGATTGGCCAAAGTGGAAAGATGCGATTCAATCTGAATTAGATTCATTGGCTAAAAGAAAAGTTTTTGGACCTGTTGTCCAAACACTTGAAGGTGTAAAACCAGTAGAATATAAATGGGTATTTGTAAGGAAAAGAAATGAGAAAAATGAAATTATGTGGTATAAAGCAAGACTTGTAGCTCAAGAATTTTCACAAAGGTCTGGATTTGATTATGATGAAACGTATTCACTTGTAGTGGATGCTATCACATTTGGATATCTGATAAATTTTATAGTGCATGAAAAACTAGATATGTGTCTAATGGACGTCGTTACTGCATATTTATATGAATATTTTGAAAATGATATTTATATGAGAATCCCCAAAAGATTCAACATGCTTGAAGCATGCAAATCAAAACCTAAGGATATTTATTCTATTAAATTACAAAGGCCTTTATATGAGTTCAAACAATCTGAACGTATGTGGTATAATCGTCTCAGTGAATGTTTAACTAAAAAAGGTTATACCAATGACCCAATATGTCCATGTATTTTTATCAAGAAAAATGGGTCAAACTTTGTGACAATTACTGTATATGTTGATGATTTTAATTTAATTGGAACTCTTGAAAAAATCCAAAATGCTGTTGAAAATTTGGAAAAGAAATTTGAGATCAAAGATTCTGAAAAGACAAAATTCTGTCTTGGTTTACAAATTGAACATTTAAAAGGTGAAATTTTTGTCCACCAAACTGTTTATACCTAGAAGGTATTAAAGGGATTCTATATGGATAAGGCATATACATTTAGTATCCCAATAGTCGTCAGATCAATAGATCCTAATAAGGATCCTTTTAGACCGCGAGAGGAAGATGAAGAGACAATTGGTCATGAAGTACCATATCTCAGTGCAATTGATGCTCAAATGTATCTTGCTAATTGTACAAGGCCTGATATATCATTTGCAGTGAATTTATTAGCAAAATTTAGTTCCTCGCCCACAAGACAGCACTGGAATGATATTAAACATATTTTTCTCTATCTCTAAGGAACAATTGATCTTGATTTATTTTATTCAAATAAATTCAAACCTGAATTGCTTGTTATGCGAATGCTGGATATTTATCTAACCCGTATAAAGTAAGATTTCAGATTGGTTATCTATTTACATATGGAGGTGCAGCTCTTTCTTAGCGATTTACAAAGTAATCATTAGCTGCCACTTCGTCGAATCATGCTGAAATAATAGCAATTCATAAGGCCCAGTCGAGAATGTGTTTGGTTAAAATCAATGACTCACTACATTCGGAAGAGTTGTAGGTTATCCTTTGAAAAAGAAAATCCTCCAACTATATTATATGAAGTAGCTTGTATAGTCCAATTAAAGGAGAATATATTAAAGGAGATAGGACAAAACATATTTTACCAAAATTCATTTTTACTCACAATTTGCAAAGAAATTGTGAAATTGATGTGCATCAAATTCGATCAGATAATAATTTGATAGATTTATTTACCAAGGCATTGCCGACTTCAATATTTGGGAAACTGGTGAAAAATATTAGAATGCGTCGGCTAAAAGATCTCAAATGATATTTGCATCAGGCAGAGAAATTAATACTGACAGGTTGTCGAAGCCTGTACAATAATAAATTAAACCTAATTGCCAGTTAAAATGACCAAAATCCAATTCCAAGTACTGGAGCAGGGACTCTAGGTGTGCAATGGGTTATTTGATTCACCCTGTTCCCGAAGAGTTTGCTTGATTCGATATACCCGAATGGGATGGTTATTCTTTTTTTTTTTCACAAATAATTATGAATTTATAGATAGGGCAAGTAGGGTCGTATCCTCGGGGATTGGGTATATTTGTCTCTTAAGAAATTCAAAGTAACGCAGGGGGTGATTTTGTAGGAACGACGACAATCAAATAAATTCGAATAAGGAAATAAAAATAAATAACTAACTAGAAATTAAACAACAATTCACTGAACTTAGAGTAACAATAATTAAAGGTCTAAATCAATTAAAACAAGAAAACAATTGAAAATAAAAAAAAGTAGGCAACTAAAAGTCAAATGGCAATTTACTAAAATCAAGATAATATTAATTAAAGATCTAACCAAGAAATAATTTCAACAATGGTTCACCTGATTGATCTTAATAACAATTCCAATTGTTCATCAATAAATAGGTTATAACTACCAAACAAGCAATGACAGTCAACCCCTCCTTACTGTATCGGTGATTAAAGTACGCCCGTTAATCACGGCTCTAATTAGGAAATAATCATAGGTATGCCCGTAAGATTTAATTCCCCAATTGCTTTACGTATTAGAGGAGTCATATCCTAACCAAATAATGCACTACCAGGGTTATTTCATATTAGCCCGCGTATCCCCCTGACACGAATCTAATCGTGCCAGTTGTCACTATTTCAAGACAATTAAACAATTACGGATTTAATGCCCTAATTGACAATAGGTTACCAAATCAATTAATTATCCGGATCCAAAACAACCAATTAATTAAATAACCATAAGTATAGCAATCAAGGAATATGCGAATACCAATAAATAAAAGGAAAAGATTAAATTAAATCGATCTCACAATTTTTAGGCGAACCAGAGCCTTCGTTGCTCCTTGACTAGAGTGATGAAATTAGTTCATGTTCGATGAACAAAACCCATATAAAATTGAGGAGAAAACTGCGGCCATTGTCATTGATTTTTGAGAATTCAATCCGTTCCAATCAAGAAGCGATAGCAAAGTCACGCGAAGTGATCCTCTGTCTCACTACGGACGACATATGAGGAAAGAAAAGAAAAGCTCTAAGCGTTTAACATAAAGAAAAGTCAAAAGCTAAGAATTGCTAATGCCTGCTATGAGTCACAAGGAAGCAAAAAGCATTCTAAGGGAAAAGTCAACAATCCAAAGCTACGCTAGTGCTCCTCTGCCATGCGTAAGAGAAGCCAAAAAGAAATCCTTATCAAAAGTCTACAAGGAAAAGTCTAATGCTATATTGCAGCTCTCCCCTCTTCTGCGCAATTTTCCTCTATATCCCCATGCTCCGTGCGGTGGCTCCAGGGAATAGAACACTTTAGCCAAAATGACCGAAAAGGGCTAGTGTCCCTTTTTTTCAAAAATGCCCTTGTAAGCCTTCTATTTAATTTCTTTCCCGTTGACTGTCAAAGTGGCATTGATTGTAGTGTTTTTGATCTACTCCCTGAAATAAATGCAAATTAAGAAAAATGAGTAGAATCCAACAATTAATCCACATCAAGTCAGGTAATATGGGAAATTAATAATAAAATAGATGAGAAAATTGCAACCTATCAATTCCCCCCACACCTAAACCATGCTTGTTCTCAAGCATGAGAAAGGTACACAGACATCGAAATTTGATGATGGTCATTGCTCTATCTACCAAATTGCTAAGATATCAAGAAAAACCATATATCGAGCACTAGTGATTAAAATCCGAGAATCATCCCCCCAGTTAGCCTCTAAACCGCAAACTCCCTCAATTTCCAAATTAACTACTCTAAGAAAAAGGAATGGCACACAACATTTATCAGCTAATGGTCCAAATATTCACACAAGTCTCCATATTAAGTCCATGAACCGGCAAACTTTTCTATTATTTATTCTCTCCCTTTTTTTTCTTTTCATTTTTTTTGATAATAATAATAATAACACAAAAAAAGAGACTTAGTTTCTAGCCGTCGGAGACTTTTGACGCGAACTCCAACATTTTTGGATGAAGGAGCCTGGTTACTCAGCTCCTACCATTATACGACCACGTACTCATAAAAATACTACCTTTTGACGCGAGAATCGACACTTTTAGGTGCAGATCCTCGGTTACTCAGTAGTAACTAATAGCGGAGTACAGTCAGACTTATTCACAGCCAAACAACGCAAAAATGCAAAATAAGAACACTAACAACCAAGCATAGGAGCAGCTTGCCTCATTATTGCCAAACATGGAGAACCAGAGTCAATATTGGACCAATTCATATTAAAACACCAACAGTCATTCACTACCCCTAGAAAAGTTAACAAAGAAATCAAAAGAGTCAAGCAGTCCGATATTCACCAAGGAGATATCTTGGATTCAACCACATTAACCCGATACATTTTTATTTTAAAAAAATTTGGCAAAAGTAAAATTAGAGTCAATAAACCAACATCCAATTTTTGGCATTCATATGAGAGATAAGCACCAAGCAGAAAGAAAGAAAATGAGCAACTAGAAATAAAACTAAAAACTACTAAAAACTAAAAACACTAGCACCCCATTAGACCCCCCCACACCTATAGGACACATTGTCCTCAATGTGTCAAATAAACAGCAAAAGTGAGAGAGAAAGCAACCAAACTTCCCTGAAGCCGGGTCAAAGTGATGGGCGAGGTGGAAACGGAGGAGCGAAGCCCGTATGAAGCAGAAACTGCGCCAAATTGTGTGTCATGCCGGCGACATTGGCGTCAACGGTGACCATCCGAGCCTCCAAAGTCTGAACCTGCTCCCGGAGTTGCTGCCATTTAGTAGTCCCAGGTGGTGGAGGTGGCATAGAAGCGGAGGTAGACGGTCCAGCAGTATCCTCGGCCGACCCAGGGAATGAAGAGGGCCCTGCCCGAATCGAAGGGTGCGCACCCGGAGCTCGAGGTGGTCCCGGAGGGGTAAACTGGTAGAAACCATTGGGCAGGCGCTCGACGACTCCCATCTTCTCTAAGCAGTCCACGTCCAGGTGCTCCATCTCGAATGCCAAATGGAGGTCGTGGTCATCCAGGTTAAGAACTCCCAATTGGGTCGCCAAGTGGGTGATGTAGAACCCAAGGATCAGAGGTTTGTTCTTTTTGGTCAAAACAGTCTTGAACTGTGCCGCCAACCAACACCCTAAGTTGACCTTTATATTGTTCTTCATACTGTAGAGAAAGAAGAACTCAGGTCGACAGAGTATTCCGGAGCTATCCTTGCGCCCTGAGTAGCTGTAGGTTAAGAATCGTTGAACATAGCGGGCACTAGAATCCTTAAGAAATGAGCGCCTAGACCTAGAAGGATCGTAGCGGTGCCGATCGACGGACATGTCCTCCCACACATCATGGTAGTGGGAGAGGAACGGCTCTATATAATCACAGGCACTCTCCGCATACTCTCTAGTCTCAACATACTCTCTAGTAATAAACCCAAATGCCAGATTGAATTGGGTAATGGAGAAATTGAACTCTCGACCCATGAGACGGAAATGAATGACATTCGGTGTTGCAACGGTGAATCTCGTAGGCAACTCGAACTCAAAAGTGGAGTAAAACTCCCGAATCAGCTCAACAAATGCGGGGCAAGAAATATCAAAATACGGGCGCCACCCAATGGCGATGAACATCTGATCAACCTCCTCCCGTATACCGGGGGCAGTCAGAGAGAGTCTATCACAAGATTTACATGATATGATGCGCCTCTCACAGACCTTAGCATATCTCTGCTGATCGACGGGTCTAGTGAAGGTCAAGTACCCCCCAAAGTGATTTGGGATATCTACCTGAGCACCCCCAGCCCTACCCAAGCGGGTTCGGACACTAGAAGAGGAGGGTAGGTTGGTAGGTGTATTTACAGGAATGGAGGCTTGTGGAGGGGTTGAGACTGAGAGGTCCTAGACCTAGAGGATGATTTTGGTCTCACCATGTCTCCCAACAGTCAGCTTACCCAACAAGATATATAAATTCCAACAATTATAGGATCCAAATACAGAGTCGCCCACACACCGAGCAAGCAGTAAAGGTAGAACAACAGCAAAATAATAGCCCTCAAATATATCTAACCAACAACAAATTAAAAGACGCAATGGCAAGCAGAAGGGGAAATAGGGCAACTACTTGCACAATTTAGTAGATCAAAAGCACAGACACGTCTCCCCTTAAGTCAGCAATTTGAAACAGCAATTAGGATGGTCTCAACAATCGATTAAAAGCTACTAATGAAGCAATTCCAACGGCTGACCCAAAGTAATATCAACCCCAACTCACAGACAAAAGTAAACTCAGTCCAACTAGAAGTTCAACAAATCTCCCCAGAAATTTCACCAATTGCCAAAGCAAAGCAGAGCAATAGTAATGCAATAGCCACAAGTAATAACCCAGTCACAAGAAAGATTCGAAACCTTTAAAGAAAGGTAACAGAAGACTAAAATTCCAAGGAACAAAGCAAGTAAAGGAGCCTTAGGTGGAAACTCAGTTCACTGAAATCAACAATCAATCCAGAGAACAAATCAATCCGGACGGGAGGCAGGGGCTTGCACAATTAATTAGACCTAAAATCACAGATAAAGCTCTTTCCAAATCAATGATTTAAATGAACAGGCAATTGAAATAAACCCCCGTGAAATTAGAACTGGAATCGATGGACAGAACACCCCAAACAATTGAAATAAACTTGCCCAATTTTAACAAGCAACTCAAATGGCACAAATGCCACCCAAGTCAACCAACAACCACAGAAATAGTCCAACTTTGCCACAGAAATCCTGGGTCACCAGAACCCAAACAATTCCCACAAATTACTTGAATTGGTGCACTAATTAAAGCGACAGATGGGAGCACCTCAACGTAAGCACTGGAGATTGCAGAAGCGCGAGTGAGAGGGCCGTGGGATAGTGCACCGTCGTGCTACGGATCTATTCTGGCGGAGCTGGATTCGGGCTTGGACAGCGCAGCAAGCTGGGACTGTTGGTGAGAGAGGCGTGGCGGAGAAGAGGGACTTGGGTCGCGGGCAAGGAAGGGGAACGGCAGCGGGCCGCGGCCGGCAGTAGGGACTGCGTGTGGTCGGAGCGCGCGATGGCGGTGATGGGCCGCGTCGTGCGGCAGCTGTGGCGAAGTGGAGGAAGCGGCGGACGAAGGGGGGGCAGCGCATCGGCGGGGCGTAGTGTCGGCAACGCGGGTGGTGTGCAGCGTCGGTGCGCGTGAAGAAAGAGGAGAGCTCGCGCCTGTGGCGGCCGTGGATGGCGGCGTGCGGCTGTGAGATCGAGGAAGAGGGTGGCTGCCGAGCTGGAGCTGGAGGTGGGCTACCCACGCGGAGGGAGAGGTGGTGCGCGACTGTGGAGGAGATCTAGTGGTGGAGTGGTCGGAGCTGGGGGGCGGCGGACAGGGCGAGAGCAGGGGAGAAGAGAGAAAGAAGAAAGGAGAAAGAAAGAAGAAGAAGAAAGAAAGGAAAAGAAGGTGAAAAAGAAAAAAAAAAGGAAAAGAAAAGAAAGGAAAAAAAAAGAAAAGAAAAGAAGAAAAAGAAAACAGATTCTATTTCAAAAATTGTCGACCCCCCTCTTTTTTTTACTATTTTTTTTCTTTTTCTTTTACGGAAAGGTCCTTCCTTTCTTTTTTTTTTAAAAAAATTATTATTATTATTATTTAATTTTTTTCTTTTTTTTTTTAATTTTAATTAAAAAAAATTTTTAGTTAATTTTTTTTTTGGTTACAAAACTCAACTTTGAAATTCAAAATTAGAGACTAACAGGGAATCACTAACCGGTCTTGAGTTTTTCTTTTGAACGCTTGCTTTTCCCGCGAACGTGACGTGGGCACGTCGTGAGAGTAAGAGAGCTCTCTAACCATGAGCTCTTCATGGGACTTGACGCGGACACGTCATGAGGATCGAAACCCTTTCCAACGATTCTGATCATGAGCTCTCTATACGTCATGACGCGGGCGCGTCATGACAGAGGGACACCTACAAATCATCAAAACGAAAATTGAAACTTGAAATCAATCAAATTCAAGGAAAACATATTTAAACTATCACACAAAACCAAACAACCAATTAAAAGAAACGATTAGGTTGCCTCCCAATGAGCGTCTTTCTTTAATGTCTTTGGTTAGACATGGTACAGTGTCACTGATTAGGACACGGTGGTGCGTCTAGACATATCGCCTCCATTTCTCCAATTGGAAAACCCTCGTAATAATGATTGAGACAGTGTCCATTCACCACAGATTTATTATCTGTCTTAGCACTCTGGACTTCAACTGCACCATAGGGAAAAATATGAGTAACAATAAAAGGTTCAATCCAACGGGAACGTAACTTACCTGGGAATAGTTTGAGTTTGAATTGGTACAGGAGGACCTTCTGACCGACTTCAAAGGGTTTTCTAGAGATCTGTTGGTCATGAAATGCCCGACTCCTCTCCTTGTAAATTAGTTCATTTTCGTAGGCTTCGTTCTGGATCTCCTCCAATTCTTGCAAATCCAACTTTCGTTGGGCACCGGCCTCTTCTAAGTTCATGTTGCATTGCTTTATCGTCCAAAAAGTCTTGTGCTCAAACTCCACTGGTAGGTGACACGGCTTCCCGAATACCAATCTATAGGGTGACATCCTTGTGGGGATTTTGTACGCCGTGCGGTAGGTCTAGAGTGCATCTTCCAACCGTTGACTCCAATATTTTCTATCGGAACGCACCATTTTCTCCTAAATAGACTTAATTTCCCGATTTGACACCTCTGCTTAACCATTAGTCTGAGGGTGGTACGACGTTGAGATGCTGTGGAGTACACCATACTTGCGAAACTGCGCAGCTATGGTTTTGTTGCAGAAATGTGTTCGCTTATAACTGACAATAGCTCTTGGCATTCTAAATCACACAAAAATATTAGACCTGATAAAATCTGCAACTACTTTCGAATCATTAGTCCGAGTGGCCTTACCCTCCACCCATTTGACACATAATCAACTGCCAGTAGAATATATATAAAATCAAATGAAGTAGGAAAAAGTCCCATGAAATCTATCCCCCAGACATAAAAAATTTCGACAAAAATCAACGGGACCTGCGACATATGATCTCTACGGGCTATATTACCTACCCTTTGACAGCGATCACATGACTTACAAAACACATAAGCATCCTTAAATAATGAAAACCAATAAAATCCACTTTCTAATACCTTATGAGCAGTTCTCTTGGGTCCGAAATGACCTCCACAGGCAAAAGTATGACAAAAAACTAAAATCGATTGAAATTCCACTTCACTTACACATTTCCGCATTATTTGATATGCATATCTCATCCATAAGTACGGGTCATCCCAGATAAAATACTTGGCGTTGCTCTTCAATTTATCCCTCTTCGATTTTGGCTAACCTGTAGGAAAATTACCCGTTATTAGATAATTGACTAAATCAGCATACCAAGCCAATTGAGAATTTAAGGAAAATAAACGCTCTTCAGGGAATGCATCTTTCAACGGCTCGTTCTCCTCCCCAACTGGTATGCGACTCAAATGGTCTGCTACTAGAATCTCTGAGCCTTTTTTATCCCTTATCTCCAAGTCAAATTCCTGTAGTAGCAATATCCACCTGATGAATCTCGATTTTGCATCTTTCTTGGTCATTAGGTACCTTAATGCTGCATGGTCAGAAAATACAATTACTTTAGCACCTAGCAAATATGACCTGAATTTTTCTAAAGCAAAAATAACCGCGAGAAGCTCATTCTCAGTAGTGGAATAATTCAATTGGACCCCATTCAGAGCTCGGGATGCATAGTAGATGACGTGAGCTGCCTTTCCTACTCTTTGCCCCAATACAGCCCCTACAGCATGATCACTGGCATCACACATAATCTCAAATGACAAACGCCAGTCAGGGGGTTGAATGATCGGTGGCGAGGTTAATAACTCTTTCAACTTGTTGAAGGCTTTCTCACATTTGTCATCGAATTCGAAGGTCATGTCTTTTTGTAACAGTTGGAACAACGGAGCTCCAATTTTTGAAAAATCCTTGATGAACTTTCGATAAAAACCTGCATGTTCAAGAAAGGAACGCATATCCCGCACACTCGCGGGGTAAGGTAAAGCAGATATAATGTCTATTTTAGCCTTGTCGACCTCGATACCTTTAGAAGATACAATATGACCCAAAACTATCCCATGTTCAACTATAAAATGACATTTTTCCCAATTAAACACGAAATTAGTCTCTATACATCTTAACAAGATCAATCTCAGGTTATCCATACATGTATCAAAACTATCATCATACACACTGAAATCGTCCATGAAAATCTCAATTATTTTCTATACATATTCAGAGAAAATGATTATCATACACCTCTGAAATGTTGCAGGTGCATTGCACAACCCGAATGGCATCCGCCTGTACGCGAAGGTCTCTTGATCCTCTGGTGCAATTGCTATCTGAAAATATCCTGAAAATCCATCCAAAAAGCAATAGTAAGTCCTACAAGCTAAACGTTCAACCATTTGGTCAATGAAAGGGAGAGGGAAATGATCCTTTTTGGTGACAGCATTCAACCTACGGTAGTCAATACACTGCCTCCATCCAGTGGGTTTGCGCACTGGCACGAGCTCACCCGTTTGGTTGGTCTCTATCGTCACTCCTGCCTTCTTTGGGACTATCTGGACCGGGCTCACCCAGGAGCTATCTGATATTGCAAAAATAATCCCCACATCTAACAATTTCAAAATTTCTTTTTTCACCACTTCCATCATGAGGGGGTTGAGCCTCCTTTGAGCCTGCCGTACAGGTTTGGCATCCTCTTCAAGTCTAATCCGGTGTATACAGATGAAGGGGCTGATCTCCTTGATGTCTGCGATGGTCCAACCTATCGCCTCTTTATGCTCTCTAAGGACTCGGATCAACTTCTCCTCCTGAGTTTTCGAGAGTGCAGCTGAGATAATAATCGGGAGTGTCTCGTTGTCGTCCAGATACGCATATTTCAAGTGCTCTGGTAGAGATTTCAACTCCAATACAGGTGCCTGCACCACAGATAACAATACCCTCTGGTGAGGTTCGAGAATAAAAATAGGCAATATTTTATACCTTTTTGTGATGGTTGGCAATGAGTGTAATGCACCTATTGTGCATTTTAGATCCTCGCTCCACTCCACCTCAGGAGCTGTCTCCAACTCGAGGTGCTTGGTTAAAGCCACCTCCAACTCATCCCTGTCAACAGTTTCAAACACTTCCTGCATTGCAGGGTCAATAGCACTCATAGAGAAAATTGAGCTAAAGTTGGAGTTTGAGGGATATTTCATAGTATCAAAGATATTAAAATGCACAATTTTTTCATCAAATTTCATGGATAAGGTATCCTTATTAACATTAATTTTTGTTTATGCTGTGCTCATAAAAGGTCTACCTAATAACAAATGCGAGGGATCGGGTGAGCGATCATCATCCATATCAAGTATATAAAAATCAGATGGAAACACCAAATCATTAATTTTAACCAACACATCTTTAACCAACCCATCAGGATATGCATTAGTTCGGTCAGCTAATTGAATGATTATCCCAGTCTCTTTTAATAGACCTAGTTTCAGAGGAGCATAGATAGATTTAGGCATGGCATTAATTGATGCTCCCAGATCCAACATGGCCCTTCTAATCACAGTGTTGCCTATCCTACAGGGAATAGTAAACATACCTGGGTTCCCGCACTTTGGTGGAAGCTTTCTCTGCAGGACCGCAGATACATTTTCCCCAACAATAACCCTTTCATCTCCCCTCAACCGCCTTCGGTTGACACACAAGTCTCTTAGGAACTTGACATATTTTAGTACTTGTTTGATTGCGTCGAAGAGGGGGATATTTATCTCTACCTTGCGAAACACCTCTAGGATCTTTTTCTCCTTATCCTGTTTCTTTGATTTTTCCAACCTGCTAGGAAAAGGAGGCGGATTAGTTTTAACTATAATTATTGGGTCTAGAAGTACCTTTGGATCTGCACCATTGCTGTCCTCTCTCTCAAGCTCATTTTCGATCTTTTTCCCATCCTTATCCTTAGGGATCACAGGTTCAGACCCCTGAATTTCCTTCCCGCTCCTTAGGGTCATTGCGCTCATGTTCTTTGGATTTAATTCAGGTTGAGACGGCAATTTACCCTGGGCTTGGGACTCTAAACGGTTGATTGTTGTGGCCATTTGACTCATCTAATTTCTTATGTCCTGCATTTTGGAGTCCGTCCTTTGTTGATTTTGCGTAATGGTTGCCATCAGTTGTTTTATCATCTTCTCCAAAGATGGACCAGAGTTTGGGGGCGGAGGTGGTCGGGGTTGGTACTGCTGCTGGTACCCTGGTTGCTTATTTGGCACGAAATTAGACTGCCTGTTCGGTATAAAGTTGGGCTGCCTATTTCCTCCATAACTGAAATTCGGGTGGTCCTTCCAGCCAGGATTGTACGTATTCGAGTACGGGTCATAAGGCTTTCTTGGCGCGGGCGCGTGACCAGCTATATTCACTTGCTCTGCACTTTTTTCCTGAATCGCTGGGCACATGTCTGTAGAATGACCCATACCAGTGCAAATCCCGCACACCTTGGCTTGAGATGCATGTCCTACAGCCAGTTGCCTAACAAACGAGGTTAACTCAGTTAGCTGCTGCTGGATAGAGGATGTCTCGACTTCATTCACCTTGCGTATTGGGACATCCTCCCTCATACCGAATTGTTGTGAATTCTCTATCATTCCCTCAATTAACTCTCATGCTTCCCGAAGGGTTTTGTTCACCAATGCCCCTCCGCTTGCAGCATCAATTATGCTCCTATCTCTGAAAAGAAACCCCTCATAAAAATACTGTATGAGCAACTGCTCACTTATTTGGTGCCGGGGGCATTTGATGCACAATTTCTTGAACCGTTCCCAATACTCATAGAGTGACTCCTCAGGGTGCTGCTTGATACCACAAATTTCCTTCCTTAGACTTGCAACCCTGGATGCAGGAAAATATTTATCTAAAAAATTTTTCTTTAATTGGTCCCACGTGGTGATGCTACCTGGTGGCAGGTAGTACAGCCAGTCCTTTGCAGAATCCTTCAAGGAGAAGGGGAATGCCCTCATTTTTATTTGCTCTTCTGTAATGCCCGGGGGCTTCATACTGTTGCACACGACATCAAATTCCTGCAGATGCTTATACGGCTCTTCACCTGGTAAACCATGAAAAGAGGGTAGAAGGTGAATTAGGTCAGATTTTAACTCAAATGGAGTGTTATCATTTAAAGTGGGGAAAGTAATGCATAAAGGCTGTTGATTTAAATCAAGTGCAGCCAACTCCCTTAATGTTCGTGCATTAGCCATGGGGATTTCTTCTTGCTCCGAGTCACTCAAAGTGTCACCAAACGAATCTGTTGGTTCAACTTCTGACTCAGGTTTCTGAGATGCAGTACTGGAGTGCTTCTTTCTGAGCTGTCTGGTCTCTTTTCTTGTCCTACGCGCAGTCTTCTCTACCTCGGGGTTAAAAATTAATTCACCTGTACGAGAAGAACGAGGCATACACTCGAAAAGCACTAGAAAATTAGAACACAAATGAATTTAAAAAGAAACAAATAATTGACACCAGTCCCCGGCAGCGGCGCCAAAAATTGACAGGTTGTCGAAACCTGTACAATAATAAAATTAAACCTAATTGCCGGTTAAAATGACCAAAATCCAATTCGGAGTACTGGAGCAGGGACTCTAGGTGTGCAATGGGTTACTTGATTCACCCTGTTCCCGAAGAGTTTGCTTGATCCGATATACTCGAATGGGATGGTTATTATTTTTTTTCACAAATAATTATGAATTTGTAGACAGGGCAAGTAGGGTCGTATCCTCAGGAATTAGGTATATTTGTCTCTTAAAAAATTCAAATTAACGCAGGGGGTGATTTTGTAGGAACGACGACAATCAAATAAATTCGAATAAGGAAATAAAAATAAATAACTAATTAGAAATTAAACAACAATTCACTGAACTTAGAGTAACAATAATTAAAGGCCTAAATCAATTAAAACAAGAAAACAATTAAAAATAAAATAAAGTAGGCAACTAAAAGTCAAATGGCAATTTACTAAAATCAAGGTAATATTAATTAAAGATCTAGCCAAGGAATAATTTCAGCAATGGTTCACCTAATTGATCTTCGAAGCAAGGGCAATTCCAATTGTTCATCAATAAATAGGTTATAACTACCAAACAAGCGATGACAGTCAATCCCTCCTTACTGTGTCGGTGATTAAGGTACGCCCATTAATCACGCCTCTAATTAGGAAATAATTCTAGGTACGCCCGTAAGATTTAATTCTCCAACTGCCTTACGTATTAGAGGAGCCCTATTCTAATCAAATAACGCACTACCAGGGTTATTTCAGATTAGCCCGCGTATCCTCCTGACACGAATCTAATCGTGCCAGTTGTCACTATTTCAGGACAATTAAACAATTATGGATTTAATACCCTAATTGACAATAGATTGCCAAATCAATTAATTATCCGGATCCAAGACAACTAATTAATTAAATAACCATAAGCATAGCAATCAAGGAATATGCGAATACCAATAAATAAAAGGAAAAGATTAAATTAAATTGATCTCACAATTTTTAGGCGAACCAGAGCCTTCGTTGCTCCTTGACTAGAGTGGTGAAATTAGTTCATGTTCGATGAACAAAGCCCATATAAAATTGATGAGAAAGCTGCGGCCATTGTCATTGATTTTTGAGAATTCAATCCGTTCCAATCAAGAAGCGATAGCAAAGTCACGCGAAGTGATCCTCTGTCTCACTACGGACGACATATGAGGAAAGAAAAGAAAAGCTCTAAGCGTTTAACATAAAGAAAAGTCAAAAGCTAAGAATTGCTAATGCCTGCTATGAGTCACAAGGAAGCAAAAAGCATTCTAAGGGAAAAGTCAACAATCCAAAGCTAAGCTAGTGCTCCTCTGCCATGCGTAAGAGAAGCCAAAAAGAAATCCTTATCAAAAGTCTACAAGGAAAAGTCTAATGCTATATTGCAGCTCTCCCCTCTTCTGCGCAATTTTCCTCTATATCCCCATGCTCCGTGCGGCGGCTCCAGGGAAAAGAACACTTTAGCCAAAATGACCGAAAAGGGCCTGTGTCCCTTTTTTCTAAAAATGCCCTTGCAAGCCTTCTATTTAATTTCTTTCCCGTTGACTGTCAAAGTGGCATTGATTATGGTGTTTTTGATCTACTCCCTGAAATAAATACAAATTAAGAAAAATGAGTAGAATCCAGCAATTAATCCACATCAAATCAGGTAATAGGGAAAATTAATAATAAAATAGATGAGAAAATTGCAACCTATCAAATACGCAAGAATAGTGTACTCTTTTTCCTTCACTAGGGTTTTTGTCCCGTTGGATTTTTCCCTAGTAAGGTTTTAACGAAACATATTCTTTGTGTAACGGATATCCAAGGGGAAGTGTTATGAAACAACTAAATGAGATGGATGTCTATTTGTATTCCCAAGAAGATTAATTCATGATTGTCCATTTGTATTTCCAAGAGGATTAATTCATGATTCATTGTTACATTATATAAAGAAATTACAATTTATAAACCTATTCATGTAGTGGATGAACCGTTTCATAGGCCTCTTCATATTCTTATAGTAATGAGCGTTTAATAAAATTGATGTACCTTTAATTTATAGTATTTATATATAGAAGTACCTTGACACCTCTGGTGATGACCTTTGGAATTAGTGGGAATAATAAGAAAATCATTCTCTATTTCTCTACTTCTTTTTCCAATATTTCACTTGATATTATAGTGGTTTATTTTATTAGTTTTACAACACCAATGATATGTTGGTACTGGAAGGAATCTAGAACTTTAGAATGTGAGACACCAGAAAAGAGTGAACTTGAGTTATGAACTTTACATTGACACATACATTTGTTTGTTGACACCATGCACTCAAGACAATGCCAATGTTTAACTTCACTTGCTCAAAATACTTACGCTTTTAAGTCCTCTTAAAGTAGTGCTAATTAAATACAGTGATTATTCAATTAACTTATTTTACACTTTTAGGTAAAATGTAATTGCATGGCATAATGTTTATCCAATTTTCAAATTCTACCTGTGTATATGTGGCTATGGCATGCATCCAAACCCGCTCATGTAAAGATTAATCCTAACTTACTTCACGTTTAAAATTTATTGAATAGCTTTTTCATTTCTTCTTTATGAAGGTCATGATGATTTGCTTTGATACAGTACTATGCAATTCTTACCCAAAAAGAGTACTAGGAATTGGCCAAATTCTATATCAAACAGGCTAATACCATAAACGGTTTAGAAATTTGTATTGAAAAAGGAAAAACAAAAAGAAAAGAAGAAACTTTGTGGCTTCTTTCAATATATCCCCACAAGATAGTCATATCAAGAAAAGGGGTAAGCAGAGCGTGAAAGTATAAAATTATCACCCATGGCCAAAACATTGTATATTTTTTCAAAAAAAAAAAAAGATTAGTCTATTTAAATAATTCTTTTCAAGGCTTTTCTAAAAAAATATTATATTTAGCACCTTTATTATTAAATGAATCTGTGAAATAAAAAGATGATTGATGAACTGAGTTTAAAATGTTTTGTGAAACAACATTATGAATAACACGACTAGACAAATTTTTCACTATAATTTAGGCAAATGTCATGATGGGGAATAGATTCATCCTACTCCTTCGTGCTTCAGTGCACACTATGTATATCATTTCGGCCTTTGTCCACACATCATAAGGTTTTATCACATCAATATAACTTACTGTTTTGGAAAGGGAAAAAAAAACAATATGATAATGGAATTCAATTTTATTCGTATGATGCTTTACCAGTCGTCTACATCTGAGATTTGAGCCACCAATAGATAGGTGAAACCTTGCACTTAATCTTTTTTAAAAGACAAAATAAAAGGTAGAACAATTATTGGGTATTTAATGAGACTTTCTGACTAGTGCCCAAAAGGCACCGATTAACCAATTCCCACGTCTTTGATTTTCGAAAAGGTGAAGTTAATTCAAATGCTTCACGATGCAAGACGATTGAAAATTATTATGACTATAAGCATTAAAATAAGATAGGATCTACAGTTGTCCTTCGTTCCGGTGTCCAGCTTACGATATTAGTGGATTTAGTCCAAATACACCATTTTGAGGCTCAGGGCTGGCGAAATTTCCTCCCAGTGCAAGTATTTGGAGAGACATCTTTTATATGTGCTTTATGTCAAAGCCAGTTTTCCAATCAATTTATTTCCTTTATTACTTGGCACGGATAATTGACAAAAAGTGGCACTACTTTCATTATAATCAAATAAATATGGAAAGATATTTTTAATTTAAAGTAGATCAATTTTTCTGTGATAAGAATACTATGTACTTGCCAAGGCTAGGATTCAAATTCATGACCTTGGCAAAGGGAGTACTTGAAGGGTGATTGACCACCTAGCCAACCGAGCTACAAAATTGGTTCAAGTTAAACAAATTTTTTAATTATATAACTAATAAAATACGAAAATACCACTCTGACTATTTCTTTTATTGTCTTTGCCGAGCATTAGTGTAGTTGTTAAACTCTAGTTCATACTGAATTTGGACTTTTGTTGCTCTTTCATCCATTTCAGTATAAGAACGGAGAAATACCAAGACCAAATTCGGCACCAAAACGAAACAACAATTCATAGTAGAGAATAATCTAAAAATTTATCAATATTGTTCCTATATTTTAGGATTTCTTGAACTTTGTAATAAATCAATTTACAGATATGTTTGCACATTTTATGAAATTGTACCTCACATAATCAACCTTTTATGTCAAATTCGAAATCCTGACTCTAAGCATATATAATAAGATGCCTCCTCTAGAAATATAAACAAAGCTACGATTGATTGGTTAGGTTTGTTTATTGGCCACATGTCATTTGTTTATTGGCTAGTTTTGTTGGTACATGGGATCAAATTCCACAATGTTAGTAATACTAGAATTAGAAGTCTTGTGTCTTGTCATTGTAAGATGTAGAAGTCGCTGATTTGGGTAGGGACGGACATCAGGTGGATAGTTTTTGAACAGTTCACGATCAAGATTTGGGAAAAAAAAATTGTACGGTTCAAATCTTATCTTGTACCTTATTTTTAATAATATGTGTTGGATCTCCAAAATTTTATTTTAAGATTACAAATTATTGAAAATAAATTATACCATATACAAATAAAATTCATATGCAAAATGCATATAATCTTCAGGAACGGTGGAACGATTGCACCTGCAATCGTTCCTGCCTCTGTCCAGAAGTCGCCTCCAATTTCGCAAGAAAGTCCAGGGTCTTGTCTTCTAGCTTTTTTAACGAGAAAGAGCCGCAGCCTCGATCGATCATTAGCTTTGAAAATTTTCACTTGCTTCAATAGCAAAGACTGTTATGTCATTGTAAGACGTAGAAGTCGCCTCCAATTTCCCAAGAAAGTACAGGGTCTTGTCTTCTTGCTCTTTGTAACGAAAATGGGCCGCAGACTCGATCGATCATTAGCTTTGAAAATTTTCACTTACTTCAATCGCAAAGACTGTTATGTCATCGTAAGATGTAGAAGTCGCCTCCAATTTCCTACAGGGTCTTGTCTTCTTGCTTTTTGTAACGAAAAAGAGCCGCAGCCTCGCTCGATCATTAGCTTTGAAAATTTTCAAAGTGAAGCATTTTTTTCATGCCATCAAATAGCTGAACTTATTGACTATTTATTTTTCTATCAACAAAAAATCTCTGTCCAAAATAGTCAAATGCAACAAATAAACATAAACAATGAAAATGGAAATAATAAAGGGCCCAATATATTTACTGAGCATGTGTTGCTAGGGCAAGAAATCTTACTTCAAGAGAGGAACGAGTCAAAATTGCTCTCTTTAACGTTCCTAAATTAACTACATAGTTAAATTTTTCAAAGTTTATACAAAAACATTTTTCCTTTTTCTCTTAAGAGGATCGAGAATGGGACTCTTGGTAGCTCAAACCTAAAATTTATCACTTACTAGTGGTGCATCTTACCAAGGAAACTGTATTTCTTTATCATATATGTAAACATAACTGAATTTTGAAGTAAAACACATATGACAGTAAGTGCAACTTCATTCTTAAGATGCTTTACTTGTCATTTGCACCTCAAATTTGAGTCACCAATGGATAGTTGAAATCCCACACTTGATCCTCTCCAGGGGAAAAGAAAAAGAACGAAAATAAAATGAAAAGACAAAACAATTAGTAAATGTTCAATAAGACTTTGTCCAACCGCTGCCCAGCAGGCACGGTTATCCAGTCCCCATGTCTTTAAATTTTGAAAGGGTAAACTTAGTTCAAAGTTTATGCGTCTGTGACGAATGGGTTTCTGACTTTTCAACAGCTTAGACTCCAAGGACATCGAGATCGTTGATGCAAACTTGAAGTAAATGCTTATAGGTCTTGGTCTACACTTTTAGTTTCCTTTCAAGTTTTGTTTTTTCTAGATGGGATTAAGCTTGGTATTCGTCAAATCAGGCAGCGTTTAAATATTGAATTTGTCACCAGTCACTGTCCTAATAATGGTATTAGATAATTTCTTGGATAATTATGTCCTCAACTATCGTCATATATTGGTTAGTAATTTTTCAAGTAGAAATAAATATAGCTTTCAGCGTATCCTACATGTTTTATGTTATTCCATAGTGTTTTTCTAACTTTTACCGATGTGTGACAAGAAATTGAATGGTTTATTCTTTTTAAGTTTTCTCTTTGAGAGATTTCTCCAAAATTACTTAAGCCACTATATTTGCTAGGTGTTTTAGAGGAGCTTCTTCAAATATTTCAAACAATAGATTCACCATTCAATAGATGAAGTAAAATGTTGAGTAGCACGTAGGTCACTCTTTGACAAAGTTGGTAACAATTTGACAAAGTTAGCAGATAGAGCTTCTTTTCTTTCCTAAAGAAAATGCTGACAAAGTTCCACGTAAAGTAGTTTGCCATCCGCGCGCATCATCCTCCGAAGAGGCACTTGACTATTAAGTATTAAATGTTTCCATCTTGATAAATACTATAGCAATGGCAGCGCAGGAGAGAGATTGGAAAATGGAAAGAGACGTTGGCCATTTGATTCCAAACGCACTCGTAATGTAATTGACTATTAGGGTGGCAATCTGCGAGGTTTCGGAATCAAGGAATTGACTGTTGACTTTTCCATATGTATTCACTTGGAAATTTCTCGTTTTCATACTTTGGGCCTGTTTGCAAGTAAAGTTTTGACCAAGTTTATCTGTTAAAATTTTTTTAATAATTTTAATTACAGTAATTTTAAAAAATTTCTCAAAGTGATGTGAGGTATATTTGCTATGTGAATAACATAAATTCAAAGTGTAGCTGAAGACTTGAAAAGAATTTGTCATTAACTGTTCCAATTCACTGGAAAAACAATTCTAACTCTAGCCACTACATATATAGCAAGTACACCTAATGGAAATTCGAGACCTAACAAGTTCTATTTCACTCCATTTCAAGATAAAGTGATTATTTCAATTTTTTTTGACACCGTATTATAATTTATTTATATCGCAACTTACATCATATTCCAACTCATTTATACTCAAAGACAAACTTGTTTGAAATAGAAATTAGTGAGGCCACATCCAAACTACTACAATTGATGACTTTTCTATTCTAGTGATATATTGAAAGCATGATCCATTCTAACATTAGATAGGTTGCAATTTTATCATTTATTTTATTATTAATTTTCCCTATTACTTGACCTGATGTGAATTAATTATTGGATTCTGCTCACTTTTTATAATTTGTATTTATTCCAGGGAGTAGATCGAAAATACCATAACAAGAGCCAATTTGACAGAAAAGGAGGTTCAGTAGCTGTCCGTAGTTCAGGGGCATTTTAGGAACAAAAAAAAAGACGTGAGCCCTTTTTTGGGTAATTTGGGCCGAGGACTTCTTCTATCCCTGGAGGGCCGCCGCACATGGGATCGACGCAGGAAAATAGATTAGCAATTTGATATGACTTGGAATTGCAGAGGATCAAGACTACTTTTGTTTTCTTTCGTCCAGTAGCTTAGCTTTGACTTTTCCTTTGCTGGCTTTAGGGGATAGTAGCGTGTCTCCTTGGATGTCAGGAGCACTTAGGAGTTGTTCCCTTTAACTTTTCCCTTAGTTCTCTTTTTATATTTTCTTTTCCGACGCATGTCAGGGGGAGGAGAGCTTAGCCTTGAACTTTTCTTTTCGTCTTTAGTTGCTCTTCCGTAGGAGTAGACAAGGGATGAATTAAATCCCTCACTCTAGTCAAGGAGCAACGAAGGCTCTGATTCGCCTAAAAATTATGAGATCGATTTAATTTTATCTTTTGCTTTTATTTATTGATATTCGCATATTCCCTGATTGTAGTGCTTAGGGTTGTTTAATTAATTGATTGTTTTGGATCCGGATAATTAGTTAATTTAATAATCTATTGTCAATTGGGACGTTAAATCCGTAATTGTTTAATTGTCTCAAAATAGTGATAACTGGCATGATTGGATTCGTGTCAGGGGGATACGCGGGCTAATCTAAAATAACCCTGGTAGTCTGTTATTTGGTTAGAATAGGGCTCCTCTAATATGTAAGGCAATTGGGGAATTAAATTCTACGAGCGTACCTAGAATTATTTCTCAATTAGGGCAGTGATTAACGGGCGTACCTTGATTACCGACACAGTAAGGAGGGGTTGACTGTCATCGCTTGTTTGGCAGTTATAACCTATTTAGTAAATAATTGGAATTGCCTTTGCTTATCGATGATCAATTAGGTGAACCATTGCTGAAGTCATTCCTTGGCTAGATCCTCAATTATCACTCATTTGATTTTAGTAATTTGTTATTTAATTTTTAGTAGCTTTTTAGATTTTAGTTAAATTTCTTTGATTGTCACCTTCTGCACAAAAACACCCCCTTGTCACTGTGAACTTGAAAAGAAATAATTACTCCCAGTCCCTGTGGATTCGACCCTGCTCACCGCTATCTACAGAAATTACTTTTAGTTTGAGCAGGATTTATTATTGCACAGGCTGACAACCTGTCAACTTACTTCAATTGTAGCAATTTTTTTGTGAAACTTAAAATAAAATTGAATGAGTCACAAATTACAATTTGACTACAAAATTCATTAGAACGAAAGTATAAGCCAATTATTTTTGCTAGAACAATAATAAACTCAAAATTTTTAAGCTTCTTCCATGGATTGAAACCCAAAAGAGGAAAAAAAAAGGGAAAAGAGGTTGAGTTTTGCTGGCATATAATGATAGGAAGGCTATCTTTTGGTTACAAATTGGAAGGCTATTTAAAACAAAATATATTTCATCTGTTCTGCCTGTTAAAACTTTACAGGCTTCAAAGGTTCATTACGTCTCAATTCTTTTTATGTGATTTTTATGTCCCAATTCTCTCTTTGTGGTATGGTTTTGGGCAGTGGACCTTTGCCAAAAACAAATTTAATCCCTTTTACTGGAAAATGATCCAATTTTGCTCTCCCTTACATTTTCAGCAAAACTAAATCGAACATTCACTTAACCACTATAGGCTTTGTAGTATTTAACCCAACTAAATACTTTACAATTTTTCACCGTCGATGACAAAAAAAGACTTACCTTATAATCTTTATTTTTATAAAGTTGATTGTTGACAAGATTTGTAGAGATGCTAAAAATTGCCTGATTTCATGCATTATAATAACATTTAAAATTAATGTTATTGTGGAAATCCATTATTTGGCAGAAGATAAACAATATGATGTTTAGGCACCATTATGAAAGAAATTCATGCTTCTGATATTACTTACAGAAATTTTCTATGTTTGGATAGCAAATTTTTCCAAAAAATATTTTCGCTTGTATCATAAACACATTTTTCAATTCACCTTTTTATATTTTCAACTACCTTTTTATCTCACATACACCACATCACAAAAAGTGATACAGTAATTATTTGGAATAATGCTCTATCCAAACAAAAGAGAATCATCCTTTAGCATTCTGACAAAAGATTCAAAAATATATTATTATCAGAATGCTAAAAGATCAAAAGTTGAATGCAATGTCCAAAAGAATACTTCATGTGTACAGTCTAAATATGTAGCAATAATTGTGTAAATGTTGTGGACTTCTCAAGCGGTGTTTTTCACCCAACAGGTTTGGAGCTCATTCAAACCAGAGACCAGACCGGTCAACAATGTTTTTAATATTGAATACAGTACTTTTCAAAACTGCCAAGTGTGATATGGGGTATATTTGCTATGTGAATAACATAAATTCAACCACTGGGTCAATGGCTCAGTGGCCACCAAAGAAGGATTTAAGTCCCTCTTGGGCTATTGGTTTGAAACCTCACCAGCAGCAAAAAAAATCTAAGGGTTGTGCCATAACACTCTTTTGATCTAGTTGGATCTGTATATCCACTAGTCCCTACCACAGCCTCCTTAGGCTTTCTTTCCTCTAGATTAGGATAGAGTACGTTATACAAATGTATCGCTGCTAACAAAAAAAAAAAAGCATAAATTCAAAGTGTAGCTAAAGCTTGAAAAGAATTTGTTATTAACTGTTCCAATTCACTGGAAAAACAATTCTAACTCTAGCCAGTACATATATAGCTAGTACACCTAATAGAAATTCGAGACCTAACAAGTTCTATTTCACTCCATTTCAAGATAAAATGATTATTTCATTTTTTTTGACACCGTATTATAATTTATTTATATCACAACTTACATTCCAACTCAGTTATACTCAAAGACAAACTTGTTTGAAATGGAAATTAGTGAGGCCACATCCACCACGTAATAAGTTGCCACCACCAGCCTTTATTTTCCACCCTGGTATGTATTAAGTACAATTGGATGGTGAAACGATAAAAGTTACAAGGTAGATCATTCCGTAGGTTGTTTCCAACAGGCAACAGGCATCCCTGTTAGTAACTATTAATATTTCCGTCTTTTCATCATTAGTCTCGTGTTTTCACCTTTTAATCTTGTCCTAACAAAGAAGCAACACTTCAAAGGCTAACATATAGTAAAAGCAACTTGATAATTTTTCTCATTTGAAAAGGATTTTTGTAATGGGTATCCATTATTGGACACTAGCTCGTTCACACATCTAAAATTCACCTAATATACCATATATATTCATATGCTAGCTATTATTATTCTCCTTTACATTTATATATTTCCCTTATTTAATTTTACCCGTCCTCTCTTATATTTATTTATTTTTACTAATTAATGTTACATCTTCAAAATATGGTACGTGAAATATATTTAATGATATCCAATGGGCACCTATTAAATAGACCCATTTAAAAAAAAGTAACCTTTTACAAATACTTTTGCATTCCTAAGGAGCTACTTGTCAAGTTCCAAATTGAATATTTTCTTAATAGAGGAAGATTCTAAGTCAAGAGCTTGAATGATAATCACTATTTCACTGAAACCCATATAGTGTTGGGCAACTAAAATTCAGTTTGACTCTCTCCATTTCCTCTAGTATTTTTAGCTTTCTTACTCTTAATTTAATATACGAGACAAATAAATAAGTAAACTTTAAATCCCTATTAAAAAAATCAATTACAAAATCCAAAGAATAAGCGTATATCATATTTATTTAGATTTATATGTTTGGATTCCAAATTTTTTGAAAAAAGAATTGTTACGTTTTTCGTGATCACATTTTTTAATCACTTTTTTATCTCACATACATCAAATCGTTACAGTAATTTTTCTATAAAACGCTCCAGAAAATAGGAATCCAAACGAGATTGAATTTAAAACTCATAGAATAAAACCTACTTACCAAATATCCCTTAAACTTTAAATAGTTTTTTTTAAAGATAAAACTTTAAATACTTAATGCAAGAAACATTTGGGGTCTATCGTGTTGGCCAATTGAAATATGTGGCAAAAAAAGTGGAGCTGTGTGGAATGGATCCTTTTACCTGTATACCGTCTCTAAATGTCTAGCAATAATTGTGTAAAAGATGACGACTACAATAAAAGATGTAAAGTAAGTCGTCAAAAATTGTAAATCAAGTTCAAAGAGTCAAGACCCAGTAGGAATAGTACTAAGTAAGCAATCCCGTTCCCCTAAGTTTAAAAAAAAAAAAAAAAATCCTTTCCAAGTCCTTCTCATTAATATTATTGTATTCTATCCTTGCACCATTTTATTTCCCATACTCCTTGTACCTCAAAAAACAAAAACAATGGCTGAATTGTTTGTTCCAAAGATAATAGATGAATTGGGTGATGTTGTCGTGAACCAGCTCGGGGAGAAGATTAACCTGGTCATGGGGGTTGAAGAGGAGGTGGCAAATATCAAAAGAAAGTTAGAAACGATTCAAAATGTGCTGCATGATGCAGAGAGACGACGGCAGAAGGAGAAACCGGTCGCAAAGTGGCTAGAAGAGCTTGAAGACATAACATATGAGATGGATGATGTCCTGGACGAATGGAACATCAAGATTCAGAAACCAAAATATGAGGGAACTCATCAGAAGCAGCCTACATTGCGGAACAAGGTTCGTTCCTTTATCCCATCCTGTTGTTCATGTCTTAAACAACTTCCTGTGCGTAGTGATATTGCTTCGAAGATAAAGAAAATAAATGGAAAGCTAGAATTAACTTTGGAAAAGGCACGCCAGTTCGAATTTATTTCAAGTGGGGGGATTCATGATTCTCAAGATTTTCAGCGAAATATGACTACCTCAATCATAGATGAATCAGGGATCTATGGTCGAGAATCTGATAAGGATGCTTTACTTGATCAAGTATTGTCTGAGAGTAGTAGTCAAGGAAGAGATGGGGTTCAAATTATCTCTGTAGTAGGGGCCGGGGGTAGTGGAAAGACCACACTTGCCCAGCTGCTTTTCAATAATGATGAAGTGAAGAATCACTTTGATTTTAGAAATTGGATCTGCGTATCGGATCCTTTCGACCAAAAAAGGATCGCAAAAGCTATCCTTGAGAGTGCCGGAAAAGGTTCTCATTTCATGTTAGAGTTGGATTCGTTGATCCGACTTATAAAAGAAACTTTTTCTGGTAAGAGATTCCTGCTTGTCCTAGATGATGTCTGGACAGAGGATGACTCAAAGTGGAAACCTTTCCAAGACTCTCTCAAGGATGGGGCTCCCGGAAGTGTAATATTGGTGACAACAAGGAGTCATAGAGTGGCCACAGTGGTGGGAACAACTCATACTCACCAAATGACCGGTATGTCTGACTCTGATTGTTGGCTAATAATGCAAAGGATAGCATTTGCTAGAAAATCGGGGGACTTATGCAAGAAAGTGGAAAGAATTGGGTTAAAAATTGCAGAAAAATGCAAAGGGTTGCCACTTGCTGCAAAGACTATGGGAAGCTTGTTACGGTTCAAAGATACCGTACAACAATGGCAGAATGTTTTGGACAGTGAGATATGGCAATTGAAGGAAGCAGCTGTGAGCCTTTTTCCTCATTTGTACTTGAGTTACAATGAATTACCCCCAGAGCTGAAACGTTGCTTCTCATATTGTGCTGTCTTTCCTAAAGATTTTGAGATAAATGTAGAAAAGCTTATTAGGCTGTGGATAGCACAAGGTTATGTTCGTCCAAATCGAAGAGGTGAGCGCTTGGAGCTGGTGGGCCTTGAGTACTTCAACAATTTGGCGATGCGTTCCTTTTTTCAAGAATTACAAGAAGTTGAGGGTCACTATGGGTTTCATGAATATATGAAGTGCAAGATGCATGACATAGTGCATGATTTTGCACAATTTCTCACAAAAAATGAATGTCATGTACTTCATGGAATTGATTATGAACAAGGCACTGGAAGAAATTTATCGACTAAAAGAGCCCGTCATCTAACATGGCTAGGCACTGAGAGGGCGTTTAGTTCTCTAGTCGTTGATTTTGGAAGGCTCAGGAGCTTTTTAGCTTTTACACATGGAAGAGTAGCTCCCCAAGGCTTAGGGGCAGCACGTCATCTGTTTTGCAGCTTGAAGTGTGTAAGGACTCTGACTTTAAGATGTTGTGGGCTACATGAAGTCCCAGCCGAGATTGGAAGTTTGAATCATCTCCGGCATTTGGACTTAAGTTGGAATCTTTTTGAGACACTGCCAGAAGCTATATGTGATCTATATTATCTGGAAACTTTTGATATCAGTAACTGCGGAGATCTTTCGTGCCTTCCCCAAAGGATTGATGGCCTTGTACACTTGAGGCACCTTTTCAATCTTGGGACTCTTAAATTACTTCAAATTCCACAAGGACTCAGGAAACTGACTTCACTTTGTACGTTGACTCAGTTCAATGCCAGGAGCAACTCTGATGATTTGGCAATTCTGAAGTACTTGAACCAACTGGAAAGATTGCGCGTTGATGTTTATGGCGAAGTCGATTTTGGGAGTGCAGAACTTGGAAAGAAAATTTACCTGCGTGAAATGTATTTGTGGTTTAACCCTGGAGTCCGCTTTATGGAAACTCCAAGTTGCATTGAAAGCATGGAATTGCCTCCAAACTTGCAACAACTTGCACTAGATATGTATCCAGGGAACCAGTTACCAAGTTGGCTTGTGACGAAGTCTCTTGTCAATAACTTGACGAAGCTAATTATCAATGGGCCCCGCAATGTCTCATCCTTGACTGCCTTGTGGAAGCTGTCGTCCCTAGAAGAGCTTAGGCTCATTAGAGTGGAAAAGCTGGAATGTTTGGACAAGGAATTCTTTGGAATTACAATAGCACTGCATGAGAATAGTCATGATACCTTTGGTACATTGTCAAACTCCGAGACATCATCTTTGGCTGAAGCAACAGCATTTCCCAATTTGAGAAAATTACATTTTCAATGTTGCCCAAATTGGACAAATTGGGAAGACTTAAGTGAAGATGATGAAAAAGTTGCCGTCTCTATCATGCCACACTTGGAGGAGTTACATATTGAGTATTGTAAAAAGTTTGAAACTTTGCCACATCGCATCCTTGGAAAGATATCATCTTTCAAAAGTTTGAAAGTTTTGGGTTGTCACAAGTTGAGGGATTGTTACTCCGATAAAATAGGAGACGACTGGATGAAAATATCACACATTTCTCAAGTTGACATATCCTAATATCTGCTCAAGTATGATTATTCACACATTTTTTTTTATGTATCTATCATCTTTGAAGTTAAATAATTACTGCTTATACATTACAACAAGCTAAGGCCTACTTTGTGGAATGACATGTACTTAATAACAAATCAAGTGTTCATACATATAATGAATATATGAAATACAAAAATTGACAGGTCGTCAGCCTGTGCAATAATAAAATAAAACCTATTTGCCAGTTAAAATGACCAAACCCGATTCCGAGTACTGGAGCAGGGACTCTAGGTGTGCAATGGGTTACTTGATTCACCCTGTTCCCGAAGAGTTTGCTTGATCCGATATACCCGAATGGGATGGTTATTTCTTTTCACAAATAATCAAGAATTTGTAGACAGGGCAAGTAGGGTTGTTTCCACAGAGATTGGGTATATTTGTTTCTTAAGAAATCCAAAGTAACGCAGGGGGTGATTCTATAGGAACGGTGACAATCAAATGAATTCAAAGAAGAAAATAAAAATAAATAACTAACTAGAAATTAAAGAACAATCCATTGAGCTTAAAACTACAATAATAAAAAGTCCCAATTAATTAAAACAAGAAAACAATTGAAAATAAAATAAGGTAGGCAATTTAAAAGTCAAATAGCAATTCACTAAAATTAAAGTAATATTAATTAATGATCTAGCCAAGAAATAACTTCAGCAATGGTACACCTAATTGATCATCGAAGCAAAAGCAATTCCAATTATTTATCAATAAATAAGTTATAACTACCAAACAAGCGATGGCAGTCAACCCCTTCTTACTGTGTCGGTGATCAAGGTACGCCCGTTAATCACTGCTCTAATTGAGAAATAATCCTAGGTACGCCCGTAGAATTTAATTCCCCAATTGCCTTTCGTATTAGAGGAGCCCTATTCTAACCAAATAACACACTACCAGGGTTATTTTAGATTAGCCCGCGTATCCCCCTGACACGAATCTAATGGTGCCAGTTGTCACTATTTTGAGGTAATTAAACAATTACGGATTTAATACCCCGATTGACAATAGATTACCAAATCAACTAATTATCCGGATCCAAGACAACCAATTAATTAAATAATCATAAGCATTGCAACCAAGGAATACACGAATACCAATAAACAAAAGGGAAAGATTAAATTAAATCGATCTCACAGTTTTCAGGTGCCCCAAAGCATCCGTCGTTTCTTGACTAGAACGAGGGGATTAGCTCATATTGGATGAACTAAGCCCGTGGGAAATTTCAGCAAAAGTCACGGACATCGTGTGTATTTCAAGAGCCGCAATTCGTCAAGCACTTAGAAGGCAAATGTAAGGCACGGGTAACAATTGAAGCTTTCTAATTGTTCCTAGCATTCGTAAAGCAAATTCACTCCAGAAGTACAATAAGGAAAAGTCAAAGAAAGTGGGCTTCAATTCCTTGCTCCTGACATGCGTGGAGACAAGCCAATGCAAGACTACAATAAACTAACAAGGAAAAGTCAAGAATTGGAGCTAAGCTCCCCTGCCATGCGCAGGAGTCCCAGAAGCAAAAAGTAAAGCTTCAAAGAAAAGTCAACAACTCTCCTCAAGTTCCAGACGGAGAGCTCCCCATAAAAACCAGCCCCCCTTTTGATCCTTTTTCTTTCTTCTTATTGCGGCGGCTCACCAGGAGGGAGCAGCCCTCCGTCCGTCCTTTCTTGCGGAAATTACCAAAATGGGCGTCATATCCTCTTTGCCAAAAATATCCCTGGAATAAGCTCTGTGGCTTGGACATCTTTTCTGTCAAACTTGGCACTTGTTATCGTATTTTCGTTCTACTCCCTGAAATAAATGCAAAATACTAAAAATGAGTAGAATCCTGCAGATAATCCACATCAAGTCAGGTAATAGGAGGAATTAATAATAAAATAAATGAATAAATTGCAACCTATCAATTCTCCCCACACCTGAACCATGCTTGTCCTCAAGCATAAGAATAGTAAACGAACACCAAAATTTGATAGTGGCTATTGCTCTATCCACAAATTGCCAAGATACCAAGAGAACCATATATCGAGTTCTTAGTGACTAAAATCCAAGAAACACCCCCCAGTTAGCCTCTAAACCACAGATTCCTTCAGTTTCCAAATTAACTACTCTAAGAGAAAGGAATGGCACACAACATTTATCAGCTAATGGTCCGAATATTCACACAAGTCTCCATATCTAGTCCATAAACCGGCAAGCTTCCCTATTATTTAGTCTCTCTTTTTTTTCGTTTTTTTTTCCCGTAAGCAGTAATAATTAACACCGAAAGACTTAGTCGTTAGCCGTAGGACCCTTTTGACGCGAACTCCGACATTTTTAGATGGAGGAGCCCGGTTACTCAGCTCCTACCGCTATACGACCACGTACTCATATAAAATACCACCTTTTGACGCGAGAATCGACACTTTTAGGTGCCGATCCCCGGTTACTCAGTAGTAACTTAATAGCGGAGTACAGTCAAGCTTATTCACAGCCAAACAATGCACAAACGCAAAATAACAGCACTAACAATCAAACATAGGAGCAGCTCGCCTCATTATTGCCAAACATGGAGAACTGGAGTCAATATTGGACCAGTTCACATTAAAAGGCCATAGTCATTCCCTACGCCTAGAAAAGTTAACAAAGAAATCGAAAGAGTCAAGCAGTTAAATATTCACCAAGGAGATATTCAGGACCCAACCACACTAACCCGATACATTTTGTATTTTAAAAACTTGGCAAAAGTAGACTTGGAGTCAATAAGTCCACATCTCAATTTTAGCATTCACATGAAAGGTAAGCACCAAGAAGAAAGAACGGAAAATAAGCAACTAGGAATAAAACTACGAAAAACTACTAAAAACTAAAAACGCACTTTTTTTTTTCTTTTTTCTTTTTTCCCTTTTTTTTTAATTTTTTTTAATTAATTTTTTTTTAAAACATTAACTATAAACATTAACTACTAAAAACTATAAACTAAAACTACTAAAAACTAAAAACACTAAAAACTACTAAAATGAAAAGCTGAAAACTGAAAACTACTAAAAACGGAGCACACTAGCATAACTTTAGATCCACCCCACACCTATAGGACACATTGTCCTCAATGTGACAAATAAGAACCAAAAGTGAAGCACAAGTGAGAGGGGAATCAGTCAAACTTCCCTGAAATCGGGTCACAGCGGAGGGCGAGGTGGAAATGGAGGTGCAAAGCCTGTATGCATCAGGAACTGTGCCAAATTCTGTGCTATGCCGGCGACATTGGCGTCGACGTTGGTCATCCGGCCCTGCAAATCCTGAACCTGCTCCCTGAAATGCTGCCAATCATCGGTCCCAGGTGGTGGAGGTGGCGCAGAAGTAGAGGTAGACGGCCCAGCAGTGTCCGCGGCCGACCCAGGGAATGAAGATGGCCCTGCCCGGGCCGAATGGTTTGCACCCGGGGCTCGAGGTGGTCCCGGACGGGTAAACTGGTGAAAACCATCTGGCAAACGCTCGACGACCCCCATTTTCTCTAAGCAAACTACGTCCAAGTGCTCCATCTCAAATGCCAAATGGAGGTCGTGGTCATCCAGGTTAAGAACTCCCAACTGGGTCGCCAAGTGAGTGATGTAGGACCCAAGGATCAGTGGTTTGTTCTTCTTGGTCAAAACCGTCTTGAACTGTGCGGCCAACCAACATCCCAAGTTCACCTTGATATTGTTCTTCATACTCCAGAGAAAGAAGAATTCGGGCCGAGAGAGTATACCGGAGCTGTCCTTGCGCCCCGAGTAGCTATAAGCTAAGAATCGCTGAACATAGCGGGCGCTAGGGTCCTTAAGAAAGGAGCTCCTGGACCGGGAAGGATCGTAGCGTTGCCGATCGACGGACATGTCCTCCCATACATCATGGTAGTGGGAGAGGAAAGGCTCTACGTAGTCACAGGCACTCTCCGCATACTCCCTAGTCTCAGCATACTCTCTAGTGATAAACCCAAATGCCAGATTGAATTGAGTAATGGAGAAATTGAATTCTCGACCAATGAGCCGGAAATGAATGACATTCGGTGTTTCACCCGTGTATCTCGTAGGTAATTCGAACTCAAAGGTGGAGTAAAACTCCCGGATCAGCTCAACAAAAGCGGGACAAGAAATATGGAAATATGGGCGCCACCCAATGGCTGTGAACATTTGCTCAACCTCCTCCCGTATACCCAGGGCAGTTAGAGAGAGTCTATGACAAGACTTACAGGATATTATACGCCTCTCGCAGACCTTAGCGTATCTCTGCCGATCGGCGGGTCTGGTAAATGTTAAGTGCCCCCCAAAGTGAACAGGTGCATCTACCTGAGCACCCCTATCCCTACCCAAACGGGTTCGAACACTAGAAGAGGAGGGTAGGTTGGTAGGTGAGTTGACAGGAATAGAGGCTTGTGGAGGGGGTTGAGACTGAGAGGTCCTAGACCTAGAGGAGGATTTTGGTCTCACCATTTCCCCCAAAGTAAGTGCAAGGCAACAGAAAATCCAACAAGTATAGAAACCAGCAATTGACAAAGCAAAAATCTCCCAGTAGTAACCCAGCCAATAGCAAACAAGAGAGTTCCAGCAAGTAATCAACAAGCAATTCAGAAATATCTCAACTAAAATCTCAAGAGAAACCCCAGCGAGTTATCCAGCAATTCAAGCAATATCCCCAAGCAATGTGATGGTCAAAATGTCATCTCCAAATCGAACAAATAATCAGAGCATTGCAACACATTTAAAATCTCAATAAACGGCTCCAGTTGGCCAAGAAAAATTGCTAACTCATATTCAGCAATAGTAGTGCAGCAAGGGGACAGTAACAACGCAATAAACACAGCTACTCAGCCAGGCAAACCAATGCAGTATTATAGTTTCCCCAGATTCCCAATAAGTGGCTCCAGATGGCCAATTAAATGCACAATTTCACCCAACCCAAAAGAATTAGCCAGTCCAAGCAAGAATAATTAAACCAGTACCACTGGTGGAAACTCACACAATTGAAGAAACAACCCCCAATAAGCAGCGACACCACTACTGGGCAATCCCAACCACACCAGGCAATACTAAGAATTAGAGGGACAACATCCAAGTACCTTCACCGTAGGGGTTAGCCACCCGAAATGGGATAGAAAGAGCCGATGGTGGCTGCGGTGGAACTGGGGTAGAGAGAGACGCACAGAGCAGTCGCAGCGCGCGACTGCAGCAGCGATGGCGTCGGCTTGGCAGCGCGCGGTTGGGCGGCGTAGGCTGCTGGCGGCGGACGCGGGGAGGAAGACGCGGCGCGCGCTGGATCTGCTGGTTGGCGGCAGTCGATTGGTGGCTGCGGTCCTCTCGGTTGCACGATGGCCCTACAGCAGCAGCGATGGCGAGCAGTTCGCTGGTGGCGTGCGCAGCAGCGGCGGCGCGCGAGGATGGAGCTTCGCTGCGGCAGGGCGAGAAGGAGGCGGCGGCCAGAAGCGCGGCGAGCGGCGATGGCGGGCGGCTTGGCGTGCGACTCCAGCAACGACGGCGGCGGACTTGGGCTGGTCGATCGTGCGGCGGCTGTGGCGTGCGCAGAGAGCAGGAGAGCAGCAGGGGAGAAAGAAAGAAAAGAGAAAGAAAGAAAGAAGAAAAAAGAAAGAAAAAGAAAGGAAAGAAAGAAAAGAAAAGAAGGAAAAGAAAAAGGAATTTTTTTTTTTTTTTTTGGAAGACTACGGTTTAGGGGAAAGATTTTTCTTCTTCTTGTTTTTTTTTTAATTTTTAATATATTATTATTATAAAAAAATTTTCAATTATTTGAATAAATGAAATAATAATAATAGTTTTTCTATTTTTTTTTTTTTTGAATCCTTACCTTTCCCGCGAACGTGACGCGGGCACGTCATGAGGGCAGGAGAGCTCCTAGAAGTTTCAGAATTTCCTGATCGCGAGCGTCCTGCACATCACCACGCGGGCACGTCATGAGGGCAGGAGAGCTCCCAGAAGTTTCAGAATTTCCTGATCACGAGCGTCCTGCACATCACCACGCGGGCACGTCATGAGTGAAGGTCACCTACAAATCAGGAAAAACAAAAACTGAAACCTAAAATCAGTCAAATTAAAGGAAAACTGATTTAAACTATGACACGAAACCAACAAAGCAATTAAAAGAAACAATTGGGTTGCCTCCCAATGAACGCCTTTCTTTAATGTCTTTGGCTAGACATGGTAAGGTGTCATTGATTAGAACACGGTGGTGCGTCTAGCCTTATTGTCTCCCCCTCTCCACCTGAAAATCCTTCGTAATAATACTTGAGACGGTGTCCATTCACCACAAATTTGTTGTCTGTCTTAGCACTCTGGATTTCAACTGCACCATAGGGAAAAACATGAGTCACAATAAAAGATCCAATCCAACGGGAACGTAGCTTACCTGGGAATAACTTGAGCCTGGATTGGTACAGGAGGACCTTCTGACCAACTTCAAATGTTTTTCTTGAAATTTGTTGGTCATGAAATGCCCGGCTTTTCTCCTTATAAATCAAGGCGTTTTCGTAAGCTTCGTTCCGGATCTCCTCCAATTCTTGCAAATCCAGCTTCCGTTGAGCACCGGCCTCTTCTAAATTCATATTATATTGCTTTATCGCCCAAAAAGCCTTGTGCTCAAACTCCACTGGAAGGTGACACGGCTTCCCAAATACCAACCTGTACGGTGACATCCCTATAGGAGTCTTGTACGCCGTCCGATAGGCCCAGAGTGCGTCCTCCAACCTTTGGCTCCAATCTTTCCTATCAGGGAGCACCATTTTCTCTAAAATGGACTTAATCTCCCGATTCGACACCTCCGCTTGACCATTGGTCTGAGGGTAGTATGACGTTGACACCCTGTGGAGTACACCATACTTGCGAAACAACGCAGCTATGGTTTTGTTGCAAAAGTGCGTTCCCCTATCACTGACAATAGCTCTAGGCATTCCAAATCGCACAAAAATATTAGACCTGATAAAATCTGCAACTACTTTAGAGTCATTAGTTCGAGTGGCCTTAGCCTCCACCCATTTAGACACATAATCAACTGCCAGCAAAATATATAAGAAACCAAATGAAGTAGGAAAAGGCCCCATAAAATCTATACCCCAGACATCAAAAATTTCAACAAAAATCAACGGGACTTGGGGCATTTGATCTCTACGGGCTATATTACCTACCCTTTGACAGCGATCACATGACTTACAAAACACATAGGCATCCTTAAACAATGAAGGCCAATAAAATCCACTTTCTAAAACCTTATGAGCAGTTCTCTTAGGTCCAAAATGACCTCCACAGGCAAAAGTATGACAAAAAGCTAAAATCGATTGAAATTCCATTTCACTTACACATCTCCTCACGATTTGGTCTGCACATCTCTTCCATAGGTACGGGTCGTCCCAGATGAAATACTTGGCGTCACTCTTCAATTTATCCTTCTTCGATTTTGGCCAACCTGCAGGAAAATCACCAGTTACCAAATAATTGACCAAATCCGCATACCAAGGCAACTGAGAATTTAAGGAAAATAAGTGTTCTTCAGGGAATGCATCCTTCAATGGCTCGCTATCTTCTTCAACTAGTATGCGACTCAAATGGTCCGCTATTAGATTCTCTGAGCCTTTTTTGTCCCTTATCTCCAAGTCAAATTCCTGTAGGAGCAGTATCCACCGTATGAACCTCGGTTTTGCTTCTTTCTTGGTCATCAGGTACCTCAATGCTGCATGATCAGAAAATACAATCACTTTAGCACCTAACAAGTATGACCTAAATTTTTCCAAAGCAAAAATAACTGCAAGAAGCTCCTTCTCAGTGGTGGAATAATTCAACTGGGCTCCATTCAAGGCCCGGGATGCGTAATAGATGACATGAGCCGCCTTTCCTACTCTTTGCCCCAGTACAGCCCCAACAGCATGATCACTGGCATCGCACATGATCTCAAATGGCAGATTCCAATCGGGGGGTTGGATGATTGGGGGTGAAGTCAACAATTCCTTCAGCTTGTTAAAGGCTCTCTCACACTTATCATCAAACTCGAAGGCTACATCTTTTTGTAGGAGTTGGAACAACGGGGCTCCAATTTTCGAAAAATCCTTGATGAACCTTCGATAAAAACCTGCATGTCCAAGAAAAGAGCGCACCTCCCGCACACTTGCGGGGTAAGGTAATGCAGAAATAATGTCTATTTTAGCCTTGTCAACTTCTATGCCCTTAGACGATACAATATGACCCAGGACTATCCCGTGCTCAACCATAAAATGACATTTTTCCCAATTAAGCACAAGATTAGTCTCTATACACCTTATCAGGATCAATTTCAGGTTATCTAGACACGTATCAAAACTATCACCATACACACTGAAATCATCCATGAAAACTTCTATTATTTTCTCAACATACTCAGAAAAGATGCTTACCATACATCTTTGGAAAGTCGCGGGCGCATTGCACAACCCAAATGGCATTCGTCTGTAGGCAAAGGTCCCGAACGGGCACGTGAAAGTTGTCTTCTCCTGATCCTCCAGGGCAATTGCTATCTGAAAGTAACCTGAAAATCCATCCAAAAAGCAATAATAAGCCCTGCCAACTAAACGTTCAACCATTTGATCAATGAAAGGGAGAGGGAAATGGTCCTTTTTGGTGACGGCGTTCAGCCTACGGTAGTCTATACATTGCCTCCATCCAGTGGGTTTGCGCACTGGCACGAGCTCACCCGTTTGGTTGGCTTCTACCGTTACTCCTGCCTTCTTCGGGACTACCTGGATCGGACTCACCCAAGGGCTATCAGATATTGCAAAGATGATCCCCACATCTAGCAATTTTAGAATCTCTTTCTTTACAACTTCCATCATGAGGGGATTGAGCCTCCTTTGAGCCTGCCGTACAGGTTTGGCATCCTCTTCTAGTCTGATCCGATGCATACAGACGGTCGGGCTGATTCCCTTAATGTCTGCAATTGTCCAACCTATCGCCTCTTTATGCTCTCTAAGGACCCGGATCAGTTTCTCTTCCTGGATTTTTGACAGTACCGATGAGATAATCACCGGGAGTGTCTCATTATCACCTAGATATGCATATTTCAGGTGCTCTGGTAGAGGTTTCAACTCCAGTACAGGTGCCTGCACCACAGATGGCAATACCCTCTGGTGAGACTCGGGAGTAAAAATAGGTAAGACTTCATACCTTTTTGTGGTGGTCTGCAACGAGTGTAATGCACCTATTGTGCATTTTAAATCCTCGCTCCACTCCACCTCAGGAGTTGTCTCCAACTCGAGGTGCTTGGTTAAAGCCACCTCCAGCTCATCCCTGCCATCAGTTTCAAACACTTCCTGCACTACAGGGTCAATAGCACTCACAGAAAAAACTGAGCTAAAGTTGGAGTTCGAGGGGTACTTCATAGTATCAAAAATATTAAAATGCACAATTTCCCCATCAAACTCCATGGACAGAATACCCTTATTAACATCAATTTTCGTCTGTGCTGTGCTCATAAAAGATCTACCCAATAACAGAGGTGAGGGATCAGGGGAGTGATCATCATCCATATCAAGTACATAAAAATCAGCTGGAAACACCAAATCATTAACTCTTACCAACACATCTTCAACCAACCCATCAGGATATGCATTAGTTCGGTCAGCTAATTGAATGATTATTCCAGTTTCTTTTAATGGACCTAATTTTAGAGAAGCATAGATAGACTTAGGCATGACATTTATTGATGCTCCCAGATCCAACATGGCCCTTCTGATCACACTATTACCTATCTTACAGGGAATAGTAAACATACTTGGGTCCCCGCACTTTGGTGGGAGCTTTCTCTGCAGGACCGCTGACACATTCTCCCCAACAATGACCCGTTCATCTCCCCTCAATCGCCTTCGGTTGGCACACAAGTCCCTTAGGAACTTGGCATATTTTGGTACTTGTTTGATGGCGTCTAAGAGGGGGATATTTATCTCAACCTTGCGAAAAACCTCCAAAATCTCCTTTTCCTTATCCTGCTTATTTGATTTTTCCAACCTGTTAGGAAAAGGAGGCGGGTTAGTTTTAACTGTAATTATTGGGTCAGGAAGTACCTTTGGGTCTGCACCATTGCTGTCCTCCCTTTCGAGCTCATTTTCGATCTTCTCTTCATCCTTGTCCTTAGGAATCACAGGTTCAGGCCCCTGAATTTCTCTCCCACTCCTTAGGATCATTGCGCTCACGTTCTTCGGATTCAACTCCGGTTGAGATGGCAGCTTCCCTTGGTTCTGGGACTCCCAACGGTTCATTCTGGTGGCCAATTGACCTATCTGATCCCTTATGTCCTGCATTTCGGAGTCCGTCTTTTGCTGATTTTGCATAATAGCTGCCTCCGTCCTTTGCTGATTCTGCGCCATGGTTGTCATCATTTGTTTCAGCATCTCATCCGTAGATGAACCAGATTGAGGGGGCGGAGGTGGTCGGGGTTGGTATTGCTGCTGGTACCCCGGTGGCTTATTCGGCACAAAGTTAGACTGCCTGTTCGGCGTGAAGTTGGATTGCCTATTCCCTCCATAACTGAGGTTGGGATGATCTCTCCACCCTGGGTTGTAGGTGCTTGAGTAAGGGTCGTACTGCTTCCTTGGCGCGGGCGCGTGGTCAGTCATGTTCACCTGTTCCGCAGTTTCTTCCTGAATCATTGGGCACATGTCTGCAGAATGACCTATACAAGTGCAAATCCCGCATACCCTGGCTTGTGATGCATTTCTCACAGCCTGTTGCCTAACAAACGCAGTCAACTCATTTAACTGCTGCTGCACAGAGGTTGTCTCTATCTCATTCACCCTACGTATTGGGACATCCTCTCTTATACTGAATTGCTGTGAGTTCTCTGCCATCCCCTCTATTAGCTCCCGTGCTTCCTGAGGGGTTTTGTTCACCAGTGCCCCTCCACTTGCAGCATCAATGATGCTCCTGTCTCTAAAAATGAGCCCCTCATAGAAATATTGTATGATCAACTGCTCACTTATTTGGTGATGGGGGCACCTGCGCAACAAGCTCTTATATCGTTTCCAATACTCGTAAAGTGACTCCCCGGGATGCTGCTTGATCCCACAAATTTCTTTCCTTAGACTCGCAGCCCTGGACGCCGGAAAATATTTATCCAAAAATTTTTTCTTCAATTGGCCCCACGTGGTGATGCTACCTGGTGACAGGTAGTACAGCCAATCCTTCGCAGAATCTTTCAACGAGAAGGGGAATGCCCTCATTTTTATCTGCTCTTCTGTGATTCCCGGGGGTTTCATACTGTTGCAAACGACATCAAACTCCTGCAGATGCTTATACGGCTCTTCACCTGGTAAACCATGAAAAGAGGGTAAAATCTGAATCAGACCAGATTTTAGTTCAAATGGAATGTTGTCATTTAAAGTGGGGAAAGTAATGCACAAAGGCTGCTGAGTTAAATCAGGAGCAGCCAACTCGCTTAATGTTTGTGCATTAGCCATGGTGAACTCCTCCTGGTCAGAGTCACTCGAAGTGTTACCAAACGAATCTGTTGGTTCAACTCTTGGCTCGGGTCTTTGAGATGTAGCCCTGGAGTGCTCTTCTCTGAGCTGTCTGGTTTCCTTTCTCGTTCTACGCGCGGTCTTCTCTATCTCGTGGTCAAAAATCAAATCACCTGTACGAGAAGATCGAGGCATACACTAGAAGAAAACCAGCAAATTAGGACACAAAATGAATTTAAAAAGAAACAAATAATAACGCCAGTCCCCGGCAGCGGCGCCAAAAATTGACAGGTCGTCAGCCTGTGCAATAATAAAATAAAACCTATTTGCCAGTTAAAATGACCAAACCCGATTCCGAGTACTGGAGCAGGGACTCTAGGTGTGCAATGGGTTACTTGATTCACCCTGTTCCCGAAGAGTTTGCTTGATCCGATATACCCGAATGGGATGGTTATTTCTTTTCACAAATAATCAAGAATTTGTAGACAGGGCAAGTAGGGTCGTTTCCACAGAGACTGGGTATATTTGTTTCTTAAGAAATCCAAAGTAACGCAGGGGGTGATTCTATAGGAACGGTGACAATCAAATGAATTCAAAGAAGAAAATAAAAATAAATAACTAACTAGAAATTAAAGAACAATCCATTGAGCTTAAAACTACAATAATAAAAAGTCCCAATTAATTAAAACAAGAAAACAATTGAAAATAAAATAAGGTAGGCAATTTAAAAGTCAAATAGCAATTCACTAAAATTAAAGTAATATTAATTAATGATCTAGCCAAGAAATAACTTCAGCAATGGTACACCTAATTGATCATCGAAGCAAAAGCAATTCCAATTATTTATCAATAAATAAGTTATAACTACCAAACAAGCGATGGCAGTCAACCCCTCCTTACTGTGTCGGTGATCAAGGTACGCCCGTTAATCACTGCTCTAATTGAGAAATAATTCTAGGTACGCCCGTAGAATTTAATTCCCCAATTGCCTTTCGTATTAGAGGAGCCCTATTCTAACCAAATAACACACTACCAGGGTTATTTTAGATTAGCCCGCGTATCCCCCTGACACGAATCTAATGGTGCCAGTTGTCACTATTTTGAGGTAATTAAACAATTACGGATTTAATACCCCGATTGACAATAGATTACCAAATCAACTAATTATCCGGATCCAAGACAACCAATTAATTAAATAATCATAAGCATTGCAACCAAGGAATACACGAATACCAATAAACAAAAGGGAAAGATTAAATTAAATCGATCTCACAGTTTTCAGGTGCCCCAAAGCATCCATCGTTTCTTGACTAGAACGAGGGGATTAGCTCATATTGGATGAACTAAACCCGTGGGAAATTTCAGCAAAAGTCACGGACATCGTGTGTATTTCAAGAGCCGCAATTCGTCAAGCACTTAGAAGGCAAATGTAAGGCACGGGTAACAATTGAAGCTTTCTAATTGTTCCTAGCATTCGTAAAGCAAATTCACTCCAGAAGTACAATAAGGAAAAGTCAAAGAAAGTGGGCTTCAATTCCTTGCTCCTGACATGCGTGGAGACAAGCCAATGCAAGACTACAATAAACTAACAAGGAAAAGTCAAGAATTGGAGCTAAGCTCCCCTGCCATGCGCAGGAGTCCCAGAAGCAAAAAGTAAAGCTTCAAAGAAAAGTCAACAACTCTCCTCAAGTTCCAGACGGAGAGCTCCCCATAAAAACCAGCCCCCCTTTTGATCCTTTTTCTTTCTTCTTATTGCGGCGGCTCACCAGGAGGGAGCAGCCCTCCGTCCGTCCTTTCTTGCGGAAATTACCAAAATGGGCGTCATATCCTCTTTGCCAAAAATATCCCTGGAATAAGCTCTGTGGCTTGGACATCTTTTCTGTCAAACTTGGCACTTGTTATCGTATTTTCGTTCTACTCCCTGAAATAAATGCAAAATACTAAAAATGAGTAGAATCCTGCAGATAATCCACATCGAGTCAGGTAATAGGAGGAATTAATAATAAAATAAATGAATAAATTGCAACCTATCAAATGATGATGCATCTGAGAAAATGGCCTGTTTAACTGAATATGATTTGAGATGTACAACTTCAGATGTAATGTTAACGCATACAAGAAAAAATTGACTTTTGTAAAATTTCATCAAAACTTTGGCCCGCCTAAAGAATTCAGTAGAATAGTAGCCCTAACTTTCTTTTGGTTAAAAAAAAAGTAATAAATAATTTGCATATAAATCAAGTGGAAATATAGAGAGGATGTATGACATTAACTGGTAAATATAGCACTAAATTTCTAACAATATCCAACTCTAAATTCTTGAATTTGGAACTCCATTTATATCTTGTCTTTTTAATTTTTATCCTTTTCATTTTTGGGTTTTGTCCTTTATTTTCCAGGCAATACTCATTGATGGCTCAAACTAAGCTACAGCAGAAGGCATTGGGGAATCAATCTCTATGTCAACTTGTAGTTAGGCGATGTGAATAAGTTGAAAAGTCACATCCACATGCTTTGTTTAGAATCATTTGTTGAAAGCATATGTAACTTCAACAATTTCTCAGCTCTTATTTCTTTAAATTATTAAGTCTAAAAAATTCACTGGCCTCCACTTCCAGCATTGAGAGTGAGATGTTTTTTTTGTACTTCTTTATTTTTATGTAGCTCAACTGAAGACTTCGAATCTTAAAAAAGAAAAGAAGATGGTTTAAGTTTTGATGCAAGGACCTCAAAACTACGTGACTAATGTTCCTACCAATTAAATTAAGAAAATGATTTAAGTTTCAAAGCAAGGACCTCATAATCACTTGATGTCTTTACCAGTTAAATTAGGATTTGAGGACATTTTTTTTCTCCTAGCAGCAGGGGGATAGGATTTAAAAAATAAGGAGGAAAATAAGAAATTTGAATTTAAAACCTTTAAATCTTGAAAAGTCAACCTCTGCTAGTTGGACTTGTGGACATCTATTTAAACTTACTATCAAATATGTCCTTTGTTCTATTGTTAATATTTGTATTTTATCCACCCATGAATATTATTGTCATTTCTTTTGGTTTTTTAAATATATATAAAAGTACATACAATAATACTCATTCACTGAAAATACTGAGAACCACTTCAAATTTAATTAGGTTATTGTATCATACATTGTGACTTATAAACCAAGTTGAAAATCCATAATAAATGCAATCAATGCTATATTATCTTAATTACTTTGCTATATCAAAATGACAGAATCGTTCTGACATAGTTGCAAAAATCAATTTGGCTGCATCAAAATGGTACAAGTACTACAACAAAATTTGTGAAAGGATACATAAAAGGCCAGCGTAATAGAGAAATATCACGAGACAAGATAAAACCCACTAAAAACAGTCACCAATAGTTGAACGGAGAACTAAACTTATCCCTTCCTCCATCTTGACCAAACTGATAAGGAAGATAGATACAAAAAATATTATCACTAAATAAATTTGAAAAAAACAAAAATATAAATTTAATGTGTTTTATCTTTGTAATGCACTAATAACAATCCTTATTTTGTTGGAGAGCTATGCTTCCATTATTTAAATAGATAACTCTAGTTTTGATCCAATGGTCAAGATTCATTTCAAGGCAATATAATTTTTTGGGCATTAATCTCAGTCTTTCCAAAAGGCTTTAGGCACTGAGTTTATACTCCATTCCATTCAATCCTTAGCAAACTGAAAGGTGGAGGCGTGGACTGGGCAAAAGTGAAATTTCTCACAAAATCAGCTAATTTAAAAAAAAAAAATACAAACAAAGCTTGTGAACTTTGCAACCAAGCTTCCATGAGCCAATGATAGGGTGTGAAATTGTCATTCAATCTATGATTATTTTCCCTTTTATTTTAGCCAAATATTGTATTAATTGATAGATTCTACTTATATTTGGTTAATGATGCTAATTATAGAAAAATAACTAAAACATGATTAAAAGGGGCAATTTCCAGCTAATTCGGTAGTGGCACATTTGGGACCTACATTCAAATCCAAAAGATTCGGGAATTTATCGCGCATGAAGATCTCCTAGTTAGAGTCAAATATAGACATCTTTAGAGGAAGATTAGGAAATTACCATTTTCTTAGATATTTTTATTAGGGAATAATTAGCATTTGTTGGAGAAGTTTCCTTTTACAATTAGAATTCTATTTTTGGTTGGCCAATGGACGGCCGAACTATTAGGACTTGATAGGAAACGAAAAAGGAAAGGAAGCCGGATCCCGCATGATGAATACTTGGAGGGGAGCTGCAGGGATCTTTCTCATAGACTTTTGTTTTCCCTAGTAATTCTCTTATCAAAAACTGATGCGGCTGGCTTTGGAAGCGATGCGCAACTAAGTTTCTTTTCTAGTCGAAGGCCAACTTGAAGGCGCGGTTCCAAACATTTATGAGATCGAATTAATTTTATATATTACTTTTATTAATTGGTATTCATACGTTTTCTGATTTAACTTCTTATGATTGTTTTGTTATTTGAATGTCAAGGGCTCGATATTTGAATTAATATAACAATCTATTGTCAGATTAATTGATTGAATCCATAATTGTTTAATCGATTAATACCAGTGATGACTAGCCTGATTGGTCCCATGTTAGGAAAATGTATGATCTAACTTAAACAAACTCTCGTAGCGTGTTTGTTGATTAGGATTGGGTATTTCTAATTCTTAATAAAATCGAAGAATTAAATCCTATGATCGTAGCTAGGGTTATTTATTGGTTAGAAAAATAATTAACGGTCATATATTGGCTATCGAAAAAGTAACGAAAAGTTGGTTGTTTATCGCATGTATAACAATAATAACCAATCTATCACTACAAGAAAAAAGGTCATTAGTGACAACATTTCTTTGTGACGACGAAAAGTCGTCACAAAATGAGGTTGTTTAGTCACGACTCTGAAGGTTGTCACAATTGACTCAAAGCAACTGAGTTTTCAGTGACAACCTTTAATTGTCGTCACAAAACTATTTCGCGCCATGGGACTTGGAAGGCGCGAGATTTGCGATAGTGACGACTTGATAAATGTTGTTAGTAATTCTACCGCTTTTTTTGACAACTTTTCATTGTTGTCACTGTTTATGTTTACTGACGACTAATTTTTGTCAGTAAAACTCTAGCGTAGTTAGTGACAACATAGGTATCATCACTAACTTGAACATCTCTAATGCATTTATTTAATTGTGAGCCTCAATATTAATTTAATTTTTTTAACATTTGATGATTTATTAACTATGACTTTATTTAATTGTGAGCCTCAATATTAATTTAATTTTTTTTAAAAATTTGATGATTTATTAAACTAGTCATAGTTACTTAAATATTAATTTAATTTTTTAAAAATTTGAGGGAAAATGATCGGTTTCATCCTTCACATTTCACAAAAATATTCTTTTCATCCCTCACTTTTAAAATGAAGCAATTTCGTCCTTGACATTTAAAAACTAAAATTATTACATCCCTGAACCCAAATTTCAATCTGAATCAAACCACCAATCAACCTGATTATAAATTTTGGGGGTGTAATTGGTAGATCACTTGGTTAACTCAACTTGATATTCATGTAAAATTTAATGAACCTAAAAAGAAAAAATAAAAAATTATAATATAAAAAAGAAAGATTAATCTTTTCTACATTATCATTGTATACACTGACGGTTTTATGTACCGCCATATACTTCATTTTTGGGTTTTGTCCTTTATTTTCCAGGTAATACTCATTGATGGCTCGAACTGAAGCTACAGCAGAAGGCATTGGGGAATCAATCTCTATATCAACTTGTAGTTAGGCGATGTGAATAAGTTGAAAAGTCACATCCACATGCTTTGTTTAGAATCATTTGTTGAAAGCATATGTAACTTCAACAATTTCTCAGCTCTTATTTCTTTAAATTATTAGTGTCCTGTTGTATTTAAGTTTGTTTAGATGCAATAAAGAAAAAAGTTTGTACATTATGTTTATTTGTATAGTGTATTACCGGCAATCTATTAGTGGCACACCTAATGTATGAGACTATCCTTATGGTTAAAAGATAACAAGTTCACAAATTAATTTTTAGCTTGCCTTCTTTCTTGAGTTGATACTAACGATGAAATTGAAACATAGATGGTAACGAGAAACAGAATAAAACACATTATATCCACTGTGATCAAGTAAAAAAATTCACTGGCCTCCACTTCCAACATTGAGAGCAAGATTTTTTTTTTTTTTTGTACTTCTTTATTTTTATGTAGCTCAACTGAAGACTTCGAATCTTAAAAAAGAAAAGAAGAGGGTTTAAGTTTTGAAGCAAGGACCTCATAACTACGTGACTAATGTTCCTACCAATTAAATTAAGAAGATGATTTAAGTTTCAAAGCAAGGACCTCATAATCACTGGATGTCTCTACTAGTTAAATTAGGATTTGAGGACATTTTTTTTCTCCTAGCACTAGGGGGATAGGATTTAACAAATAAGGAGGAAAATAGGAAATTTGAATTTAAAACCTTTAAATCTTGAAAAGTCAACCTCTGCTACTTGGACTTGTGGAAATCTATTTAAACTTACTATCAAATATGTATGCATTTGTTCTATTGTTAGTATTTGTGTTTTATCCACCCATGAATATTATTGTCATGCCTTGTGATTTTTTATATATATAAAAGTACACACAATAATACTCATTCACTGAAAATACTAAGAACTACTTCAAATTTAATTAGGTTATTGTATCATACATTGTGACTTATAAACCAAGTTGAAAATCCATAATAAATGCAATCAATGATATATTATCTTAATTACTTTGCTATATCAAAATGATACGAGTACTACGACAAAATCTATGAAAAGATACATGAATCGTTCTGACATAGTTGCAAAAATCAATTTGGCTGCATCAAAATGGTACAAGTACTACAACAAAATTTGTGAAAGGATACATAAAAGGCCTGCGTAATAGAGAAAGATCACGAGACAGATAAAACCCACTAAAAACAGTCACCAATAGTTGAAAGGAGAGCTAAAGTTATCCCTTCCTCCATCTTGACCAAACTGACAAGGAAGATAGATACAAAAAATATTATCACTAAATAAATTTGAAAAAAACAAAAATATAAATTTAATGTGTTTTATCTTTGTAATGCACTAATAACAATCCTTATTTTGTTGGAGATAGAGCTGTTAAACGAACCGAGCTGTTCGTTAGCTCAGTTTGTTTCGACTCGTTCGTGTTCGTGAAAGGCTCGTTCGAAATTTTAAACAAACCGAGTTCGAATGAATTTTTTTGTTCGATTAATAATCGAGCGAACACGAGTATGTTCGCGAGTTTTAACGAACGTTTGCGAGCATGCTAAACGAACATTTACGAACCTATGTTTTCAGAACCGGACCGGATATCGACTCGGCCGAGGTCAGGGGTCAGGGGTCAATGGGTTCGACCGGGGGTCGATAGGGGTCGAACCGGATGACGTCATAAATAAAAATTATTTAAAAATTAAATTTTTGTATATAAAATATCCAATAACATATTGATATTAATAAAGGTATATTCATATATATTTGATGTTTCAAATATATTTAACAAGAAAATATAAAGAAATTAGAATAATCAAGTAACAATTTATATTATTTAATAAACATTAACAAGTTTAGAATTAAAATTATGGATTTAATTGAAAAATAACATCAAATTTTAGGACAATATTTATAAAGTATGAAATATTTGAGGTATATTAATAAGCTTTCACAATTTAGGGGGTCAAAACATAATATTAAAAAAGTTTGAACTTTTTTTACAAAATCTCCTGTTGGACCGGTTTTTCCGGTTCTGTACCGGTCAAACCCGGGTTTTGACTGGAGTTGACCGGGTTTTGAATCTCCGAGTTTTGATGATCAACTCGGACCGGACACTCGACCGGTTCCCGGTTCAACCGATCGGACTGGCCGGTCCGGTCCGAGTTTGAAAACACAGTTGCGAACACGAGTATGTTCGCGAGTTTTAACGAACGTTCGTGAACATAGACATAATTATCATTTGACAAATTTTAGGGTTAATTTTATGGCTGGACTTTTATATTTGGAGGGCAAATTTCTTTGTTTTATTTGTTGTTTTTATGTTAATGTTAGTTATATAGTTAATGAATAATAGAATTTAGTCACTTAGTGCTTTAATTATTTTTAAGAATGATTAATAATTTGCATGGCATATTTAAAGCATAAAATAATTTGGATTCGAGCATTTCGAACATGTTCGTGAACGGCTCGTTTATGTTAAACTAGTTGAACTCGAACGCGAATTTTACTTAACGAACCGAACACGAACACAAGTTTAGAGTTCGAAAATTAACGAACGAACATGAACATTGTTCGAACTGCTTAACGAACAGAACTCAAACATGAAATACTCGGTTCGATTCGGTTCGTTTACAGCTCTAGTTGGAGAGCTATGTTTCCATTATTTAAATAGATAACTCTAGTTTTGATCCAATGGTCAAGATTCATTTCAAGGCAATATAATTTTTTGGGCATTAATCTCAGTCTTTCCAAAAGGCTTTAGGCACTGAGTTTATACTCCATTCCATTCAATCCTTAGCAAACTGAAAGGTGGAGGCGTGGACTGGGCAAAAGTGAAATTTCTCACAAAATCAGCTAATTTAAAAAAAAAAATACAAACAAAGCTTGTGAACTTTGCAACCAAGCTTCCATAAGTCAATGATAGGGTGTGAAATTGTCATTCAATTTATGATTATTTTCCCTTTTATTTTAGCCAAATATTGTATTAATTGATAGATTCTACTTATATTTGGTTAATGATGCTAATTGTAGGAAAATAACTAAAACATGATTAAAATGGGCAATTTTCAGCTAATTTGATGGTGGCACATTCGGGACCTACATTCAAATCTAAAAGATTCGGGAATTTATCGCGCACGAAGATCTCCTAATTAGAGTCAAATATAGACATCTTTAGAGGAAGATTAGGAAATTACTATTTTTCTTAGATATTTTATTAGAGAATAATTAGTATTAGTTGGAGAAGTTTCCTTTTGCAATCAGAATTCTATTTTTGGTTGGCCAATGAACGGCCGAACTATTAGGACTTTGATAGGAAACGAAAAAGGAAAGGAAGCCGGATCCCGCATGATGAATACTTGGAGGGGAGCTGCAGGGATCTCCCTCTTAAGACTTTTGTTTTCCCTAGTAATTCTCTTATCAAAGACTGATGCGGCTGGCTTTGGAAGCAATGTGCAACTAAGTTTCTTTTCTAGTCGAAGGCCAACTTGAAGGCGTGATTCCAAACATTTATGAGATCGAATTAATTTTATATATTATTTTTATGAATTGGTATTCATACGTTTTCTGATTTAATTTCTTATGATTGTTTTGTTATTTGAAATGTCAAGAACTCGATATTGGAATTAACCTAATAATCTATTGTCAGATTAATTGATTGAATCCATAATTGTTTAATCGATTAATACCAATGGTGACTAGCGTGATTGGTCCCATGTTAGGGAAATGTATGATCTAACTTAAACAAACCCTCGTAGCGTGTTTGTTGATTAGGATTGGGCTTTTCTAATTCTTAATAAAATCGAAGAATTAAATCCTACAATCGTAGTTAGGGTTATTTATTGGTTAGAAAAATAATTAACGCTCGTACCTTGACCATCGAAAAAGTAACGAAAAGTTGGTTATGGGTCCAAGTTATTAAACCATTCTTTTCTTTTTTACACTTCTGATGTGGGATAGGAGCCTCACAGAAATAGAAGAAAATGTTTTTTGTATAGGGAGTAAATGATTTAACGTTTCATTGTCATAATGTGGCAAATCATTTCTAGAGTTAGTGTGGAAGCATCATATTTGAGTGTTCTTCGTTTCATGTGGTTCTACTTCATACAAATTGAATATTTAAAACCTCCCTTGGTTCTTATTGTCACGTTAAGTTAATTCCTAAACTAATTAACGTTGTCTTCGTGTCATTTAGCATTGAGTGCTTTACTGCTCAGGTATCATTCGGAGTTCAATATCAATTGCAGTGAATTTCTTCTTGGAAGTCGTATTTGGTATTGTTATATCATTTTTCATTTTCATTTTTTAACCATATTATTCTTGACAATTGACAATAAATTCGAGTAGGGCTCTTAAGTTTTAAATTCTATCATACTAGGTGAATAACTTTATAGATGTGAGTACTTGTATGTATAGGTGGCAAATCAACCCACTTAACTAAATTTACCCATACCCGCCCATGAATAGATGGGTATGGGTATCTTGAATTTTTGTATATGGGTATAAATGGATTACCCAATAATACTCATTTAATAAATGTGTATTATTGGGTAACCCATCAAACCCAATTAACCCATTTAGAATTCTCTTCCCCCAAATCTCTTCTCTTCGCCCACCCATGTTTTTTCAAAATTTTCATTTTGTCATGACGTTAACTACTTTTGTTTCATTATTATTATTATTTGTTGGTTTTATCTTATTATTTTATTTTATCTTAGTTTGCTAACTTGCTCATTTTTCAGCATTACCGATTTATGATAAATTTTAGGCTCTTTTCTTATCTTTCTAAAATGAAATTTTATATTTATATATGAAAATAATGTTAAGGATTCAAAATTTTTGGTTTAAGGTTTATATTAACTTTTATAGTACTTAATTCAAATTTTTATATTCTTATTATTCAATTATTAAATAATATGTAAATTTGCTTCATAAAGTATAAATGGAAAAAAATTGGTAATTAGGCTTATTGAGCATTACAAGTAAATATTTAAAACTAATGATGGATACAAAGAGCGGTATAAATTGATAACTTAGTTTGCAAAAATGAATTTAAATGAGTTTACAAAAAATTAAAATAAATGGGTTATAAATGGGTAATTGGATTACCCAATTCATTTTTTGACTTACCCATTTATACTCATCTAATTAGATGGGTATAAATGGGTTGACTCACTTATACCCATTACCCATTTTACCCAACTCAAACCCGTCCAAGTCATCGATTTTGACACCTCTACTTGTATGTATGAATAATTTGGTTAAAAGTCATGATTTGTATGCAGCATAAGCATGGATACCTTCATGTGTGTGTGCGCGCACTCGTATATAATGTTTTTTTGGTCTTTGAAGTCTTAACCATTAAATTCAGAAATAAAATATGTAGTCACTATTAAATGAGCATTTCTTTTTTAAGTAACTTGAGAAAAATGAATCCAAGTCTTTGAGTATTATCCAACGCAAGAAGCCTCATTTCCGGATTTCAACATTCACAGCACACAAAAAGAGAAGGTAAAATCATGCATTAATACAATTCATTAGTAACTTAGACAAGGAACATGCCCTGATAAAAATAGAGACATCTGAGGAGCAAAAATCACCTATTTAAATCTAGCTATTGCTTTGTAAGACCACTGAACTTTGACATACTCAGACAAGGGTATATCAATTCTGCAATTAGACACCACACGCAAGTGCCAGCTTTATGGCCTGAGATATGAGAAGCCAGATTCAATGCTTCATCATACACAAATATACAACTGCATCACATTGAACCCTTTTGAGATTCTAACACTGTCTTTGCAGCTTCTTTGACCATTTGTCCTCTCACATAATGTTTTCGACACACGGGCATGTACACTTCAGCCCCAGCGATTAGTTCTGTTTCAGTCTCCTCTTGTCTTTCTCAATGTAAAGAAAGCTTGTCTACCACAGAGCTCACACCGAGCATTTAACTTGGTTACAGAGTCCGCAAGGGGTATAACTTGAATCACAGACCCAAAACTTCTCCTGAACAACAAAAGAGGGGAGGTCAGCAAAGGATGAAACTTCAAACCATCAGAAAATCAAATTTCAACATGTTTAAATAATACCCGAATCCATAAGAAAGCGAAAGCATCCGCCAAATCCATGTTGTCCATATCCAGATATCAAGCAGACCATGTAACAACATTTCTATCTAAGAACTTCTCAAATACAAGATGCTCTTCAGAGAGACTACTGCACTTGAAATACGTATCCATGAGAGCACTATTAACTACAAGGTTTTCACCAATTTGGCACTTGATCCACAGAGCATGGGCTTGCCTGCCCTGTTCTAGTATTCGTAAAGAAGCACAAGCCCTAAAGACTGATGCAAAGGTATAGTGGTCTGGCATCAAACTGTTTTTTCTCATCTTATGGAACATGCTTGAGCCCACCTCTTCCTAACCTTTCTGCACATAGCCTGCAATCATCGAATTCCATGAGACCAAGCTTTTGATTTGTAACTTACCAAAAAGAATATGGTCTAGATTAAGATCTCCTGCCTTTGCATATAAAATCAACAATTTAATATTTAGATATTCATTTGGAAAACATCCAATGATTATCATTTGCCAGTGGATTTTTTCCCCCAAACTATAATCTTTCCTGAAGATACAGTCTTGCAAAAGAAGAGAATTTCTGATTCTACCTGAACCCCTGTGTGGCATAATATCCCAACAGCTTCCACTACTCTTCCTGAAAAACAGAGATCCTTCAAACTCTCATCCAACTGAAAGGCAATCTCTCTAGTATTGGCCTGAAAACGGGGAATGTCATCAACGATGATTTAATTTGACCACAAGAACAACTCTCCTTCCCTTGTCCTTTGACGAGCGCTGGGTATCTATATAATAATTAAGCTAATTCCACGACCAAATTTTACACTTATAAAATCCTAAATACCCCACACGCGATTTTTCGCAGGTATACAAGTCGTGATTGAGTATCGGGTATTAAGAGTTGAACCCACAGAAAGAATGTCAATTACTAAATGGTTTTTGAACTCCTTTTGATGATTGAATTATTAAACCTATAAAAATATGAAATTTTCACCATTAAAATCTATAGAAATGCAATTTTTGACACTTAAACCATAAAATGCATAATTTCATTAGAAACTTTAACTATAAAAGTAAATAAGACATACCAAAATTAAATAATAAAACACACTAAAAACACATAAAATATGCATTTATCAAATTTCCTTACACTTAAACTATTACTTGTCCTCAAGCAATTAAGAATTACAATCCAATATTTGAAATTAAACATATGTGCAAAATTCAATTTTATTTTCTCAAAATAAGGTAAATAACCATTATGCAATTATTCAATTAAATTCAAGTACTCATAATATCAAGTGAAAGAGAATATAATCACAATTTTAACTAGTTCAATTAAATTTCTCTTCCTTTTCCAATTTCACAAGCATATACTTCCTAAAGTCAATAAAAATACTTTCTAAACCCATGATCACCTCATTTCTCAAGTTCAGAGAGGGATTATATTCATATAACATAGCTAAATATCTATTCAAGTTGTGAAAGTGCCTTTTGGTTTGAATATTGATATTTTTAGATGAACATCGCCGGTTAATCAACACTTCACATTCTCAAGTTGCCTTACATACTATTAATTTTAGTATCGTTTTATGCAAAAATCGACATTTGTAAATAAAAACTCCCAATTACTAAATAAAAGAACCATTAGAGTAGAACAAATTTTATTCTCTTTTTATTTTTCAATAAACAAGATAAAACTAATATCATTCCCTCGAAAGAATAATATGAGAAGAGTATTGCACTTATTGACCATATTTATCATTTAACTACTCTCGAAAGAATAATATGAGAAGCGTATTGTACTTATTGACTATATTTATCACTTCACTATGTAAAATCAAATAAAAAGAAGAAATTTCATCAAAATTGTAAAATTTAGGCATAATTTTCTCCACTTTACATGGTATGCTTTTCTATAAATACATAAATTATAATCACATAATAGTCATCTTCAAGTTAAATGAGAAAAGAAATTTTCAAACCACACACATTTATCTCAAAAGTAAAAGAAATTTGAGTTACTAATGGCATGGAACTTGTTGTCTTTAGATAATATTGAAATAATTTGAAACCTTTTGGGGTAATTTTACAATTTTGAACAAGATTTTCAAAAAAAAAATTTGGCAGAGTTTCCCTTTATAAATGGATGAAACTCCGCGCCAACAAACCCAAATTTGAAAAATTTCTTAGCACAATAACATTTCCAAGCATATGTCCCATATTGTCAACCAACAAATCAATTACATACTGTACATATAATCTCAATTCTCCCATCTCCCCCATACTTAATATGCATATTGTTTTCAATGTATAAAAAGGAAAACCAAGATGAAGAAAGGAATACTCTCCTATTGATGTGATTGAAGTGTGCAAATATGAATTTTCAAAAAATGTCATAAAGTGTATGATCCATTTGCTGCAATTCTACAAAAAGGAAACCTCATGAGTTTCATTTGTAACCATTAGTAATAGAAACCTAGGAATTGAAAATGAGAAACAAAAGTGATAACAAAGGCATTAATAAATATAAAATGGCAATACATAACTGTAATTCATAACTCTACGCCTCTATTTTGTTGTTATACCCATATAAAATACACAAGAAACTACTCAAGCTACAATGAAATACTTCACTTCACGCATTTTGCCCTTCGCATATTCAAAATTCTTCATCCAATCATGCTTTATATGAAGACGAAGCAATAAATTTCCATTTAAATGCATCATTTTCCTTTAATTAGATAAACTAGCCATTCTCTAAAGCTTACAAATTCAAATTCGCTAAAATTCATTATATAATGAATGTATATATGCAAACATCATAAACAAGTAACATTTTAACAATTTGAACTATTCAATTATACTTAATAACATTCCAAGGCCAAGTACCACATTGACCATAAAATAAGAATATGCATAAAATTAAACATTGTATAGATCATCACATTTCCACATTTGATCATCTAAACACGCTTAAAAATGTTATAATAGAACCTATATGAATCAACAAATATCATCACAAATTCACGGTTCAAAGTGTGTCAATAAACTTAAAAAATATGCAAATGGTGAATTTTAAAATATCAAGTTAAGTTCAAGAAATTTGTCTCAAATTGGTAGAGTGATGTTTGGTGATGTAAATGATGTAAAAAACTCTATGAAAATCATCCCAATTGACCTCCAATTGATGGATTTAGAAATGAAGAACCCTAACCTTAATCCTCTTTAAAACCGATTTTTGAGGTATTTTTCTTGGATTTCAATCGATTAAAAAGGTTCTATGAGGTCAAATGATGTTTGGTTGATGATTTCTTGCAAAGAAATTGAGGAAAAGTGAGATTTCATGAAAGTGTGTGAGTGTGAGAAAATACATGAGGTGAAAGAAAAGAAGAAGAAGGGAACAAGCCCGCGTTTCGTTTCTTTTTAAAACCATGCCAAAAAATATGAGCAGAAATCATGGCCTTGAGCCTGAGTTTTCTAGGTCACATTTTCTGCGGGCTGAGAAAACGGGACCTAAGGTCGCGTTTTGGACCTTGTGTTTTCAGTGTAATTGTTGTAGAAAGGAAAATGAGACCTCTGAAAACATGGGTTGAAGCCACGTTTTATTGAACCTGCGTTTTCTTGCAGTAATTTTATACAGAAATTTATGAACTTTATAAAAATTGCACTCTTTACCCCAATTGTTCAAAATTGTATTCTAGATCACTTTTTTGTCAAGATAATCAATGCATGCATATGTAAATTAATCAAAATATGCATTCTACCTTTCTTTAATAATAAAAACAACAATTACTCAAATCAAGAGATGAAGTTTCTTGATCGAATTTCACTTTTTTCACCTTATTTAGTCATCTTAGTTTCTATTTCCCAAACCTTCAAAAGAAAAATAACAAATCAATTTAAACACATAATTTAAATATAAAATCATACCAAATTAACATAAATTGCCAAAACACTAGGTTACCTCCTAATTAGCATTTTTATTTATAGTCGTTGGTTTAACTATATAACCTCATTTTATAAGAAGGGCTTGTCAATGAATAATCCACTATTAGAGGACATGGTGAATCAATAAATGGTGATTTGATATCAAAAGCCACTTGTTCTAATAATATGAGAGGTGGAAAAGGCTTGCCTAACTCAAATGATTCATAGACATTATCTTGAATGTGCATCACTTCAGTGCTCACCAAAGGAACATCCGCTTCCCTGTTTTGGGTTATAATAACTTTAGAATTTACACTTTTAACACAATCCTCAAGAGCGGTTATATATGAATCATTCATGCTTGTCTCTTGAAATTCAAACTTCATTCTGATGGATTTTTGATATAAGTACAAGTTTAATTCCGAATTATACCTGTTTTACTGCAAGCATAGAGGTCAAACTAGTAGTTTAGGGTATATATCGGGTCGACCCCACAGAGAGCAATTTTGCAAGTACTAAGACCTTACTTACTCTATTATTTAGACTAATAATCAACTTAAGCAAGAGAAGTTATAATTATTACTATCTAACTAGTCCTAACTAGATATTTGCAAGGTAACAATGGAGAAAATTCACTAAATACTTGAGTCTAGGGATATAGATTCCATTTATGGCATCAAAGATACAAATAAATAGATTTATTGCTTGTTACAACCCTTGTTTAACTAGAGATTCATCTCCAATATTACTAAATCTCATTGGCATGATGAAATGGCCTAGCCTAGACTAGTTTTCCCTATTTCCATGGAGAACAACTAAGTCTACTCTTATTTACTTCATGAAATGCAAGTTTAATCCACTTAAGTGTATCTCTATTCTCATGAGTCTACTACTTAAGCTCTATTTATATGGTTTCATCATTATATCCAACTGTCATTGAATAATAACAACTATAAACTTGTTATTGGTGATCAAGTAATAACAAGTGATAAGTATATGCAAATAAACAATTTAATATAAGATGTAACAAGTGTAAATCATATTCACTTCATATCAAGTGATCAAGCAATAACAAGTGATAAGCATGGACAAATAAACAATTTAATACAAGATGTAATAAAAGTAAATCATATTCACTTCATATCAAGTTGTCATAAGTTTCATCTACTTATTATATCTAGAAATTTAGCTACTCATATAAAATATAATAAGAAAAAACATGGCTTCATTGCATGAATACATACTGAATCACAAGTAAAAGATAGATAAAGAAAGCTTAGCCAAAATAACGAAGAAGCTCCCAATGATCTTCAATTTCTTCAACAAAATAAGTGTACAATGAAGTCTCCAACTGTTCTCACAAAAGTTCTAGCTAGAGAGAACAAGACAAGATTCACTACTAAGTTCTAATGATAAAATCTGATAATCTCCTTTATGATGTCCTCTACTCTTTATTTTCTAAAGATTCTAACATCTCTAATTGTTAAGAGAGTCAAAAAGTGATTTTTTGACAAGACATAAAGCTCATGTTCTCTTCCTTTTGGAGTCTGAAGCATATGCAGCCAAAATTCTTGTCTGGAATATAGCTGGAAAGTAATGTGAAAATAGAGCAAGTGGCTGAGTAAGTTGCAAAAATCAGGTTACAATACACGACTAAGAAATATGCGACTATATGTCGCGTTTTCAAGTGTCGCGTATTCACTTATGTGTATTTAGCTTCATTTCAACTATTATTTTCTCCATGATGAAGGCCAAACCAGATCTTGTACAAAACATGAAAGTTATAGTTCTTTGAGTTAGCTTTCCAATGCTTTAAGAATCATCCAATTTTGAGCTCTGTGCACTGTAAAATAACCAAAATACCCTTGACTAGTCAATCCCCTATTTCAATTCTCAACCGTGCAAATGAGCTTCTGTATTTCGACTTTTTTGACAATGAAAACAATTGAACTGGATTTCGATGTTTCATACCAAATGTAGATCTATCTATTAGTTTCAAAATGGTATAAGAATTTCCTCAATCCAAAGCATGTAACTCAAGACATTGCCGAAATATGATAAGGTGTCAAAGCTGCCTTTACTTGTATTTCTTCTTTGAATGTTTTGCACTTCATGTCTTCTTTTAACTCCTTCAAATCATCAATAATCATCCAATTGTCTTCTCATTCATGCCATTTGATGCTTGAATCATAAAACCTATAAAAACATGAAATTTTTACCATTAAAATCCATAGAAATGCAACTTTTGCCACTTAAACCATAAAATACATATTTTTACTAAAACCCTAACTAATTAGCTATAAAACTCGTTAAAACATACCAAAAACTAACTAAAAAAAACACACTAAAAACACATAAAAATACACTTATCAAATTCCTCCACACTTGAACCATTGCTTGTCCTCAAGCAATTAGAAATATAAACCAACAATGATCCAAAACTTTGAAAATAAATAGATGTGCTCAAGTCAAACTTCATTTTCTCAAAACGAGATAAATAACTATTATGTAATCATTCAATTAACCTCAAGTACCGTATATCGAGTAAAGGAGAGTCAATTATACCATAATTTTAACTTGTTCAAGTCAATTTCTTATCCTTATTTCATTTCACAAACAAGCAACTCATATGGTCAATAAAATGCTTCCTAAACCCATGATCATCTTCTTATTCCACTTCAAGAGGGGTTTATTCATATCACTTAGTTAAATATGACTTAAGTTATGAAAGTGCTTTTTGACGCAAAAATTGATATTTTTAGATAAAGATTGCGGGTTACTCAATACTTCACATACTCAAGTTATTTTGCATACTCTTAATTCAAGTGCCGTTTTACGCGTAAGTTGACATTTTTAGATGAAATCTCCCGATTACTAAGTACAAGAACCATTGGAGTAGAATAACTCTTATTCTATTCTTTTTTTCTCTTTTTTGACTTTTCCCTCTTTTTTTCCTTTTTTCCATAGTAAAGATAATTAACATTCCCTCAAAAGCATAATCATGAGAAAAGTATTACATTTATTGACCATATTTATCACTTAACTTACAAAATCAAGTAAAGAGAAGAAATTTCATCAAACATGCAAAATATAGGCGTAATTTTCTCCACTTTACTAGATATGCTTTCCTATAAATGCAAAAATTACAATCACATAATAGCCATTTCCAAGTCAATTGAGAAAGGAAATTATCAAGTCACATATATTTACATCAAAGTAAGAGAATTTGAGTTACTAATGATATGGTACTTGTTACCCTTTGGATAAAATCGAAAAAATTGACATTTTTTTGGGTAATTTTGCAAATTTGGACAAGATTTTAGAAAAATTTTGATAGAGTTTCCCCTTAAAACTGAACAAAACTCCCTGCTAGCAAAACCAAGATTAACAACATTCAAGTGCAATTTATATTTGAATCATCAAGTCCAAGTAATAAACACAAAAATACTACAATTACCACACATTTCCTTTCTCACATTTAAAATACACATTGTCCTCAATGTGTGGGGAAAGGAAAACAACAAAAGATAGAAAGAAGTACTGCTCAATGCGATGGCTGAGATCCAAATTAACCATGAATCATAAACTTTCGCCACAAGACAAACATCTACTAACACTGTCCAAAAGATAAAATATAAAAGAAAAAGTGCAAGTTAAACATCTTACAAACAAAAGATTAAAAATAAATAAAATTAGGAAACACAAAGAAGAGCCATCCAAAGGTGCAGTTTCAATCATCATCTTCTTCTTCATCATTGCCTTCATGAGGTGGAGAAATGCCTAGATAATACTCAGTCCACTCCAAACGAGTGTCCATCCATCCCAACCGATATTCGATATCATCCAAGCAAGTAAAAAACCGTTGCCAATTCGATATCCATCCAAAGGTGCAATTTCAATCATCGTCTTCTTCTTCATCATTGCCGTCATGAGGTGGAGAAATGCCTAGATAATACTCAGTCCACTCCAAACGAGTGTCCATCCATCCCAACGATATTCGATATCGTCCAAGCGAGTAAAAAACCGTTGCCAATTTGATTATTGTGGTGGAGAAAGAGGTGGAGCAGTAGAAAGTTCGGCTTCATCCTAGTCATGATGTGCCTTTTGTTTCCTTTCTCGAGTAGGTTGAGGGATGTTCTCCTTGCCAATACTCATACGCCGAAATGAAGAAACTAATAACTCGTTTGTCGGCGTGACAAATTTGTGGGTTGTACATTGCAAGTTAACATCTTGTTGCTCGAACGCCAAAGAAAGAAGACGAGGAAATGCTAACTTGAATGAAGTGGTCCGCCGCCTCGCCGTAGATCTTATATAGCTAATGATGATGTTCGGCAATGGAATTCGAGTGTAGAAGAACTCTTGATTATGAAACATATAATCAAGAAAATAGATATCACTCTTTCGGACCTCCCTATGACCAGTCTTTTTGGGTATGACATTGTACGTCATTATATAAATGATGAGACAATGGCGAGATTCAAGGACACTGGCTACCATTGTCTCTTTCCTTAAAGACCGAAAAGGTTGGTACTCAAGACCAAATCTATTCATGGCATGCGATGGATTCCACCGCCTATTTGGTGTGATGAAACCCTTCTCCAGATCGATCGCTCGACCTTGGTTGCTACATCCAAAAATAGCAACTAGGCATTCCCGTGATAAAACAATTTGTCGTCCTCGCACCCATGACTCCAATAACTTGCCACTGTGACGTGCCTTGTTTTCAATGTTGGCATAAAACTCGCGCACCAAGTTCGGATAATATTGAGTCAACAGTGTGAGAATAGGCATCCAACCAAGTTGGTTAAATGCTTCTTTAATATAATAGACCACTTCGATTTCCGGACTTACATGCATTTCGAAGAGAAACTCGAAATTAGCATGCGCTTCGTGCCATTCTTGATTCCTAAGACTTGTGAACTTGGCACTATCAAAGACGGCAATATGGGCACTACGAGAGGTGCCCTCCCCTTGTTGTCTCCTCATCGGTTGAGGAGAAGGAGATCTCTCTTCTTCGCGCTCTTCAATATCCTCACTCACCTCCATTTCGTCACTACTAAAAGACGAATAGACAACTTGCTTCCCCCGTGCAATAGTATCTTAAGAAAAGAGATTCAATTATCCACATGTACTAACACATATTGGCTCAAATAACCGTAAATAACCACAATTGGCTCAAACAACCACACATACATATCCCTATGTCATAAGAAATTAAATAAATAGACATAAAAAATCACAATTATGACATATAAGATGTACCCTAGGCAAGTGCCAAAAATTGTCAAAATCACCAATTTATTAAAATAGGTAACAGATATGCCCCAATTAACAAAATTAGTACTAATCATGATTATAGCAATCGTTAATTAACGATAATAATGCACAACTAGCAATAAACATGGTTAAGCAAAAATTATCCTAATAATTCACAAAATTCATTAAAATTACTCCCTATACACAATGCACATGCCAAAACATCATCACTCAACCATTTGTAACCATAATCATCCATCAACAAGGGTTCAATAACAATCTAAGCAACTTTTTCAATTTTTTTCAAATATAGCAATTTACAAATTTAAACAATTAATAATCCATCAATTGTTATAATTTAACATGTAAACATGCTTAGACAATCATAATAAACATATTGGAAACTAAAAACATCCATAATATTCATAAAAAATTTGAAATTAGAAGATGTCAAAAAATTCAGGAAATTGAAAAATATCAACATCTAAAATTCAAAGAATTGATGAAGAAATATACCTCAATCACATAGAAGGATATTTGGAGATGACGACTATGCAAAAAGCCCTATAAAATTCACTCCAGTTGACTTCCAATTGAAGAAATTGCAAATTAAGAACCCTAACCCCAAATCTCTTAAAAATCGATTTTTAGTTATTTTTCTTGAATTTCAATTGGTTAGAAAGGCTATAAGATGATCAAAAGGTGTTAGGTTGATGTTTTCTAGCAAGAAAATGAAGTAAAAGTGAAGATTTGTGAATTGGTGTGTGTGTGTGTGTGTGTGACTTGAGGAAAACGTGACTGTGGGAAGAAGAAGAAGAAGGAAAATGAAGAAGAATAAACGCGTATAGGGTTTAAAACGATGGAAGAAAACACAAGTACACAATACGCGACTACATGTCGCATTTTCCTAATCGCGTTTTCTTCACAATTGTTGCAGGATTGAAAACATGACTTCGTGAATATGCGACTACATGTTGCGTATTGTAGTCGCATTTTCTTGTATGATTTTACAGACATGAATAAGCGACTTTAGAGAAAACGCGACTTTGAGCCACATATTTCAAGTCACATTTTATGCAAGAAACGCGCAGAAACGAATACGCGGTTAATGGCATACACAACATATAGTCACATTTTTCTGATTCGTGCATATTATTCTGCAATTTTTGCAGAAATGTCAAGTTTCCAAAATTATGCATTCAACCCCAAATACTTCCAATGTAGTCTAGATCATTCTTTTGCCAAATTTATCTTCTCATGCACATGTAAAATGATCGAAACACTCATTTTATCCCTTTTAATGGATCAAGAACACCTTTAATGCAAATTGAAGGGTTGAATTTCTCGATCAAACTTCACCTTTTCCACCTCAAATGGTCACCTTTGCTTTCTTCGGCTGAACCTATAATACAAAAACAACAAATTAATTTAACTACATGTTTTAAATACAAAATCATACTAAATTAACATATGTAACATAAACATTAGGTTGCCTTCCAATTAGCGCTTTTATTTATAGTCGTTGGTTCAACTCAAAAGATTTTGCTTTTTTTAGGACATTGGGAAGTCATTTTCTCCCCACGGGTCAAAACTCTCGAGCCATTCCATTGTGTGATGAGCCATGCATTTATCTTCATCATCCAACTTTTTCAAATGCCAAGGAGGAGTATTAGACTTTTCATATAAAGGTTCAACTGCACCTTGAAGTAGAATTTGCTCGCCCTTTTCGAGTTGGCTCAACTTTTCACCTATTCTTTCATGGAATGGTGAACTTATTAAGTCAACTTCAGTCCTTAACCTTGCTTCTCTTGCTCTTATATCATAAAAATTAGTACCAAGAAAATTTATAGATTTGACTTCTTTATTCATTTCCTGGTTCACCCTTTCATTACGTGGCATATTAGAAACAAGACCAATAGGCTCTATACTTCCATCTTTATTGATCAAATTAAATTCCAATTCCTCACCATTAACCCTAAATATAAGCTTACCTTTTTCTACATCAATTATAGTTCATGCAATGGCTAAAAATGGTCTTCCTAGAATAATTGGCATTTTCACATCTTCCTCCATATCTAAGACAATCAAATCTGCAGGTATAATATATTGTCTTACACTTATGAGTACATTTTTTAAAATACCAATTGGATATGTAATTGACCGATCCGCCAACTACAATGTAATATTGGTAGGTGTGTATCTCCATCTCCCAAGAATGCATACTTTAAATTATCCGGTAACTGCTTTAATTCCACCTCGGGGCTTGCACAATAGATGGCAAAAGCTGTGAATGAGACAAAGGTAATTCTCAGTAAGACACATTAGAAAATTCTGGACAAAGAGAATTCAATTCAAAAATAACTTCCTGCAATTCAAAAGGAAAAACAAACTTCCCTTTTATCTTTTGCAAATTTTCCTGACAGAGACCAGTAGAAATAGCAACCTTCAACGCATCGTCATTATTAAATTCAAAACTTTGCTGCGCCAAAGAATCAGTTACATCTATAACAAAAACTAAATGAGATTCACCAGGATATTTCATGGCATCATAAACACTAAATTTAATAACATCACCATCAAATTCCATAGTCAATGTGCCAGTGAAAACATCAATTTTTGTTCTAGCAGTTTTCAAAAATGGTCTCCCTAACAATATTGGAGATGAATTAGAATTATTATCCTCCATATCAAGCACATAAAAATCTGCAGCAAAAATCAAATTATCAATTTGCACCAAAATATCCTCCAAAACTCCATCAGGATAGGCATTTGATCAATCAGCCAGTTGAATTATTACGCCCGTCTCTTTTAAAGGCCCAACGTTCATCAAATTATAAATAGAACGAGGCATAACATTTATCGAAGCACCCAAATCTAACATAGCTTGTTCAATTTTAATATTGCCTATTTTGCAAGGGACAGTAAACATACCCGAGTTCTTGCATTTAGGAGGCAATTTTTTCTGCAAAACTGCTGAGACATTTTCTCCCATATGCACTTTCTCATTTCCTTTCAACTTTTTCTTACCAGTGCATAACTCCTTAAAAAATTTAGCATATCTAGGAATTTGCTTAATTGCATCTAAAAGAGGGATATTTACCTCAACTTTTTGAAAAGTGTCCAAAATCTCCAGTTTTTGCACTTGCTTTTTGGACTTTGCCAGTCGACTAGGAAATGGAGGTGGAGGTGTAACCATTTGTGTTGATTTTTCTCCAAAATCTGGTTGTTCCAATGCCCTAGGTTGAGATACATTCCCCTCTTTTTTGAGCTCTTCCTCAATTGCTTGTTCAGAAATTCTCTTGCTCGGCTCAGGCAACTCTTTGCCACTTCTTAATGTGATGGCACTGGCATTTTGTTTGGAATAGACAATTGTCTGCGAGGGTAGCTTTCCAGATAATTAGGACTCCAATCTATTGACTGTGGAAGCTAACTGGCTCATTTGATTCTCCAAATTATGAATGCTAGTTTTCGTCTCTTGTTGAAATTGTTGAGTGTTAGTAGCCAAAGATTTCACAATATCCTCAAGTGACATACCTGATTTAGGAGCAGATTGTTGTTGTGAAAGTTGATGTCTAGGTTGATATTGTGGCTGTTGTGGAAATCCTGGTGGCCTTGCTGCATAACTAAAATTAGGATGATCCCTCCATCCTGGATTATAGGTGTTTGCATAGGGATCATACCGCCTCTGAGGCGGTCCTAGAAATCCAACTACATTAGCCCGCTCAGTCGAATCATCTTGGAGTGTAGGGCACATATCTGTTGGATGACTCGAACCATAGCAGATTCCACATGTTTTCAATTGCTGCATTTGTCCTATAGCTAACTTTTGAACCAAAGAAGTTAGACAATCTAATCTTTACTCTATTTAAGAATTATTTACCTCATTGACTCTACGAGTTGTGTTATCCTGCCTGTCTCCAAATTGTTGAGCATTTGCAGCCATACTCGATATCAAACTTCTTGCCTCCGTGGGTGTTTTATTCACTAAGGAGCCCCCACTGGCAACATCAATAATTCTTCTGTCAGTTTGGGACAGACCCTCATAAAAATACTGGATGAGGAGTTGGTTAGGAATTTGATGATGAGGACAACTAGCACATAGTTGCTTGAATCTTTCCCAATATTCATGTAGTGTCTCTCCATTGAATTGTCGAATTCTACATATGTCTTTCCTAATGCTTGCAGCTCAGGATACAGAAAAGAATTTTTCTAGGAAATGCTTCTTCATGTCTGTCCATGTGGATATTGACCCAGAGGGCAGATAATAGAGCCAATCCTTAACTTTATCAGCTAAGGAAAATGGAAAGGCTCTTAATTTAATTTGCTCCTCTGTGACTCCCTGGGGTTTCATTGTCGAGCAAACCACATGGAATTCTTTGAGATGCTTGTGGGGATCTTCACCTGGTAAGCCATGAAAAGAAGGAAGTAAATGAATTAGTCCAGATTTTAACTCAAATGCAACCTCTAATGTAGGATAAGTAATGCATAGAGGCTGTTGATTTAAATCTGGTGCAGCCAATTCTCTCAATGTCCGTTCATTAGCCATGGTGCTATTTATCTCTTCCGTCTCACTAAATGAATCCACAAAATCTTCTACTGAATTATGTCCAGTAGATGAGGAGGATGCCTCTGCTCGTTCTCTTGTTGCTTTTCTCAATACACGAGCAGTCTTCTCTATCTTAGGATTATATTGCAGTTCACCTGTACGAGAAGATCTAGGCATAAACCAGTAACAATAAAAATAAAAATAAAAAATAAACAAAGAAAATAAATTTATTTTGACACCAAGTCCCCGGCAACGGTGCAAAAATTTGGTGGGTGTCAAACCAGCAAAAATAAAATTCCTACTCTTAAGTCATGAATTAAGTCCACTATGGTACTGGAGCAGGGACTTAGGCTGTGCAATGGATTACTAGCTTCACCCTGGTGCCAGAGTTTGCTTGATCCGATATATCAAAGTATCTTCATTACGCGAAAGATAAAATTCGAATATAGCAGTGAGCAGGGTCGAATCCACAGGGACTTGGGAATGTATTTTGAATGAATGTAACATTAAATAAAAATGGGGGGATTGATATGGAACTGTCTAATTTAATTGCTCAAATTAAAAATAAGACAATCGCAGATAAAATAAATAACAATAAATATAAAGTAAATTAATGGAAGGAAAATCTCTAGTCAAAGGTGTAATCTCCACTAATGGTTCGAATCACTGATCACAGATGCAGAGATAAAATCTTTCATTTACAAATAAACTGGTTATGGTTGTCAACAAACTCTGACAACCTGCCTAACCTTCCTGATTCGATAACCACAACAAGCTCTGTGGTTATTTTCCTAGCCAATTAAGCAGTCCTAAACACGCTCTTAGGATTTAACCTATTGACAGCATTAATCATTAGACTGGCCACCAATTATAACCAACAAACACACACGCTTAGTTTATTTAGGCTATATCATATATTTCCGCAACAATAACTCAAAAGTTTCTACTACAATTGAATCATGTCACCTGCCACGTGCACTAAAATTACCCAACAATTGAACTTCAACTCTTGAAGTTCCAACCTTCGGGCAACAGATAGCGGCATAAGGGACACACTTGCACCTAAATCACACATTAGAAAAATGTAACTGACCATTAGTGCAAGATACAGAAAAGCTTCTAGGATCTTTCAATTTATGAGGGAGTTTGTTCGTAATCAATGCACTACATTCTTTCGTTAACGTTATCATTTCATTATTCATAATTTTTCTCTTCTTTGACATGATATATTTCAAGAAACGAGCATAAGAAGAAATCTGTGTAATAGCATCAATGAAAAGAATATTAATGTGTAATTGTTTAAAAATTTTGAAAAACTTGTCAAACTCCCGATCCTTTCCATTTTTCTTCAACCTGTGAGGAAAAGGAATCGCATTAGAATTTAAATTAGGAGGAGGTACATGAATATCAATGACAACATGATCATTTTGGCTTTCTCTCTTTCCTTCAATTGCGTGCTCCTTATCTTTTTCACTACTTGAATTGCCAAAGTTAGGTCCCTCAACCACTTTACCACTTTTAAGAATGATAGCATTAACATGCTCTCTCGAGTTGACTTCAGTTTTATTCAACAATTCTCCAGGGTTTCTGTTGTTGATTGAATTGACAATTTAACCAATTTGAATCTTCATATTTCTATACATTCCAGTTAATTGTTCCAACCGCCCCTCAATTCATTCAAATCTCTCCGAAGTACCCTTCGCTAACTTCTCTACCGCTATCTCCAAATCTGGTTTAATATTCGCCTGAGGTTGCCTTGACTGGAATACAGGCGGATTGGTCAGCCTTTGAGAGTTGCCTTGCTCTTTTCACCCAAATTTTGGATGATTTCTCCAACTCGGATTGTATGTATTTGAGTATAGGTTGTTTTGAACATTCCTATTATAATTATTGACAAATTAAGCCTGCTCAAGATCAACACACTATTATTATCATGTTCTCCTCCACATAAAGAACAAATAGTAACATGTACATTAGAAGAAGAACTTGGATCATATCCAGTTTGTTTATTTAACACCTTCATCATATTACTCATTTGAGAACTAAGCATGTTTATGGTATCCATTTTAATCATACCTGCTTGGTGTCTTGGATTACCTCTTTCATTGGCCCATTGATAATTATTGACTGCCATTTCTTTAATTAAACTTTGAGTTTTTTGGGGTGATTTTGCCATCAAGACTCCACCTGTAGCTGCATCAATGGTCATTTTAGTAGAAAAGGATAAATCATTATAGAAGTTTTGTACGATTAGCGAATCGGGAAGCCCATGGTATGGATATTTCTGAAACAAATCTCTAAAACTTTCCCATACTTCATATAATAATTCACCATCCAATTGACTAAAATTAGTAATATCCATTTTAAACTTAGCCGTTTTGCCCGGTAAAAAATACTTATTCAAAAATGTTCTAGACAAATTATCCCAAGTGGTGAAAGTATTAGGGGGCATGAGAATGTAGTCAAATTTTAGTCTTATCCCTTAAAGAAAATGGAAACAATCTTAGCCTTATTACATCCTCACTAACTTCATTCATTTTAATAGTGTCGCAAATCTCCAAAAATGTGGCTAAATATGCGTTAGGATCCTCTACGACATTATCTCCAAATTGAGATTGTTGCACCATTTGGATTAATGATGGTTTAATTTCAAAATTTTTAGCATTTACAGTCGGCCATGCTACACTTGTTTGAGATCCTTGGGTTTCTGGTAGAGCAAAATTCATAAGAGCTCGCCTATTTGCTTCGTTTTCTATCATTTCTTCTTCAAAAGGTAGCTCTATCATGATTCCCTCTATTTGTTGTCGAACCTCTTCTTCTTCTTGTTGTGGTGTATGTCATCTTTGTCTATATAGTGTCCTTTCAATTTCCAGATCAAAAGGTGCGACTACCCAGAAAACCCGATACATATACTACAAAAAAAATAAAAGAAATTATGTAGTAATTAATTCACAAAAACTAATAAAAATTCTTACTTAACTAGAAACAAAATTTAACTAACTAATATAGAGATGTCTAAATTAATCAAGCTTATTAGACCCTAATATTACTGCTCTCTGGCAACGGCACCAAAAATTTGATGAATTTTTTATATAAATACAAGTTTAATTCCGAATTACACCCGTTTTACTGCAAGCATATAAGTCCAGCTAGTAGTTTAGGGTATACCCCCTTACTTACTCTATTATTTAAACTAATAATCAACTTAAGAAAGAGAAGTTATAATTATTACTATCTAACTAATACTAACAAGATATTTGCAAGGTAATAATGGAGAAAATTCACTAAATACTTGAGTTTGGGGACATAGATTCCACTTATGGCATAAAAAATACAAATAAATAGATTTACCTCTTATTACAACTCTTATTTAACTAGGGATTCGTTTCCAATATTACGAAATCTCATTCTCATGATGAAATGTCCTAGATTAGACTAGTTTTCCCTATTCCCAGGGTGAATAAATAATTCTACTCTTGTTTACTTCATGAAATGTAAGTTTAATCTATTTAAGTGTATTTCTAATCTCATGAGCCTACAAATTAAGCTCTATTTATGTTATTCCATCATTATATCCAACTTTCATTAAATAATAATAAATATAAGCTTGTTATTAGTGATCAAGTAATAACAAGTGATAAGCATACACAAATAAACAAGTTAATACAAGATGTAATAAGTATAAATCACATTCATTTCATATCAAGTAGTCATAAGGTTCATCTACTCCCTAGATCTAGAAATTTAACTACTCATATAAGATATAACAAGAAAGAACATGGTTTCATTGTATGAACACATATTGAATCACAAGTAAAAAATAGATAAAGAAAGTTTAGCCGAAATAATGAAGAAGTTTCTAATGATCCTCAATTTCTTCAACAAAATGAGTGTACAATCACTACAACAAAAATGGCCTTTAACGGCATTTAAAAGTGTTCGTATAGATAATTTAACCTGACACTTTATCTATCCTCACACCTAGGGCGAGTGTTGTCCCTTCCAATGTGGGGATAGACTCGTACTATTCAACATGTCAAGAAAACTATGCTGTTATAACATCCCATCTGCCAACAAAAATCCCTTTTCTTGATAATTGAAAGTGTTAGGATAGGTATAGTACAACATTAGAATATCGAATTCTATGCTGACACCTTTAATTGTCAGGATTTTTTTTTTTTTTTTGAGATAGAAGCAACCTGCAGGTAATGCTCCCTGCTATACATTCCGTCAATCAAAAACCCAAAGGACTTTTAAAATTATCCCAAAGAACAGAATGCATATAAGATAATATGCTATGATGCAAAAATCTAGAAACATCAAACTTGAGCAGTACGGTGATTATGAGAACTGAAAATGCCAGCTCCCATAAGCAAGAGGAGATTTGTCATCATGTTTCATACATCAAAAGCAGAATGCAAATGAGACTAAATGATATACAAGCCAACACACAGTGGAAAATCTCAGAATAAATGCAAGCGCACTTTGTTTATAGCAATAACAATTCGCACTCCGGCTGCTTTGGCATGTGCAATGGCCTCTTCTGTTTGAGGTTGAATTCTATCATCAGTAGCAACTACAATAACAGCAATGTCTATTACTCTGGCTCCACGAGCTCTCATTGCTCGAAATGCCTATCCAACCATTTTTACAGTTATGTTAGATAATTCATCTTGACAAAGGCCTTTTAAGATATGTCTGCAAAATCTCCAAAACGAGCATTTGACATAAAAATTTTAAAAAAAGAAAAAAAACTTGCATGAATAAGCAGTTAAAAGTTAGAACCAGTGCTATATCATTAATTACCTCATGTCTAGGGGTGTCAAGGAAAACAGAAGTCCGTGGCTTGCCATCAAAAGGTACTTGTACCTTGTATGCCCCCATCCTTGAGTAATTCCACCTGCTTCAGATGCTGCCACCTACAGTAGGTTGTCTAAGATTTAGTTCCCAGCTATTCAAGTATCATAACATAAGACAGAATAAGGTACTTCTTCTAAAGTCATCAAATCATAATGGCATTACAAATAATGTACCTCAATGTGAACATCAATAAAAATAATCAATTCATACATTGCTTTTCCTGATGTAATCCAAAAGTGTGGTCTGCCAACCCAAAAGAAAACCAGTAATATATTAGCTAAAGATTGTTATGGGACAATAAATCCAGAATGACTCTCCTAAAGATCAATTAACTGAAAGCACACAAAATGTTCATAAGCAACAATCAAATAACAAAGAAAGGTAAAATTATTTCATGGGATGAGATCATAATGACTTCAAAAAAGATCCATTTGCTATGGAAGACTAATCCAGCTGTAAGAAAAATAAGTGCATGCATCAAGGAGTACAACATTAATATTGATGATAACGTATCATTTATAAGCAAAATACTGAAAATGAAACTTGGAATGACTATATCTAGACATCACTAAACAATTCCCAATTCTCTTGATAAGGGAAGACAAGCTAATAATGTACAGCTAGATTAGTAATAATTTAATAGAGAGCCAAAACTTAAGATGGGCACCTGAACTATGTCGTAGATTGGCGTGATGCCAGTCTAAAACTGAGTTGATCTCAGCTCTTTTGAACAGGTCTGCTGGGTACCTTTTTGGTATGAAAAAGCACTAGTGATCAAAAGTGGTACGATCGAGTATCAGTTGTTGGTTTGATACCTTAGAAGCCAATAGGCATCATAGTAAGACTTACATTTAGCAAGTGGCTATGTAACCATTTTCTGGTCCTCATGTGTTGCAGCCTGATGATGGTACCACCTTTGATTGTATCCCCTTGTTGGGCATTGGTATCTGGTACGGGTCTAACAATCTGCAAGCCAAGTTTAATCATACCTAAACTTAGAAAATTATGATGCTCTAGAAAAAATAGATACTAGAAAAAGAAACATACCCAATAGCTGTTTGAGTCATCAACATTGAGAAAACCAGTGACGGATTGCTGCCCACTACCAGAGCCATATGGTACATCATGCGAATGCAGCCTAAACTTTGTTCTCTCATGCATCAACTTGATCATTGACCCATAAGTAATCTACCAAAATCACAGATGCCGAACAAAATAAGAATGACTTAGCACAAAGCCCCATTATACAACTATTAGAACTCAAAGCATCATACACCATTTTTTATTTTTGCCACACAACAGAAACCTCAAACTATAAAACAGGAAAAAAATCAAATTTAATTCATAAATCAGCTCTTTAAAAAATCCAAATAGCAATTTTTAACTGGCACCCAACTAGATTTTCAACAAAGAATATCGAGGCATTTCATCAAACATGTCGAAGGCTATTACTAATTCTACACAAACAACTCCATTTCCTCTTTCCCTGTCCTCTTTTAGCTTATAAACCTCTGAAGCGCTATAATTTATAACCATCACATGCCTATAATAGCACAAACTTGGTCAAAATTTTGAACCAAAAATAACTATAAAACAACTTTCCGCGTACAATTTCAACAAATAGGGGGAAAAACACACACACACACAAAGATGCACCGCATATCTATGCAACTACAGGAACGCAAAAACCATGAATTTGAAGTAGTAAGTGGGCTTTTGGCTTACCTGGACCCCTTTGGAAGCGGTAGGGATGGGGGAAGAGGTGAAATCGGAGGGTAAGAAAAAGGAAAATGGCAAGACCGAAAAACGAGATTGCCATTAGTAAAAGTAAGCCAATGAACCAGGTAGTTTGCCAAAAGGGCAAATTGAGATTGGACTTGGAAGACAATTCTCGATAAACTATTCGAGTCGGGGAAGAAATTTGTTGAACCGAATTTGAAGAAGAGGATGATGATGACCCGGAAGTGGGTTTCCTTCGAGAGAGATTTTGTTGCTGATGCTGCTGTTAGCTGCCTGAGGGAGCCATGGTTGAAGCTTCATGGAAACTGCTGCTTGGCTGCTACCCATTTTTCCCACCAACTACATTGGAATCTGACAACAGAGAAATAGAGAGACAGAGAGAGGGTGGCTGGAAATGGTGGAGCTTGAAAATGAAAATTTTGAGCAATTGTTTTGAGTAAGTGTTTTGGTCGGCAGAATGAAAATTTTGAGTGTTTTAGGGCGAATGAATCTTCCGCCAAAATCAAACGATGCCGTTTAGTGTCTTTCTTTTTTTTGGTGTATCTCATATTTTTTCAAGTGTCATGTTAGATAGTCTAAAGGCACATTATTATTTTTATATCTAATAAAATAAAAAAAAATTAGAGTATATATTATTGAATTGCTAATAAGTGTCATGATATGAGTGCTATAATGACACAAACCAACAAGTGTCCTTACAGATATGCCAGGAAAGACCATTTTTGTTGTAGTGAATGAAGTCTCCAATTGTTCCCACAAAAGTTCTAATTAGAGAGAACAAGACAAGACTCACTACTAAGTTCTAATGATAAAATATGATAATCTGCTCTATAATATCCTCTACTCTTTCTTTTCTAATGATTCTAACATCTCTAATTGTTAAGAGAGTCCAAAAGTGATTTTTGGATAAGACATAAAACTTCTCTTCTCTTCCTTTTGGAGTCTGAAGCATATGCATCCCAAATTCTTTTTGAAATTTAGCTGAAAAGTAGTGTGCAAATAGAGCAAGAAACTGAGTAAATTGCAGAAATTAGGCTACAATATGCGATTAAGAAATATGCGACTACATGTCGCATTTTCAAGTGTCACGTATCTACTTCTGTGTATTTGGCTTCATTTCAACTGTTATTTTCTCCATGATGAAGGCCGAACTAGATCTTGTGCAAGAAAGTTGTATCCCTTTGAGTTAGATTTTCAATGCTTCAAGAATCATCCAATTTGGAGTTCTGTGAACTGAGAAATGACCAAAATAGCCTCGACTGATCAATCCTCTGTTTCGGCTCTCAACCGTACAAATGAGCTTCTGTATTTTAACTTTTTGACAATGAAAAGGACTGAACTGAATTTTAATGTCTTCATATCAAATATAGATCTATCTCTTAGTTTCAACATGGTTAAGAACATGAGCTAACATGGCAAACATCCTCAATCACACAGAGTTCCATGCAAGACAATGTCACGTTGACAACATTTTCAGGTAAAAGAACATGAACAAAAATGTTAGATTGTCATCAACCAAGGATCAAAGGCAGCATAGGCAACTTAAATGAATGTAACTATACACAACCAGAATCGATGTGAAAATGTCAACTATAACAACTTTATTGGTGAAATCTTGACCTATAATTGCATCTGTTATGTACGCAAAACTAAGGCAGCTTAGTTATGAGAAAGACACGTAGGGAAAGAAAGAACGTTAGCATGATTAGAAACAAAAGTTATAAACAAACAATCCAGGTAAGCCAAATATTAACATCATCAATATCCCAATCTATCTCTCTCCATCTCAAGCTCTCTCAAATCTCTAACCAAAAGTGTTCATCACTTGCTCGTTCATCCTGAACTTCAAAAGTTCTATTATTAGTTAGGTTATCTCATAATCATTGTTTCATAATCACAAGACAAGAATCTCAAACCAGTAATTGAAGAAAAAATAAATCAGAATACCATTGTTTCATTAATTAGCAAAGGAAAGGTAGCAATTTTTAAGATCAAGTTAGCAAAATAATGCAATTCTTATATAGATGGCACGTGTACAGCTGCAGAGCCACCCTTTAGTATATTATCAGAGTAAAGAAGGATCACAATTTATCTTTTATCTTTCTCTGAATGATCAATATTTACACATCCAAACTATGGTGGTTGGTTCTATGGCTAATGTATAAGCAACATTCTTATAACAAAAACTACAAACAAATGTGAGTCAAATGGCCTGGGATTGGAATAATAATGGAATTCAAGTTTATTTTTTTTCGGAATTCAAGTTAATAGAACACAACAATGTAAAAGAATTTCATTTAGGAATCCATCTTCCTCATTCCTTGTACTCCAACAATAAATTTATGACTTCCCATTAAAATTATTCAGGATATATAGTTACTAGTTGACATCAAGAAGCCTAATCAACAATAGCGGATGCTTATAGAAATACAGGCCATGATGCAAACATCTAGACATTTTATAATTAATATTTAAATTAATGCCACGAGTATACCATTTCACTTTCAGAAGAAAGCAGAAAAATACAAATATTTGAGCACAAGGTATAGTGCGTCACTGATAAGAAAGTACTCTCAAATCGGTGAGGCCAATAATGAAGAATCCATGTACAAAGGATGCCCACAATGCGTAATGCTGAGGAGACTATCTCCGGTGGCCATCTTCGACTGCAGTGATTGGATTTACTGCATTTGGGCCAATTTCAATGTCAACCACGAAAAGAAGCCTTACAATTTCACTCATAACATGCATAAATGAGAGTTGTTCAATGGTGGGAAAATGCAGAGGAGGAAGATGAGTAAGAGGAGAGATGAGGAGTCGGCAATAGGAGTATAGGTGGAGGCAGAGGAGTGAGTTTGGGAGGAGGTGGAGGAAAAAGATGCAGGGAAGTGGGTGGCTTACATTTTTTTTCATTTCATTTTTCTTTGATTATATAGAGGTCCGTTTTACTAATTTAGTTCATCTAGGATCCACGTACTAACCAGATTAGGGGGTGAATTGTGGAATTAGAATTGTAATTCTTAGGTCTTATTAAAGGATTTGAATCTGTAGAATTAAATGCCCATAGAATTCGAATTGAATTCTTCGAATTTTAATTCTCTAGCATTGATAGTGTCCGAATCACAGATTTGGCATTGGTTCCAATTCCAATTCTAAGTCTCCAGTTCTTTCACAGCTTGTAATCAATGTAAGTTGCACCATTTAGTTGGGCTAGTTACCCAGTTTGCTAGTCAACTTAGAAGCAAAAATTCGATCATACCAATATGACTAATTGACTTATAATCAATGTAAGGTGCATCATTTAATTGGACAGTTACCTAGTTTGCTGGTCAACTTACAAGCAGGAATCCAATCATGCCAGTATGACTAAGGTTAATATTAACAGAATTGGACATGATTCCGAAACCAGCATTGTAAGATTCATCCCGCATAGGACGAAAGGAAAGGATGAATAGTTTGGCCTTGAACTCGTGACTCTGCTCAAGAGTCATTAGACCAGTCCAAATCTCACATTAGAGCAAATTTCACATGATCAAGTCGTAGGCAACATCAAGTCAAAGTTTGGGGAATGACATTGAAGAAGCATCAAAAGCTATGGAAAGAGCATCAAGTAAAGGTTCGGGGGAATGATATTAACGATACTTTTGATGCTGTGGAAAGAGTATTGAGAAGAATCCAGCTTCAGAATTTTTGAGGAATTTAGTTCAATTCATTTCAGACAGTTGATGGATTTTTGAGGCTACAATTTACGCTTTACATGCACAGTTATGTTGTAGTAATTAGTACTTTCGATTTTCAATTCATCGTTGCCTCTTTTTTCTTTTTTTGGGGGGGGTGGGCTGGGGGAGGGGGCGCTTAGATATTGTATAGGACACTCGGTAGACTTCTTTCTTTTTCTCTTCCGAATAAATATGTTGTAATTTAATTATGCTTCACAGAAGAGTTGCGTAAGGAAATAGAATATGAATCTCTGATTGAGAAAAGTCGGAAGAGTCTTGGAAAGATTTAGTATTTTTTTTAGGTAATTTCTTTTTTTAATTTGAGATCTTTAAATTTATGATCATATACTCTTATTGATTTTCCTTTTGGAGGATATAAATAAAGTTACATTGACTTTCTAAGTCTTTTTTTTTGTCACAATGATAACATTTTTGTATAACTTACTCTAACCTAATTTAAGGCAATATTTTAAAATTCGAACCGCTAATTAAACCGGTGAAGTGTTCGAGTCAAGGTTCAACCGGTCGGACATGTTCAACCCTAGTTCATTGAATTTTTTTAAAAAATAATTTATATAAATATATGTGCACAAAATAAAGCATGCAATGTATTAATTTAAAACTTTATATGATGAAAAGTTTACTATTTTTGAATAACTCGGATTTTCAAAATTAATTTTTTAAAGTATGAGTTGAAACAAATAAATTTCATCTCGATTTCAATTATATCTACTAAAAAACAATCTTAAATCCAACCCAAAAATACCACAATATTTTGAAATTATACAAAATTCAAGTCTATGAGAATTTAGATATTGCGAGTTTAAATTTTAATTTACGTTTTTGGGATTTAGAGATTGCAATTAAAAAAAAGGAAGTTTGGAGTTTAAAGGAAATCAAGAGAATCGAAAATAGAAATGTAAACTTGATAAGAAACAAAAAATGAGATAAAAGTGAGTGATTGTGGCATTTAATAATTAGTCTTTAGGGTTAAAAATATTGTTTTTAAATTTTTTCAATTTAATGGACAAAAACAAAATTAAAAGATAGAAGAAAACATCAATAAATTAAAACTAAAAAGGTTTGATTAAAAAGGGAGTGACAAAAGAAAAGAGGAGAGAAAGAGTTGAACATTAAAAAGAAAGAGTGATGAGAGGGTGAGATTTTGTAAGAAAAATTGAGAAAAGAAAGATAAATGTTTGTTTTATATAAATAAATTATCAATAAAGGCTAATATAATGTAATGGTGCAGTGGTTACTACATTAGTCTTCTATCACAAAAGTCTTTGAGTATGAACTTTGGTAGTTGTATTTTACAAAACTTAAAAAAAGAAAAAAAAAGAGGGCAAAGTTGAAAATCGGAAACCACCATTCAATCCGATTCACCGATTTGAATGGTTTTGACCGGTTTTTTGATAAAATCAACCCTAATATAGAACCGGATTGGTGTCATGACCGATTCATGGTTTAATCGGTCTAACCGACAGATCTATCCGATTTTCAAAACACTGATTTAAGAGACAGGAGAGCCAATAAAATATTTCCATTGAAGGAAACCACAATTAAGTGACAAGTTGAGACACCAGGTTTAACCATCCTCACCACAACTTAAATTTTTTGGTGGCACCAACAATCCAAGCCTGTTGGCTCGCATTGGCTGTCTAAGTCGTGTTGCCATCAATATAGAGTGAGTGATGGAAATTAAGGCCATTCTACCAATGCCAGTTCAGAGGAGGGATTGGAAGGCGCAAAAAGATGGTAGATAATTGATTCCAAACGCACTCACAAGTAATTGACTAGACAGAGGTGGAAACGTGTAAAGGTTTTGGAATCAAGTGACACTGATGACAGTTTGACTGTTCGCCCTTTTGTCTTTCCGATATGTATCCACTTGGAAATTTGTTGTTTTCATACTTTGTCCCAGCCTAAGAAAAAGATGTTAACAGCAAGTGTGTCCAAAAATGAAAGAAAAGAAAAAGAAAAAGAAAAAGTTAGTTGTAGTAGGATTTAAAATATAAAATAATCCACATTGTCTTTTTTATTAGTACTATAAAAAATATTTCAATAATTGCTTGAATTGGCCGAGATGGTAACGTTGATGTCATATCTTTCTATTAATCCGAATTCGAACTTCTGCTGAAACATCCGTCCATTGCATAGGGCTTGCTTGTGCGCACTCTCGAGTAGAAAAAAAAAAAAAGATTTAGTGGAGCAAGTGATAACATATAGTTTGGTGCAATCTATTGGAAGAATTTTAAAAAAAAAAGTGTTTCAGACTACTTTCAAATCCTTCCATAAAATGCATCAGAACGAATGTTTAAGCCAATCCTTTTTGCCAAAACAAAAATAAACTGAAAAATTTTTAAGCTTCTTCTATGGATCGAAACCCAGAAAAGGAAAAGAAGTTGAGTTTTACTGGCATATAATTTCAAACAAAATATATTTCATTTGTTTTGTACGTTAAACCTTTACCATTCAAGGGTTCATGACATCCCAATTCTTTTTCTTTGTTTTTGAAGTCCCAATTCTCTCTTTGTGGTATGGTTTTGGGCAGTGGACCAAAATGATCCTTTTGTTCTGCCAAAAACAAATTTAATCCCATTTACTCGAAAATGATCCAATGTCGCTCCCATATAATTTCATCAAAACTAAATTGAAGATTCACTTAATCACAATGGGCTTTTTAGTATTGTACCCAACTAAATATTTTGCAATTTTCATCATTTATGGTAAAATAAATTCCCTTATAATATTTTTTTATTTAAAGGTGATCATTGAATAGCTTTTTAGAGGTGCTAAAAATTGCCTAATTTCGTGCATTATAATAACATTTAAAATTTTAATGTTGTCGCGGAAATCCATTATTTGCAATAGAAAAAACAATGTGATGTTTAGGCACCATTCTGAAAGAAATTCATGTTTCTAATATTATTGACAATAATTGAATTATAGCTCATCTATTTAGTGGTTTACTTAAGTTTGGATTTTTCATGCACCATGGTTAATATATTAGAATTTTGTCTTACAATTAAAGAAATAAAATGATCGTGGGATGCTTATAATTGCCTCCAAATCCTGCATTAATGTCTCCGCTCTCCTTTATCTATCCTAGCATTAGTTAATATAGTAATATGGTCATAGAATTTCAATGACCATAGTGATTAATTTTCTAAATACTAGGGGCTAAATTTTTTTTTCCGTGAAAGAAAAAAAAATCGTTTTAACCCACATCTTAATTACTGAGCACCAAAATTGCAACTCTTCCTTTCTGAATTCAAAGACTAGTACTCTATTTTCCATGTGAAACAATAAGGACCAAAATGTCGTTTTAGGTGGCTCTCATTTCCTTGCACACCCTAATCCCATTACAAGTTTACAACAAATTCAAAGAAGCCTTTGTCGTAGGTGGAGTCAAGGACCCATCTTAAAGTGATAATCCATCTTTTTGAATAAACAATTCAAAAGTGAATTAAAGAATGATTAAGGGTAAAGGGTTGCTGCTTAAGCTTCTCAATCATAGCATGCAGTGATTGGCATTTGAGGCGGGCATAAGGTGTAAACTGACGAGGGAAGTTAACAAATATTCGTAGATCCTATGCAGACTTCATCGTTGTACATATAAACAAATCTTAATTCTGAAATAAAACAAATATGATTTAATGGAAAAACATTGTGAGGATTTACATCATTTTACTTTTTATACTTGAGGCACAAGTCGTGACGAGGAAGAATAGATACATTCTATTCCTTTGTGCTTTAGTGTATACACTTTGTATAATTTTTTTGGCCGTTATCTATGCATTGTTAAGGTATACCATATCAATATAACTTACCATTTTGAAAAGAAAAAAATATAAAACAAATATGACAAAGAAATTCAATTTAATTCGTATGATATTTTACTAGTCATCTACGTCTGCGATTTGAGTCATCGATGAATAGGTGAAATCCCCCACTTGATCTTTTTTGAACGAAAAAGAACAAAAGCAAAATAAAAAAAAGTAAAATAATTATTAAATATTTAATAAGACTTTCTGGCTTGCGTCCAAAAATGTCCATTCTATATTTAATAGTATCCAGCAGTGATTTTCATTCAATTCTGACCACCCAATATTTTTGTATTCGAGCTAAAGAACTCATAACGATATAGGCAAACAAAATTCCCAACCTTTTTCTTTTCTTTTGCTGGAAAAACAGAAACAATTTTTTTTTTAAAAAAAAGTGCTGAAATGCATTGTCAAGTTAAAAGCGCACTTCATTTATAAGTTTTGTGGAGCCAATAATTTCAGAAGAAGATAAGGCCCATATACAAAGTTACAAAAGAACACAACGGAGAGATGCAAAAAAAAGAATCTTTTCTTAATGAAGTTTCCAACTCGTAAAGACAGCTCAACTAGAAGCGGCAATTTGGATTGAGATTCATTTATCCATCCATATAATCTATAATTAAATGGATAATGGATTATCCATTTATAGTATTGGTTTTAAATGGTTGACCAAAGTAAAACCATTAAATTAAATGGATTTATATGAATTATCCGCAAAAACCATATATATCCATTTACTTAAAAACCAAATAAAAAAGAGGGAAAGAAAATGACTAAAAAATGAGCCATCATAAAATTGCAGTTGGGGTGTAGAAAAGCCGTCCCCGTGAATAGTAACCTGGCACCACAGAATTTGCGGTTCAGCCTCCCCACTTCCTTTCTTCATTTCCTTCCGTTTCCTTCCCTTCTTTTTTCTCTACATTTTTATATTACAAGCTCGCAATATCTATTTGGGGTCGGGATTCATTAAACAAGACTAATTTGTTTGGCAATTCATGAAGGTGTTGTGACTAGCACTCTGCTTATTATGTTTATGAAGCGCTTGATGGAATTCCCCTGAGAACGTTGAAGAAGAAGAAGAAGAGAGAGCCAGAATGCCTGATTCACCGTTTGCCAGATTGCTCAGGACAAAGGGAACATGCCCTGCTTGGTACACCCATGCACCTGATTACTAGATGTTGAGCTCAAAAGTCATCCGTGGCTTTAGTAGTAGACACTGCAAGTGTTGTGTGAGTACGAATAAAAGCTAGTGTTGGTATTTTTGTAGATACCCTACATACGGTCTATGCAGGACTTCTATTGTTTGGGCTAGTGTGCAATATATGGCTACTCTGTAATATGTAATATGTAATATATATACATATATAATAATAATAATAATAATAATTTCAGATAGTTTTTTAGTGAAATGAAGGTTCATTTTGCTTGAATTTACATCCGTGGTATTTTGTGGCTTGAATTTACAAGAAATGGTAAAACAAAAAAAAGTAACAAAAATATTTAAATGGATTGTAAATGGATAATTGGTTTTTATTTAATCCATTTAGACCCATTTATTAAATGGATCTAAATGGATTGGATAAATTTCATCCACCATCCATTAAATCAAAACCAATTATGAACCATTTATCCATATTGCCACCTCTAAGCTCAACAATTAGTGTCCCATTTGTAATTCTTGACAAATGATAAATAAAAATACTTTATGGTTTTTTCAATCTGTTCCCCACAAGATAATCCTATCAAGAAAGGGGGAGAGCTGAACGTGAAAGCTTAAAATTATCGCACATCGCCTAAATGTTGTATATTTTTGTAGAAAAAAAAATGAGAAGTCGATTTAAATAATTGTTTTCAAGGCTTTTCTGAAAACTATTATATTTTAGCACCTTTATTTTTGGTTGCCTACCACGGTATATTCAGGGTTTTGCCCTGACTAATCCGTTGGTCGATCCGGATCGCACACCTAACTGTGGTGGGTGAGTCTCCCAACAAGGATAATTGGGTAAGCAAGGTTTCGAACCCGAGACCTACTTTTTATAATCTTTTCAGTCTTTGTGCACACGTTGTAAAGTTTTACCGCATTAATATAAATTACTAGTCATCTACAGCGGGGATCAAAGAGCCACCAGTGGATAGGAGAAAATAAATCCTACACTTGATATTTTATGAAAAATAATAATAAAAAGGTAAAACAATTATTAGATATTTAATAAGACTTTCTTACTAGTGCCTGGAATGGCACTGGTTAATCAGTTCCCACGTCTTTGATTTTGAAAAAGGTAAAATTAATCCAAATTCTTCTAAATGCAAGAAGATTGGAAAATAATTGTGATTATAAATATTATTAAAAAAGTTAAATGCAAAAAATTCTCCATAAATTTTCATATACATTTCGAAATATGTTTATAGGTAACGCGTTTTTACAATGGACAAGTTGAGACCGTCCTTCTGAATAAACGGACGCCTTTGAATCTGGCTCCTCTTGGCGTTACGATAACTAAAGTAATAGCAAAAGTCTCGTGTACTAGTATATTATTGGGATGCTTAGTTGTCTTCCTCTTTACTATTGGAGGAGAATGGGAATGCATGTGGAGGAGATTATTCAGCTATTTCTTTATTATTTTCTCTTTGTATTCTAAGAGCTACTATATTTTTTATCCCATTCCAGTTGGACACCCATTCTTTCATGTCATGTGATGCAGTGAGCAGTGACACGGTATCTTATTGGCCAATTCACTTGGTTGGGAGCTGCCAGTGGGAATGTGGATCCTCTTACCTACAAGTAGCAATAATTAAATAAAAGTTGACTGGGAAGACCAAGTAAGAAAACGCGTATATAACGATGTGGTAGGGTAGGAGAAGTCCTCAGCCACCACTCCTTGCCCTTTGTTTCAAACTTCTGTTTGCAACAAAACATTCTTTCCAAATCATTGCATTCTATCCTTGCAACATTTTATTGCCGACGCTCCAAAAAAAAAAGGGGCAATGGCTGAATTGATTGTTCCAACGATAATTGATGTATTGGCTGATGTTCTGGTGAAGCAGCTTGGGGAGAAGGTCAACCTGGTGATGGGGGTTGAAGAGGAAGTGGCAAATATCTCCTCTAAGTTGGCAACCATTGAAAAAGTGCTGCATGATGCAGAGAGACGAAGGCTGAAGGACAGAAGTGTTGGAATTTGGCTAGAAAAGCTTGAGGACATAACATATCAGATGGATGATGTGCTGGACGAATGGAACTTCAAGATTCACAAAGCAAAGAATGCCAGAACGCAGCCAACACTGCGGAACAAGGTTCGTTCCTTTATCCCATCCCTCCGTTCTTATCTCAAACAACTTCCTGTGCGTAGTGATATAGCTCAGAAAATAAAGAAAATAAATGGACAGCTAGAATTAACTTTGAAAGAGGCAGATCAATTCAAATTTATTTCAACTGGGGGGATTCCTGATTCTCAAGATTTTAAGCGAATTATGACTACCTCAATCATAGACGAATCAGAGGTCTATGGTCGAGCAGCTGATCAGGATGCTTTACGTAACCAAGTATTATCTGAGAGTAGTAGTCAAGGAAGAGATGGGGTTCAAGTTATCTCTGTAGTAGGGGCTGGGGGTAGTGGAAAGACCACACTTGCTCAGCTGCTCTTCAATGATGATAGAGTCAGAGTGAAGAACCATTTTGAACTTACAAAATGGGTTTGCGTATCAGATCCTTTCGATGAGAGAAGGATCGCCAGAGCAATCCTTGAGAGCCCAGGAAAGAGTTCTCCTGATTCGTCAGAGTTGGAACCACTGCTCCAACAGTTGAAAGAAACTTTTTCCGGTAAGAGATTCCTGCTTGTCCTAGATGATGTCTGGACAAAGGAAGACTCAAAGTGGAAACCTTTCCAATACTCTCTCAAGGATGGTGCTCCCGGAAGTGTAATATTGGTGACAACTAGGAGTCTAGAAGTGGCCGCAGCGGTGGGAACAACTCATACTCACCACATGGCTCTGCTGTCTGACTCTGATTGTTGGCTAATAATGCAAAGGATAGCGTTTGGTGGAAGATCAGAAGAGTGGTCTAAGAAAAAGGAAAGCATTGGGCAGAAAATTGCAGAAAAATGTAAGGGGTTGCCACTTGCTGCAAAGACTATGGGAAGCTTATTACGGTTCAAAGATACCGTACAACAATGGCAGAATGTTTTGGACAGTGAGATATGGCAGTTGGAGGAAGCGACTATGGACCTTTTCCCTCATTTTTATCTAAGCTACAACGAGTTGTCCCCAGAGCAGAAAAGTTGCTTCTCCTATTGTGCTGTCTTTCCCAAAGATCATGAGATAGTTGTAGAAGAGCTTATTAGGCTGTGGATAGCACAAGGTTATGTTCGCCCAAGACGAAGAGGTGAGCGCTTGGAACTGGTGGGCCTTGAGTACTTCAACAATTTGGCAATGCGTTCCTTTTTTCAAGAAGTACGAAAAGAGTCTGATTTTCTGTTTCATGAATATATGGTGTGCAAGATGCATGACATAGTTCATGATTTTGCACAATTTCTCACAAAAAGTGAATGTCATGCACTTGGTGGAGCTGGAAGAAATTCATCCAGTGAAAGAGCACGTCATCTAACAATTTTGGAAGGCACTAAGCAGGAGATGTTTAGTTCTCGAGGCGTTGATTTTGGAAGGCTCCGGAGCTTTTTAACTTTTTCTGAATTTGGAATAGTAGTTCCCCGAAATCTGTTTTGCACTTTGAAGTGCGTGAGGACTCTGACTTTAAGTCATTGTTGGTTACCTGAAATCCCAGCAGAGATAGGAAGGTTGATTCATCTTCGGCACTTGGACTTGCGTCATTGTGTGATAGTTGAAATCCCAGCAGAGATAGGAAGGTTGATTCATCTTCGGCACTTGGACTTAAGTCAGAATCGTTTTGTGGCACTGCCAGAAGCTATATGTGATCTATATTATCTAGAAATTTTGGATATCAGTCTTTGTCAAAATCTTTGCTGCCTTCCTGAAAGGATTGAAAGCCTTGTACACTTGAGGTACCTTTTCAATTTTGGGACCTCTGAATTAAACCAAATTCCACAAGGACTCGGGAAGTTGACGTCACTTTGTAGTTTGACTCGGTTCATCGTCAGGAGCAACTCTGATGATTTAGCAATTTTGAAGGACCTGAACCAACTGGAAATATTGCACATTGAAATTGAAGGAGAAGTAGATTTTGGGAATGCGGAACTCGGAAAGAAGGTCAACATGCGCGAAATGTATTTGCTCTTTAGCTCCGGGGCCCACTTTACGGAAACTCCAAGTTGCATTGAAAGCATAGAATTGCCTCCAAACTTGCAACAACTTGTGCTAGATAAGTATCCAGGAACCCAGTTACCAAGTTGGCTTGTGACGAAGCCTCTTGTCAATAACTTGACAAAGCTAATTATCAATGAGGCCTACAATATCTCATCCTTGCCTGCCTTGTGGAAGCTGTCGTCCCTAGAAGAACTTGGGCTCATTGGAGTGAGAAAGCTAGAATGTTTGGGCAAGGAATTCTTCGGAATTACAAAAGCAGTGCATGCGAATAGTCGTGATGCTCTTGGTACATTGTCAAACTCCGAGACATCAATCTCAGCTGAAGCAGTGGCATTTCGCAATTTGAGAAAATTACGTTTTCATAACTTTTACAATTGGATACGTTGGGAAGACTTAAGTGAAGATGATGAAGAAGTTGCTCTCTCTATCATGCCACGTCTGGAGGAGTTAGATTTTTGGGGCTGTGGAAAGCTTGAAATTCTACCACATTGCATCCTCGGAAGGATATCATCTCTCAAAAAATTGGATATTGGGCGTTGCTCCAAGTTGAGAGATCATTACTCTGACAAAACAAGAGATGACTGGAAACAAATATCACACATTCCTCAAGTTCATATATCCAATTAGTATTAATCAGGTATGGTTATTCACACATTTTTTTATGTATCTATCATCTTTGAAGTCAAATAATTGCTCCTTATAGAACTACAACAAAGGAAGGCCTGCTAGATACTTATTCTAATTACTACTTGTAGAATATGACCTGTGCTTAACAACGAATCAAATGTTAACAGAGCCATATGTATAATGAAAATATGAAATATTCATTAATAGTTTAGAATGATTTTTTTTTAATTGAGAAGATGCAATTCATTAACTAGTAAATACAACACTAAATTTCTAATAATATCTAACTATAAACTCTTTGAGTTTGGAATTTCATTTATGTCTTGTCCTTTGTTTTTCAGATAATATTCATTGCTGGCTCAAAATGAAGCTACAGCAAAAGGCATTGACGGATCAACCTCTACGTCAACTTTTCACTTGGATTCATGCAAAATTTCGAATAATTGTAAAAATATGGTTGAAGCGACACATCCACTTGCTTTGTTCAAAATCATTTGTTGAAAGCGTCTGTAACCTTGTCAATTTCCAGATTGAATTTCAAGTAGGTACACAACCAGTCTTTATTTCTTCAAATTATTATTGTCCTATTGTATGTAAGTTTGTGTACATTTAATAAAGAAGAATGTTTGTACATTGTGCTTATCTATACAATGTATTATTGACAACCTATTATTAGTGCACTTATTTTATAGTATTATTCTAAGAATAACATGAATTCAAATTTGAAATTCAAATAATATGCATGTGGCATACATCCAATAATGTTAGTAATAAAAAAATCACTGCACTGTGACTGCATAAAAGTTAATCCTTATTCTAATGGTTAAAAGATAACAAGTAGACAAATTATTCTTTATCTTGTTTCCTTTCTTAAAAAAATGTTTACATAGATAATTGGAATAACAAAAACTCAGACTACAAAAATGCATATACGCTTAAAGGCACCAAAACTCATGATACTTTTATAGTAGCAATAGCAATGGTAGTTCCAGTAGTAGTAATGACAATGATTTGTTAATAATGCTTTCTTCTAAAAGTGAATGGACTAATTAGCTTTTTTTAAAATTTTTTTTAAGAAGGGAAGGAATGAAATTTAAGAAGTAGGGAGGAGATAAGGTGACTAAAACAAAATATCATAATAAATCTTGACAATTTCATTCACAAGACAAAAGTTACTACCAACAGAATTTTGAACTTGAAAGTTTGTATGGCATATCATCATAAATCAATTATTTGCATACTTCACATAAATGAACCAGTTTAACAAACTATCCATATTCCGAAATTGAATATCATCCTTTGTTCATTTACTATTATATATGTTCAATACTTAGTTGAAAATATGCCTTCCCCATTCCTGCTTCCTAATCATACCCCTTCCTGATAGAAACAATTTTAAAAAAATAATTGAAAAATTTAGACACGTAATTAGTTATCTTCAAGTTGATTGAAGATAAAATAGACTTTGACACATCAGAGTTTATTGTATTTATATTCAACTCCAGTAGTTAGTTATATTTTGATTCTTTCTATAAAGGCTGTTAAATCATTTAATCCATAAAACTCACATTTTAACCGTGAAATTTGGCAGCCCTAGCCTAATGGCTTTCATAATTGAAATCACTATCTCTCAAGTAGACATTACCTGATCAAAAATTCCATCTTTGGAGAAGCAAAATTGGTACTTCCCGTTCAGCTTTCAGAAAATCGAAATATGAAAGAATTCCCAAAGAAACAACAGAACCTTGCCCAATGCTACTAGATTGCTACTTAAGTTACCAGGCTTGACAAGAAACTGGCACTAATTTCACCAACAAGTTTGTTTACAAATAGACAAAAAGCCCTACAAACATCAAATTGGAAACCAACGTAGTGCATGAGAGTATAGAAGAAACTGTTATATAAGGTTTACAAAAATCCCAACAAATATTCCATGTAACCCAATGTAGCCCACGATTGAATGCATGCAGGGAATTACAACACAAAATCTTTGGAATAAGGAATCCTATTCTGCCTACTGAGAAGGATTCAGAATAGAAGAATTACAACAGTACAAAGCTCTAATGTTGGTCGACAGCACCTGCTTCCTAAAATTTCAGATGGTGTTCAAACAAAGAAGCCATTTCAATCTGCAATACAACTCAAACAAGGAAACAAATTCATCCTTGGTACCGGATCATGAATAGACATTATTAGAGAGGAAAATGCAGATCAGGAACATTAATTTCTAAAATATGGTACAACTCATTATTTTGTCAGACCCAGGATACAAAATGAACATCATGCCATTAAATATGCTATGACAGCAAAAACAGACTCTTCCCGCAAGAGTTTCTTACTCATAAGATGATGACCTAAAGAAGGCAAGAGTTTCTTACTCATAAGATGATGACCTAAAGAAGGACAATATTACGAGCAACAATCAATCAGAATTTGATTTAGAAACCTACTGACAACTACATGCACTGTCATAAACTAGATACAAGTCGAAACTAATAAAAGCTAGATATTTTAGAGTCCTGCTGAGAAACTCTGGTTGGGAAACCACCAGCATCACAGAGAGACCCACCAATGGTCGTTATGGAGTTCAACCCCTTATTTGCCTTCTAACTCCCATTTTTAACTCAAAAAATAATTTATTTTGGATGATCGATACCTCACTGCTTAAGTAAGAATGCCCTTTCCAAGCATTCCTATTGGTTGTATAATACTAAATTATATTGAGAGAAGGCCAGTTACAAGGGCAAAATGCAGCAGAGATGGAGAAATTTGTCAAATCACCCCTTTCCAATGCAACCAAACCAAAAAGAAAAACAGAAAAGGTTCTTTATTGATGACATTTGATTTAAACGGAACACAAACCATATACTATTCAAAAAGCAAACAATTTGCCAGACAGCAAATAAATACTCCATGGAGTAAAATGACAAGAAAATGAAGAGACAAGAAAGTAACTCAACAAAATGAAATTGACTTACAGCTGTCAGCGCTGCTTCAGCACCTTTATTTCCAGACTTACCAGCAGCTCGATTGAGAGCCTGCATTTATCATAATGTAACTTTAAGAAATGGGGTACCAATGGGAAAAATTGTAGAATACTGGTAAAGATCAGGGCAACAATTTCCGTCAGCATAGAAATTTGACCAAAAATTACCCACAGGAAGATTATCATATTCAGCAACATGACAATTATATGATGAACTCTTTTATGATTTTCAATGCAATAACTCCCATGAAAAAGAGTATAGGAGATCAGAAAGCTCAACCATGAGTTTACATTGAGTTGTATTAAGCAAAATAGAAATTTCATGAATTTACCTGCTCCATGTCATCACAGGTCAAAACACCAAATATGCATGGAACACCTGGAATTCATTCAAAGGAAAATTAAATATTTCACCATTAAGGCACTGTAAATGTTTTGAGACTGCATTCCACGGACAGAATTGTTTGTATTTGAAACACAAAAATGAAGTTATAAGTGTGCACACAACAACGCAAGTTGATGATTCCTAAACGCCTCAAGTACCAGTTATGAGGTATGTATCCGTAAGTTCCTACGCTAAACATTTTTCTCATCTTCTGACATTTGAGAATATAAGATCCTCTGCTTCCGTGTCTATGAGCACAAAATGGGAAAAATAGGTACAACCACTATGCAGTGCACTTATTACAGATAAGACAATTTCAAAGTGGTTCCAAGTTGCAATAAACCATGAACATCTTTCAACAACACAAGATGAGTGCTTTTAACACAAAAACCATCTGTCAACTAGGCAAAAATTTCCATCACTGCTACCACCTATGGATATGTAGTATTACACAGTTACCAATTTTTTATTCCTTTCTTAACAAAACTTGTTTAACTAAGCTACTGGATATCTAGCTAATACAATCAAATCTACCAAGGCTCCTCTAATGACGATTTCCCCTAGGGCTGAATTCATGCTTTTAGTATTTCAAGTTAGTAAGAATTGTTTCTCCAGATCATATAGTGGTTTAGATAGAAGCCATTCCCAGTATATGAAAACATCAAGATCAAGAAAACTTGCATAGCATTTCCATTATGAAGGGCAATTTTATTATTACAGTTTGTAGGTTCACATTTATTGCTTCATTAGGTATTGAAATAAACCATACCCTGGGCTAGTAATCTATATGGAAATGTAGGCAGGAGCTGGATAATTCTCTTTCTTGGAAACCTGACCTCTTCCTCTCCCCTCCAAACTTCTCAACAAATATAAAGTAACAGCGAAGAATAAAAGACATCATATTTTACTTGCTTTACACAAACTCTATTTTCATATACATTAAAGAAAACAAAGTCACTTCTGATAATTATATAACTGAATCATCTCTCTTCTGCCCACAGGAAATTAACCTTCATGCTTGGTATCCCAAAAATCTGAGAGTCAATAAGCGGAAAAAAAACTAGGTAAATCAGGAAAATCTATTATAGAAAGTTTTTTTTCTTACACAGCATATGAGGGACAGAAATCTCATGCTGAGCAGTGTACTATAATAATGCAAACATAAAAAGTGAATTAGCAAATTTGAGAGATATAATACAGAAAGCTACCGCCAACAGTGGAAAGACATGCAAATTTTGTGTTTGACTACATTGACTAACCAGATTTAAGGCCTGCAGACAGTACTCCGGATGCAGCTGAATTAGCCACAGCATCATAATGGGAAGTATCGCCTCTAATCTACTGGCCAGAAGAGCAAGTAACAGGAAAAAAAAACACATGAACATTGATTCATGCACTAACAACTGGCATGAAATAAGGAACCAGTAGCTGGTAATGAAGTTGAATGGTACCATAATCCGATAATTAAAATGAATGAACTCAAGCCATGAAACCTCATACAAATAACTGAGGATCTAAACAACCTACAAGATGTTTTAGCAGTCATTACATATTTGTACTCTTTAAGAAAAATAAGAATCATAGAATCACTATTTTAAAGCAGAAGCATAAAGTTACAAAAGTTGAAGTAACAATTTTTTCCCGAAATAGAACAATTATCATCCAGATGCTCTCATATCCAGATTCAGGTTTTCAATTCTTCAACTGAGTAAGAAGAAACATAACCACCATTTCTCTCCTTTTAGAAACTATAAGCAACCTCTTATAGTCTAGCTTTGTCAAATGTTACTAGATGACTAGCCATCATCCAACAGCCAAGATCAAAAAAATATAAGTACAGGGGAAGAAAATAGGTCCACACATGTATGTGCGCATGAGAGAGAGACAGAGATATATATAGAGAGAGAGAGAGATAGAGAGAGAGACGGGGAGGGAGGGAGGATTTTGAGAGAGAGAGAGAGAGCATGACCTTCTCATTATGTTTTAAGAGTCCAATATCCACTTGTATCCAATTTAGAAAGTAGTAATCACACCAAAAGCCAATGCGTCCTCTTTTCATCAGCAAAATCAAAATTGTTTCTCTACTTCCAACTGAAATTTACATTTTCAATTTTTGGAATACAAGGTTCAAATGTGGAAGAAGAATTTGTTAATGATGGTTGATTTTACCAAGTTTAATGTGAAGTTAGAGCCATCATCACCATTTAAAAGGTAGGAATTCTATTACAATTAGTAAATACTAGAGAGCCCCCTACTAAATAATCTAGAAGTATATTATCAACTCAAACATAAATCAGAGCCATCATCACCATTCATTGGAAGAGCCTTAAGTATGTGATTTTCTTTATGGCAGTAATGACCGGACTTTTCCCTATTATATTTGGTGCCTTAGAAAATCTATCCCGCCCATTCTACCCTTTTTTTTTTTCTGCGGGACAGCCAATACAATCAAGAAAGGGAAGGAAACGAGTATAACTTAAGGTAATCCTGAAGCTCGCAAGAACAGTCAAAATGCAGATTAAGGGAAAACTTAGAAATCTCATTAGCAGCAATAAGAAACCAGTCCTAAGCAGATATGATTGAAACAAACGACCTGAAATTAAGTAGCATTTCTGCAAAAACTCTCCGTGCCCTTCTATAATGGAAGTTACATTAAATTTGCAATTAGTTCATATCAATTTACTACTAACAAATGTTAAAGACCATATTATATCAACTATTCCACAGAAAAAGCTTCATTTTTAAGCATTGCTAGAAGATTCCTGATCCGAACTACAGTGGCTTACATAGCTTGAAGCACCGGAATCAGACAGCTCCTTCGGCCTATGGCCTCAAACAATGGCTCAGGTCTTAAGCCAAAGACATCTTAGGAACAATAGAAAACTATTCTGTCTTAGGTATTCAACAACACTGATCACAACAATGTTTTATCAAAGTTAAATTTATGCTTGTACAATGAAAGGTGCATCTTAGGAACAATAGAAAACTATTGTGTCTTAGGTGTTCAACAACTCTGATCACAACAATGTTTTATCAAAGTTAAATTTATGCTTGCACAATGAAAGGTGCATCTTTGGCCTCATTCTGGTTGTCAGCCAAAAAACAAATGTTGGTTATTTAACTTCCACTAACATGTCCAGTAAACTGCTCCTAAAGCAATTCTAATTTTTAGTATTTGATCGAAATTTCCCAAGAAACACTATACATGGCCAAACCAATACTTGACCAAGAAGGTTTGCAGTTTACCAAGCATCAAAACATGGAAAACTTTCATTAGAGATGACTAACTTAGGTAGATGTTTGTCCTCAGATTCATCTGGACCTGAGGTGTAAAGGCAGTTATGTAGCTAATAGTGTTTCAAAAAGGCAAGGGCTGGCCGTTACTTTGAAACAGAACTGGATATTCTGAGGTAAAGGAGTTGTCAAAGAACCAGTTCTGGCAGTGAGTTTCAAAGTGATTTCCAAAGAGTTAAATGGAGAATAATAAAAAAAGACAGAGCCGTTTCAAAGAGGTTTGACACAAAGATGCAGGGATGAACCTGATTCATAAGACTCTAGAAATTACTAATAAGACAAAATGATATAACATCTGATTGCCATCTTTAGGGGAATTAAAAAAAATTATAACACCTGAAAGCCATCTTTAGGGGTGTTAGGCATGGTGTTTTATCTCAGTTGGGGCAAGCTTAAAGCACCAAGTGTAAGGCGTTAGCCCCGCAAATCTTCAAATTTCAATATTAATACATAGAAACTATGTATAATTTGTTATAAAAAAATATTACTAAATGCTTTAAATTTAAAAAATATCACAGAGAATTATAACAGATGGATAAATAAAACATACACTACAACTTGAATTACCTAATAAATAGGTGTCAAAAACACAATCCCTCCATCAAATCATTATCTATAGATCATCCAAAACTAAAAGGACAGCTGTCTATCTTTCACTTTATAAACTACTTATTTTAATTTTTTTCCACAATTGGAAAATACATACAAGGTTGACCCAAAGCACAAGAAGACCAAAATATAAAGTTGATAGAAACATTATCTTAAGCCTTAAATCACACTACATGGCATGTAAACTAATAAGTACAATGTTTTTTGTAATTAAAAAGAAAAAAAGTTCATATGTAAATCAGAAAAGTAAAGGAGTCAAAAAATGATGGTCCGGTAAAAATACCATGGATTAAGAGATTGGACTGTGCAACAAAGAGAGACCAAGTGAATTTCTAAGTTTATAATTGTAAACTGTCCCACATTACGGAAGCAAATAATGCATGTGAACCTATGCACTATGAACTACAAATTTCTGACTGTGAAGTACTCCTAACAAATATGCATTACAGCGCATATGCATCAAACTTTGGGGCACAAAAGCCATGGCTTATCACCTAAGGCATATGCCTCAACTGTCTTGGCAAACACCCTTCAATACCCAGGCCCCACCTGATTGTCCCAAGGCATTTTCATTGCTGGGCGCATTTTTATAGCATTGGCAGCTAATTCTTTATGCCATTTTTTTTTATCTATCACTTGTCAAGTTTTTTATTATTATTTTTTTTCTGTATTGTAGAACTCCTTAATAGATTGTATGCCATAGGCAAAGTAGTAGAAGACTACAGCGTCATCCATCATGTGCACATACTGTTTTTTAGTATGTGCCTCCCTATGCACAAGACTGGAAACTTTTAATTCTTTATCTACAGTAGATGGATTCACTGAAGAGTTTTTGGTATTTTGAATTGCATCTCTCTCAACATATATTTATAGGTTCAGCTAAAAATCAAGATAGTACCCCATAAATGGTCCAATAGATCAGTCCAACATTAAGCAATGATTCATCCCCCAAACAGAAAGATAGGAAAACATAGCATAAACTCTTGCAAATGTGTGCATTTGTGGTAGTTTTAATCTTCAATGCTGAAGACAACACTTTCCAATCTAACTGCATAACAAGTTTCAAATTTTATGAACAACTCAGGAAAACTAATATCCATAAGGATTCCAGCCTTCACAGCAAGTGAAGACGAGTAAAGTCTAAATGAGTATAATAATGTTTTACTGGCAGTGATAGTTCCGTGCATCATATGGAACACTAGACTGGTTCGCAGCTATGAGCAGGTTGATTTAAACATCAAGGATGTCCTCACAGGAATAACTAATAATGTAACAGTTGATCTATGATATCGGTGTAACCATTTTAGGGGCCGTTAAAGCTGAGAACACTGGATTCTAGCCAATGCCAGTTACAATTAAGCTACAAATACAAGAGTGAAACAGTAGCAATCATACTTTGTTTTGCGAAAGAGAATACCATTTAATAGCCTGATGCAACTTATAAGCAAACCAAAGAATGCTAAAAAAAATTCTCCATAACTAATGCTTCAATTGAATGGGAAAAGAGTATAAGTGGAACATAAACAACTAAATGAGGGAATCAAATCTACTGACCAAGCATTATCAAACAGGAAATAGCTGATGAGTGCTTACCATAGCTCCAATACATAAGATGGCTTGGTACTTTCTTGACTTCCCAAGTTTCTCTGCGACCAGACCAATTTCAAAACCACCCGGAACCCACACAACCTGATGCAAAATGATCATAAGGATTCATATGTAACCCATTAAGAGCAGTTAAAAGGGCATATTTGAGTGATGTACATAATACATTTGGCCAATTCATTTTCTTGCATTATTAACAAACCCCAATTGTAAACTGTGTTACTTCCTGAAAACTAAGAAAAATGGAGAGAAAATACTTTTCTTCATCTTATTTGGACTACACAATATACATATATATATACACAAGTGTAACCTAATTTAGATCCTAAAATCGTGCTAATCTAAATCAATCTACTACCTAATTAATACATGATACTATAATCATATGATACCTAATTAATACATGATACTATAATCATATCTTTCCTAATATTAGATCACATATCTTCAACACTCCCCCTCAAGCTGGAGCATAGATGTTGCTCATGCCCAGCTTGTTACAAAGGTAATCAACTCGCCATGTAGAGCCTTCGTAAAGAGATCTCCCAATTGTTCTTCAGTCCTTACAAATTCTGTAGAAATCAAGTCCTGCTGTATTTTCTCACGAACAAAATGACAATCTATTTCGATGTGTTTTGTTCGCTCATGAAATACGGGATTGGATGCAATATGAAGAGCCACTTGGTTATCACACCACAATTTTGCTGGCATTGTGATTTTGAGACCTACTTCAGTTAGAAGTTGATTTATCCACATGATTTCACATGTCGATTATGCCATAGCTTTATATTCTGACTCTGCACTCGATCGCGAGACAACATTCTGCTTCTTACTCTTCCATGAGACCAGATTTCCTCCAACAAAGACACAAAATCCAGTTGTGAATCTTCGATCTGCCTTGGATCCTGCCCAATCAGCATCTAAGAAACACTCAATCCTAGTATGACCATGATTTTTATACAGAATACCACGTCCAGGAGCTCCTTTTAAATAACACAAAATTTGTTCTACAGCTGCCCAATGATTAACAGGAGGATTAGACATATATTGACTAACAACACTAACTGAATACGCGATATCTGGACGAGTCACTGTAAGATAATTCAAATTTCCAACCAATCTTCTATACCTCCCAAGATCTTCTAACAATTCACCTTCTTTTGTGAGCTGCAAGTTAGGGATCATTGGGGTACTAGCTGGTTTAGCCTCCAATTTTCCCGTTTCAGATAGTAAGTCAAGAACATATTTTCTTTGGGACAAGAATATCCCCTTCCTACCCTTTGCTACCTCAATACCCAAAAAATACTTTAACAGTCCCAAATCCTTTGTCTGAAATTGACTATGGAGAAAAGTTTTAAGAGATGAAATACCTGCAGCATCATTCCCAGTGATAACAATATCATCCACATATACTACCAACAAAATAATACCAGCTTCAGACTGTTTGTAGAAAACAGAGTGATCAGATTTGCTTTTCTGCATCCCAAACCTTTCAACTGCTAGACTAAATTTTCCAAACCAAGCACGAGGACTTTGTTTCAGTCCATACAAGGACTTCCGAAGATGACAAACCTTCCCAGACTCCCCCTGAGCAACAAACCCTGGTGGTTGCTCCATATAAACTTCCTCTTGGAGGTCTCCATGAAGAAAGGCATTCTTGATATCTAGTTGATGCAAAGGCCAATTATGAGTGGCTGCCATAGAAATGAATAACTTGACAGATGTTAACTTAGCAACAGGAGAAAAAGTGTCAGAATAATCCTCTCCATAGATTTGAGCATAGCCTTTGGCAACAAGGCGAGCTTTTAATCGAGCAACCGATCCATCAGGATTGAATTTAACTGCAAAAATTCACTTACTCCCAATGGTCTTCTTCCCTGCAGGTAAATTTACTAGGTTCCAAGTATCATTACCATCTAGAGCATTCATCTCCTCTATCATAGCATTGCGCCATCCGGGATGGGATAGGGCTTCATGAACAGTTTTAGGAAGGGAGATAGAATCAATAGATGTAATAAAGGAACAAAAAGAGGTGGGTAGATGATTATAAGATACACACGAAGACACAGGATAAGTGCATTGACGCTTACCTTTGCGAAGAGCAATAGGAAGATCATCACTTGAAACAGGATCTAGTAACGAAGGAACTGATTCAGGGCATGCAGCAGGAGACTTTTGTCGTCGAGAATATACTTGAGTAATTGGAGGTTTAGCAGGGGAAGATCTTGAAGATGTGACAGTATAGATTAACAAATCATCATCCTCCTCCTGACATGAATGAGATGAGGATGGGGTAAAAGGTGTATTTTTAATAAAAGTAATATCAACTGACACAATGTACCTGCCAAGACTAGGACAATAACATCTATATCTTTTTTGGACACGGGAATAACTAAGAAAAATACATTTCAATGATTTGGGGTCTAATTTAGTGACTTGGGGACGAGAGTCGCGGACAAAACATGTACACCCAAAGATTTTAGATTCGATGGGAAACAAAGGGCTATTTGGAAAAAGAGTATTATAAGGAGTCCCATCATTCAAAACAGATGAAGGCAGACAATTAATTAGAAAGCAAGCTGTGGACACTGCATCAGCCTAAAAATGTTTAGGAACATGCATTTGAAATGATAAGGCTCTTGTAGTTTCAAGCAAATGTCTATTCTTTCATTCTGTGACCCCATTTTGGGATGGTGTATCCACACAAGAGTTTTGATGAATAATGCCATTTTGCACCATATAAGATTGAAAAGGTGCGAATAAATATTCTTTGGCATTGTCACTTCGCAATATTTGTACAGAACGCTTAAATTGAGTCTTAACCTCAGCACAAAAAGCACAAAAATGAGAAAACAACTCTGACCGATTTTTCATTAAATATAACCAAGTCATACGAGAATGGTCATCAACAAAAGTAACAAAATACTTGAATCCAGTTTTAGAAATGACTGGACTAGGTCCCCAGACATCTGAATGAACTAATGCAAAAGGAGCATCCGCTCGTTTATTGACTCTAGGACTCAGATTAACACGATGATGTTTGGCAAACTGACAAGACTCACAATCTAGTAGAGACAAACTCTGAAATTGTGGACAAAGTATCTTTAACAATGGGAGAGAAGGATGACCCAGCCTACAATGTGTTTCAAATGGAGTTACAATTCCAGAACAAGCTATGGACTTTGGTATCTGTGTGTCAAGAATGTAAAAACCTCCAGATTCATGCCCTTTACCAATAATCTGCTTCGTCGTAAGATTCTGAAACAAGCAATAGTCAGGAAAGAATTGAGCAGAACAATTGAGGGCACGGGTAATTTTACTCACAGAAATTAGATTAAAAGACAACTTAAGCAAACGTAAGACAGATGACAATGAGATTAATGGAGTGGGGTTAACTGAGCCTGATTCAAGAACACAAGATTTTGACCCATCAGCTAAGGTAACTGTAGGTGCAGATGTGTGTGGCTGAAAGGTGGAAAATAGACTATAATTACCTGTCATATGATCTGTGGCACCAAAATCAATTATCCATTTGGAGGACGAGAACACAAGGCATGTGTTTGGTTTACCTGACTCAGCGATGGCAGTTACGGGAGTAGATGAAGACTTTAATGATTCTTGATACTGAGAAAATTTAGCAAATTCGTCTGCAGAGATCGTAACAGACTTTTCATGGTTAATAGCATCATTGGTAGAAGCAATATGTGCGGATTGAGTTCTCTGGTTCCTGTACTGCAATTTCTTACAATCACGCTTCATATGGCCCGGCTTTTGACAATAGTAACACACAACCACTTCTGCATTCTATCCTCAAGTGTCAATTCCTTTACCACCACCTTTGTATTGCTGTTTTCCAAGACCAACAAGAGCACTGCTGGACTGAACAGACTGGGTATTCTCTGTGCGAAACACCCTACTAAACACATCTTGTAAGGATGAGATCTCAGGACTGAAAAGAATCTGAGATTTAGCAGTTTCAAATTCAGGTGAAAGACCAGCCAAAAAACTCATAATGGCCATCTGTTCCCGTAGAGTTTGTTGAACTTTCACATCAGAACTAAACGGTAACAACAGATTAAGCTCCTCATAAGTTTTCTTAAAATTCATAAAATAAGGCATGATGGACTTATCTTGTTTCTCTGCACGATAAAAGGCTTGACACACCTCATATATGCGAGAAATATTTCCTTTACCAGAATACAAAAATTCTAAATACTCCATTAACTCCTTAACAAATTCACAGTGATTAATTAAACTAATTACCTCACTGTCAATAGAATTCCGTATTTGTAGGAACAATCTAGCATCTTCCCTTAGCCATGTCTGTCTTGAACCATCTTTTGGAGGATCATCAATCAGATGATTGTCTTTATCAATGCTTCGCAGATAAAGACGAACCGTTTTGCTCCAATCAAGATAGTTAGAATTGTTGAGTTTGTGGTCCGTGATCTTAGACATCACAGGAACCACATCAAACGTAACGATAGATTTCGTTTTTGCCATGGGTTCAGAATTAACAGAATAAAAACAAAAAAGGACAGATCTGAACTCTTTAAAACAAGAGTGAACAATAGAATAGAGATGTGTCCTATACAGAACCAGATGAACCGAAAGATGACTACTGAATTTTCTGGCAGCGGACAGAGACCCTAACCTTGATGGTATGGCTCTGATACCATGAAAACTAAGAAAAATGGAGAGAAAATACTTTTCTTCATCTTATTTGGACTACACAATATACATATATATATACACAAGTGTAACCTAATTTAGATCCTAAAATCGTGCTAATCTAAATCAATCTACTACCTAATTAATACATGATATTATAATCATATGATACCTAATTAATACATGATACTATAATCATATCTTTCCTAATATTAGATCACATATCTTCAACACTTCCAATACATAAACCATTTCTTAACTTCGTTAAAAGCTCCTCCAAGATAACATGTATAATGTGGTTTGATACCATATTGAACCCAAATGTCATTTAATCATCTTGAAAAAATGAATCAGTAAGCAAACCATATCCCATAAAGCTACCAAGAAAAATGTGCTAGTACTTCTAGTAATAGGGAAAATGAAATTGTGTTGAAAAAAAATACAAGTTGATACATTTGCAAGAAAAAAACCAACATAATAAGGCATCATCAGTTTACGACCAAAATTCTAGGTTAAATATTACAATGTAAAACAAGAATGATTAGAGTTACGAAATGACAAGGCAACTGGCTTGACAGCAAATTTCATAAACAAAAAAAATACCAAGATAGGCACCAAATGAGTATGTAGATTATAACATTTAAGTGATACATGAAAAGTCCTATCAAGGGAAGCAAGATCCAAAATGCAGAAGTCAAACTGTTTAATGAAGTCACAACTAACAAGGGTGCAAGAAAAAAGGCAAGAAAACAAATACTAGCTCAAAATCACTTACATCGATATCTTCTTCTTTGACCGAGTACTTTTTGAAAGTGTCCAAAGCTCCCTCCAACAGTGGCTTTGTGACAATTTCATTGAAGCGAGCCACCACCTTTACAAACAATAGAATACAATCTCCAAAATAAAAAAATAATCAAAAAACGCTTTACAACTCAAAAGAAAAACCACATGGAAGTCAAAACAATGCCTTAGGTCATTTCTCTTTGACAAAGTCTAGTTGGATACTATACAACAAGAATCATCTATATTTTACAAGCCTGCATTCTACTAAATCTATTGCATCTTATATAGAACACCTAGTTTACAAAGTGACAACACTAATCAACAACTCCTTCAACTCCCAATATTAGATTTGCAAATAATCAGCCGAAAACCCTAATTGAAGTAAGACAAAAAACCAACTTAATGAAATAACGCTACTTCTAAGAAAATACCCATCAGAACAAATAAAATAGCTAAAATTAAAAAGAAATCTATAAAATAACTGAAAAAACAGAATTCACACAAGATATTTCAGTCACTCATAAGCTATATATCTCTTGTCATTATTTTTCTACCTCTTTTGTACTCAAATAACTTTCATTTTCCAGAAAATCCTTCCTCTGAGCATTTTATTCACATTGTTGAAAGCCAGTTAAGAACTTTTTTCCAAAAAAAATGCTTCCAAAGTTGGCCCAGGAAAGGAAAGCACATTTCCTTACAACAAAAAAAAGTTCACATAAATCGTTCAATTTGATGAATGTGGAGCTCATCTGTCAAAACCCGCCAAAAATGAGACCTTTCTTTTCCTTATTGAATTCATGGGCCGAAAAAAAAAATCGATACTATAATATTAATTGCCAAGCCAACAATTGGACAGAGGAATTTAATTGACATACTAAAACATTTGAAACAAGATTGGAATATAAAATAAAAAATGTATAGATGAGGGAAAAGGAAAATTGTAATGACGCAGACAATGCCAAAGCAGAGACCCTCAGCAATTGTGAGTGAGCCAGTCAACTGTCGAACAGCTGCAAGACTTCCCAGCAGGCCCTTCTCGTCCTCCTTCCTCTTCCACAAAATCCCAAATCTAGATTCTGTAAATTAAGTCCAAAACATAAGTATTGCATCCTACTTAATCGGGAAAAAAAAAGAAAAAAGAAAGCTAAATCAAATCAAGTCAACCTTTTGGTGGTTGAAGATGGAGAGACAATGATGTAGATGATGATTGCTGGTGTCTGAGCGGAACAGAGATGATGGGCTGATGATTATGCTTGAAGATGCCATGGGGACGATGATGAACTAAGCGGTTATTAGCAATTGAAGAAGCAGCAGCCGCCATTTTCGTTTTGATTTTGATCCTTTTTTGGCACTTCTTTTATGTTGGAGAGTGTTCTTCTCGGCTCACTAACGTATCCTTAGAACCCAACTACAAGTAGTAGCTAATTTCATGGTTTGATTTTGGGATTTATCCTAATATCAACTAGCATCCTAAAAGTTTTGAAAATCTCACTTACATCCCCTATTAGTATTATATGACTAGAAGTCCTAATTAAAGGCGTTGAAATGACATTAATGTTACCCTTTCATTTCAAGTAGCAAAAGACTGGAGAAAGGTCAAAAAATTCCTACATTCTAAAATATCTAAAAACCAAATAACAAGAATGCCATTGAAAATATTTTTATCCTTCTTTGTTGCAAAAATCTTTACTTTTAATTTTTGTCTATGCTACAAACGATCTTCTACAATTTCCTCCCTACTGCAACCAATCTGATGAAATTTTAGTCATTTTTTTAATAACATTAAAGTAGCTTAAAATGCTACCCTTGCACACAAAGGTGTTCTCTGTCTATGAAATGATAAAATTTGTTACTTATTACACTTATACCTTCTCATATTCTGAGTTTAGTGTTCCACCTTATTTGTCTTTTTCTTTATATTTCAAAATTCATAAATCAAATTGCACAAGGATAAAAGTAGAAAGATAATATAATCTCTCTCCTCCAATGCTTTTTTTAATATTACTTTTACACATAAGGGGTGACAATGTTACCCAAATTGTTATTTTGAGAAAACTATGTGAGATTTCTAAAACATTAGGGGTGCTGGAGGATATTATTAGGATAAATCTTAGGGAAAGTTTTTGAAATTAACCCTTTTACAAATATATAATCATTTTGGAGAAGCTTCCAATCCAATCAAAAATGCATCTCACACTTTGCTCGAAGCAAAATAGTTAAATAAAATAAAATAATTAGTGAAGAAGAGCCTCTAATTGACCAACCAACTACTCCTAGATTAGTTTGCCACCAAGGAGAGAGTTAAAACTCTACTTCGGTGTAGACCTACAATTTTATTTAGGATTTTCTGAAAATTTTACCAGCAGGTACATAGGTACCTGTCTAATCCGGTGGCTGTTCAGTCTTCTCCAGATCCCCCTTTGCGCCCTTGGATCCACCCTTTATTCTTGTGTAGAGTAGGAGTAGGTGTAGAATAGAAATTATGATATCTAAAAAAAAACCAATCAATTTATCTGATTGACGTAATGATGGAATGGCTATTCAGTTCGAGTTAACTAAAATAACCGGACAGTAATTCACTAGGCCAAAAAAAAGTCTGGTTGGGCAATAACTCAAAAAAATTAATCTTCTTGTGCTGTTTTGTGTACTTTTTTGTCATTCTTTCTACTTTTAATATTATTTAATCATTGTTTATTAATATATGTAGTGTACTTTTTTGTCATTCTTTCTACTTTTAATATTATTTAATCATTGTTTATTAATATATGTATGGCATCATCTGATTTAAACACTATTAGTTAAACTTAAAACTTTTAAAATATAAAGGAATATATGTATGGCATCATCTGATTTAACTTTTAAAATATAGGGGAATAATTCATTGTTGATGTACCAAGTGGAATTAGGGATCCTACCAAAAAAAATAACAAGGAAAATTCCATCTTCCCTGTCTGGTTTGGAAAAAATTACTAGAATGCCCTAACTTGTAAAATTAATTAAAAAGAATCAATTATAAACTTACAAAAAAAATTTAAAACTCTTACTAAGCAATAATTGTGACCTGACATCCATAGACTTTACTATCCCCACCCCAATATATATTGGCGTCCACAAAGTGTAGGCAGACAGGATTTGCGACTTTACCGTATAATTTAAAAGCAAAAAAAAAGCCAAATATAGTTTTTAAAAAAATGTATTCTGGAAAAAACTAAATACAATTTTAAAATTTAGAAAATTAGATAAGAAAAACAAAAATCAAACAATGACGTTGACCCTAACTTACGATTTCGTTAGGAGTTGAAACTTTGAGTCCAAAAATTGTTCCCCCTTCTTGTTCACTTTGTAATGAAAGGACCTTTAGGAGATTGATTAAATATATTCAGACCATATTGAGGTGATGCTGGAAGTTGTTCAGAAGTCAGCTTCACAGTTGGTGTCTGAATTTTTTATGCAGAGGTTTATGGATTGAATGTATTGGAATGAATAGAAACTGGACCTTGGTAAGTCATGTCCATTGAAATGCCATTTCTTCCACTTGAGTTCTTTATGTGCCTTTGATGCTCAGAGTGCAGCAGATTAGGCAATTTGATTTATTGCAACTTTTAATTTCCATTTTTATGGTCAATTATCAGGTCAATGCAATGTTTATAACTCCGGTTCCATCTGTTTAATCAGTTGAAGGCTTTTGTCTGGTGTCTAACAATCTGAAGTTCTAGAATCCTCCTACCACCAATGTATCATTGATGGTTTGTTAAATAGACTCTCTATTGCCTGTGAAGCTGATTTAAGTTGAGTGAATGTCTTATTATCTTCAATTTATAGGGCATGTGTAATTGAGGCTTGGTAGGTGTCGTGAGATCGTTACCTGATTCATTGCTGGAACAATATGAAGAGGAAATTGACACGTTCTATTGGCCTCTTGAGAAAAGAAATAAGAAAATTCCTTACTCTGCATCTGATTATTGTCCATGTAAGAGAATATTGAAATAATCATGATAGAAATTGAATTAAGCTTCAGTTTGAATAGAAACTTTTAAATAAATGGTCACCTTTAATTGTTTTGGGCTTTTTTTTTATTGGGGGGGATCAAATTTGGCATTGGAGATCATGTTTGCAACTACTATAATAAATTATATATCCAAGGATCTCCTATACACAAAACTGTTTGTGGAAATAGATTGGAACTTGATACTGATTTAGTTAATTTGGCATTGCTGTTTTTCCTGTTTTCAACTGTACCATCTGGACAGCATGGATTTTTGGTGGATGAAGACAAGACCTCTGTTTATCTCATCCTTTTCTAATTAGTATCTTTATGCAGAAGTGTTGCGGTTATAAAATCAGATAAGGACACTAGATATGCATTGGATTCAATTGTTACTCATGATGGAGAAAAACTGCCATGCTGGCCATTGGCAAATCTTTCATCATTCAGACAAAAGCTTGGTAGTGAGGCATATGATAAGGTATGCCCTGTTAAAATTGACCTTGTACTTGAGAAGTATTGCTGCATCTTGGTCTGGTTTCAACTGCCTGGGCATGCATATGATATTTGGTTCGCCATATACTATTTTGCTAGAATGCTAGATGGCGACATTTTGTTTGGGTCAACCAAGATGGAAACTATACATTTTACGAGGAACATAGAACTCTTCATAATTTTGTATCGGACCATTATGACAATCTTATTTTGCAGTGCACCAGTATCCTTAGTAGTTGCTATTACCATGATTACAGCTAGAAGTTATTGGTGTAGATGAGGCACAATTTTTTGAAGCCCTTTATGATTTCTGTCGTGAAGCTGCTGACCACGATGGAAAGACTCTGATTGTTGCTAGATTGGATGGTGACTATCTAAGGTATTTGACAATAGGTATCTTGGGAGGAAAACATCTAGTCACAGTCTTATGAGTGACCAACTAGTATTTATAGGAGTACAAACCTAATCAACTATTTACAAGAATACCCTTACTAATATTATCTACAAGAATACTAATATTCTCTTAACACTCCCCCTCAAGTTGGAGCATATATATCATAAGCACCCAACTTGTTACAAATGTATTTCACCATAGAGCCCCCTAAACTCTTGGTAAACAAATCAGCCAATTGATCTACAGACGGTACATGAGATGTCTTGATGACTCCGTCAAGCAATTTCTCTCGAATAAAGTGACAATCAATTTCAATATGTTTTGTCCTTTCATGAAACACTGGATTAGACGCAACATGGACAGTTGCCTGATTATCACACACTAAATTCATAGGCTGTTTATACTCAAATCCAATTTCAAGTAACATGCTTTTCAACCAAACCAACTCACACACAGTGTGAGCCATAGCGCGGTATTCAGATTCTGCACTTGATCTGGAGACAACTGTTTGCTTCTTACTCTTCCACGACACTAAATTACCACCAATAAACACACAATATCCTGTGATCGATCTTCGATCTGAGGCAGAACCAGCCCAATCTGTATCACTATATCCTTCAATATCAGTGTGTCCATGATTTTGACACAACAACCCTTTTCCAAGAGCACTCTTAAAATACCTGAGAATCTGTATAACAGCATCCCAATGACTAGTACGAGTAGTATCAAGAAATTGACTCACAACACTCACTGCAAACGAAATGTCAGGTCTCGTTACAGTGAGATAATTTAATTTACCCATAAGTTTTCGATATTGCTTAGAATCATCAAGTAATGCACGTTGATCTCTTGTTAATTTCACATTGGGATTCATAGGAGTATCCACAGGTCGACAACCTAACATCCCAACTTCACTCAACATATCAAATACATATTTTCTTTAACATAAATAAATCCCATATTTAGACCGAGCTACCTCAATACCCAGAAAATACTGTAGATGACCTAAATCCTTTGTCTGAAAGTTTGCCTGCAGATTGGATTTAAGTTTCTGGATCCCCACAATATCATCACCTGTAATTACAATATCATCCACATAAACAACTAATAAAATTTTACCAACATTAGAATGCCGATAAAATACAGAGTAATCTACTCCACATCTTGTCAGACCGAACTCTATGACAACACTACTAAATCGGCCAAACCAAGCCCTCGGAGACTGTTTCAATCCATATAAGGATTTTTTCAAACGACAAACTAACCGCGAATTCTCCCCCTGAACAACAAATCCAGGAGATTGTTCCATATATACCTCTTCTTCCAAATTTCCATGTAGAAATGCATTTTTCACATCCAACTGATGCAATGGCCAATTATAAATTGCTGGCAAAGAGATAAGGAGATGAACAGAGGTAATCTTTACAACAGGAGAAAAAGTTTCGAAGTAGTCGATTCCATACACCTGAGCAAATCCTTTAACTACCAGACGAGCCTTCAATCTATCAATAGAACAATTAGATTGTACTTTTATAGTGTACACCCACTTACAACCAACAATCGGCTTACCAGAGGGAAGAGGAACAAGATCCCAAGTACCATTTTTCTCCAAAGCAAGCATCTCTTCTTGCATAGCTAACCTCCAATCAGGATCATTGAGAGCATGGGTAATAGTTTTAGGAATGGATATCGAATCAAGGGAAGCAACAAAAGAAAAATATGACAGAGAGAGATGAGAATAAGAGACAAAATTAGAAATAAGATGAGAAGTACAATGTCTCTTACCTTTACATAGAGCAATAGGAAGATCTGACTCACAGGAGGGCGTCATACCTGGATCTGAAGATTGAGAGTTAATTGGTGAAGTACGTAGCATATCAGGAGCTTTCTCAACCATGGAACGACGAGAATAAACTTAAAGATTATGACGAGATAATCGAGTTGTGGAATCTGATGAACTAGATAAATCAGGTAATAAAGATGAAGGGATTGGTAAAATAGGAGAAGGAAAAGAGGAACACTGGTCTAACTCACAAACATACCTTGCTTCATAAAATAAGGAATGGATTCAAAGAAAGTAACATTAGCACAAGTGAAAAAATGATTTAAAACTGGACTGTAACATCTATATCCCTTTTGCGCTGGTGCGTATCCCAAAAAAATACACTTAATGGCACGAGGATCTAATTTATCCACCCCGAAAGCAAGTTGATGAACAAAACACACACACCCAAAAATACGAGGAGGTAGTTTAAATATAAGATCATGAGAAAAAAGAATGGAGTGAGGTAATTGGCCTCCAAGAATATTGGATGGCATGCGATTAGTTAAATAACATGCAGTTAAAACTGCATCACTCTAAAATTGTTTGGGCACATTCATGTGCAACAAAAATGTCCGAGCAACTTCAATTAAATGTTCAATTTTTCTTTCAGCAACTCTATTCTGTTGTAGAGTGTAAGGACAAGAGAACTGATGAAAAATACTGGATTTAGTCATAAAGGTATCAAAAGGAGTGAAAAAAATATTCTTTCGCATTATCACTGCGAAGTATACGTACAGGCATACCAAATTGATTCTTTATTTCTGTAATAAATGCACAAAAAATGGAATATAATTCTGAACAATTTTTCATTAAATAAAGCCATGTAACTCTGAAAAAATCATCAACAAAAATTATAAAATATTTAAAACCCAACTTTGAAGTGACTCGGTTAGAACCCCAAACATCAGAATGAACTAACAAAAAGGGTTTCGAAACCCGTTTATTGACCCTAGGAGCAAAAGAAACACGATAATGCTTTCCTAATTGACAAGGCTCACATTCTAATGAAAACAACTGACTCAAGGCAGGAACCAACTTCTTCAAATTTTGTAGGGACGGATGGCTCAAACGATAGTGAATTTCAAGAGGAGAAACCGTAGCAGGGCACGCAATCGGACCATTAGAGTTGAGAAAATAAAGACCATTATGCTCACGCCCTCCACCAATCATCCTCTTTGTTTTCAAATCCTGAATGACAGCAAAATCAGGAGAAAAAGTAATTGAACACTGTAGAAATTTGGTAAGCTTACTAACGAACATTAGATTAAAAGGCAAATTGGGTACGTAAAGAACAGAAGACAGCGGAAGAGATGGGTTAATTTCTATAGTGCCTAGTCCTTTAACTTTAGTTGTAGATCCATCAGTTAAAGTAACATGAGAGAAGGAAGTAGACTCTTGAAAATTAGAAAAATTTCTAGAGGTACCTGACATATGATCAGTAGCTCCGGAATCAATGATCCATGAGTCAAAATTTTTGGAAGTGGAGAGACAAGTCATAGCATTACCTTTTTGTCCTAAAGAAGCAGAGAAAAGAGATGCGTGATTTACAATTTGGTACTGCAGAAATTTGACATAATCTTCCTCGAATATGGTAAAAGTCTTTTGGGACCCTTGTGCTGAAGAACTCGATTCAGTTTGGTCAATGGTAACCGCATTAGCAAACCGAGATGGTTTTCCATTTAAATCCCAACAAGTATCACGAGTGTGATTCGTCAAACCACAATGAGTGCAATCATGGGTGCCTCGACCTCCATGACCCCCACGACCTCCTCTACTTCTTCTTTCACGAGAGCCACATCCAAAGTTAAGTTGCTCTATCCAACTATTGTTAGCAACTAAAGCAGATTTGTCATTAATTAGAGCACCATCACCCTGTGCATTGTCCTTAGATGCAGAACGTAAGACCCGAACATACGCCTCTGCAAAGGATGGTAATTGTTTACCTGCTAAAATTTGAGATTTGATTGGTTCAAATTCTGGCTTGAGACCGGCCAAGAATTTGAGCACAAGCATTTGTTCTCTTTGCCTCTGCATAACTGTAATATCACTTGAGAGAGGCATTATGGCATTTAATTCTTCTGAAACTTGCTTAAGATCAGCAAAGTATTCTGTTACTGTCTTGTTATCTTGTTGCAACTAAAAATATTCCAAAGAAACATCATTCATCCGTGAAAAATTACTGTAGTATAATAACTGGACATAATCCCAAACTTCTTTTGTTGTCTCACAATGAGAACACATATAAGTAATTTGTGGCTCCATAGAATTCTATATTGCTCCAAGAATTTGGGCATCCTCTTGAATCCACATTAGTTTCTTGTTGTCCTCCGTAGGAGAGTCATCTATGAGATATCATTGCTTTCCTAAGTCTGTCAGATAAATCTTAACGGCTTTTGATCACTGTTGATAATTAGTGTCATTCAACTTCCAATTTGTGATTTGAGGCATCACCATTGGCATAATATTAGTAGACGTCACAAAACCTTTTGATAGACTTTCAGCCATAGCGAATAGCACTCCAAACCAAACGAAGGGTCAAAACTCAAGATGAATAGCACGTGAACAGTGCCGTGAACAGTGAACAGTGTCGCGTGAACAGTCACGATGAACAGTATCGTGTGAACAGTCGCGATGACCAAAACTTTTGCTAGATGTTTAACCCTAACCCTAGGACTTTTGCTCTGATACCATGACAATAGGTATCTTGGGAGGAAAATATCTAGTCACAGTATTATGAGTGACCAACTAGTATTTATAGGAGTATAAACCTAATCAACTATTTACAAGAATACCCTTACTAATATTATCTACAAGAATACTAATATTCTCCTAACAGTATTATTAAATTTTGCATGTGGATCCATCTAGTCGTTCCCGTATAGTTTTGGTGGATGCTTTCTTTTTCTTATGGATTCAGACATTATTTAAACACGTTGAAACTTGGTTTTCTGATGCTTGGAAGTTTCATCCTTTGCTGAACTCCCCTCTTTTGTTGTTCATGAGAAGTTTTGGGTCTGTGCTTCAAGTTATACCCCTTGCGGACTCTGTAACCAAGTTAAATGCACAGTGTGAGCTCTGTGGTAGACAAGCTTTCTTTACATTGAGAAAGACATAGGATACTGACACAGAACTAATCGCTGGGCATGAAGTGTACATGCCCGTGTGTCAAAAACATTATGTGAGCGGACAAGTGGTCAAGAAGCTGCAAAGATAGTGTTAGAATCTCAAAAGGTTCAATGCGGTGCAGTTGTGTAGTTGTGTACAACATCGTAGGAAATCTGGCTTCTCATATCTCAGGCCAGAAATGTGGCATTTGCTTGTGGTGTCTAATTGTAGAATTGGTATACCCTTGCCTGAGTATATCAAAGCTCAGTGGTCTTACAAAGCAATAGCTAGATTTAAATAGATGATTTTTGCTCCTCAGATGTCTCTATTTTTATAGGGACATGTACCTTGTCTAAGTTACTGATGAATTGTATTAATGCATGATTTTACCTTCTCCTTTGATGTGCTATGAATGTTGAAAAGCGGAAATGAGGCTACTTGTGCTGGACAATAATCAGACTATGATTCATCCTTCTCGAGTTACTTAAATATATGCTTACCTAAAAATGATTACATATTTTTATTTCTGAATTTCGATGTCTTGTTACTTTATAATGACTTGTCCTATATTATGCTAATTCTTGTTTATGTTCTATTTTTTCCTTTTTCAGTGAGTAACAAAGAATCTACAATTAATGTGTAGACAAATTTTTTTTTAACTTATTATATTTATTGAAATAAAATAAATTGGTATTGGTTTACTTAAATTAAATATTGTAAAATCCCCTAATATTTTGGTCTACAAATGGGACCAATTTTATGTGGTTCTAAAATTAGATTAAAGATCCAAAGCTGTTGTCTTTTGTTTTCACTTTTTATTCAAAAGATAACAAATTTTTATGGTTCTAATTTGATTCTGGACATCACAAAAATGTCAACTTTAATTCGTAATATTCAGGGAACCTTTCTTTCCTCCATTTTGGTATTCTTGTCCAACTATTTCATCTTGGTTCACCTGTACTTGTGTCTTCTCTTGGATGTTAAAAAAAAAAAAAAACAAGCATTTGGATACTAGAACAGCACTAGGATTGTTGGATGGCATTGCCTAAGCATATAATGTGAGCAAACTTTCTTAAATTTGATTTCTTATGCTTCTGCAACATTGCAAATGCTTAAGAAATGAAACTAGCTGATTGTATCTACTTTTGTGATCAAGAAACCTTTGATCACGAAACAACTTTGCCTCCCAAGTGATAATTCACAATATGAAGAAGTGATATCCATATTTGATAGTGTCTTCTAGTCCATTTTTTCTCACATGCAACTTTGCATTTTGGTTTCAGACTTGTGTAGTTTGATTATTAAGATGTCTGCCAATTCTTATTGAATCTACTTGATGAACAAAATGATCTTAGCCCACTCTTCTTTTTTTTTAAATTTTATTTTGGGTTGAAACCACCAACCTTTGGGGCCACCACCAATGCATTAAGGCTTGGTGGGGGGGTGGCAAGGATTCACATCTTGTCTCTCACCAATTTGCCACAATTAAATGTGGCATTGTTTAAAAATTCCAAACGGGTGCGTGGTGCTCCCGTCTGGTCCGGTGGTGGTTCAGTCTCCTCCGGATTACCACAGCACCTCTTCAAACCCTCCCACTCCCCATAGTATAGGAAGCTATCATATCGACAATTTTTTTTTTATTTTGGTTGTATTTCTTTTCATATTTTCTTCAAAGCTGCTTGTGTTCTTTTTTTTTTTTTTTTTTTTTAAACCTCCATTATCAAGATGGAGATAGGCCTTCATTGGAGTTGCTTGGACCTTTTGAACTAAATTCTAGACTTCTACTCGAGCTATCTATTTTATTTTTGTTGGTTTTAATATTTGTACGTGTAATTCGGTTAATTTTTTTGTTGGTTGTGATTGTAGTATTATTTGGGATTTCAATTTGATCTGCAGTGGTTCTAATATTTGTGACAAAGTGCTCCTGTTATAATAATGTTCCTTTTTCTAAAATATTAAGGAATTAAGATGATTTTATTTTTCTCGAGTTTGTTGGAAAGTCCTAGTTTTAGTGTGTGTATGTGTGATACATATTTTGAGTATACAAAAAATAGCAGGACATGCGGTGAGTGTATTTATACAAATTTTGAGTATGTAAAAGGCTACTGAAAAGTCGAGAACAAATTTTTAAAAAAGGTTAGATCTATTGAGCAAAAAAAAAACGAATTATAAAATAGGATTTATCTGTATTAATTCCAGCCAAATATTCACTGAATTCTTGTACAAAAAGGTAAAGCACTTTCGTAATTCTTTCTCTTTTAACGCATAGATCCAGGGATAAAAGTAGATAGCAAATCCACTTGCAGTATTTCGCAATTATTCCAACGGCTAATACCAACTGTGCAAACTCTAGAGTATGCTCATATTGACTCTGGTGATGGTAAACAAGTTGTAGTCTCGTGAGTTTTGAAGGTGGCCCAATCGAGCGTAACACTTAGGCCCGTTTGGAACCTAAGTTTTTTGAAAATTTGTCTAAATTTTTACTATAATGCACTGTAGAAGTTTTTGGAAAATTTTTTTAAGATAAAAAACTTTTTTTCCTTTTCTTTTTTTCTTTTTTTTTCTCTTTCTCTTTCTTTTTCTTTCTTTCCTCTCTTCTTCTTCTTTTTCTTCCTTCCTCGTCCCCCTTTCCTCCCCCGTCACCTCTGCTCCAACATTGAAGAATCATCTGATGGTCCCAATTTTTTTTTCCTTTTCTCTTTCTTTTTCTTTTTCTCTTTCTTTTTCTTTTTTTTTTCTTTCCTTTTTCTTTTCTTTCCTCTATTCTTCTTCTTCCTTCCTCTTCCCCCTTCCCTACCCCGCCACCTCTGCTTTGCCTCCAGCTTTGAATAACCAATAGCCTCTGCCTCAAGCCAATTTTTTTTCCTTTTTCTCTTCCCCTCTTCTCTCTCTCCCTCTCCCTCTCTGCTCCCCTTCACCCTCCCCCTCTCCCTCCAGAAGCCAGAGAACCAGCAGGCAGCAGCCATGGTTTTCTTTTTCTTTTTCTCTCCCCCTCTTCTCCATCTCCCTCTCCCTCTCCCCCCTTCTCCCCTTTCCTACTCTCCTCCCCTTCCCCTTCCCCCTTTGCCCAATATGGTCGCATGACCAGATCGCCGTGACTGGGGAGGGTGGCCGAGGAAGGGAGGGGGAAGAGAGGGGGAAAGGGGAGGGAAGGAGAGGGGGAGGGAGAGAAAAAAAAGAAAAATAGCATAACAGAATGGTTGCAGATCGGTCAAAGGGGGAGGGGGATGGGGAGAGGGAGAGGGAGAAAGGGAAAAAAAAAGGAGGCCGGCGCCGGAAGCAGCGGCGGAGGTGGTGGCCAGCGATGAAGGTGTGGTGGATCGGGGTGGGGGAGAAAAAAGAAGCAAAGTGGGAAGTTTTTTGTGTATTAGATATTTTGAAGTGTGTATGTTAAAAAATTTGATAAGTTTTTTAGGTTCCTGTAGCTAAAATTGTTTAAAAAACTAGTAGCTAAAAATCTTGGCCAAAAACTTGGGTTCCAAACAGGCCCTAATTCCGCACAATACTTAATTTTTTGTACTCTTTTGCATAGTTGGACCCATAACACTATTTGATGGGAGACTCATCCTGCGCAGAGATTATACGAGATTTACTCTAATACCAACTATAATGCCCTAAATCTATGGATTGATTCAAATAACTTTAGAGCGAAATTGTGAATTTAAAATGATTAATCAAAATTATTAAGTAACCGATGGGTATAGTTTATACACATACGTTTACTTAGGATCACTGCATTCTAGAGGGTGTCTAATTTAGTACTTAGCATCATACAATAGTTAACTCTTTGCGTTCTGATGCCACTTGTAATGCTTCAAGTTCATAATACTTAGAGTGGAACTATGAGGTCAAAATAATTGATCCGTATTATTTGATAATCCATGAGCCCAAACTAATGTACCCATCCTTTCCTTCTGCTTATTGGTTGACTGGCAAGACTGGCTAATTAGTCCAACCAAGTGGCGAACCTTTTATGTTGATTATAAGTCAAAAACACTTGTGATTTATCTGGAAAGTTTTTCCGCATGTATCTTACCATTGACTATATCAAGGTTAAAATCCAACCAATCTTATGAATTGCTCTCCACCTTAAGATTCAAGTAATACATTTCTTGCCATTCATTTTAGGGGAAACTAAACAGTGCATTCACATCATGACCAAAAGTGTACAAATTTATTTGCAACGGATCTTCTGTCTCACACCCTGTGCTACTTTCTGTCCCACTTTTTATTATATTGCTATTTCTTCTACATAAACATTATGTTTTAATTCTTTTTTGTTTTCTTAAGATTCAATAACTATAAATTGAGTAAAAAATAAATACAACAGCTTCAAAAAAACAATATATAATAGAAAATTAAAAAATATAGCAGAAAATTCATAAAAAATCTCATTTTTTATGCATTTTGATTTTTTGAGTTTGTTAAATTTTGTTTTTTACTCAATTAATAGTTATTGGATCTTAAGGAAACAAAAAAGAATTAAAACATGATGTGTATATAGGAAAAATAGCAATATAATAAAAAATATGACAGAAAGTGGCACAGAGTGTGGGACAGAAGATCCATTGCGCAATTTAGAAGCTGAGTGAGTGATTTGACAATAGTAATAGTATAATGGTCAAACTTATAATATACAAATAGTAGAAATAGGTTATTTGCCCTTCACTTGGAGTAGGTTGTCTTGTAAGTACAATAATTAGTTCTGCATATGTCTTCAACTTTCATTGCATCACATAATTTCTAGTTGAATCCATGCAATAAGTTGGCCAAGTTATATTTAACAAACTTCAATCCAAGGGTGTCGCCAGGGAATCTCTTTCAAACTTGTGCTGTAAGCATTTTTCTTTGTAGTGGAAGAGGTGTTAAAGAACATGAACTGAAGAGGTGAAACCAATTTAACCCTTCATAGATAAACTACGAATATAAAAAATTATACTTTTCCTTCATGACACTAACAAAGATGGATGGACAGTTGTATTTCAGCATTCATAGTAAGTCAAAACCTTGGATGAGTAGTTTTGAGAAATCGTCCTCTTCCACCTATCTCTCCCTACAAGAGTAAATTTCCAAAAAAAGTGTGACAATTAAAAGAAATTTTTAAAGGATGATAATCTTCAAATTTCTTCTAAAAAAGTGAAAAAATATATTTACTCAAAAGTTGAGTTCACAAAGTGCTTCTTTTGAAATTTATAGGCACGTATTCCTCAAAAAATGGATTTAGTAAATACATTTGGTAAATAATATATTCTTTTTATTTCAGAATTGTAAAGAACGTATTCACTTAATATATTGTTTTGAAAATCTCAATATTTGAAAACATTTTCTAAATACTACCACCATTTTAATTTACTCCTGCTTATAACTCATTCAATTCTTCAATTGCTTGTCAACTAGAAGAGGCTACTTGAGAATTTTGTTTATTGCCCATTCTATCGCAGTAGCTGAGACATCAATACCACTGGCTAGTAAGACCTGGCAGATAGATCTTGGTAAAGCATAACATCTAAAGCAAATGGAGACATTAATCAAGAAGAAACATGGGAAAGCAAGTTGGGTATAATCAAAAGCAAGACATTTAGTTCTAAAAAAAAAAAAGATTGTTTTCCCTTCAAATCTAAAGTTTTCATGGTTATTAGCTTGGTAGGGTCAATGTGATGCCCCCTTGTTCGACTCTCAAGCCATCATCTTTTCCTTCATTTCCATAAGAGTTGAAGTCTCTTTAAAAAAGAAAAAAGAATCACTAAATCTATATGAAATGGTTTTAGGGTGTAATTACTACTGTAGCACTTTGATTGAGAATATTATAGTTTATCCGTTTAAGATTGATTTTTTTTAGAATTACTCTCAATACAGTTTCCAGTTACCTTACTATCGTACATAATTCACATTTCAAAAAAGTACTATAACATTATTTTTCTACAAAAACTCCCAAAATTTTCTTAAAATAATGCAATCCAAATGGACTCTTAATTTGTAAAGAGCTCTCACTTTCATATAATACACTATAAAGTTGGCAGGACTTGCAAGTTCCTAATTATCTTCTTACATTTCAATTAACTAAGAGATATGATACAAATATTTCAAAACTGACTATTTAAAATAAGATGAATGTTGCCAAATATGAATGACACTCTACATTTTTTATAGTAGCATTCCTACTATCTATTTTGCATAATAAATGACTATATATTAAAGAAGATAGCTGGAGAACTATTATACAAAAATAGAGTACTATTAACAATTACCTTAATATTTTGTTAGTATACCGATTTTTTTTTTATATTAGTAGGTTTGGATGGACGGCAAATATGCAAAAGGAGAAATTTAAATTTGAATGTATGTTATATGTCATGCATCCTAACCTATTAATTTCTCCACATACAAAAGAGATGGAAGGGAAATAAAATAAATAAATAAATAAGAAAAAAGATGGAAGGGAAATATAAAACAAACAAATAAAAAATAAAAATATCCGACTTTTTTTACTACAAATATCAATATAGATTTTTAAACTAAATCTTTAATGGTATTCTCTTGTTCTTATTTATCTATTTTTATTTCAACTTCTTCTTTTTCATGTTTAAAGGGAAAAAAAAGAAGTAATGAAAGGATCAATTTGTTAATTTATTAGTCTGATTTTGACTTTTGACTATTAATTATTAGTTTCAATAGAAAAATTAATAGTGATATTTTAACTCAAACCATGAGGAGGTTATATATATGTGTGTGTGGTAAAACACCAAATCATAGGGGGGGCAAAAATTAATTTACCCAATGGCAAAGGGCTATTTTATCTTTGAAAGAAACTTAAAAACTCATGGGTGATTTCCATCTTCACTTGTATTTAATCTCTATGTCATCTGATTGGTTGTCATCGAGTTCCACACCAACAATTTGCCGGTTGCATCTACCTATTGATTTGCATTTTAACAGGTAATTTCCTTTTCTTTTAATTTTTCACAACTTACCTTCTTTTTAGTTTAACCTAAGTGTCTTTTTTCATTGGATTTCTGCATTGGTAGACAATCACCAATTTTGCGCTGGAGGAAAAACTGCATTCTTAATACTCTTATAAGATAAAACATTCCAAAATCTTATAAAAGCAACTCAATTGATTTTCCTTTATTGAAGATACTTTTTTTTTGGATTAATTATCTTTACTCAATATGTTTTTTGACATTTCATTTAAAATGAAATTACATTATGGTTATAATTGATATATAATTGAACTACATTTTTAGTATCGCCATCGTACACTCCTGGTAGTAAGCATATGGATGAGAAAGTGACCGAGTAATAGATTAAGAAGATGCACTCCAAGAACTAGAACCACAACACTTATATTGACCATTACATTTTCCAGCCAGCAAAGAAGCTCTATATGACCACATTTTGATCGATATTATAGATGAAGTAAGGCATGAAACACAAGTGACTATTGGATACTTGACACCTATATGTATTGCTATTGTAAGTGCATTTCTTGCCTTTTATGTGTTAAACTTTCTAGTTTTGTACTAACAAATTGTAAACATTTATTTGATAGTTACTATATTTGCCGTGTTTGGCCTTCTGTTGGACTTTCTAGGGGTTCTTGCCTTAGGGTCATTTAGGAACTAAACTATTGTGATTCTACTTTATCAGATAAGGCAAATTAATGGAATTATCAAAATTTCAATTAAAAATTGATGAGATAAGTAGTATACAAATGGGACCTGTGTTTCTGAGAAAGAGTTGAAATCTTTTTAATATGTTGAATTATCATTTAGAATTTGCCGAATTTTCTCTTCTTCAAGCTTTTCTATCACCATTTAAAAATTGGAAAATGTTGTCTTCAGCATATGAAAATTAAACCTCCCACAGATGCACACATTTGCAAGAGTTTATGCTATGTTTTTCTATCTTTCTATTTGGGGGATGAATCATTGCTAATGTTGGACTGATCTACTGGACCATATATGGGGTACTATCTTGATTTTTAGCTGAACCTATAAATATATGTTGAGAGAGATGTAATTCATAATATAAAAAACTCTTCAGTGAATCCATCTACTGTAGATAAATAATTAAAAGTTTCTAGTCTGGTGCATAGGGAGAGACGTACTAAAAAATAGTATGTGCACATGATGGATGGCGTTGTATCTTCTACTACTTTTATCAAGGAGTTTTACAATACAGAAAATAAGTAAAAGGAAAAAAGTAATCTTGACAAGTGAAAGATAAAACAAAAATGGCGTAAAGAATTGGCTACCAATGTTTTAAAAAATGCGCCCGGCAACGAAAATGGCTTGGGACAGTCAGGTGGGGCATGGGTATTGAAAGGTATTTGATGCATATGCACATTTGTTAGGAGCACTTCACTGTCAGAAGTTTGCAGTTCATAGTGCATATGTTCACACGCATTATTTGCTTCTGTAATGTGGGACCCTTTTCAATTATAAACTTAGAAATTCACTTGGTCTCTCATTGTTGCACAGTTCGATCACTTAACCCATGGTATTTTTACTGGACCATCATTTTTTCACTCCTTGACATTCCTGATGTATGTATGAACATTTTTTTCTTTTTAATTACAAAAAAGGAATTATACTTATTAGTATAATATGCCATGTAGTGTGATTTAAGGCTGAAGGTAATGTTTCTGTCAACTTTATATTTTGGTCCTCTTGTGCTTTGGGTCAACCTTGTATGTATTTCCCAATTGTGGAAATGGATTAAAATAAGTATAGTTTATAAAGTGAAAGATAGGCAGTTGTCCTTTTAGTTTTGGATGATCTATAGATAATGATCTGATGGAGGAATTGTGTTTCTGACACCAAGTTATTCAGTAATTCACGTTGTAGTGTATGTTTTATTTATCCATCTGTTATAATTCTCTGTGATATTTTTTAAATTTAAAGCACTTAGTAATATTTTTTGTAGCAATATACATAGTTTCTATGTATTAATATTCAAATTTCAAGATTTGCGAAGCTAATGCCCTACAGCTCGGTGCTTTAACCTTTCGCCAACTGAGATAAAACACCATGCCTAACCATGGTTCCCATCTTGGTCGAGTCCGCAATGACTTGGCCGAGACATAATCGGAATATTAGAGATCAGTACGATACCGATTTTCGAATCGCAGATTTAGCTATAGACGAGATGATTTACAATAACTCGGCCGATATCGGACGAGTTGTAATGGTTTTGATGTATATATATTGTTGAGAAATTGGTGAGTTGAACTGAGTTGTTTTGGAAATGGAACCAAAAGAATGTTTGGCTGTAAAGGGACAAAAGCTGCAGCTAACAGGGAGATGAAGAAATGAGAGAAGAGTAGTTCTATTGTGAGAGTTAATGTGGGTCGATGTGAAAGAGAAAGTGTAAAAAAAGAATAAAAAGGGAAGAGACCACCAGCCTTTGTGGTGGTTGGCAATGGTTATGAAGGAAACAAATAGAAGCAACAGCAATGGTAGTAGTACAAGGAGTGAAGTTGAGGAAGAAGAAAACAAAAGAAAAGAAAAAAAGAAATAAGTTGCTTCTCAATCTTTTTAAAATTATGAATCTGCCCCAAAAGTTCCTTAAATTATATTACAACGTAGGTATATATTTTATGATCACTTTTTCCTACTATCAATTTCATCCTTACTAACTAAATTCATCTTAAGCTCTACATTTGGTGTTTTATTTAATGCTAATTTGTTAATGATAATTGGGGTACAAGGTGCTTTTGCTACTATAATTATTACTTTTAATGCTACAAAGCCATGGCTACAGTAGCATCACTTTATCTCAATATTACTTTGTATATGTATGATAATATGAATATTCATCAAATCTAATTTGATAATTGTGCTTGTTATGTTATTTTCTATTTTTAGTAATTTTGTCAAAAATTTTGAAAATTTTTATGTGCTATAATGTGCGTATCACCCAAACTATGATCGATATGTTGTAATGAATGTGAAACAACCGTGGACCAGATCCATGATGGCGAACCATGTGCCTAACACCCCTAAAGATGGCTTTCAGGTGTTATAACATTTTTTTAATACCCGTAAAGATGGAAATTAGATGTTATATCATTTTGTCTTATTAGTAATTTCTAGAGTCTTATGAACCAGGTTCATCCCTGCGTCTTTGTGTCAAACCTGTTTGCACTGGCTCTGCCTTTTTATATTATTCTCCATTTACCTCTTTGGAAATCGCTTTCTACCTCACTGCCAGAACTAGCTCTTTGACAACTCCTTTACGTCAGAATATCCAGTTCTATTTCAAAGTAAGGGCCAGCCCTCGCTTTTTTTAAACACTGTTAACTGCATAACTGCCTTTACACCTCAGGTCCAGATGAATCTGAGGACAGATATCTACCTAAGTCAGTCATCTCTAATGAAAGTTTTCCATGCTTTGATGCTTGGTAAACTGCAAACCTTCTTGGTCAAGTATTGGTTTACCATGTATAGTGTTTCTTGGGAAATTTTTGATCAAATACTAAAAGTTAGAATTGTTTTAGGAGCATTTCACTGGACATGTTCGTGGAAGTTAAATAACCAATATTGTTTTTTGGCCGACAACCAGAATGAGGCCAAAGACGGTTACATTGTACAAGCATAAATTTGACTTTGATAAAACATTGATATGATTAGTGTTGCTGATTACCTAAGACACAATAATTTTCTATTGTTTAATAACCAACATTGTTTTTTGGCTGACAACCAGAATGAGGCCAAAGACGGTTACATTGTACAAGCATAAATTTGACTTTGATAAAACATTGATATGATTAGTGTTGCTGATTACCTAAGACAATAATTTTCTGTTGTTCCAAAGATTCTTTTGTCTTAAGACCTGAGCCATTGTTAGAGGCCCTAGGCTGAAGGAGCTGTCTGATTCCGGTGCTTCAAGCTATGTAAGCCACTGTAGTTAGTATTAGGAATCTTTTAGCAATGCCTAAAAATGAAGCTCTTTCTATGGAATAGTTGATATACTATGGTCTTAACATTTGTTAGTAGTAAATTGATATGGACTATTGGCAAATATAATGTAACTTCCATTATAGAAGGGCACGGAGAGTTTTTGCAGAAATGCTACTTTATTTCAGGTGTTTTGTTTCAAGCATATCTGCTTAGGACTGGTTTCTTATTGCTGCCAGATGAGATTTCTAAGTTTTCCCTTAATTTGCATTTTGACTGTTCTTGCAAGCTTCAGGATTACCTTGAATAACACTCTTTTCCTTCCCTTTCTTGATTGTATTGGCTGTCCCGCGGAAGCAAAGAGAAAGGGTAGGATGGGCGGGATAGATTTTCTAAGGCACCAAATATAATAGGGAAAAGTCCAGTCATTAATGCCATTAACAAAATCACATATCTAATGAAAATTCATAACAATCAGGGTGATTCTGATTTATGTTTGAGTTGGTAATATACTTCTAGATTATATAGTAGTGAACTCTCTGGTATTTACTAATTGCTGTAGAATTCCTACCTTTTTAATGACGATGATGGCTTTAACTTCGCATAAAACTTGATAAAATCAATCATCATTTTCAAATTCTTCTTCCACATTTGAACCCTGTATTCCAAAAATTGAAAATTCAGCTGGAAGTAGACAAACAATTTTGATTGTGCTGATGAAAAAAGGATGCATTGGGGTTTGGTGTGATTACTGCTTTCTAAATTGGATACTAGTGGATATTGGACTCTTAAAACATAATGAGAAGGTCATGCTCTCTCTCTCTCTCTCTCTCAAATCTGTCTCTCATACACACATATGTGTGTGGGCCTAATTTCTTCCCTTGTACTTATATTTTTTTGCTCTTGGCTGATGGATGATGGCTAGTCATCTAGTAACATTTGACAGAGCTAGACTTTAAGAAGTTGCTTATAGATTCTAAAGGAGAGAAATGGTGGTTATGTTTCTTCCTACTCATTTGAAGAATTGAAAACTTGAATATGGATTTGAGAGCATATGGATGATTATATTCAGTTTGGGGAACAAATTGTTACTTCAACTTTTGTAACTTCATGATAGTTCTTCTGCTTTAAAATAGTGATTCTATGATGCTTAATTTTCTTAAGAGTATTTTATTTTTTTTCCCCGCTTATTGACTCTCAGATTTTTGGGATACCAAGTACGAGGGTTAATTTCCTGGGGGCAGAAGAAAGATGATTCAGTTATATAATTGTCAGAAGTGACTTCGTTTTCTTTAATGTATATGAAAATGGAGTTTGTGCAAAGCAAGTAAAATACGATGTCTTTTATTCTTCCCTTTCACTTTATATTTGTTGAGAAGTTTAGATTTCCAAGAAACAGAATTATCCAGATCCCTCCTACATTTCAGTATAGATTACTAGCCCTTCAACCTGCAATAATATTATTGCCCTTCATAGTGGAAATGATACGCAAGTTTTCTTGATCTTAATGATTTAAACCACTATATGATCTGAAGAACCAATTCTTACTAACTTGAAACACTAAAAGCATGAATTCAGCCTCGGGAAAATAGTCGTTACAGGGGCTTTGGTAGATTTGATTGTATTAGCAAGATATCCAATGGCTCAGTTAAACAAGTTTTGTTAAGAAAGGAATCAGAAGATTGGTTACTTTGTATACTACTGATCCACAGGTGGTAGCTGTGATGGAAATTTTTGCCTAGTTGACAGATGGTTTTTGTGTTAAAAGGACTCATCTTTTGTTGTTGAAAGATGTTCATGGTTTATTGCGACTTAGAACCACTTTGAAATTATCTGATTCGTAATAAGTGCACGGCATAGTGATTGTACCTTTTTTTCCCACTTTTATGTTCTCAAATGTTAGAAGATGAGAAAATCGTTTAGCGTAGGAACTTCCGGGTACACACCTCATAACAGGTGCTTCAGGTGAGAAACACTACACTTCTTTTATATATTGCATTCGTTTTGGGCGTTCTAGGTGAATAAAAAAAGGTAAAAATATTCCAATTACCAAAATAAATGCAAAGATAGATTATTTCCGACAACAATAAAAGCCCAAACGAAGATATTTTACTGTTAAATGGTTCTACAGAATCAGCAGAACAAAAATTTACAGCCCCAAGACACGCACATAAATTCATATGTGCATATCAAAAAATTTAAATCTTATCTCATTCAATAAGGACTACTTGTATGTACAATTTCGCTAAAACCCCTGCAAAATAACACCAAAACCAACAACACTTTTAGGGATAGCAATTGGGCGGGCACCCACCCCATAGGGGATTAATAAATTTCAAGAGGTGTAGAGGTAAATGGGCATTACCTATTCAAAATACCAGCTCTTTATGGGTATTTACTTTCAAATATTTAATTTATGATAAATACATCAATGTTTGTAAGTAAAATTTAAAAAGTGTTACAGTAATATTCTTACAAAAAGAAACCGGTAGGTTATCTATTTAATATAAATTAAATATTTTTAAAAAAAAGAAATGGCTCATAAAGTATTAATTCTTTATGTCTTTCTTCTATTACATGAATAAAGTATCGGCTCTTTAAGAGCATTTTACTCTGAATCATTTAATTTATGTTATATATATAAATGTTTGTAACTAAAATTGAAAAAGTGTTATACTAATATTTTTACGAAAAGAAAACTGATAGATTTTGTATTTAACATAAATTAAATATGTGAAAGTAAAAAAAGATATTGCCCATAACATACTAGCTCTTTATGGATTTTTTGCATTACATGAACAAAATACTAGCTATTTATGGGCATTTTACTCTAAATCATTTAATTTATGTAAAATACATAAATGTTTGTAACTAAAGTTGAAAATGTGTTACACTAATATTTTTACAAAAGTGAAACTGGTAGATTTTGTATTTAACATAAATTAAATGTGTGAAAGTTAAAAAAGAAATTGCCCATAGCATACCGGCTCTTTACCAGTTTCCTCAATTATATAAACAAAATACTAGCTATTTTTGGACATTTTACTTTGAATCATTTAATTTATGTTAAATACATAAATATTTGTAAGTAAAATTCAAAAAATGTTACACTGATATTTTTACACAAGGAAAACTGGTAGATTTTGTATTTAACATAAATTAAATATGTGAAAGTAACGCTTAAAAGTGGTTTAATTAGTTACTTAATTTGTTGACAAGAAATAAAGTTTCTTTTGCAAAATTTGTTTATTAGGGTTTTCCAATTAATTAGGGTATAAAGATAAATTTTCACAGTCTTTTGTTAGCAATAGGCCCCAATTTCCTCCTAGGAGATGTCAATGCTATTTCTTAAACCACAGAAAAGGTGAGTGCTAATGTCAAAAACTTTAAGAGAGATTTCTGCAATTATCCCTTTATACAAATATTAGCTACTTCTACTAAAATCACTCCCCTGCTCTTCTAATGGATCTTTTTTATCCATTTAATGTTGGAAACTTTTCAAAATTTGTATGATGTACATACATGTAATTAATGTATATTCATTAATTTTTGGTACATGTATAGTATTGTGAATGATTCTAAAATGTACATTCATTTATGAATGTATTCATGTATATGTGAATTATTGAATGAAAGGATAGATTCATGTTTTGATCTAATGATCATGAGATGCATGAATTAAAGTGCATGAATGTGTACACAATACTTTGAATCTATTCATACACAATACTTTGAATCTATTCATACAAGTGTTTAATGAGATCTTTTGTTTCCCAAACAAATCTTCCTATATAAAGAGGTCAAGTAGAGAGTGGTTTGCTGCAGAAAATCACTTTCCTACTATCCTTACTCTCTCAAAAGCACTCCTTAGTTCACAAAGGGTTTGTCTTGCTTTGTGCAAGAGTTTAAGACAAACAAAACTTCATCTTATCCTAAAGGATATTTGTCCAAGGTTATTGCACTTTATATCGGACAAATAAAGCCTAAAGGAAAGTGATTTCTATCACGATTTGAAGCCAATTCTAGTCACAATATTTGCCAATTCTTTGATTTTTACCCAACAATCTTTAGGCTTTATTTCTACTCTACAATGGCTGGTACCTTGAAAGATTTGGCATCCAATATTGTCAAGCTCGAGAGGTTTGATGGAGGGAATTTCATTCGTTGGCAAAAACGTGTTCGTTTCCTTCTCACTGCACTCAAAGTGGTCTATGTTTTGACCACACCAAAACCATTGATCAATCCCGATGAAGAAACTCTTGAAGACATCCGAAACCGTCAGAAATGGGAGAACGACGATGAAATATGCCGTGGTCACATCCTCAATACCATGAGTGACAACCTGTTCGATGTCTACCATTCAATTGCTACCGCCAAGGAACTTTGGGATCGATTGGAGTCCAAGTACATGCAAGAAGATGCTACAAGTAAGAAGTTTCTTGTCTCGTCTTTTAATAATTATAAAATGGTAGATAATAAGTCTGTTATGGAGCAATTTAGTGAGATTGAAAGGCTTCTTAATCACTTCACACAACACAGTCTACACATGGATGAAGCCATTATTGTTTGCTCTATAATAGATAAGTTACCACCTTCTTGGAAAGATTTCAAAAGAGATCTCAAACATAAGAAAGAGGATATCTCTCTTGAGATTCTTGCTAAATCTCTTCGAGTAGAAGAGTAAATTCGCATGCAAGAAAAGAAGGATAGTCAAATCCTTGAAGAGAACAAAGATTCTACTTCAAAAGTGCATGTGATTGAAGAGAGGCAAACTGAAAAGTCTCAAGGAAGCAAGAAGGGCCAACAACCCAAGAATCAATCCAAGAAAAGAAAGAAGGGACAGTGCTTCTATTGCAAGAAAGAGGGACACTACAAGTCCGAGTGCAAGATTCTTCAAAACAAGAAGAAGAAGCAAGAGTCTTCCCAAAACACAAGCAAAAATCTTGTAGCAATGATATCTGAAATCAATATGATTGAAAATGATTTTGCTTGGTGGGTTGATTCTGGAGCTACGCGACACGTGTGCAACAATAGAACGTTCTTCAAGTCCATGAAACCGGTGGATGAAAGCACCGTTGTTTACATGGGAAATTCTGCTACAATTCCGGTTCAAGGCATTGGAGAAGTAGAATTAAAATTTACTTCCGGAAATATTGTAACCTTGACAAATGTGTTTTATGTACCGGAAGTTAGGAAGAACTTGGTGTCAGCTGGGCTGTTAAATAAATTTGGCTTTAGACTTGTGTTTGAGTCTGACAAATTTATTTTGTCTAAAGGTGGTATGTTTGTAGGCAAGGGTTATCTTTGCAATGGGATGTTTAAGTTGAATGTACTTGCTATTAGAAATAATAAGAGTGATATTATTTCTGCATACTTGGTTGAGTCTTCTTTTGAATTGTGGCATAATAGGATTGGTCATGTTAATTACAAAAGAATGCATGAAATGATGAGACTTGATTTGCTGCCATATTGTGATAAGATTGAAGGAAAATGCAATACATGCATGCTAACGAAAATCACAAGAAATTCGTTTCCTAAAGTTGAAAGATCATCTAAAATCTTGGATCTCATTCATAGTGATGTATGTGATTTGCATGGAACTCCTACTTTGGGTGGTAAAAAGTACTTTGTGACTTTTATTGATGATTATAGTAGATACTGTCATGTTTTCTTGTTACACTCAAAAGGTGAAGCTTTGCAAAGATTTAAGGCATACAAATCAGAAGTTGAACTTCATTGTGAATCCTTTATCAAATGTCTAAGGACAGATAGAGGTGGGGAATATTATGATATTACCTATTTTGAGTCTGTTGGGATAAAACATGAGGTGACTGCTCCTTACACACCACAACAAAATGGTGTAGCCGAAAGGAAAAATCGTGTATTGACAGAAATGGTTAATGCACTTTTGTCAAAATCTGGTTTAAGTCAAGGATTTTGGGGTGAAGCCTTGTTAACGGCTTGTCATATCCTAAATAGAGTTCCTAATAAAAGGAGTTCTATAACCCCTTATGAATTTTGGAATAAAAGGAAGCCCAACCTAAACTATTTGAAAGTTTGGGGTTGTAGAGCTGTTGTAAAACTCCCAGAATCTCAAAAAAGGAAATTGGGAGAAAGAGGTGTGGAGTGTATATTCTTAGGATATGCACAAAATAGCAAAGCATATAGATTCATGGTAATTGAACCTAATGATTCAATTTCGGTTAATACCATAATTGAGTCTAGAGATGCTATTTTTGAAGAGAATAGGTTCACCTCTATAAAAGATGTTATTCCAAAATCAAGTGAATTGACAAAAGATGGTGTATATGAAACCATTGAATTGAGAAGGAGCAAAAGAGCTAGAAAGTCAAAAGACTTCGGTTCGGACTTTTATATGTATCTAGTTGAAGGAACTAGAGATACAGTGAGCAACCAAATCTCATATTGCTTCAATATTGGGGCTGATCCCAAGACCTATGAAGAAGCAATGAACTCACAAGATGCTCCCTTTTGGAAGGAAGCTATTAATGATGAGATGGACTCAATCATGGGTAATAAAACCTGGAAATTAGTAGACTTACCACCTGGTTCAAAACCAATTGGTTGTAAGTGGATCTTCAAGAAGAAAATGAAGATCGACGGAACTATTGATAAGTTCAAGGCCAGGTTGGTTGCCAAAGGGTTCACACAAAAGTATGGTGTGGACTATTTTGACACATATTCACCAGTAGCTAGAATTGCTACAATTAGAGTGCTACTTGCTATAGCTTCTATCCAAAATCTAGTCATTCACCAAATGGATGTTAAAACAGCATTCTTGAATGGTGATTTGGATGAAGAAGTATATATGGAGCAACCCGAAGGGTTTGTGATACCTGGTCAAGAGCATAAGGTGTGTAAACTTGTCAAGTCTTTATATGGATTAAAACAAGCACCGAAACAATGGCATCAGAAATTTGACCAAGTTATTCTTGCTAGTGGGTTCAAAATAAATGAATCTGATAAATGTATTTATAGCAAGTTTGATGATGGCAAAGGTGTCATAATTTGTTTATATGTTGATGACATGTTGATTTTTGGGACTGACTTGGAACAAGTTGAAGTCACAAAAACTTTGCTTTCAAGCAAGTTTGACATGAAAGACATGGGTGAGGCAGATGTCATTCTTGGTATGAGAATCTTCAAACATGATAACAATATAATGTTGTCTCAAACACATTATATTGAAAAGATTCTTAACAAATTCAATCAAAGTGATTGTATTCCAGCCTCAACACCATTGGATCCCAAAATGAATTTTGTGAAAAATGAGGGGGATCCAAAATCTCAAATGGAATATGCCAAGATTATAGGGTGTTTAATGTATGCAATGACTTGTACTAGACCTGATATTGCATATGCAGTTGGTATATTGAGCAGATATACAAGCAACCCTAGTAGGTTACATTGGCAAGGTGTAACCAGAATTTTAAAGTATTTAAAGACCACTAAGGACTATGGTATATGTTATACCGGTTATCCTTCAGTTCTAGAAGGATTTTCAGATGCTAGTTGGATCACCAATAAAGATGATCACTCGTCGACAAGTGGTTGGATCTTTATGCTTGGTGGAGGTGCAATTTCTTGGGGTTCTAAGAAACAGACTTGTATCACCGATTCAACAATGGCAGCAGAGTTTGTAGCACTTGCTTCGGCCTGTAAAGAAGCTGAATGGCTACGTAATTTACTTTGTGATATACCATTGTGGCCAACACCTTTGTCGCCTATCTCAATTCATTGTGATAGTGCAGCTACACTTGCTAAAGCTTATAGTCAAGTGTATAATGGTAAATCAAGACATATTGGTTTGAGACATAGTTATGTCAAAGATTTGATTACAAATGGAGTCATATCAATTGACTTTGTGAGATCAAATGAAAATTTGAGTGATCCTTTGACAAAAGGGTTATCAAGAAATTTGGTGTCAAATACATCAAGGGGGATGGGTTTAAAGTCCAAAATTCTTGATCACTAATGGTGGAACCTCAATTCAACGCTAGATACAACGTCTAGTCTTGAATTCAATGAGTGAAAGTACACCATTCTAGTGGTTGGTGCACTATGTGAAGTTTAGACATCCCAATGTTGAATAGTGCATGTTATTCTCGCCAGTGCAAATGTAAGGATGAGTCATTGGACTCTTAACGAATCTTAAAAGTGCTATCTATGGTGGGGGCACTAAGATGTCGCCTATATGAATGTTGGTTTTCGGCAAACCACAAAGTTAAGGACTTTACTTTGTAAACATTCATGAAAGGATAGTGATACAAGGCCGTAAAATGTATCATTGAAGAACTTATGGTTGTGCGTTGCTCAGTGTGTGATGTGTTTATGAGGTTGGTCCAATGTCCAAGTGGTTCAAAGCTTGTCTACCATCTTGAAGGATTGATTTCAAAGAACCTTCACTAAGATAGTGGTTCAATCGAAAGACACCATTATTTATGCATATGAGTGTCAGATTACTTGGTGACCTTTTAGAAATCCATTTTCTAATTTTGAAAATGGCGGGGGATTGTTGGAAACTTTTCAAAATTTGTATGATGTACATACATGTAATTAATGTATATTCATTAATTTTTGGTACATGTATAGTATTGTGAATGATTCTAAAATGTACATTCATTTATGAATGTATTCATGTATATGTGAATTATTGAATGAAAGGATAGATTCATGTTTTGATCTAATGATCATGAGATGCATGAATTAAAGTGCATGAATGTGTACACAATACTTTGAATCTATTCATACACAATACTTTGAATCTATTCATACAAGTGTTTAATGAGATCTTTTGTTTCCCAAACAAATCTTCCTATATAAAGAGGTCAAGTAGAGAGTGGTTTGCTGCAGAAAATCACTTTCCTACTATCCTTACTCTCTCAAAAGCACTCCTTAGTTCACAAAGGGTTTGTCTTGCTTTGTGCAAGAGTTTAACACAAACAAAACTTCATCTTATCCTAAAGGATATTTGTCCAAGGTTATTGCACTTTATATCGGACAAATAAAGCCTAAAGGAAAGTGATTTCTATCACGATTTGAAGCTAATTCTAGTCACAATATTTGCCAATTCTTTGCTTTTTACCCAACATTTAACAAAACGTTAGTCTCGTAACCATCTAATAAAATATAATGGACTGTAGCATCAAAATCCAAAAAAGATTCCTCTCTTCTGATCCTCTGCAATGGAAATTGCACTTGGTTCATCAAACTTGATACAAGCTTTAACCTCTCCAGTTGGACAAAATTCATACAAGATCATTGGCTTGAAAACAGATTAATGCTACACTTTTTTCACAATGGCAGCATGGTATTTAGAGTAAGCATATATGGAAAATACAATTGTCTTATTGATTACGAGTGCACCATAGTCCTTCAGAACAATCAACATTCTAGCACGTCATTTAAAATTTATTACAACACAAATTGAAGTGAGCAAACCATTTTGCTCTTTTTACAGTGTTATTCAGTCATAAAGAAAAATTGCTGACACAATTCTCTTTTTGCATCATCCTTACATTACAAGATTTAGAATGCCTGGTAAAAAAAAATCCGTATCACATCCCATTGTATACCAACTAATATATAATATACAAACTAAACCAATTTTCTTTTACAGATGTTCCGAAGAAATATCCCATCTCATCTCCATGTAAATAGAGACGACACAATCACCTGCAAATGTGATAGAAAAACTTCGACATTTGACATCAAAGAACCATATGTTACAATTGGCTGGGCTACATTTACTGACAAACATTTTCTAGGGGAAGGAAACTTAATATTATTTACACTTCTAGACGACAATAGCTACTATATACAAATCTTTACTCCCAATATCATTGAAGAATTTAGAACTTGCTCATAAAAACCTATTCATATTCTTAGATCACATTATGTTAATTGTTAATCACAAATTTCAATAATTGGTGGCTGTCAAACTACCAAAAATAAAATTTATATTAGACCTACTACCAAAACTGAACGAGTATAGCGGTGAGTAGGGTCGTCTCCTCAAGGAACTGGTAGACTTATCACACAGATAATTGGAGAATTTTTGGAAGAGAAATAAAAGAAACAAATTAAAGATGTAAGGCCACTAACTAAACAATTGCAAGAAGTGCAATAACTAAAGAATGAAATAAACAATTAATTGACACAACCTAGTCAAGGAGATAATCTCGGCACTGGTTCACACAATTGATCATAGATACCTGAATTGTTTCACACGTTCGCAAATAAATTGGTTATAACAATTTAGCAACCGCCAAACTCTCAATCTCTCCTTAATTTTATAGTAGTTCAGAAACGCTCGTAAACTATCCTCTTGCAAATAGATAACCCCAGAGACGCTCGAAAGATTTAATCTAATTACAGCTTGATGAATTAGAGAGACCCAATTCTAGTTAACAAACACACATGCGGGTTCATTTAAACTAGATTAATTATTCCTACGACCCAAATTAGACTGCTTGCGAGGCAATGAAATTGGTACCGTTTGCCATTAATTTAAGACATACAAGTGATACGCACCCCTGTTCTAATTGGCAATATATTATTTAGACAATTGAACAACTGGCTATATTGATCCAATAAATCCAAACAATAATAGGCTGTTCAAATAAAGAATAATTAAATACTCACAAACGCAGAATTTAGAATAAACAAAACGATCTCACAATTATTCGTGCTCCGGGCCTTGATTACTCCTCAACTAGATAAACGATCTAGCCTTACCGCATAGTCATGACAACAAAGCAATTCAAAATTTTCGTGGAGTTTTTGTTGGTGATAAGTAAAAGGGTATCGCCGCCAGTCTAAGACTTGCGTTGAGAAGTAAAAGACAAAGACGAAAGATGAAAGACTGTAGTCTACTGCTGTTCTATTTAAAGTGCTTCTGCCGCACACTTGCTTTCCGACTTAGAGTTTGTTTCTCAAAAGAATTGTTTCCTTATTTCCCTCATTGAATTGTTGCCAAAAGTCTTTTCTGCAAAGGTTTCCTAATCCCACGCAGGTTCAAAAGATGTCTCCCAATAATAAAGGTAGTTCCAGGAATTGGGCCCGTGATCCGGCTTTTTCACGCAGCTCTGCATTATCTGGTATGGGCACGTCAGAGAATGCCTAGTCTTCTGGAATTTGTTCCCCTTTTGTCACTTTCAACACCACTTCCCTGCAAATAGCACAAATACCAAATATGGGCAGAACTTCAGTGTCTTGCACAATAAGTGATCAAAATTAAGACCAAATAACAGCGAATAAAATGCACAATTATATCACTATCAAATCCTCCCACACCAAGATAATGCTTGTCCTCAAGCATTTCAAAGCTTAGAGATACAATCACAGTTACACACATGTAGCAGTCCACCATGCGAGTACAAATATCTTATTCCTCTAACAATGTTATCAAATTCAGAATATTGCAAGACTTAACCCTCTCTTATAGAATGGTATATGATTACTCACCACACCGACAAGAAACACAAAGGGTCACTCTCACCACACAATAAAATGATGTTACCATATGCTTGCTAATATATCACATCGCCACCACTTAAACCAAATTTAATGCAAAAATCAAAGGGTCTTGATGCGGGTTGTAATGGGATTTAGGCATGGGTAGGATCAAACAGCTATTTTAAACTCATTATGTCCAGGAAGTACCATCGACCCACTACATGAATGCCAATTTTCTTCTTCATCCCAATGATCTTTCCAAAGCATACCCATAAATTTTTCAAAAAGTAGCAAGTGTAAGCACAACCAAGAGCTTCACCCAATCATCTCAGCAGATCACAAAAACACTTCTTTTTTTTTGTTTTTTTTCTTCTTTCTTCTTCTCTTTTTTTTTTCTTTTTTTTCTTTCTTCTTCTTTTTTTTTTGTTTTTTTCTTTCTTTCTTGGTGTGCCCCTTTTCTTCTCTTTCTCCCCCTTCTCCCTTTTGTTTTTGTTTGTTTCAAATACGCCCAACTACAAGGGGATATAGACACACACGCTAACTTCAATCGTCTATTGTCAACCCAACTCGAAATTATCATGCACTGAAATCAAGGTATTCCTTTGACACGGGTGGAAATGATATGGTGCAATTTTATCATTTATTTTATAATTAATTTCCCCTATTACCTGACCCGATGTGGATTAATTGTTGGATTCTACTCATTTTTAGTATTTTACATTTATTTCAGGGAATAGATCGAAAATACTACAACCAAGGCCAATTTGACAGTCATCGGGAAAGAATTCAAATGGAAGGTCTTCAGGGGTATTTTTGGAACAAGAAAACACAAGTCATTTTTGGTAATTCGCAGAAGACAGCATAAAAGAGGAAAAGGAACGCAGGGCTAGGTGTTCTTTTCCCTTTTGGGGGGGCTAGAGCCGCCGCACAGAGCCAGGCAGTAGCAGTAGGCAATTAGATGAAAAATTGTGCAAAGAACAATGACTACCTTTAGTTTCAGCTTTGACTTTTCTTTTGGGTACTCATTAGCTTACTTCTTGTACGTCATTGGCAATTGGGATGAATTAAATCATTCCCTGGAGCCTTTGACTTTTCCTTTCATCTTTAGTTTCTTCTCTTTTCTTTTCGGTAGGAGTAGACAAGGGATGAATTAAATCCCTTTGTTTAGTCAAGGAGCAACGGATGCTTTGGCTCATCTAAAAATTGTGAGATCGATTTAATTTTATCTCTTCCTTTTATTTATTAGTATTCGCATATTCTCTGATTACAGTGCTTATGATTGGGTAATCTATTATCAATTAGAGCATTAAATCCGTAATTATTTAATTGCTCTAAAATAGTGACAACTGGCATGATTGGGTTTGTGTCAGGGAAATACGCGGGTTAATCTAAAATAACCATGGTAGTGTGTTATTTGGTTAGAATAGGGCTCCTCTAATACGTAAGGCAATTGGGGAATTAAATCTTATGGGCGTACCTAAGATTATTTTCCAATTAGGGCAGTGATTAACGGGCGTACCTTAATCACCGACACAGTAAGGAGGGGTTGACTGTCATCGCTTGTTTGACAGTTATAACTTATTTATTAATAAATAATTGGAATTGCCTTTGCATCGATGATCAATTAGATGAACCATTGCTGAAGACCTCTAGTTATCATTAATTTGACTTTAGTAAATTGTTATTTAATTTTTAGTAGTTTCTTGGATTTTATTTGCAGTTATTTGATTGTCACATTCTACACAAAAACAATCCCCTTGTCACTGTTGTCGCGCCCCATTTTTTGATAAAAAAATAAATGGTTTGAGAAAATGTATTTTTTGATTCAATTTGTGATTGGAAAATGAATTGTTATTTAAAAGAAAAATGGGTCTAAATGGGGGTTTAAGAATGCGACGATTTGACCCAAGAAAAATAGTTCAAAAAGGGTTTTTTATATGAAAAATGGAGTCGCCACTTGGTATAGAGTTAGGGTGTACCAAGTCACCCAATAAAGTGAATTTTTTAAGGAAAAAAAGTAAGAAACCCTTTTGAACGACTCCTAGTCCACGCAAACAAAGAAAAAGGTTCGGGAGTCACATTTGACGAAGGGGAAGGCAAGGATAAAATCCAAGGCACCCCTTCGACCTAGCCAAGGCTAGTTGCGTTGATTTAATCAAATATTTTCTTGTTTTAACCAAAAAAATTATTACATTTGGATGCACTATATGAATGCAAACCCTAGACCTAGGGGTATTGGGGGAAATGTCTCTTCAAAGGTTGAATGGTGCCAATCACATTAATTGTGAAGCCCAATAATGACCCTTTGGAGAGGCCACGAATAATGCGAGTGGGATGCAAATGAATGAAATGCATGTATGCAATGTGAGGACATGAGTTTGAAAAAGTAACAAAAAACAATAAATATGTAAATGAAAATGTGCACGTGAGTGGGCAAGGTACGGTATGTGAAATGATAATATGAAGTGTATGTGTGCAAGTGATGATAAAAGTGTTCGTGTGCAAGTGAAGAAACATAAAGGTGCACGTGTGCGAAATGGGAGGAAAAATGAAAGTGTGATGAGGGTATGAAATGGTAGAGTGGATTTGAAAATGCATGAGCCTAGGGAATTCATGCATATTGGGTACGGGGAGACCTAAATCGTGACTCAATTTGCCCTTTTATAGAGGGAATACAAGCGTGCTAAGGCTTAGAAAAAGCCACACTCGTCTATATCCCATATTTAAGGGGACTCTCAAGCAAATGAACCCTATAACTAGCATGAAATGCAAAAATCCTAAAATGGAGGGAAAAGGGGCTCAAGGGGCATGCAAAATGATAAAAACTAAAAAGAATGCATGACATGTAATGAACATGCAAACATGTACTAACGAGGGGAAATCCCTAAGGGTCTAGCGTTGGACTAGCCCATTCTATGGATTCCGACTAGCGTTGGACTAGTGGAAACGTGCATTCATCCATCACATTCATTCACACTATAAAAAGCGAGTAGACATGCGAATCACTTGTAAACACGTAGCACATAACACTTAGCATGCTTGACTAGATGCAAGGGCCTAATAAAGCGATTAAACACTTAACACGTAGGCATGCAACCATTACATTTGCTAACTAAAACAAAGGGGAAAGGGGAAATGGACCAAATTACTTGCTACGCCCTATCTATTACAAGCCAAGAGGTGTACACATACCCCATTAATAAAAATCAAAAGTAAATGAAATAAATGAAAGGAAATAAGGAGAGGCTAGGAAAGCAAGTAGGCATGCAAATTTCAATTAGCACATTGGTCCACATAGGGAGAGACAAAAAGGATAAAAGAAAGTTATACCTCCCTTGTTCTTGAAGCTAGTAAAAAAGGTCCTAATTTGGGCTAAAACCATCAAACAAAGGATTAATGCACCAATTTAATGATAGAATGTAAATAAACAAACTAAACCCACCAAAATCAGCAAATCATTCCTCAATTTCAATTTCATGAGTCAAGAGTTAATTAAAGACCAAGAAATCGGAATGACCTATTCAAATCCCAAGTATAGCATTTACTAAGGACCCAAAAGCAAGCATTGTTCAAATATTCAAGTCCAAATAAATAGTTTAAGCACTTCAAAGATTCCAAAAAAATAAAGAAAGAGCCAAGCAATGATTGAGGTTGCAATGATTTTAGGACTTAATTGCAAGATACTAAAACATGCTTGGGCTTTTGTGGCACACAGAGAAATTTAGAGGGATCAAATTGATTAAATGTTCCAATTACTTAGGCCTTAGTAGAACAAAAAGGAACTTGGGGGGTCAAAATGCAAATCTTAAAAAATTATTTCATGCAAACTCATGCAAATGAACGTGAGATTGTTTGCAACAAGAAAACATTTCTGCAATCAAACTATCAACCGCAACTTGCATTCTCACAAGCAAATATCAACCTTAATGCCAAAACTTGATCAAAACCATTCAACAAAAAAAACATCCAAACATACAATGTAATTTCAACATTCAACAAGACAAACCAGAGAAGGAAAATTGCGCAAAGTGCTAGAAGGTAGCTCGGCAAAAAACTGTTTCGTTCATTTTTCAAAACTGTCTGGTAATGGTTCAAGTATTCAAAACCCAAAAGTGCAAACTCAACACCACTCACCCACTTCCCCTTTAACATCGGATTAGGCTAGTAAAAGATAAAATAGAAAGATCAAAACTAGCTTGTGTGGGTTGTTGTGGGAAGAAAAAGAAAGCAGCAAATTATGAGGATGAAAACGCAGCAAAACAAAAAAAATGCAGCAAGAGTTTCTGAAAAACAAACAAGCAGGTTGCTACATTTTCCTTCTCAAACTCAGATTTCTTAATCACAGCCTTAAGCTAAGCAAGAGACTTCATGACTTCCAACCACAACAAGCAAGAAACAATAAAGGAACTAATGCAAAAGAAAATTCTGGACAAAGCATTCATGCACAAAAAGCTAGGTAGCCTGATTGAATTCTTTCCCAGCAGATACTCAAACCCAATTCAAACATTTCAGATTCAATCATGCAAACTCATCTTCCCCTGCCCCTTTTCACACAAGACATAATAACCAACTAGAAGAAAACGAAGTATGGACAAGAAACGCAGGAAAAGCAAATGCGACAACACCTATTCTGCTGCAATTTTTCTGCTGCCATTTTGCAGCTTCAGGAAAAATCTTTCCACAACCATTCTCATGCAATCTCTTCTTGCACTTAGGCATATTCATGCAAACAACCAATAAAAGGCTTGATTGAACTGTCATCTAAATAAGATACCAGCCTGGAACCGAAATGAAAGAATAAACAAAAGACTAAAACCGTAAGACATGAAGATTCGGCCAGCTATGTACATTTTCCAGCAATGTAGTAATTTATTTATAGAGCTTTTGTCCCTAATTTTCTTCAATTTTTACTTCAACTCAACATGCAAAAGGCGATTAGCAATCTACAAACTAGTCTTAACATCCAACATAAGAATCTTAGCTAAAATTCGAAGGAAAACTAGTCAAGTGCTCAACTCCTTTCTCTCGGCCATGCTGAAAAATATTTTCCTTCCATAATTACTTCAGTTCATGGTCCAATTCACCAGCTTTTCAAGTGTTAAAAAATCAATAAGATAAACATGAAAACTAGAACAAGATGTTATAAGACATTTTACTTAGGATTATAGCCAATGATCATGGAATTTTCCAAATTAACAAGAGTGTTTCAACCTACTCTCTCTCGGCCAACAAAACAGATTTTCCAGCAAGTTATTTCGAAATTTTCAACAAGGTTTCCATCCAGAAAATTCAACATGCAATACTAGATATAGGTCATATAGGGCATACAACGGGATTTCCCAGCTTCAATCACCAAAACATCCATTAATACTCAAAAGAACCACCATCGGCTAAGCTGAAACTTTTCCAGCGGCCATGTAGTCCTCCAAACAAGAATTCCAGCAACAAAACTCAAGCTTGTCACCATAAAACTTACATGCATCACCAAATAAAGAGCAATCTATCAGGTTTGATCCAAAACCAAGTTCGAACAAACATCAAAAACACTAACCCACCAGAAATTCATCCAGTTCCTCTCGGTTGACTTGCATGCAACCAGATTTTGTTTTCCTTAAATTTTCTTGCTTTCTCACAGCTAATTAACTTCATGCAAAGCTTGATCATCCAGTTTTTAGTTAATTAACTACACAATTAAACTCAGATTATCACAAATTGGCCAATTAAGGCTGTAAATTTCCAGCTTACTCATTCAGCACTCCAATTCTTTCAAAACCAGTTTTCTTGTGACTTAATCTATCATCCAACCACATAACCACCACATGCAAGCTTATAATCAACATCATCTACCCCTAAACAACTAGTTTAGGTCCAGAAATTACCTCAGCTTGGAGTTCACACACACGGCTAGCAACAGAAATATTTTTCTTCCTCTCGACAGTCCAGAAATTGCAGCCCGCTAGCTCTCCCTCTCCCTTGCTCAAGCTTGCGACTAGGATGGAGGAAATTTGGCTCTCAATTTCTTCACTAGCTCACGGATGGAAGGAAGAATGAACAGCAAGTCTCTCTCTTCCCTCCCTAGTTTACGGACAGAAAGGAAAAGAATAAAAGGCTCGGCTCTTTCTCTCCCTCACACACTCTCGGCTCACGGCAGAAAAGAAAAATATGGAAGTGCAATGTTGTGGTGGATTGGAAATAATCTCTCGTGGGGTGTGTAGGCAGTGGAATGTCTATATTGAATTGTTTGGAGTGGAGCTCAGTCGGCACTTGGAATGGAAGGTGCTGGAATGTGAAGTGGAAGTGGAACCGGCAGAAGTGAAGTTGTGATTTTTTGATTTTTTGATTTTTTTGATTTTTTGATTTTTTTTTTTTTTCGAAACAAACAAAATTGATAATAATAAAAGAAATAACCAAAACAAAATAATTAACATTTGATGAAAAATAAACTAGAACAATAAAGTGCAATTTCCATTTCTTTTCCATTTCCTATTTTCATCGTTTTTCTCTTTTTTTTCTTTTTTTTTTTTTTCAAAATAACTTAACAAAAATAAACAAAATGCCAAAAGATTGAATTTAGAAGACATAAAACATATTTTGTGGGCAATTTTCTTTTTTTTTTCTTTCTTTTCTCTCCTCTTTTCTTTTCACTTTCTCATTTTCATTCATTTTCCAAGAGATTCTATGCTAACAGCTTAAAAATAAAAATAAAACTAGAAACTAAAACTAAAAATCGAATAAAACTAAAATGAAAAAATTAAAAATAAACAGCAAATGAAATTACACCAAAATTTGGTGTCTACAGTTTGCCCCTCTTTGTCTGAGTTTTGGAAAAACTTGAGACAAAGAAGTAGACACCAAATACTCACCTGCTTTATTCGGTGGCAAACGTCACGAACGGTGGACGTTTTAGAAATAAGGACTGACCCCTTTTGGCAAAACTTTTAAAATGGAATTGACTTAGACAGGAGATTTAAAGTGGGATTGACCCGAACGGAATTTAAAGACGGGACTGGCCCAAACAGGAACTTAAAGCGGGACTGACCCGAACAGGAATTTAAAACGGGACTGACCCGAACAGGAATTTAAAACGGGACTGACCCGAACAAGAATTTAAAACGGGACTGACCCGAACAGGAATTTTAAAACGGGACTGACCCGAACAGGAATTTAAAACGGGACTGACCCGAACAGGAATTTTAAAACGGGACTGGCCCGAACAAGGATTTAAAACGGGACTGGCCCGAACAAGAATTTAAAACGGGACTGACCCGAACAAGGATTTAAAACGGGACTGGCCCGAACGAGAATTTAAAACGGGACTGACCCGAACAGGAATTTAAAACGGGACTGACCCGAATAGGAATTTAAAACGGGACTGGCCCGAACAGGAATTTAAAACGGGACTGACCCGAACAAGGATTTAAAAACGGGACTGGCCCGAACAAGGATTTAAAACGGGACTGACCCGAACAAGAATTTAAAACGGGACTGACCCGAACAAGGAATTTAAAACGGGACTGGCCCGAACAAGAATTTAAAACGGGACTGACCCGAACAAGAATTTAAAACGGGACTGGCCCGAACAAGAATTTAAAACGGGACTGACCCGAACAAGGATTTAAAACGGGACTGGCCCGAACAAGAATTAAAAACGGGACTTCACTGGGGAAATTTAAACAATGAATTGAGTTTTTTTTTTTTTTTTTTTTTTTTTTTTTTTTTACCTGAGAATAGTTCAACTTTTGTACCAAGAGGGAAATTTGGATTTCTGTGACCGAAACGATAGCTGATGCTGTTTCTTATGATCGAGTCTTGCAAATAACATCGATCCTTGTTTACTGAGAAGCTTTGTCTGACATCGGTTTAGGTGCCAAAAAGAGAGTGGCTGCTTTTGTTTGTAAATGCCACATTCCTGCAAGAAAAAAAAGAAATAATGGGCTTGCCACCATTATTTGATCCGGTTTGCCTTGAGAATCGTGTAAACATGAGTCTTGTGATGCTTTTATTTCGGCTTGGCGGCGTCTGCCTTAAACCTTTTAATTTCTGAGACTGATAAAATGCAGATTTACCACGTCACCCAATCCAGGTGGTAGCTTTGTTGTATGTTACTCCCTGTAACTGATAATTGAATCCCCTATCTTTGCATAAACCTCAGGGTTTATCGTTCATTTGAATTTAATGGTAAAAGAATGATGCATGAAAATTATTCATATAAAAATCAATGTATATGCAAGATGATTTCCTATGTCAGGCAAAGATAAACATGCAGAAGAATGCAGACAACCATAGATAGTAGAAGGCAAATGAATTAAAGAAACCAGGGGATTTACATTTTGTAAAATGGTGTTTATACAGAAAATACAAATTTAGCCAATGAATATCATATTCAAGACTTCGGATATTTTCGCTTCGGAATCCAATACTAGCAGAAGTTTCACAAATATGAAGAAAACCCTCAATGAACCGGGTCACCAGCTGTTCCTTCTCGAGCTTAACTGTTGTGAAAACCTACCTTGGCGCCCTTTCGGGTTTTCACCAAGGTTGCCCCAACCCTTTTATTTTTGCTTTTGTTGTTTTTCTTTTCTCTTTTCTTTTCCTTTTTTTTTCTTCTTTTTTTTCTTCTTTTTCTCTTTTTCTTTTTTTCTTTTTTTTTTTTTTCGAGGCGCCCTTTCGGGTTTTCACCTAGAGAACCATGAAATATCTCGACCATTATCGGCTCAGAAATATGAATTGAAGATTTCTGGCATCAGTAGAATGCATTTCCCTTGTGAGATTAGGCGAAAGCATTATAGACATCACCTGCCAGTTGATTAACAAATTTCCTAATAGAAATGCAGCAAGTGACGAAAACCAGGACTTTGGGCTTTTGTAATGAGGTCCGGTGGGGTGTTTTCAAGAAAGGTTGAGGCTTGAAGGCAGATTTGATACGAGGGGTGAAATAACTTAAAATTGCACTCTTCTGAAAATAACTCCAAAACTGAGGAAAATTTTGCCCCAGTTTGATCAGACTTTCCCTCTTTGCATTTTTATTGTATTTTCCTCACTTTTTGCATTTTTTCTTTGAAAACTAAATTTGCCCCAGTGTAGGGTTTTTTTTTTTTTTTTTTTCTTTTTCTTTTTCTTTCTTTTTTTTTCGAAACAAATTTGCCCCAGTGTGGGGTTTTTTTTCTCAAGGGTTATCAAACGAAATTTGTCAATTTTGATGGCTCAAAGGGGACAAGTAGAGATAAAATGTTTTTAGTGTAAAAGAAGATGGCCTGACTTGCATTTCGCCATTTGCATGAATTTCTAAAGAAAGTTTGCATGATCAAATGAAAAACTTTTTGCACATATCTGAGTTGATGGGTTGAGGGAAAACCCGTCCATCCATTTCCGCCAAAATAAGAGCTCCGCCAGGTAATACCTTTTGGATAATGAACGGCCCTTGCCAATTTGGAGCGAACTTGCCTTTAGCTTCATCTTGCATTGACAAAATTCGCTTCAGTACCTTATCACCTTCTTCAAATGCCCGCCGATGGACTTTTTTATTGTAAGCTCGGGTCACACGTTTTTGATAGCATTGCCCATGACAGATAGTATTGAATCGCTTCTCATCTATCAAAGTCAATTGCTCATGGCGCTGCTTGATCCAATCGGCCTCCTCCAATTTAGCTTCCATGAGGATTCGTAGCGACGGAATTTCAACCTCAGCTGGTAATACAGCTTCCATCCCATACATGAGTGAATACGGCGTTGCCCCAGTTGATGTCCGGATAGAAGTCCGATACGCCATCAATGCATAAGGCAACTTTTCATGCCAATCGCGATGCTTTTCTGTCATTTTGCGGATAATCTTCTTCAGATTCTTATTTGCGGCTTCTACAGCTCCATTCATCTGAGGCCTATAAATGGCAGAATTGCGGTGTTTGATTTTGAACTGCTCACATAGTCCATCTACCATGTCATTGTTCAGATTCTTGGCATTGTCCGTGATAAGCGTTTCGGGTACTCCGAAGCGACAGATGATGTGATCTCTCAGGAAGTTGGCCACTACCTTCTTCGTGACATGTTTGAATGACTCTGTTTCAACCCATTTGGTAAAGTACTCGATCGCCACCAATATAAATCGATGTCCATTTGAAGCGGGAGGATCGATTGTACCAATCACGTCCATACCCCACATTGAACAGGGCCATGGGGCGGTCATGCTATGCAGTTCAGTGGGTGGAGCGCGTATAATGTCACCATGCATTTGGCATTTTATACATCTCCGGACAAAATCTATACAATCATGCTCCATAGTAAGCCAGAAGTATCCGGTTCTCATGATTTTCTTCGCTAGCAAATGGCCATTCATGTGAGGTCCACAAACGCCACTATGCACTTCCTTCATCATATATTGAGCCTCATCCTCATCAATGCACCTTAAAAGGTTCAAATCCGAGGTTCTTTTGTACAACACTTCTCCATTTAAGAAAAATTTGAAGCCATTCTACGCAGCAAACTCTTGTCTTTTGTACCAGCATGCAGAGGGTAAGACCCAGTTTTGAGAAACTCTTTAAGATCATTAAACCAAGGAATAGTATCCGAGGACTCGTCTGTAACCCAGCAGTGGGCAGGCTTGTCTTGAAGTTGAACTTGGATTGGTTCGATCTTCAATTCATCAGGATATTGGATCATAGAAGCTAAGGTAGCCAAAGCATCGGCGAATGCATTCCTGGCTCTCGGGAGATGTCTAAACTCCAAATTTTGAAACTGCTTGGCCAAAGTGAGCAGACTACAATGGTAGGGTAGAATTTTCGAATCTTTGGTTATCCACTGTTTCAAGGTTTGATGCACGAGCAAGTCTGAATCACTAAAAGCTATCAACTCCTTGATTTCCATTTCCAACGCCATTTTGAGACCAAAAATGCAGGCTTCATATTCAGCCATGTTATTCGTGCAAGCGAATTGCAATTTGGCAGCGGCAGGGTAGTGCTTCCCTTCGGGTGACACCAAAACAGCTCCAATTCCAGCTCCGAGAGAATTCGAAGCTCCATCGAAGAAAAGCCTCCATTCAGGACTTTGTTCACTTATATCATCTGCAGTGCCTACAAATAGGACCCTCTCGTCAGGGAAATAAGTACGGAGTGGTTGATAATCATCATCCCTTGGATTTTCCGCCAAATGATCCGCTATAGCTTGCCCTTTGACAGCTTTTTGCGAAGTGAAAACAATATCGAACTCCGAAAGAATTATCTGCCATTTCGCCAAACGTCCAGTCAACATCGGCTTCTCCAAAAGATACTTCAAAGGATCAGACCGGGAAATAAGATACGTGGTATGGCTCAACAGGTAGTGCCTCAACTTTTGGGCTGCCCAGGCCAATGCACAGCAGCTTTTCTCAATGAATGAATAATTAGCCTCGTACTGCGTGAACTTCTTGCTTAGATAGTAAATGGCTTGTTCTTTCCTTCCGGATTCATCGTGCTGACCTAGAACACACCCTACTGCTCCATCGAGTACAGATAAATACATAATCAAAGGTCGGCTCGGTTTGGGCGGCACTAAGACTGGTGGATGCAACAAATAATCTTTAATCTTGTCGAAAGCCTGTTGACACTCCTCATTCCAATACAACGGCACATTCTTTCTCAATAATTTGAACAACGGCTCGCATGTGGCAGTTAGTTGGCCGATGAACCTCCCAATGAAATTGATCTTCCCTAAGAAGCTTTTCACGTCCTTCTGAGTTTTCGGCACTGGCATATCTCGAATTGCTTTGATTTTCACCGGATCTATTTCTATGCCCTTCTTGCTAACAATGAATCCCAACAGCTTACCCGCAGGTGCTCCGAAGGCGCATTTTGCAGGATTTAACTTCAAATTGTACTTCCGCAATCTTTCGAACAACTTCTTCAAATCAACCAAGTGGTCCTCTGCCCTTTTGGACTTGATTATAATATCATCCACGTAGACCTCCATCTCCCGGTGGATCATATCATGAAATAGGGTTGTCATGGTCCTCTGATACGTTGCTCCAGCATTCTTTAAACCGAAAGGCATGACTCGGTAGCAAAAGGTACCCCAAGGGGTAATGAAAGCAGTTTTCTCCCTATCCTCTTCTGCCATCAAAATTTGGTGGTAGCCAGCAAAACAATCGCAAAAGGTTTCAATCTCATGTCCGGCAGTATTGTCTAAGAGAATGTGAATGTTTGGTAGAGGGAAATCATCTTTAGGACTGGCTTTATTAAGGTCTCTATAGTCAATACAAACTCTTACCTCTCCACTCTTTTTTGGAACAGGGACAGGATTTGAAAGCCAAATTGGGTAATGGGAAACAATGATAATGTTGGTTTTGAGTTGTTTTTCAATTTGCTCTTTTATTTTGAGGCTTATATCTGGTTTGAATTTTCTGGGTTTTTGTTTTACGGGTGGAAAAGAAGGGTCTGTGGGTAACCTATGCACCACCACATCAGTTGAAATACCAGTCATATCATCATAGGACCACGCAAATACATCCTGGAACATGGTCAAGAATTCAAGCATCTCCTTTTTCTGCCTTTCATTCAAATGAATACTAATTTGCACCTCCTTAACCTCATCCTCAGTGCCAATGTTAACCTTTTCTGTTTCTTCCAGGTTCGGTTTTGGTTTTTCCTCATATTGTTCAAAATCCTTTGCAAAAGAATCGAATACTTCCTCATTATCACTCTCGCTTTGGAGTTCGGATTCACAGACCTCTAAGTCGTGAGTGATATAGAGATTGCCATTATCGAATTCCAGAATTGTGATATCCAAAGGGTCAAATAATTTTATTTTTGGCCATCTGAAAGAATTAACGAATGTGGGATAATAAGCAAATAAGCATATAACAAACAGATGGTCAAGCAATACAACGAAAATATAAACAAATGAATAAACAAAACAACATGACAAGAACAACTTGTACATTTTCATAAAACCTTTGATTGAAAGCAAATGGAAATGAAAACTTAACAATATTTACATGCGAAAATGTTAGTCAAAAAGTAAAATTGTTTTCATTGGCTATTTACAGATGCAACTTTTCACGAATTCACATGAATGATAAACCCCTTTCAGTTTACCGAAACTCCTTCCGAACGGGCAGGAACTCGGCTGTCCAATTGGGAATTGATCCTTCGGGGATGTCAGGAAATTCGGCTTCGCCTGGAACACTATCTTCAAATGTTGTCCCAACGAACAATTGGGCCAAACTAGCTTCAATTTCGTCAACTGGGTTGATTTCTGACATGATCACCTCGGCTGGTCGTGGGAAAGTATAATGCAGGGGTGGAATGTCAAGAGCCCTTTGCCTTCCTTCTTTCTCCGCTTTCTTGCGCTCCTTCATTTCTCTGATATCCTTAGCAGTCGGTCGGAAACCCAAACCAAACGAATCATTTTTCTCCACAATCTCCACTGGCTTTAAAATTCCTTGCAGATCTCGTCCCAACCCTTTGTCAAATTCATAGCCTCCACGGATCATCTCCTTAGCCATCATGACACTGGCCCTTGATAGAGATTGCTCCTCCTTTGTTATCCAACTGACGGAGACAATATCAGATGTGCTATGAGGAGTCATGGTGACGTTTCGGCTTCCATCCTCTTTTGACCCAGAATCGGTGATTACAAGGCAATCCTCTTCGGCAAATATAGTTATCAGCTTGTCATTTACTACAAATTTCAGCAACTGATGCAATGAAGACGGCACAGCTCCGGACTTATGAATCCAGGGCCTTCCAAGCAAAACGTTGTAAACACTAGGAAAGTGCATGACTTGGCAGGTTATTTGAAATTGTGCGGGTCCCATCTCGACCACTAAGTCTACTTCTCCTATTGGCTCTCTTTGTGCTCCATCAAAACCTCGGACTACGGTCCCTGAAGGCCTCAGCTTGATGTCTTGCAATCCTAGCTTCTCCAAGGTGCTCCAAGGACAGATATTAAGCGCAGATCCATTGTCAATCAACACCTTCGGCAGCATTTTTCCGTTGCACCTTACAACTATGTACAGGGCCTTATTATGTCCAATGCCCTCCGCCGGCAATTCCTCGTCAGAGAAAGTGATTTGCTTGGTAAATAACACATTTCCAACTACATGAGAAAAATTATCAACTGAAATGTCCTTAGGGATTTGAGCTTTGGTCAACACCTCGATCAGCGTGTCCCTATGCATGTCTGAAGAAAAGAGTAGATCCAACATGGATATCTGGGCAGGCGATTTACTCAACTTCTCAACTACATTGTACTCACTTCTCTGAAGTCTCTTAAGGAAATCCAAGGCTTCTTTCTCGGTGATTGTTGGTTTGACGAGCGGCTCGGAGTTATTTGCTTGAATCGGAATGGTATTTTCAAATGGACTCGCAACCTTTCCTGATCTGGTGACCACTGACACTTCCTTTTTTGCAATTGACTTTTCCCCAATCTGTACGTCAGGTTCATCATAATTCCATGGCACTTGTTGCAGGCTTAAAACAGGCTCTTGCTTCGGGAATTCAATAACCACTGGCTCCAAAGCCTCACTTTCGGCTGGCGTGAGATCCAAAATAAAGGGCTTTTCGTCCTCTTCAAATGGCAATTCTATGACAAAAGGTTGGTCTGTGACCCCAAACACTTCAGCTTCCCTTGTCAATTCTTTGACCGGTTCCACATACTCCGTATCATCCAGAATAATTCCAATGATATTGGCGTGTTCCGGTAAAGGGTTCCTATTTACGTTCGGCCCTTGCGCCTCCCTTTTCCGGATTACAATCTCCCCGGCTTCAACCATATCTTGGATTTTATGCTTAAGCGCCTTGCAATCAAAGGTGGCATGTCCGGGGGCCCCAGAATGATAAGCACAGACAGCTTGTGGATTATACCACGCGGGCATGCCATATGGGTAGGTAGGAGGGGGTACTGTACCAATTTTCCCGGCGGCCTTCAACTGGTCATACAATTGGTCCAGAGGCCTGCCTAAATTGGTAAATGTACGGCTAGGGGGTCGGTTGTAAGGTTCAGGAGGTTGAGGATGGTTGTAAGCAGGTCTATTTGGTGGAGGAAATCTTAGGTTATATGGAGGGCGAGGTCGGTTTTGGGGTGGATTTGGTTGGGAAATTTGAAAAGGGGCTGAAGATGGGTTTGGATAGCTTGGGCGAGGTCGAGGGTGGTGGATGTTGGTAGTATATACAGGATGCGGATTTGAGTAGTAAGGGTAATGGGGTTGGTAGATTGGGCTGTGTTGGTATCGGGGTCTAGGTGAAGGGTTTTGGTTCCAAATAAATGTTGCATCCCCCTCTTTCTTTTTGAACGGCGGCTTCTTCACATTGCTTCCCTGCCCTTGTAAAGCATCCAACTGAGATTTCAGGGCAGAGACATTGACAATCTTCCCGGCTCTCACAAAGTCGTCAAACTCTTCCAATTTATTCACAATTGCAGCAAAAGAACAACCAGTCATACGGAAAATTTCTTCGAAATATGGAGGATCATGCGCCTTTATGAATGTGCGAATAATTTCATCCTCAGTCATCGGTGGCTCCACCTTCGCAGCTATCTTTCTCCATCTCTTGGCATATGTCTTATGATCTTCAGATGGTCGCCTTTTCGTTCCTTCCAGAGTAGTCCGAGTTGGCGCTAGCTCACAGTTATACTCATATTGTCTAATGAAGGCATTGGACAGATCGAGCCAGGTCTTCACTTCTTCCGGCTTTAGGTTGGAATACCAGTCAAGCGCATCCCCTTCTAAGCTTTCTGGAAATAATCTCAACGGCAAATTCTCGTCATCCACTGGTTTGCCCAACTTGTTAGCAAACAAGCGCAGGTGCGTTTTAGGGTTGCTTGTTCCATCATATTTGTTGAATTTAGGGGTCTTGAACCCCACTGGCAGTTGCACGTTCGGAAACAGGCACAAATCATCATAATCCAACACCCCTTGTTTGCTTAAACCTTGGCTTTTCCGGATAAATTCATCAAAACGATCCAAGCGTTTAAGTAACTTCATATTAATCTGGGCAGACGACTCTCCCATTTCTGGCTTATTTTGAAAAGTGTGCTCCGGCACCACGGGCTCCGCGGTGGTTTGATAAAAAGCTGGTGGGTTCTGATGCATGTTTGGGTCGCTTTGAGGCTGAAATCCTTGACCATAAGGAGGGTAGAAAGGAGGATTTTGAGTAAAAGCATATTGCGGGTTAAAAGTTCCCTCAAAGGTAGTTTGAAATGGAGGAATAACAAATGGTTCGGATTGTGGTTGTGTAGCGGGTTCAGGCTCAGGTTGCACTCCGCTACTAACGAGCTCGTCAATCAACTTCTTCTGAGCGGCCATTTCTGACGCCATTTCCCCAAATTTTGTAAGTAATTCTGTCAACTGAACCCCAGGATTCGCAGCTTCCGGCTGGGTAGTGGCAACGGCCTTATTGGATGATTCTGGTTGAGTACTCATGTCTACACGATTCCTTTGGGCCTTACTTCGGGATCGCGTAATAATGGGGCTTTTCCGAAAAGCTATTTTGAAATTTACCTGAAATGAAAAAAAGAACTCCCTTAGATAAACCAATGATTACTGAATTTCTGCAATTTATTCAAAAAGAGAAAAAAAGAAAAAGGCATGAGTTAGTAATTATTCGAACAATTCGGATGCATGTCCTATTTGGGGGGCCCTTTTTGTGCCAAGGGTAGGCCTAGCATGATGCAACACCTTTGAAATGGGACCCGTAATACAAACCTGTTTTCGACAATAATCCAAAATGAGAGCAAAAGAAAAATCATCTTCATTGATAAACCTGCCAATATTTACATCATGTCACGAAGACGATTCCGTACAAGATTGCCAAAACTTTTGAACCTATCTAATACAGAGTCCTTTGTTTCCCTAGCATATGGAATTCTAACACATTCAGTTTGGTCATATAATTCTGCACATTTCCGTTTCAGCTCTTGACGCCTTCCTCGTTCATTTTCATACAATTGCTTGCTTTGCTCGGTCATCCCTTTGTATGCTTCGACAGACTTACTTAACTGCAAAATTTCCTTATCCTTTGCTTCGATAATGGCTTTCAACTTTTTCACCTCCTCAGATGGCTCATCTTGAATTTCTTGCGCAGCGGATCCTCCTACCCAATCTTCGTATTGTGAAGTCGTCAAACCCTTCTGCTTGAGCTCCGGGATGTATCTAAAACTCACGTCATCGGATAGCGTCACCCAGGCGTCAATAATCCGATCTTTCATAGGGATTTGATTTGGACACATTCCCCAGTTAAAAATAATGGTGACTTCGCTTATGTCAATTACGGGTGGTATTTCTTGGACACGCCCTAATTGTCTGAGAAACCTTTTTGGGACGTACGCGGTAATCCCTTGAGTACCCAGTAGGAGAATGAATTCGGATGCCTGAGTGCAAAGAACAGGTTTAGTACAATCGGTCCAATCCAACACCCATCTAATATTTTGATCGGTCACGTTCTTCAAGAAATCCACAAACTCAGATGCATTGCGCGGCAAACTGTCTCTGTTAATCCTCTTGTGATGCGTGGTTATCCAGTTGTATGCGAACATTGGTAGACTCGATAAAATAGCCGGTCGCCTCATGAAATGCTCCATTCCCCATATATGTAAGATCAAATTTGAACCACAAAAGAACTTTTTCCCTTTCTGACAGGTAGTGCAGGCCATGAAGATGTCGGCCAAAATGGTAGGAATAATGGAACACGGCCTATCATTAATTCCGAGAAACAAGTCATACAGGATTCTAGTGAGCTTGAAGGCTATCTTTTTGTCTTTCCTAGGAAAAAAGTAGGTTCCCGTCATGACTAAACCGTATACCCAGACTCTCTTTCGATCCCACGCTTCCTTGGAAGTAAACGAGAAATCCCCTCGATGCCTCTCAAAACCATCTCTTAGCGCAAATCGATCAAATAAGAACTTCACCTCTATATTTTGGTCTGCCCCTTGTAGTACTGATTCCTTTAACCCAGTGAAACGGCAAAATTCAGCTTTGTTAGATACTAGCGGCAATACCACGGCAGTTCCTTGAATCGGCAAATTGAGAAATCCGGCGACTTCCTCAATCGTTATGGTCATCTCCCTTTTTCCAACTCTAAAAGCAGAACAAGTGGGGTCCCATAGATGCACCAAAGCTTCTACCAAATATCCATCGGACTTAATGTCCTTGAAATCCCCGATGTGTCCTAATCGATCGGCTATTTGGTTAACCTCATTAGGTGAGAGTAATGTGGGCCATCTTTGTACCTCCGGCGACACTACTAACATCTGTTGCACTCGGCGAGGGCTTTCCATCTATAAACCAAAACCGGAGTCAAATACCTTACCTACAGGTCCCATTTCTCTGGTTAACAGAAATTTAAACGTGCAAATCCCAAAAATTGGGTTAAATACCCATGGGAATTAGGTTGGCTTGTCCCTAATGTGGGATTCCCTAAGTGGCATTCCCTTTCTAAGGCCTATGCATGATGCCATTTTTATCAAAGCAGGGAAAAATGCAATTTGAAATGAGACGTGACCTAAGGAGCCCTTTGTTTGCCAGGGTAAGCCTAAAAATGACATGCCATTATTAATTTACGAATGAAATACACCGAAATTTCTAAACATGCAATAGCCTATCTATACGGGTAGGCTTCTAAAAGAAGGTCATGCCAGACCTCTTATTTGCTAGGGTTGTGAATGCAAAAGCAAAAGACAAGAAAAGTTAGTTCAACATATAATCACATACACGTTGGACAATTAAATGATAAAAAACATGAAAAGTAAATAAGGAAAAGGATGGGATCCCTCCCCTCGTGAATAGTGTCCCTAGCTCAGGATAAGGCCGACTCTACCCTAGGCAAGCTACAATGGATGCATGAGGTTAGGGTTCACTAATGCATCTAGACTCGATAAGTCATAGGTCCCCGAGCCTTCAGACTTGTGGCCAAAGGTCATCACTCCCAAGGCCCTTTGTCGGTGGCTCGAGCGATTCCCCAAACACCGCTACGCACACGTCGTGTTACGGCTGCATGTTTGAGTGAATCTATAAAAATCCTCAACCTTCGACTAAAAACTAAAGGCTATTAACCCAAAGTTTAAAGCGGAAGATCGAGTGACCCATTGGATCGTGCTACGCACACGTCGTGCCACGATCACACGTCCAAGTGGGTCTCCTAATCCTAACAGGGTGGAGTGGCGTGACAAGCCACTAAAAGGAAAATAAAGAGGGATGAATAATAAAGCGTATGCGCGTATGATAGTGCACGTTTTGGAGGGGAGGGATCGAGAACCCACGCAAGGCTCTAAGGTAGAATCCCCTCCCAAATGCAATGCAAAGCGCGGAATCACATACAAACATCCATTCATCAAAACAATCGTAGGCGAACGTGTGGGGAAGTGAGTTGATACGTGAAATGCAAAAATCCTAGAAAAGGGAAAAATGCAACCCTAAACATCCAATGTGATAAATAAAAAGGTTTAAAAGAAGAAAAAGATTGATTAAATCAAATTTGCTCGGACTCTCGAATGTCCCCAGTGGAGTCGCCAACTGTCGCGCCCCATTTTTTGATAAAAAAATAAATGGTTTGAGAAAATGTATTTTTTGATTCAATTTGTGATTGGAAAATGAATTGTTATTTAAAAGAAAAATGGGTCTAAATGGGGGTTTAAGAATGCGACGATTTGACCCAAGAAAAATAGTTCAAAAAGGGTTTTTTATATGAAAAATGGAGTCGCCACTTGGTATAGAGTTAGGGTGTACCAAGTCACCCAATAAAGTGAATTTTTTAAGGAAAAAAAGTAAGAAACCCTTTTGAACGACTCCTAGTCCACGCAAACAAAGAAAAAGGTTCGGGAGTCACATTTGACGAAGGGGAAGGCAAGGATAAAATCCAAGGCACCCCTTCGACCTAGCCAAGGCTAGTTGCGTTGATTTAATCAAATATTTTCTTGTTTTAACCAAAAAAATTATTACATTTGGATGCACTATATGAATGCAAACCCTAGACCTAGGGGTATTGGGGGAAATGTCTCTTCAAAGGTTGAATGGTGCCAATCACATTAATTGTGAAGCCCAATAATGACCCTTTGGAGAGGCCACGAATAATGCGAGTGGGATGCAAATGAATGAAATGCATGTATGCAATGTGAGGACATAAGTTTGAAAAAGTAACAAAAAACAATAAATATGTAAATGAAAATGTGCACGTGAGTGGGCAAGGTACGGTATGTGAAATGATAATATGAAGTGTATGTGTGCAAGTGATGATAAAAGTGTTCGTGTGCAAGTGAAGAAACATAAAGGTGCACGTGTGCGAAATGGGAGGAAAAATGAAAGTGTGATGAGGGTATGAAATGGTAGAGTGGATTTGAAAATGCATGAGCCTAGGGAATTCATGCATATTGGGTACGGGGAGACCTAAATCGTGACTCAATTTGCCCTTTTATAGAGGGAATACAAGCGTGCTAAGGCTTAGAAAAAGCCACACTCGTCTATATCCCATATTTAAGGGGACTCTCAAGCAAATGAACCCTATAACTAGCATGAAATGCAAAAATCCTAAAATGGAGGGAAAAGGGGCTCAAGGGGCATGCAAAATGATAAAAACTAAAAAGAATGCATGACATGTAATGAACATGCAAACATGTACTAACGAGGGGAAATCCCTAAGGGTCTAGCGTTGGACTAGCCCATTCTATGGATTCCGACTAGCGTTGGACTAGTGGAAACGTGCATTCATCCATCACATTCATTCACACTATAAAAAGCGAGTAGACATGCGAATCACTTGTAAACACGTAGCACATAACACTTAGCATGCTTGACTAGATGCAAGGGCCTAATAAAGCGATTAAACACTTAACACGTAGGCATGCAACCATTACATTTGCTAACTAAAACAAAGGGGAAAGGGGAAATGGACCAAATTACTTGCTACGCCCTATCTATTACAAGCCAAGAGGTGTACACATACCCCATTAATAAAAATCAAAAGTAAATGAAATAAATGAAAGGAAATAAGGAGAGGCTAGGAAAGCAAGTAGGCATGCAAATTTCAATTAGCACATTGGTCCACATAGGGAGAGACAAAAAGGATAAAAGAAAGTTATACCTCCCTTGTTCTTGAAGCTAGTAAAAAAGGTCCTAATTTGGGCTAAAACCATCAAACAAAGGATTAATGCACCAATTTAATGATAGAATGTAAATAAACAAACTAAACCCACCAAAATCAGCAAATCATTCCTCAATTTCAATTTCATGAGTCAAGAGTTAATTAAAGACCAAGAAATCGGAATGACCTATTCAAATCCCAAGTATAGCATTTACTAAGGACCCAAAAGCAAGCATTGTTCAAATATTCAAGTCCAAATAAATAGTTTAAGCACTTCAAAGATTCCAAAAAAATAAAGAAAGAGCCAAGCAATGATTGAGGTTGCAATGATTTTAGGACTTAATTGCAAGATACTAAAACATGCTTGGGCTTTTGTGGCACACAGAGAAATTTAGAGGGATCAAATTGATTAAATGTTCCAATTACTTAGGCCTTAGTAGAACAAAAAGGAACTTGGGGGGTCAAAATGCAAATCTTAAAAAATTATTTCATGCAAACTCATGCAAATGAACGTGAGATTGTTTGCAACAAGAAAACATTTCTGCAATCAAACTATCAACCGCAACTTGCATTCTCACAAGCAAATATCAACCTTAATGCCAAAACTTGATCAAAACCATTCAACAAAAAAAACATCCAAACATACAATGTAATTTCAACATTCAACAAGACAAACCAGAGAAGGAAAATTGCGCAAAGTGCTAGAAGGTAGCTCGGCAAAAAACTGTTTCGTTCATTTTTCAAAACTGTCTGGTAATGGTTCAAGTATTCAAAACCCAAAAGTGCAAACTCAACACCACTCACCCACTTCCCCTTTAACATCGGATTAGGCTAGTAAAAGATAAAATAGAAAGATCAAAACTAGCTTGTGTGGGTTGTTGTGGGAAGAAAAAGAAAGCAGCAAATTATGAGGATGAAAACGCAGCAAAACAAAAAAAATGCAGCAAGAGTTTCTGAAAAACAAACAAGCAGGTTGCTACATTTTCCTTCTCAAACTCAGATTTCTTAATCACAGCCTTAAGCTAAGCAAGAGACTTCATGACTTCCAACCACAACAAGCAAGAAACAATAAAGGAACTAATGCAAAAGAAAATTCTGGACAAAGCATTCATGCACAAAAAGCTAGGTAGCCTGATTGAATTCTTTCCCAGCAGATACTCAAACCCAATTCAAACATTTCAGATTCAATCATGCAAACTCATCTTCCCCTGCCCCTTTTCACACAAGACATAATAACCAACTAGAAGAAAACGAAGTATGGACAAGAAACGCAGGAAAAGCAAATGCGACAACACCTATTCTGCTGCAATTTTTCTGCTGCCATTTTGCAGCTTCAGGAAAAATCTTTCCACAACCATTCTCATGCAATCTCTTCTTGCACTTAGGCATGCAAACAACCAATAAAAGGCTTGATTGAACTGTCATCTAAATAAGATACCAGCCTGGAACCGAAATGAAAGAATAAACAAAAGACTAAAACCGTAAGACATGAAGATTCGGCCAGCTATGTACATTTTCCAGCAATGTAGTAATTTATTTATAGAGCTTTTGTCCCTAATTTTCTTCAATTTTTACTTCAACTCAACATGCAAAAGGCGATTAGCAATCTACAAACTAGTCTTAACATCCAACATAAGAATCTTAGCTAAAATTCGAAGGAAAACTAGTCAAGTGCTCAACTCCTTTCTCTCGGCCATGCTGAAAAATATTTTCCTTCCATAATTACTTCAGTTCATGGTCCAATTCACCAGCTTTTCAAGTGTTAAAAAATCAATAAGATAAACATGAAAACTAGAACAAGATGTTATAAGACATTTTACTTAGGATTATAGCCAATGATCATGGAATTTTCCAAATTAACAAGAGTGTTTCAACCTACTCTCTCTCGGCCAACAAAACAGATTTTCCAGCAAGTTATTTCGAAATTTTCAACAAGGTTTCCATCCAGAAAATTCAACATGCAATACTAGATATAGGTCATATAGGGCATACAACGGGATTTCCCAGCTTCAATCACCAAAACATCCATTAATACTCAAAAGAACCACCATCGGCTAAGCTGAAACTTTTCCAGCGGCCATGTAGTCCTCCAAACAAGAATTCCAGCAACAAAACTCAAGCTTGTCACCATAAAACTTACATGCATCACCAAATAAAGAGCAATCTATCAGGTTTGATCCAAAACCAAGTTCGAACAAACATCAAAAACACTAACCCACCAGAAATTCATCCAGTTCCTCTCGGTTGACTTGCATGCAACCAGATTTTGTTTTCCTTAAATTTTCTTGCTTTCTCACAGCTAATTAACTTCATGCAAAGCTTGATCATCCAGTTTTTAGTTAATTAACTACACAATTAAACTCAGATTATCACAAATTGGCCAATTAAGGCTGTAAATTTCCAGCTTACTCATTCAGCACTCCAATTCTTTCAAAACCAGTTTTCTTGTGACTTAATCTATCATCCAACCACATAACCACCACATGCAAGCTTATAATCAACATCATCTACCCCTAAACAACTAGTTTAGGTCCAGAAATTACCTCAGCTTGGAGTTCACACACACGGCTAGCAACAGAAATATTTTTCTTCCTCTCGACAGTCCAGAAATTGCAGCCCGCTAGCTCTCCCTCTCCCTTGCTCAAGCTTGCGACTAGGATGGAGGAAATTTGGCTCTCAATTTCTTCACTAGCTCACGGATGGAAGGAAGAATGAACAGCAAGTCTCTCTCTTCCCTCCCTAGTTTACGGACAGAAAGGAAAAGAATAAAAGGCTCGGCTCTTTCTCTCCCTCACACACTCTCGGCTCACGGCAGAAAAGAAAAATATGGAAGTGCAATGTTGTGGTGGATTGGAAATAATCTCTCGTGGGGTGTGTAGGCAGTGGAATGTCTATATTGAATTGTTTGGAGTGGAGCTCAGTCGGCACTTGGAATGGAAGGTGCTGGAATGTGAAGTGGAAGTGGAACCGGCAGAAGTGAAGTTGTGATTTTTTGATTTTTTGATTTTTTTGATTTTTTGATTTTTTTTTTTTTCGAAACAAACAAAATTGATAATAATAAAAAGAAATAACCAAAACAAAATAATTAACATTTGATGAAAAATAAACTAGAACAATAAAGTGCAATTTCCATTTCTTTTCCATTTCCTATTTTCATCGTTTTTCTCTTTTTTTTCTTTTTTTTTTTTTCAAAATAACTTAACAAAAATAAACAAAATGCCAAAAGATTGAATTTAGAAGACATAAAACATATTTTGTGGGCAATTTTCTTTTTTTTTCTTTCTTTTCTCTCCTCTTTTCTTTTCACTTTCTCATTTTCATTCATTTTCCAAGAGATTCTATGCTAACAGCTTAAAAATAAAAATAAAACTAGAAACTAAAACTAAAAATCGAATAAAACTAAAATGAAAAAATTAAAAATAAACAGCAAATGAAATTACACCAAAATTTGGTGTCTACAACTGTGAATTTGAAAAGAAACAATTACTCCCAATCTCTGTGGATTCGACCTTACTCACCGCTATTTATAGAAATTACTTTTAGTTTAAGCAGGTTTTTATTATTGCACAATCTGACAACCTGTTAATTTTTGGCGCCGTTGCCGGGGACTAATGTCAGATTAATTTGTTTCCTTTTGAGTTCATCTTGTTTTCATTTTTTTATTATTATTTTTTCTCTTATTTTCTTATATAGTTTATGGCTACTAACATTCCGTATTTTGATGATAGATTGAATTTTATTCCTGAATGGGGTTATGAGACTCATGTTTTTCCTAATGATCAATGGCTGTTGCAAAGTGTGGAACTTATTTTGCCTCAAGTTATTCAACCGACACATGTCCCGCATTTCAAGATCATCTAAGTGCTCCAATTGATACTTTTGGAGATTTTTCACTTCGATTTCAAACGCGGTATGACCCTTACCCAAACAGGTATGATCAAGAATGGTGGGATAATTCTAATTTTAATTATGCGACCGGGCCAATGGATTTCCAATAGCAAGAGTATCAGCAATCATCTTCCGTGTCAGGTATGTCTCTTGAAGAAATGATGGAATTACTAACTGCTAATTCATATCGATCTCAACAGGAGTTACAAGCGATGGCGGAACAAATGAATCAATTGACATCCAGGATAGCGCGATTAGCTTCTCACCTTGAAGAATTGCCCTCACAAATCAATATCAACTTTGAAGAAGATGAGAGTGCAATTATCCGGCCAAATGACATGGACTTGCAAGAGTTTCAAGGAAACGGATCTAAAGCTGCAGTTGAAAAGGAAAGTGAAGTGCAAGAAATGAGACCCCAATATCAGTTCGTCCAAGTGAATGAATCCAGTGTACAATCTCCAAATGCGGTGATATCTTTTCCATTCCTTAATCAATATTTTCCTGACTCCTATTCTTCAACTCCTGTTACTGAAATTGATTTTATTATATCAGAAAATTTGAAATTTCATGACAGGAACAAGTTAAGAGTGGAGATGGCAAAATATCTTGAACCGATAAATGCGTGTGATGGAGGAGTGAGTGGAGAATGCAAATTATCGTTGACTTGTTTGGCGCCATTTACTAGTCCAAGGAAAACCGTAACTCGTGTGCTCAAGAATTACTTTATTTACGAGGGCTTTCAGGACTATATAGAGAATGAAACATTAAGACGAGCCACAAGATTGTATCTTCCATGAACAAAACATGATAATGTCTATATTAAAGAAAGGCACTCATTGGGAGGCAACCCAATTATTTTTTTTTTCTAATTGTTTGTTTAATTTTGTGTGACAGTTTAAATATGTTTTCCTTGAGTTTAACGGATTTCGGGTTTCAATTTTCGTTTTGGTGACTTGTAGGTATCCTTCTGTCATGACGTGCCCGCGTCATGACGTAGGGAGAGCTCATGGTTAGAATCGTCAGAAGGGGTTCTTGTCCTCATGACGTGCCCGCATCAAGTCCCATGAAAAGCTCATGGTCAGAGAGCTCTCTTGTCCTCATGACGCGCCCGCGTCATGTCATATGGAGATCTCCAGATTCCGTGCCTTCATGACGTGCCCGCGTCATGTTCGCGGGAAAGGTAAGTATTCAAAGAGCTCCAAAACGATTATTGATTTTCTCTACTTTTGAATTCCAAAAATAAATTTTGTCAATAATAAAAAAAAGGATGATATATGCAAAAAAAAATTTCAAAAAAAAACAAAATTTTCAAGTAAGTAACAAGAAGAAAAAAAAAAGATTCTTTCTGTAAAAACCAAAAAAAAAATTTTAAATGAAAAAAAAACGGAAAGGCAAAAAAAAAAAAACACAGATACTGTTTTTTTTTCCTTTCTTTTCTTTTCTTTTTCTTTCTTTCCTTTCTTTCTTCTTCTTTCTTTCTCTTTTCTTTCTTTCTTCTCCCCTGTTTCTTCTTCTCTTTCGGCCGAGCACACCTCATGCCCGCCGCCATCTCCTTCACCCGCGACCATCGCTAGAACAGAGGACCGCCGCCGTCGATCCAGTGCAGCGCCGCCACCAGCTATCCACCACTGTCTCGCGCGCTCTCTCTTCTCCCTCTCGGTCACGATAGCCGCCGTTGCCGCCATCTCCTCTCCCCATCGACATCGTGCGCCATCTCTTCCTTTGCCGCACCTTCGCTCCAGGTAGTCGTCAACGTAGAGGTATTCCTTCAACTCCTTTAATTCAACTTGGTCAGCAACCATTATTGGTGATTCTGCAATTTCAAGTGAGTAAGACAATTTTAGAGTCAAGTGGGGTCTATTTTGCTGCTGTATTTGTTGCGTAAATTGAAGTGAATTGTTGGAGTACTATAGTCATCCACTGAGTGCTAAATTCCTTGGAATTTCTATTGAGACTTTGGGTGTTTTAGTCCTGCTTTTGTTTGTCGAATTGGGAAGGCTCTCTGACACTTGTGTGGCTTATTCGAGTTGGGTGAATCAGATTGAATTCTTGGGATCATTCTAACGTTTGCTTTCATTTGCTAATGTCGTTGAGGCTTCTTTTGGGATTGTGGTTAAGTTATTTCTGAAATTGCCTGTTGAATTAGAAACCTGGCCGCTTGAATTACTTCTTGAGATTGGTAGCATTCGGTTGATTTGTTGAGAACACTCTGGTTACTGATTTAAATTAATGATCAACTCAATTGCGATTTTGCCTGTGATTTGGTTTTTGCTGGGCTTCTTTTGCTAATAGCATCTGCTAGTTTCTATAATTGTTGGAGTCTCTATCTTTGGTTGATTGGGTTGACTGTTAGCGGACATGGTGAGACCGAAATCAGCTTCTAGGTCTAGCGCATCTCAATCTCACTTTGCCCCGACGTGACTGCCATGGCACAGAATTTGGCGGCATTTATTCAGCAAGTGGGGTTTTTCACCCCAATTCCCGCCTCGCTCACCACTTTGACCCGATTCCAGGGGAGTTTTATTCCCCTTTTCCCTACTTTTTCTGTTTCTTTGCCACATTGAGGGCAATGTGTCATTTAGGTGTGGGGGGCAGTTATGGTGCTAGTGTCTTTAGTTTTGAGTTTTTAGATTCTTTCTTTTTTTTATTTTATTTTCTTTATTTTTAGTTTGTTATTTGTCCACCTCTCGTTCATTTTCTTTCTTTCTTTTTAGTGATTGGCTCGTAAGTGCATATGCCAATATTTGATGTTGGATTGTTGCCTCTATTTCTACTTTTGCCAAGTTTTAATAATAAAAATGTATTAAGTTAATTTGGTTAAATCCAAGAACATCTCTTTGGTGAATATCGGTGATTGTTTTACTCTTATAATTTTTGGTTAACTTTCCTAGGCATAGGGAATGATTGTTGGCATTTTCATGTGAATTGGTCCGGTTATTAACCTCAGTTCTCCATGTTTGAAAATGAGGCTAGCTGATGTAATTTTTCTTTTGATTTTTGTGTTATGTTGAGTTTTTGTGTTATTTGGCTGTGAATAAGAGTTGACTGTACTCCACTAGTCTTTACTATCGAGTAACCGGGAGTCTTCACCAAAAGTGTCGATTCTCGGGTCAAAAAATAGTAATTGCTATACGTGCTTGGTCACGTGGCGATAGGAGCTGAGTAACCAGGCTCTTTCATTTAACAAATGTCAGAGTTCGCTTCAAAAGGCTCCAATGGCTAGCGATTAAGTCTTTTGTTACTATTGAGAAAAGCAAAAAAAAAAAAAAAGAAGAAGAAAAAAAAGAGAAAAAAAAAAAGAAAAGTAGAAAAATGTGATAAAAAAGTGAAGGTTGTGTTAGTGTATAATAAGAGTCAGTTTGCCGATTTATGGATTTAATGTTGAGATTTTGGTTCATAGTTGGATCATTCACTGATAAATGTTGAGCGACCACTCCTTTTTCTTAGATTAGTTAGCCTAAAATTGGAAGAGTTTATGATTTACAAGCTAACCGGAGTGATGTTCCTTGGACTTGGCCATTGATACTTGATTATTATTTTTCTTGGTATCTTGGCAACTTAGTAGATAGAGCAATAGTCATCATCAAATTTTGGTGTCGTTTACTTTTCTTATGCTTGAGGGCAAGCATGGTTTAGGTGTGGAGAGAATTGATAGGGTGCAATTTTATCATTTATTTTATAATTAATTTTCTCTATTACTTGACCTGATGCGGATTAATTGTTGGATTCTACTCACTTTTAGTATTTTACATTTATTTCAGGGAGTAGATCGAAAATACTACAACCAAGGCCAATTTGACAGTCATCGGGAAAGAATTCAAATGGAAGATCTTCTGGGGTATTTTTGGAACAAGAAAACACAAGTCCTTTTTGGTAATTCACAGAAGACAGCATAAAAGAGGAAAAGGAACGCAGGGCTGGGCGTTTTTTTCCCTTTTGGGGGGGCTAGAGCCGCCGCACAGAGCCAGCCAGTAGTAGTAGGCAATTAGATGAAAAATTGTGCAGAGAACAATGACTACCTTTAGTTTCAGCTTTGACTTTTCTTTTGGGTACTCAGTAGCTTACCTCTTGTACGTCATTGGCAATTGGGATGAATTGAATCATTCCCTGGAGCCTTTGACTTTTCCTTTCATCTTTAGTTTCTTCTCTTTTCTTTTCGGTAGGAGTAGACAAGGGATGAATTAAATCTCTTTGTCTAGTCAAGGAGCAACGAATGCTTTGGCTCGCGTAAAAACTTGTGAGATCGATTTAATTTTATCTTTTCCTTTTATTCATTGATATTCGCATATTTCTTGATTGCAATATTTATGATTATTTAATTAATTGATTGTCTTGGATCCAGATAATTAGTTAACTTGATAATCTACTGTCAATTAAGGCATTAAATCCGTAATTGTTTAATTGTCTTGAATTAGTGACAACTGGCATGATTAAGTTTGTGTCAGGAAGGATACGCGGGCATATCTAAAATAACCCTGGTAGTGTGTTATTTGGTTAGAATAGGGCTCCTCTAATACGTAAGGCAATTGTGGAATTAAATCTTACGGGCGTACCTATGATTATTTCTCAATTAGAGTAGTGGTTAACGGGCGTACCTTAATCACCGACACAGTAAGGAGGGGTTGACTGTCATCGCTTGTTTGACAGTTATAACCTATTTATTAGTAAATAATTGGATTTGGCTTTGCTTCGATGATCAATTAGATGAACCATTGCTAAAGTTATTTCTTGACTAGATTCTTAATTATCATTCATTTGATTTTAGTAATTTGTTATTTAATTTGTACTAGGTTCTTAGATTTTATTTGAATTTCTTTGATTGTCACCTCCTGCACAAAAACACCCCATTTGTTGCTGTGAATTTGAAAAGAAACAGTCACACCCAGTCCCTGTGGATTCGACTCTGCTTACCACTATTTACAAAAATTAACTTTAGTTGAGCAGGTTTTTATTATTGCACAAGCTGACAACCTGTCAGGAAACAAAGAGGGTTTGAACAAAAGGGGTTTAGGGGGTGACAAAATGAGTTTTTAAACAAAGAAAGTGTCCAAGCTCAACCATGGTCAATTAGGGGAGATCTGACTAGGGTTGGTCTTTAGAAAGCTAAAAATGGCGAACCTAAATGCCCTTATCATTTAATGCATCAAACTCCAGGATGTGATCTTGACATGCATAACAAAGCAAGTTTTAGAACAATCAAATCATGTGTGATAGCACTCAAAGAAAGGAAATGGAGCAGTTGTCAATACAATGCTCATTAGCTCAACAGCTCACAACAGGGTATTAGCAGTCAAATCTTGCAAATTTCCTCATTCAATTCCATTATCAAGAAAATAAGACATTTAACCACATAATAACACTGCTCATGCTTGTAGAGTAATTGCAATCATTATCATAGCATCAAGTTCTAGACATTTTCAATTTGAAGCCAACCAAACTCATCACCTATATTTTTTGTTTTTTCTCTTTTTTTTTTGTTTTATTGTGTGTTTTTTTTAAATATTGCTATCAAACCTAAAGAGCTGACTATCTATCAAACCTAAAAAGCTAAAACTACTCCTCCCCCCCCCCACACCAGAAATCTACATTGTCCTCAATGGAGCAAAGAAAAATAAAAAGTAAAAACAAAGGAATAGGAGTTATCCTGAGGGCCACGAAGGCACGATAGCACTATGGAGGAGGAGGGAGAGGAGGCTGAAAGCCAATGTGGGCGACGAAGGCCACCAGATTCTCTGTCTGAATGGTAGAATGGACCTGCAAGGCTCTTTTTTTTTTCTTTCTCGCACTGGTTGGAAGGCGTGGGCATGCCTTGAAACCCATAGTCTTTTGTTCATCAAACTCTAATCCCAGTAAAATGTCACAAAACACACCCAAGACCTACAATACTTATTTTCTATCAATAGAAATCCAAAACAACCTGATCTTGAACACAAAAATATGAAATAAAAAATAAAAAATGACTAAAAATTGAAAATCTTGGGTTGCCTCCCAAGTAGCGCTTTTTTTTAACGTCTTTGGCTAGCTAATACCACGTGCTTAATCTGAATGTAACTCAAATTTCTTTGCAACTCTTGACATCTTGTGCGAATCAAAATTGCAATTGATTACAATCTTCAACGCATCTCTACCATTTAATTCAAACTTTTGCTGCATGAAAGGGTCAATTACATCTATAACAAAAACAGAATGTGCCTCATTGGAACATTTAATGGTATCACAAGTATTGAATTTTATTATATCACCATCAAATTCCATTGTCAAGGTTCCTAAATAAACATCAATTTTTGTTTTGGATGTCATTAAAAATGGCTTGCCTAACAAAACTGGGAGTGAAACAAAAAAATCATCATCCATATCTAGCACATAGAAATCTGCAAGAAAAACCAATTTATCAACTTGAACTGGAATATCCTCCAATATCCCATCAGGATATGCATTAGACATATCAGCAAGTTGCATAATGGCAATCGTTTCTTTTAATGATCCAAGATTCAGAGAATTATAAAAGGAATGAGGCATAATATTTATTGCAGCTCCTAAATCTATCAATGCTTTTTCAATCTTAACGTTCCCTATTTTGCAAGAAACAGTAAACATACCTGGATCCTTATGTTTACAAGGCAATTTCTATTGTAGGTCCGCTGAAACATTTTCTCCCATATAAATCTTTTCAAAGTCCTTCAACTCAACTTTACAAAAAATGTCAAAAACTTCTTGTTCTTGCTCCTCTTTCCTAGATTTTGCATATCGACTGGAAAATGGAAGAGGAGATGTCACCACTATTGGGGGTGCATCTCTGGGCTCTTTCCTTGGAAGGGATTGAGTTGGAGATTTCATTGTTTCTTCTTCAACTGGCTCTTCAAGATCATGCTTAGATACTGCATTTTGATATTCTTGTAATTTTTTGCCACTTCTCAAAGTAATTGCACTCACATTCTCCATTGGATTGGGAATCACTTGAGCTGGTAGCTTCCTTCCACTATTCTCAAAGTTGCTCAATGAAGACGCCAGTTGTGACATTTGTGCTTCCAAGGTCCTAATGCTTGCGCGTGTCTCTTGTTGAAATCTTTGTTGGTCCTGTCGCATTTGACAAGTGCTGTCATCTAGTGATTTAACCATGTCTTCCAGGGACATACCTGAATCAGATGTGAATGGTTGCTGTACTGGTTGTCTTTGTTGAAATAGTTGTTGGAATCCCGAAGGTTTTTTAGCATAGCTGAAGTTGGGGTGATTTTGCTACCCTGGATTGTATGTGGGTGCATACGGGTCATTTCTCCATTGGGGTGGTCCAGGCAAACCTCCCATAGCACTAGCTTGCTCGTGGGGGTCTTCTTGAAGGGTCGGGCACATATCGGTCATGTGTTTAGGAGCAGCACATATTCCACATGCTTTAGCTGCATGTACTTGTCCTATAGCCATTTGACGAACCAAGGCAGTTAGTTCAGTTAATCTATTCGCCAGGGCAGAATGGTTAACCTCATTGACCCTCCTAGTCATGCCTTCAGATCGGACTCCAAACTGTTGAGAATTCTCAGCCATGTTCGATATCAGTAGTTTCGCTTCGTCTGTCGTCTTATTAACTAGAGCTCCTCCACTAGCTGCATCGATCATGCTCCTATCCATGGGTAGGAGTCCCTCGTAGAAATATTGGATAAACAGTTGGTCAGGAATTTGATGGTGTGGGCAACTGGCACACAGTTGTTTAAACCGCTCCCAGTATTCATAGAGGGTTTCTCCACTTGTCTACCTAATTCCACATATCTCCTTTCTGATATTGGCTGCCCTAGAAGCGGGGAAGAACTTCTCCAGAAATTGTCGCTTTAATCCTTCCCACGTAGTGATGGACCCCGATAGCCAGTAGAACAACCAATCCTTAGCCTTGTCAGCTAGGAAAAATGGAAACACACGTAATTTGACTTGCTCCTCAGTGACCCCCTGAGGTCTCATGGTTGAACACACTACATGGAATTCCTTCAAGTGCTTGTGTGGGCTCTCACCTACAATACCACGAAAAGTAGGCAATAAGTGAATCAGCCCAGATTTTAGTTCAAAAGCTTCCTCAGTGTTAGGGTATGTGAAGCACAGAGGCTGTTGATTCACATTAGGGGTTGCAAGCTCCTTCAAAGTTCTTTGGACTGCCATTGTCTCGTGGAATCCAGGCAAATTTGTTTCCAGTTCAACTGATGAATCACCAAAGTGAAAGTTTCGCTCAAGTTCAGATGGTTGTGCCGTTGAGGCTTGTTGCTTTTGCAACTTTGTCTCCTTCGTCAACCGTTTGGCGGTTTTCTCGATCTCTGGATCAAACTCGAATCTTCCTGTACGAGAAGATCGAGACATAAAACAGGCTAAACTAGCTTGTGCAATAAATCACTTCAAGCACCAGCTCCCCGGCAACGGCGCCAAAATTTGGTGGCTGTAAAACTACCAAAAATAAAATTTATATTAGATCTACTACCAAAACTGAACGAGTATAGTGGTGAGTAGGGTCGTCTCCTCAGGGAACTGGTATACTTATCACACACAGATAATTGAGGAATTTTTGGAAGAGAAATAAAAGAAACAAATTAAAGATGTAAGGTCACTAACTAAACAATTGCAAGAAGTGCAATAACTGAAGAATGAAATAAACAATTAATTGACACAACCTAGTCAAGGAGATAATCTCGGCACCGGTTCACACAATTGATCATAGATACCTGAATTGTTTCACACGTTCGCAAATAAATTGATTCTAGCAATTTAGCAATCGCCAAACTCCCAATCTCTCCTTAATTTTATAGTAGTTCAGAGACGCTCGTAAATTACCCTCTTGTAAAATAGATAACCCCAGAGACGCTCGAAGGATTTAATCTAATTATAGTTTTATGAATTAGAGAGACCCAATTCTAGTTAACAAACACACATGCGGGTTCATTTAAACTAGATTAATTATTCCTACGACCCAGATTAGACTGCTTGCCAGGCAATGAAATTGGTACCGTTTGCCACTAATTTAAGACATTCAAGTGATACGCACCCCTGTCCTAATTGGCAATATATTATTTAGACAATTGAACAACTGGCCATATTGATCCAATAAATCCAAACAATAATAGGCTGTTCAAACAAAGAATAATTAAATACTCACAAACGCAGAATTTAGAATAAACAAAACGATCTCACAATTATTCGTTCTCCGGGTCTTGATTACTCCTCAACTAGATAAACGATCTAGCCTTGCCGCATAGTCATGACAACAAAGCAATTCAAAGTTTTCATGGAGTTTTTGTTGATGAAAAGTAAAAGGGTATCGCCGCCAGTCTAAGACTTGCGTTGAGAAATAAAAGACAAAGACGAAAGATGAAAGACTGTAGTCTACTGCTGTTCTATTTAAAGTGCTTCTGCCGCACGTTTGCTTTCCGACTTAGAGTTTGTTTCTCAAAAGGATTGCTTCCTTATTTCCCTCATTGAATTGTTGCCAAAAGTCTTTTCTGCAAAGGTTTCCTAATCCCACGCAGGTTCAAAAGATGTCTCCCAATAATAAAGGTAGTTCCAAGGATTGGGCCTGTGATCCGGCTTTTTTACGCAGCTCTGCGTTATCTGGTGTGGGCACGCCAGAAAATGCCTAGTCTTCTGGAATTTGCTCCCCTTTTGTCACTTTCAACACCACTCTCCTGCAAATAGCACAAATACCAAATATGGGCCGAAATCCAGTGTCTTGCACAATAAGTGACCAAAATTAAGACCAAATAACAGCGAATAAAACGCACAATTATATCACTATCAATAATCATATTATCTTCACAATATATTATATATCAATCACAAAAGCCGTTAAATATATAATACAAACATTCAACAAAACATACAAACAAAACCACTAAAATTACAAATTAAAACCAAGACAAACAAGAAACCAATAATTCCATTGACCAATCATTCAATACTGCAACTTCGGATACCCACCACACAAACTTAGAGCTCAAAAACAAACACTGCCAAGTCCATTGAAAAAACAAACGATGACATTGTTTATCAGAAGATAAACAGTAAAATCCTCGAAGCAATCAAAAACCTATTTACATATAACCAAGACAAAAAAAATATTAGATACATTGTAATTACCACTACATTTACCAAAAAAAAATAACAAATGCAATTCTAACAAAATATTTTACAAACTTCACGCTGAAAACACAATACAAAAAAATTTAATTTCCAATAAATATACACTACCTAATTAAATGCACACCAAACCGACAAACCCAACCATAAAATAACCATCCAAACAAAAAAAAAATTAAACAAAAAATAACGTAAAAACCAACAGCACTTCCATTAAATTATATAAAATTTATAATGAATGAGTACAAAAAACAAAAATAATTCATAGACATATAAAAAAAAATACGACCGATAACTCCTAATAGAGCCACCCCGCGTCAAACGCGGGGTCTCACCACCTAGTAATCTATTAATTCATGCAAGGAATAGGCAATCAAATGCATATCCAGTAAACAACACAACAAGACGTAAATGTATAACTGATTTTGTTTTCACTACTAACTCTTCCAACTGCATAATACAACTGGTAAATGAGTTTTTTGAATGTTTGTTTAAAACTTTATTATCGTTTACTGTAAAAATTGTAAGAAAAATTTTTAAGATAAAAAATTTTTTTGTAGGAAAAATTAAAGAAGGACTACAATTTATCTTTCATCTTTTTCTGACTTAGTTAGAATGATCAATATATTATATATATATATATATATATATATTTTTTTTTTCCAAACGGCAACAAGAATGATCAATATTTAGACACCCAAATTATGGTTGGTGCTATGGCTAATGCAGAAGCAACCTTCTTATAACAAAAACTACAAACAAATATGAGTCCAATGGGCTCGGATTAGAATAACAACGAAATTCAAGTTTTTTTTTTTTTGCTTTCCGGAATTCAAGTTAATAGAACATAACAATGTGAAAGAACTTCATCTAGGAGTCCATCTTCCTCATTCCTTCTACTCCAACCGTAAATTTATTACTTCCCATCAAAATTATTCAGGATATATAGTTACTAGTTGACATCAAGAAACCCAATCAATGATGGCTCATGCTTATGGAAATAAAGACCATGATGCAAACATCTAGACATTTTACATGGGATGATAAACCAACCAAGCAATTAATTAATATTTAAATTAATGCCACGAGTATACCATTTCACTTTCAAAGGAAGTCCGCTCAAATCGATGAGGCCAATACTGGAGAATCTATATACAAGGGATGCCCCCAACGTGTAATGCTGAGAAGACTAAACATGCGTAAATGAGAGTAGATGTTCAATGGTGGTAAAAGGCAGAGGAGGAAGATGAGTAATGTTGACCTTGGTCGATCAATCCTTGGTTTTGATGATTAACAAACCAAAATGTAGATTTGGGCTAATATTTTTATGTGAGCAATTTGTTAGAACAGATTCTTGTGGCACAAAAGAAGAAGAAAACAGGACACTCATGTGGGACGTCCGAAAGGAAGCTATCGGACGTCCGAAAGGATAAAGAACATCAACGGACGCACGCATCGGACGCACATCAATCGCATCGGACGTCCGAGAAATTTTGCAAAGATTTGATGACTCTCTGACGACGTTCGGACGCAGGGTTCGGACGTCCGACAGGTGGTTCGGACGCAGGGTTCGGACGTCCGACAGGTGGTTCGGACGTCCGACAGGCCAACGGCTAGTTTTGACAGCATTTAATATTTGACCGTTGGAGAGCCTTTTGGAGCCATTTCTCACCTTCTATAAAGACCCCAAAGCACAAGAAGACAAGGGACTTTTGTACACTTTGTTTACAAGATCTCAAGAGATATTTTAGTTAGAAAATAGTCTCCAAAGCTAGATTTGTATTAAAGTGGTGTGAATTTCTGTTGAGCATTTCTTTTGTGGTTGAAAGGATCTTTAGTGTAGCTTTGTTGAGGGTTTTCTGAGTGATTGTAAAACTTCTTAGCTTGACTAAGTGAGGCTTAGGGCAAGGAGGAAGTGCTCCCTCCATTGTACATCTAGTTGATTTTCTTTCATCAAAGAGAAGTTGCTCTTCCTAGTGTTTGGTCTTCAAGTTTGAGGATAGCTTGGTAGACACTTGGTTTGATTCCCTATCTTACTTTTCTGTTGTTGACCTTGGTCGATCAATCCTTGGTTTTGATGATTAACAAACCAAAATGTAGATTTGGGCTAATGTTTTTATGTGAGCAAATTGTTAGAACAGATTCTTGTGGCACAAATAAAGAAGCAAAAACATGGCACTCATGTGGGACGTCCGAAAGGAAGCTATCGGACGTCCGAAAGGATGAAGAACATCAACGGACGCACGCATCGGACGCACATCAATCGCATCGGACGTCCGAGAAATTTCGCAAAGATTTGATGACTCTCTGACTACGTTCGGACGCAGGGTTCGGACGTCCGACAGGTGGTTTGGTCGCAGGGTTCGGACGCTCGACAGGTGGTTCGGACTTCCGACAGGCCAACGGCTAGTTTTGACAGCATTTAATATTTGACCGTTGGAGAGCCTTTTGGAGCCATTTCTCACCTTCTATAAAGACCCCAAAGCACAAGAAGACAAGTGACTTTTGCCAACACAAAATACAAGCTTACAAGTGAGATTTTTGAGTAGAAAGATTCTTTGTTGGTTGTATAAAGGGTTGGGGAAGTTGGGTTGTGAGGTTGCTCAAGTGAAGGTTACTCTCTAGCAAGAGTAAAACCTTGGTGAAGGTGAACCTATCACTTGAAGTGGTAAAACCTTGGTGAAGGTTGCCTCATTTGTATAAAATAGTTCTTAATTGGGTGAGTGATCTTTCAAGTGTAGGTTGTTGAGGGTTAACTAGAATAGTTGTAAAACTCCTTGGCTCAACCAAAGTGTGTTTGGGGTGAGGAAGGAGTGAGCCTTCACTTGTATATCTGGGTTAGCATCGCCATCAATTGAAGAGGCTATTGGATTGATATTTGGTTTGCATTTCTTATCTTTTCTCTTTAATTAAGTTTTCTTTATTGTGCTTAAATTTGATATATCTTTGTGCATCATTGTGAAATTGTTTGTACTCATTGGGTTGCACCGGGGCTTACAATTGGTATCAGAGCTTGGTCTCTTTTGATCAAACTTAACCGCTTAGAGTAAAGATCATGGCAACCATAAAAGTTTCTTTTTTAGAAGGGCAATCTATTGATAGACCACCTATGTTTAATGGTTCTCATTTTAGTATGTGGAAACAAAGAATGATGATTTTCTTACAATCCGTTTATATTGAATTATGGTATGTGGTAGAAGATGGTCCTTATGAAGTTAGAATAGTTGACTCTACCACTAATTTGAGTAGATTAAAAACTAGACAAGAATTGAATGAAAAAGACAAGAGATACCATTCTTTGAATGCCAAGGCCATGTGTATATTGTACAATGCATTAGATGTAAATGAATCTAGTAGGATTAAAGGTTGTAAATCAGCTAAAGATATTTGGGATAAATTGTGTGTATTTCATGAAGGTAACCAAGATATTAAAGAACAAAAGAAATCTTTGCTTGTTTCTCAATATGAATTTTTCAAAATGCATCCTCTTGAAAATGTTGATAAGATGTGTAGTAGATTTTGTGACATTATTGAAGATCTTAAATTGCTTGGAAAAGAATATTCTTTGGGTGAGAAAAATAGAAAGATTTTGAATGCCTTGCCAAAAGAATGGGAAAACAAAATAAATGTTATAGAAGAGGCAAAGGATTTAAATTCTATGTCCATTGAATCTCTTGTGGATACCCTAACCTCTTATGAATTAAAGCTGAAATTCAAAGTGCAAGAGAAAGAAAATGCAAGAATGTATAAGAGAGGCATAGCTTTTAAAGCATCTCAAGTGGGGGATAACCCATCCTTCATGGGTAATGAAAACATGGAAGTGGACAATGATATAACTCCTCACATCAAAAGTTTCAAGAAAATCTTCAACAAGAGAAGTTCAAGAGGAGATTGCAAAATTACATGGGATGAATGCAATTCAAAAAGAGAAAAAGAAGAGTTGGCACAAATGGCACTAATGGCCTTTGGAGAAGATGAGGTAAGTTCTTATCACTCTTCTTGTGATGAAGATAATGAAGATGATGATGTGAAAATTCTTATGATTAAAATGCATAAAAGTTTGAGAAAATCTTATGCTAAAAATAAAGATTTGAAAACAAAAATAAATGATTTGTTGGAAGAAAACTCCAAACTTTCTCAAGAAAACAAATGTTTGAGAATGGAAAATGATGATTTAAAAAATCAAAAAAGTGTTTTTGATTGCAAAAATAATTTGAAAAGGAAGTTGGATGAGAAAACAAAGTTTTATGAAAAAATGTTGGAGGAACAAAATGTGTTAAAGAAAAGAATTAATGACTTGAACGAGTTCTCCAAAATGAAAAACAAAAGTTTTCTCAAACAAAAGAAAGCAAATCTTTTCAAGGCTCAAATAAGTTTGCTAAGAAAATTAGTTGCATTAAATCCACTTATGTGCAAAATACTTCTATCATGTGTCACTTTTGTTGCCAACTTGGACATATGCAAAATGATTGCTATGTAAAGAAAAATATGAAAAAAGGTATGAAATCCATGTGGATTGCTAGATCATGTTGTAATAACTCCCAAGAACCCTATTATGGTCTTGACTTGAAAAATAAAGGGGGAGTTTGCTTTTTGATTGATGCCAAAAGGGGGAGTAGGACTTATTGAAATTTCTTTGTATGTTGGCACTTTCTAAGGGGGAGCTTTATTTGAACTTATTTGATAAAAGAAATCTTCATTTTGTTTGTCATCATCAAAAAGGGGGAGATTGTTGACCTTGGTCGATCAATCCTTGGTTTTGATGATTAACAAACCAAAATGTAGATTTGGGCTAATGTTTTTATGTGAGCAAATTGTTAGAACAGATTCTTGTGGCACAAATGAAGAAGCAAAAACATGGCACTCATGTGGGACGTCCGAAAGGAAGCTATCGGACGTCCGAAAGGATAAAGAACATCAACGGACGCACGCATCGGACGCACATCAATCGCATCGGACGTCCGAGAAATTTCGCAAAGATTTGATGACTCTCTGACTACGTTCGGACGCAGGGTTCGGACGTCCGACAGGTGGTTTGGTCGCAGGGTTCGGACGCTCGACAGGTGGTTCGGACGTCCGACAGGCCAACGGCTAGTTTTGACAGCATTTAATATTTGACCGTTGGAGAGCCTTTTGGAGCCATTTCTCACCTTCTATAAAGACCCCAAAGCACAAGAAGACAAGTGACTTTTGCCAACACAAAATACAAGCTTACAAGTGAGATTTTTGAGTAGAAAGATTCTTTGTTGGTTGTATAAAGGGTTGGGGAAGTTGGGTTGTGAGGTTGCTCAAGTGAAGGTTACTCTCTAGCAAGAGTAAAACCTTGGTGAAGGTGAACCTATCACTTGAAGTGGTAAAACCTTGGTGAAAGTTGCCTCATTTGTATAAAATAGTTCTTAATTGGGTGAGTGATCTTTCAAGTGTAGGTTGTTGAGGGTTAACTAGAATAGTTGTAAAACTCCTTGGCTCAACCAAAGTGTGTTTGGGGTGAGGAAGGAGTGAGTCTTCACTTGTACATCTTGGTTAGCATCGCCATCAATTGAAGAGGCTATTGGATTGATATTTGGTTTGCATTTCTTATCTTTTCTGTTTAATTAAGTTTTCTTTATTGTGCTTAAATTTGATATATCTTTGTGCATCATTGTGAAATTTTTTGTACTCATTGGGTTGCACCCGGACGTCCGAAAGGATGAAAAATATCAACGGACGCACGCATCGGACGCACATCAATCGCATCGGACGTCCGAGAAATTTCGCAAAGATTTGATGACTCTCTGACTACGTTCGGACGCAGGGTTCGGACGTCCGACAGGTGGTTCGGACGTCCGACAGGCCAACGGCTAGTTTTGACAGTATTTAATATTTGACCGTTGGAGAGCCTTTTGGAGCCATTTCTCACCTTCTATAAAGACCCCAAAGCACAAGAAGACAAAAGACTTTTGCCAACACAAAATACAAGCTTACAAGTGAGATTTTTGAGTAGAAAGATTCTTTGTTGGTTGTACAAGGGGTTGGGAAAGTTGGGTTGTGAGGTTGCTCAAGTGAAAACCTTGGTGAAGGTGAACCTATCACTTGGAGTGGTAAAACCTTGGTGCATCATTGTGTAAATGAATCTAGTAGGATTAAAGGTTGGAGAGCCTTTTGGAGCCATTTCTCACCTTCTATAAAGACCCCAAAGCACAAGAAGACAAAAGACTTTTGCCAACACAAAATACAAGCTTACAAGTGAGATTTTTGAGTAGAAAGATTCTTTGTTGGTTGTACAAGGGGTTGGGAAAGTTGGGTTGTGAGGTTGCTCAAGTGAAAACCTTGGTGAAGGTGAACCTATCACTTGGAGTGGTAAAACCTTGGTGCATCATTGTGTAAATGAATCTAGTAGGATTAAAGGTTGTAAATCAGCTAAAGATATTTGGGATAAATTGTGTGTATTTCATGAAGGTAACCAAGATATTAAAGAACAAAAGAAATCTTTGCTTGTTTCTCAATATGAATTTTTCAAAATGCATCCTCTTGAAAATGTTGATAAGATGTGTAGTAGATTTTGTGACATTATTCAAGATCTTAAATTGTTTGGAAAACAATATTCTTTGGGTGAGAAAAATAGAAAGATTTTGAATGCCTTGCCAAAAGAATGGGAAAACAAAATAAATGCTATAGAAGAGGCAAAGGATTTAAATTCTATGTCTATTGAATCTCTTGTGGATACACTAACCTCTTATGAATTAAAGCTGAAATTCAAAGTGCAAGAGGAAGAAAATGCAAGAATGTATAAGAGAGGCATAACTTTTAAAGCATTTCAAGTGGGGGATAACCAATCCTTCATGGGTAATGAAATCATGGAAGTGGACAATGATATAACTCCTCACATCAAAAGTTTCAAGAAGATCTTCAACAAGAGATGTTCAAGAGGAGATTGCAAAATTACATGGGATGAATGCAATTCAAAAAGAGAAAAAGAAGAGTTGGCCCAAATGGCACTAATGGCCGTTGGAGAAGATGAGGTAAGTTCTTATCACTCTTCTTGTGATGAAGATAATGAAGATGATGATGTGAAAATTCTTATGATTAAAATGCATAAAAATTTGAGAAAATCTTATGCTAAAAATAAAGATTTGAAAACAAAAATAAATGTTTTGTTGGAAGAAAACTCCAAACTTTTTCAAGAAAACAAATGTTTGAGAATGGAAAATGATGATTTAAAAAATCAAAAAAATGTTTTTGATTGCAAAAATAATTTGAAAAGGAAGTTGGAAGAGAAAACAAAGTTTTATGAAAAAATGTTGGAGGAACAAAATTTGTTAAAGAAAAGAATTAATGACTTGAATGAGTTTCTCCAAAATGAAAAACAAAAGTTTTCTCAAACAAAAGAAAGCAAATCTTTTCAAGGCACAAATAAGTTTGCTATGATAAGAAGTAAGAAAATTAGTTGCATTAAATCCACCTATGTGCAAAATACTTCTATCATGTGTCACTTTTGTTGCAAATTTGGACATATGCAAAATGATTGTTATGTAAAGAAAAATATGAGAAAAGGCATGAAATTCATGTGGATTGCTAGATCATGTCGTATTAACTCCCAAGGACCCTATAAAGATAGGGTACCAAATGAAATTTCTCATATTTAGGTACATCATGAAGATTTGATCCAAGAAGTGCTATATGGTTGTAAGTACATTTGAATTTTTTGATATTCAATATGGTCTTGATTTGAAAAATAAAGGGGGAGTTTATTTTTTTTTGATTGATGCCAAAAGGGGGAGTAGGATTTATTGAAATTTCTTTGTATGTTGGCACTTTCTAAGGGGGAGCTTTATTTGAACTTATTTGATAAAAGAAATCTTCATTTTGTTTGTCATCATCAAAAAGGGGGAGATTGTTGACCTTGGTCGATCAATCCTTGGTTTTGATGATTAACAAACCAAAATGTAGATTTGGGCTAATGTTTTTATGTGAGCAATTTGTTAGAACAGATTCTTGTGGCACAAAAGAAGAAGAAAACAGGGCACTTATGTGGGACGTCCGAAAGGAAGCTATCGGACGTCCGAAAGGATAAAGAACATCAACGGACGCACGCATCGGACGCACATCAATCGCATCGGACGTCCGAGAAATTTCGCAAAGATTTGATGACTCTCTGACTACGTTCGGACGCAGGGTTCGGACGTCCGACAGGTGGTTCGGACGCAGGGTTCGGACGTCCGACAGGCCAACGGCTAGTTTTGACAGCATTTAATATTTGACCGTTGGAGAGCCTTTTGGAGCCATTTCTCACCTTCTATAAAGACCCCAAAGCACAAGAAGACAAGGGACTTTTGCCAACACAAAATACAAGCTTACAAGTGAGATTTTTAAGTAGAAAGATTCTTTGTTGGTTGTATAAGGGGTTGGGAAAGTTAGGTTGTGAGGTTGCTCAAGTGAAGGTTACTCTCTAGAAGTAGTAAAACCTTGGTGAAGGTGAACCTATCACTTGAAGTGGTAAAACCTTGGTGAAGGTTGCCTCATTTGTATAAAATAGTTCTTAATTGGGTGAGTGATCTTTCAAGTGTAGGTTGTTGAGGGTTAACTAGAATAGTTGTAAAACTCCTTGGCTCTACCAAAGTGTGTTTGGGGTGAGGAAGGAGTGACCTTTCACTTGTACATCTTGGTTAGCATCGCCATCTATTGACGAGGCTATTGGATTGATATTTGGTTTGCATTTCTTATCTTTTCTCTTTAATTAAGTTTTCTTTATTGTGCTTAAATTTGATATATCTTTGTGCATCATTGTGAAATTGTTTGTACTCATTGGGTTGCATCGGGGCTTACAAGTAAGAGGAGAGACAAGGAGTCGGCGAAGGGAATATAGGTGGAGGCAGAGGAGGGAGTATGGGAGGAGGCGGAGGAGGAAGATGTGGAAGAGAAAGAGGCAGAGAAATGGTGGTAGGTCTGTGCTAAGAGAGGGAGGACTTATATTTTTTCGTTTCATTCTTCGTTGATTATATAGAGACCCGTTTTACTAATTTAATTCATCTAGGATCCACGTACGAACCCCATTAGGGGGTGAATTGTGGAATTAGAATTGTAATTCTCAGATCTTACTAAAGAATTGAATCTGTAGAAAAATCTGTAGAATTGAAGATCCATAGAATTCGAATTAAATTCTAATTCTCTAGCATTGATAGTGTCCAAACCGCATATTTGGAATTGGGTTCCAATTCCTATTTTAAGTCTCCAAAGAGAACCCATTTTCACTTGATTGACTTATAATCAATGTAAGGTGCGCAATTTAGTTGGGCTAGTTACTTAGTTTGCCAGTCAACTTACAAGCAAGAATTCAATCATAACAGTATGACTAAGGTTAATATTAACTGAATTGGACATGATTCCCAAGGTGAAGTTGAGTTAATAACTAGTATTGTGAGATCCGTCCCACATAGGACGAAAGGAAAAGTTGAGTTGTTTGGATTTGAACTCGTGACTCCGCTCAAGAGTCATTAGACCAGTCCAAATCCAATCAACTTGCAAACAATAATCCAATCATGCCAGTATGACTAAGGCCAATATTAATTGAATTGAACATGATTCCAAAGCAAGCTAAAGTTGAGTTAATAACTAGATTCGTCAGATCCGTCCCACATAGGACAAAAGTAAAGGATGAGTGGTTTGGGCTTAAGCTCGTGACTTCGCTTAAGATTCATCAAACCAGTCTAATTCCGATAAACTTATAAGCAAGAATCCAGTCATGCTAGTATGACTAGGGTCAAAATTAACTGAATTGGACATGATTCCCAAAGCAAGCTAAAGTTGAATTAATAACTGACATTGAGAGACCCATCCCACATAGGATGAAAGGAAAGGATGAGTAGTTTAGCTTTGAACTCGTTACTCCGCTCTAGAGTCATTAGACCAGTCCAAATCTCTCATCAGAGCAAATCTTACATGGTCTGTTCATATGAACTTCAAGTAAAGGTTTGGAGAATGATATTAAAGATGCTTTTGATGCTGTGGAAAGAGCATCAAGTAAAGGTTTGGGGAATGACGTTAAAGATGCTTTTGATTCTATGGAAAGAGTGTTGAGAAGAATCCAGCATCAGAATTTTTGAGAAATTTAGCTCAATTCATTTCAGATAGTTGATGGATTTTTGAGGCTACAATTTACACTTTACAGGCATAGTTATGATGTTGTAATTAGTACTTTCGATTTTTAATTCATTCATTGGCTTTTTTTTTGGGCTTAGATATTGTATAGGACACTAGGTAGGCATCTTTCTTTTTTCTCTTCCAAATAAACATGTTTTAATTTAATTACCTTCATAGAAGACTTGCGGAAGGAAATAGACATGAATCTCTGATTGAGAAAAGTTGGAAGAGCCTTGGAAAGATTTAGTATTTTTTTTAGTTAGTTTCTTTTTTTTTTTTTTGAGATATCAATTGTGTTAAAATAATATCTTACTACAATTTGAATGCCCTTTGGAGTAGAGCTAATTAATTTAATTCTTTTTGCTGTATCTTTTTTCCAAGGACTTTAGATTCTATTTCTGCCATTTTCAGTTGTGAGATTATTTAGCTCTCAGTATAAAACAAAACAGGCTGTGGGCTTCTCTTCTAAAATTCTCCATGATCTTGAATTAAGAACAGGATGAGTTTTATTTTGGTACTAATGATTTTAGGTAGCGTGATTGTAACAAGGTACACCCAGTCGATGTCAATGGTAGGTAGAAAATCTGCATCATCCTTGAACACATCCCTTGTGACAAGTTAAGGAGCTAAAAACAAAACGAGGGAGATTAAATTAACCATAAGGTTGCTTTTGGTACTTGATAGAAAAAGGCATGAGCCGGCTAATTTGAAATACTTGAGGAAGGTGCTGTGGACTTACGAGGAAAGCCAATTAGTACACAATAATACACCATTTTTTAGAGATGGAAATCTGCAAGTGGTGGAGTTCGGTAAGACGTTGCGGTTGTAATTGTGGGTTCCAGGCATCAAAATAATGCAACATAGATTATTCAAGAATATATAAGTTTGATTGGTAAGAAAACTTTTTATACAACTGCAGGAGAAGATGACAATGTGGTGCAGCTAGCATAAGGTATGCAACAATCGTAGTTTAGTGCAGATTAGGTGTCAGATGTGAAAGTAATTTAGTGCTTTCTGGGCTCATTCCAATATGATTATGGTTAAATGCCAGTAACGGAGCATGTGTTTTGCAGGTGGCCATGAGATTTTTTATTTGGATAAAATATAAAAAAGCCCCTTAAGGTTAAGTGAATATACAAAAAAGTCATCTATAGTTTCAAAACATACACTCCGTATCTCATGGTCTAAACTAATTTAAAAAAGCAACGAAAATCGTCAGAATTAATGAGCTTGAAATACACGCGCTTCTTTTGCGAATATTTGTATTAGAAACAAATAAATTTTTAATTGATAGACCTATTACACCCTTAGAGTTATAATACAGAAAATTCCCTTGTGCTTAAGCAAATCTATAGAAAAAGTCCCTTATAATTTCAAATCATACAATCCAGTACCTCGTGGTTTGAAACTAATATTAAAAATCGACAAAAATTATTTAAATTAAAGAGTTTGAGGCTTCTTGACATGGAAAATAATTTTTTAAATCAAAATTTTTAGCTAATATACCTATTAAACCCCTTAGAACTCATAAAATTTTCAAAAACAATCCAAAACTCCCAAATACGACTCACCTTATTTCTATACATAAAATAAATAAAAAAAAGTTTCCCAATAAAACTCACCTTGTTTCTATACACAAAATAAATAAATAAAAACTCTCAAATACAACTTACCTTATTCCTATGCACAAAATAAATAAATAAAAGCAAAATATAACCATAGAGGGTTTTTCCGTAGGTTGGCTTAATCACAAGGGATTTTTCCATAAGTTTGTTTAACATGATGGTTGTTAAAAGGTCTTTTATTGCTTATATATACTAGACAACTCACTTGCATCAACCCAACAAAGAATATCACCCAAATTACATTGTTTAAGATATTTGTCCACTGCTAAAACCCAACCAAAATATGTATGTCTATTTGTGCTCATAGCAGTCAATATGCCAAAACTATCACCATCAATCAGATATCTGTCTAATATTCTGTCATTATTTAACAATTCATATATCTGAATAAATTTTTCTCTCTCTTTTGTCAAGTTTTCTCACCTTCTTGGTTTATTGACCAATCAAATCCTTCAATCTGACAACCCGTAGCACTCAACAAATTTGACAAAATTCCTCTCCGATCTCTATCTTCACACTCGTAACAATCTAACAATTTTCGGACTAATCTTATGATCAAATCCTTCACTAACTACACATTTCAGAGCTAAATTTGTGGTCTAATTCGATCAACTAAATACTTTTCGACAACTTTATGTCCTAATTCTCTGGCAGTAGAAACACCCAAGACTAACCTCATAATCTAGCTCTAATACCAATTGTAGAACCCAAAATTTTAGGATTCTAATAATAATCAATATGTGCAAGGTTACAAAATTGAAGGGATAAAACAAAACACTCAAAACATATGTGGGAGAGAAGAAAATAATCAACTCACAATATTATTGAAATTTCAAACAATGAAAAAAGTTACACCATAATAGAAAACGTGACAAACTCTACTAGATTCTCTCTAGAAAACACCCTAAATAATGTCCTATTTATAATCTACCAGATTTGTTTAGAAAGAAACCACTTGCACAAGAAATTACCAAATAAAACATAAATTCTTAAATTGCACAACTATTAAAACCTTACTCCAATAAAACTAATAAATAAATAAATAAACACTTTTAGATTTGGTTTAGTTTGCCAACACTTTTCTTCATTAGAAATTCCCAAACAAGTTAACGATAAAAATGTTAGGAAGAATTAAGGACACAGGAAATATTGAAGAAATTAAGACTCTGCAAATTCAATACGTGAAAATCCATAGAAAAATTTTTTGGAAGATGCAAAAGCATTAGTAAACCAAAAGAAAATTTTTTGTGATTATGTGTTACAATCTTATAATTTCCAGAGAGAGTTGCAGTTTTAGTCTCTAATGTTTGGTCTATCTGCTAAATTGGTTAGTGACCCATCTTAAAGTGATAATCCATCTTTTTGAATAAACAATTCAAAAGTGAATTAAAGAATGATTAAAGGTAAAGGGTTGCTGCTTAAGCTTCTCAATCATAGCATGCAGCGATTGGCATTTGAGGTGGGCATAAGGTGTAAACTGACGAGGGAAGTTAACAAATATTCGTAGATCCTATGCAGACTCCATCGTTGTACATATAAACAAATCTTAATTCTGAAATAAAACAAATATGATTTAATGGAAAAACATTGTGAGGATTGATGGGGATATAATTGTGCATTTTATTTGTGGTTATTTGGTCTTAATTTTGGCAGTTTAGTATGCAAAGTATTGGATTTCTGCTCATAATTAGTATTTGTGTTAATTGTAGGTGGTAGGCATGAAAGATGATCTCGCGAGGTAAATTTCCAGAAGACTTTTCGTCTCAGGGCATGGCCACGCCTTAGAAGGTGGACGAAACCGAAAGACGGACCATGGTCCACGTGAACCCGGAGCACTGGATTGGAACCTTGAAACAAAAGTTGTGGGCCTTCTAACCCTTTGAAGACTACTGGCGGCTACAACAGGCGGAAAAGACCAAAATAAAAGGGGATTTGACGTTTTGTGAATGGGGAGATTAGCTCTAGTTTTCTTATTTTTGTTCCCTAGCCGTCAGACGTCGGGAGACCCTTTCGTTTTCGCACTGGGTCGTGGACTTTCTTTTTTTCTTTTCTTTTGCTTTGTGATTCCTGTGGCCTAGCGGCCGCACAACTTTTCACTGCGTTTTTCATTCAGCAAAAACTCCATGAAAACTCCAAATTGCTTCATGATTATGCGGCAAGGCTAGTTCGTTTATCTAGTTGAGGAATAAATCAAGGATCGGGGCACCATAACTGTGAGATCGTTTTAATTGTTTTATTTTTAATTTATATGTTCATGGGTATTTGATTATTCTCTATTTTTCCCTGAGTTATTATTGTTTAGATTTATTGGATAATTAGGCCTGTTATTCGATTGTCTAAATAATTGATAGCCAATTAGGGTGTTGGCGCGTAGCCTTTAAACATCTTGATTAGTGGCAAACGAGACAATTTCACCGCCTCGCAAGCGGTTTAATTTGGATCGTGGGGATAATTAATCTAGCCTAAATAAACCCGCATGTGTGTTTGTCATCTAGAATTAGGTCTTTCTAATTCCTAATGCTGTGGCTACATTAAATCCTGTGAGCGTTTCTGGGGTTGTCTAGTCACAAGAGGGTAGTTTATGAGCGTCTCTTGACTACCATAAAATTAAGGGAAGATTAGTGGTTGGACGCGTCGCTTGACCACTATAACCAGTTTATTCGTGAGTATATGAATTGTCCCGTGTATCTGTGATCAGTTGTGTGCTTCGGTGCCAAGATTAATTCCTTGACTAGATTGTTTTAATTAATTGTTATTTGTGTAGTTTGGTTCCTGCTATCTTAATCAACTTTAAATTTCAGTTTTTATTCCTTTTTAATTAGTTGGTACTACTGCTAAAAATTCCCCCCCCCATTTTCCTGTGTGATTGGCCTACCTGTTCCCTGAGGAGACGACCCTACTCACCACTATACTCATTCAGTTTTGGTAGTAGGTCTAATAATACAAATTTTATTTTTGGTGGTTTGACACCCACCAAATTTTGGCGCCGTTGCCGGGGAACTGGTGTTTTAAGTGACTTATTGCACAGGCTTTAGTTTTTATTTTTATTATTATTTTTTTTATTTATTTTATGCCTCGATCTTCTCGTACAGGAGAATTAGAATTTGATCCAGAGATTGAGAAGACTGCAAGAAGGTTGACCAAGGAGGCAAAGTTGCGTAAGCAACAAGATTCAACGTCACCTTCAGAATTTAAGCAAGAGTTTGTTTCCAGGGATTCATCAAGTGAATCTGAAAAAGAAGAAGTGCATATCCCTCGAGTAGCAATGGCAGCCCCAAGAACTTTGAGGGAGTTGGCAACTCCTAACGTGAACCAGCAGCCATTATGCATTACATTTCCTAACACGGAAGCGGCATTTGAGCTTAAATCTGGTCTTATTCACTTACTTCCTACTTTTCGTGGTATTGCAGGTGAAGACCCACATAAACACTTGAAGGAATTTCATGTGGTGTGCTCCACAATGAAACCTCAAGGAGTCACTGAGGACCACATCAAGTTGAAAGCCTTCCCTTTCTCTTTGGCGGATAAGGCTAAAGATTGGTTATTTTACCTGCCATCTGGATCCATCACTACGTGGGAAGAATTGAAGAGAAGATTCCTCGAGAAATTTTTCCCTGCCTCTAGAGCTGCCAATATTAGGAAAGAAATATGTGGAGTTAGGCAGGCAAATGGGGAAGTTCTATATGAGTACTGGGAGCGCTTTAAACAACTGTGTGCCAGCTGCCCGCATCATCAAATCCCTGATCAGCTCTTAATACAATATTTCTATGAGGGATTATCACATATGGATAGGAGCATGTTAGATGCAGCCAGTGGCGGTGCTCTGGTTAACAAGACCACAGACGAAGCCACGTTATTGATTTCCACCATGGCTGAAAATTCCCAACAATTTGGAGTGAGAGCTGATGGAGCAATAAGAAGGGTCAATGAAGTGAATCACTCTGACTTAGAGGGTAAACTATCTGAGCTTACCTCTCTGGTACGTCAAATGGCAAGGGGGCAATTACAATCTGTGAAGACTTGTGGTATCTGTGCTGCTCCCGGACACATGACTGACATGTGCCCAACTCTCCAGGAGGATTCACCTGAACAAGCCAACATAGTGGGAGATTTTTCTGGACCACCTCCACGAAGGAATGATCCTTTTGTACCCACTTACAACCCAGGGTGGCGAAATCATCCTAACTTTAGTTATGCTTCAAAACCACCTGGTTTTCAACAACATTTTCAGCCACGGCCACCAGTGCAACAACCATCCACTTCCAATTCAAACATGTCTCTTGAAGATATGGTGAAGTCACTGGCCCAAAGCACGAGTCAATTACAGCAAGAGGCTCAAAGATCTCAGCAGGAGTCTCACAGATTTCAACAAGAGACTCGTGCTAGCATTAGGAATTTGGAAGCACAGATGTCCCAATTGGCAACTTCCATGAGCAACCTGGACAATAGCAATAGAGGGAAATTACCATCTCAAGTAATTCCTAATCCCAAGGAAAATGCCAGTGCAATGCAATTACGGAGTGGCAAGGAGGTACAGTCTCCTAGGCGTGCCCACGCCAGAGAAGAAGAAGTGCCCAGGAAGGTGGAAGAGGAAGAAGAGAAACAATCCGCTGAAATCTCAAAGAAAGTTGACATTCCTCCTCCTTTTCCTGGCAGGTTTACAAAAGCTAAAAAGGAAGAATCTGAGCAAGAGATTTTGGACACCTTCAGGAAAGTGGAGATTAATATTCCTTTATTGGATGCTATTAGGCAATTGCCTAAATATGCTAAATTTCTGAAGGGCTTATGCACTAACCGCAATAAGTTGAGTCTGGATGACAAGGTGAAGGTGGGGGAGAATGTCTCAGCGATGTTTCAAAGGAAGTTGCCTCAGAAATGCAAGGATCCAGGTATGTTTACTATACCATGCATAATTGGCAATCAAAGAATTGAAAAAAGCATGCTTGACTTAGGTGCTTCAATAAATGTCATGCCTCTCTCAATTTTTAAAGTTTTGAATTTAGGACCCCTCAAAGAAACTAGGGTAATCATTCAACTAGCTGATAGGTCGAATGTCTACCCTGAGGGCCTAGTTGAAGATGTTCTAGTAAAGGTCAATGAATTCATTTTTCCTGTGGATTTTTACATTGTTGATATGAATGATGAATACTCTACTGATTCAGCAGTGATTCTTTTGGGTAGACCCTTCATGAGTACAGCAAGGACTAAAATAGATGTACATGAAGGGACTTTATCTGTGGAATTTGATGGAGAGAAAGTCACTTTCAATATTTTTGATGCAATGAAGCACCCTGTGGATACTGAATCTGTAAATTTTGTTGGCATGACTAACACCATTGTGCAAGAGAATTTTGAACAGAATTTCATGAGGGACAAGTTGGACTTTGTCTTACAACAAGGCAAGACCAATTTGGAAGTGGACGACATGGAGGAGGAGGAAGTCAAAGAAGCTATCATGTCCTTACATTCACTACATCCGCTTCCAGGCAGGTTTGAAAATTCTTTTTTACCATTACCCACTTCTAATGAAAGAATTCTACCTTCTGTTCAACAGGCACCTAATGTGGAATTGAAGGAACTGCCCGAGCATTTGAAATATGCTTACTTGGGAGATAACAAGACTTTGCCTGTAATCATTGCCAATGATTTAACTGCGTTGCAAGAAGAGAGGCTCTTACGGGTTTTACGGGAATTTAAACCAGCAATTGGATGGACGTTAGCAGACATCAAAGGCATCAATCCATCCATTTGTATGCATCACATCCTTTTGGAGTCGGACGTAAAACCCGTGAGAGAGCATCAACGCAAGCTCAACCCCGCCATGAAGGAGGTGGTGATGAAAGAGATTCTCAAACTCTTAGAATTAGGAATTATTTTTCCTATTTCTGACAGCCAGTGGGTAAGTCCAGTCCATGTTGTTCCCAAGAAGACTGGAATCACGTTGGTGAAAAATGAAAAGAATGAGTTAGTGCCAATGAGATTGCAAAATGGGTGGAGAATGTGCATTGACTTTAGGAAGTTAAATGCCGCAACTCGGAAAGACCACTTTCCACTCCCATTTATTGATGAAATGCTTGAGAGGTTGGCAGGTAAGTGTTTCTTTTGCTTTTTAGATGGTTACTCCGGATATTATCAAATTATTGTTGCTCAAGAGGACCAACATAAAACCACTTTTACCTGCCCTTTTGGAACTTTTGCATATCGCCGTATGCCTTTTGGTTTGTGTAATGCTCCTAGAACATTTCAAAGATGCATGATGAGTATTTTCTCTGATATGATTGATAATTGCATTGAAATTTTCATGGATGATTTTACAGTATATGGTGATTCTTTTGATCAGTGCCTAGACCATTTAACAAAGGTTTTGAAAAGATGCATTGGAACAAACTTGGTTCTTAATTATGAAAAATGTCATTTCATGGTTAAGGAAGGCATAGTTTTGGGCCATGTTGTTTCATCAAGGGGTATTGAGGTAGATAAGGCTAAAATTGATTTGATCACTAGTCTACCTTACCCTACTAATGTCAAGGATATTCGTAGTTTTCTAGGCCATGCAGGTTTTTACAGGCGTTTCATAAAAGATTTTTCAAAAATTGTTCAACCATTGTCTCGCCTGCTTCAAAAGGAGGTGCCATTCAACTTTGGAGATGATTGCAAATTGTCCTTTGACACACTCAAGGGTATGTTGACCACGGCACCAATTATCCAACCCCCAGACTGGAAGCTATCCTTTGAGCTCATGTGTGACGCCAGTCAGTATGCCGTAGGAGCTGTGCTTGGACAGCGGAGTGGGAGGTGTAGTCACGTGATATACTATGCGTCAAAAACATTGACACCAGTTCAATGCAATTACACCACCACGGAGAAGGAGCTTCTAGCCATTGTTTTCGCTTTTGAGAAATTTAGATCATATCTATTGGGGTCAAAAGTAACGGTTTACTCTGATCATGCAGCTTTGAAGTATCTCTTGTCAAAAAAGGAGTCCAAGCCAAGACTCATTCGTTGGGTGCTCTTGTTGCAAGAATTTGACTGGGAGATCAAGGATCGGAGAGGGGTGGATAATTCAGTAGCTGACCATTTGAGCAGGTTGATAAGAGAAGAGGAAGCAGTTCCCATATCTGAGGTATTTCCTGATGAACATCTTTTCTATCTCAAAGGTAAGGAACCTTGGTATGCAGATATTGTGAACTTTTTGGTCAGTCATAAATTCCCTATTGGCATGAGTAAGAGTAAGAGAGATAAGATAGTCCATGATTCTCGATACTATATTTGGGATGAACCATATCTGTGGAAAATAGGCTCTGATCAAATTATTCGTAGATGTGTACCTGAAAGTGAAACTCCTTCTATCCTTGCTCATTGTCATAATTATGCATGTGGTGGCCATTTTGGACCTAAGAGAACTGCTAGAAAAATCCTTGATTGTGGCTTTTATTGGGAAACATTGTTTCGTGATGCTTATGCATTTTGTAAAAGCTGTGAAAAATGTCAAAAATTTGGAAGTTTGTCTCATAGGGATGAAATGCCTCAAGTGCCTATGTTATTTTGTGAAGTGTTTGATGTTTGGGGTATGGACTTTATGGGACCTTTTCCTAGCTCTTTTGGATTTTTGTATATTCTGTTAGCAGTTGACTATGTATCGAAATGGGTAGAAGCAAAGGCTACCCGGACTAATGATTCTCAAGTTGTTGTAGGATTTCTCAAATCCCACATTTTTAGTAGGTTCGGGGTGCCGAGAGCCATCATCAGTGATCAAGGTACCCATTTCTGCAATCGCACCATTGCAGCTCTCATGAGAAAATATGGAGTGCACCATCGTGTGAGTACAACATATCACCCTCAGACCAATGGGCAAGCTGAAGTCTCCAACCGAGAGATCAAGAGCGTATTGGAGAAAACGGTTAACCCCAACCGTAAGGATTGGAGCTTGCAATTGGATGATGCTTTGTGGGCATATCGAACCGCGTATAAAACGCCCATTGGAATGTCTCCATATAGATTGGTGTTTGGTAAGATGTGTCATTTACCTGTGGCTATTGAGCATCGTGCATTCTGGGCAGTCAAGCAATGCAATTTGCATGCGGATAGAGATGGCAAAGAGAGAAAGCTCCAACTCCAGGAGTTGGAGGAAATTCGTCTTGAAGCATATGACAATGCACGTTTGTACAAAGAGCGTACCAAGCAGTTTCATGACCGCCTATTGCGTGCGAAACACTTTTTCCCAGGACAAAAGGTACTCTTGTTCAATTCACGGTTGAAATTCATGCCAGGTAAGTTAAAATCTCGTTGGATTGGACCATATGTGGTAGTCAATGTTTTTCCCAATGGTGTGGTTGAAATCCAGAGTTTAGAGACTAATAAGAGTTTTACAGTTAATGGTCATCGTTTAAAACCGTTTGTTGATGTTTCAGACATTGGCACTTTGGAAGAGGTACACTTGATAGATCCTATCTATGCCTAATTGCTCACTATGGAGTCGTCTAGCCAAAGACGTTAAAGAAAGGCGCTTCTTGGGAGGCAACCCAGGGCCTCCATTTTTTGTTATAGTTCTCTTTCGTTTTTCGTTGATTTTGGATTGTTTTGTTTCATTGCAAGTGTTCTTTTTGGTGTTGGGCAGGAGACTTGGATTTACAAGGCATGCCCACGCCTTATAAGTGATGCTCTTGAACACCGTAGAAATGCTTGGGCAGAAAACTCTGCCTTGTAAGGCGTGGGCACGCCTTACAGCAACTCTGGTCCACTTTGGGGACACAGGCTTGGATTGAAGACTTCCGCTTCCATCTGAAGCAACGCTACACCACACCACCGTCAGAGGCTCCACGCTGCCAGTCCCTGATACCTCCTCTACCATGGTGTTTTGCTGCAATTTTTTTTTCATTCAGGGAAGTTTCTTTTGCTCCCTTCACTTGACTTCAACTTTTCGTTCTTACATTGAGGACAATGTAGACTTTAGGTATGGGGGGAGTAGTCTAGCTTTTCCTTCTTACTGCTTTTCTTTCTTTAAAAAAAAAAAAAATCCCTTTACCATGCCTTTTGGATTTTTGTGGTTAGCCTTGATAAGCAATGGCTAGATTTTCAAATTTAACTATTGTTACGGTTTTAGATGATAATATGTTAAGTATGATATGGTAAAATTTTAGGATGACTCTCTGGTAAATATTTGAGATTTTGTGACTCTTGCAATTTCTTTTGGTTAACTTTTCTAGGCATTGTAAATATTTTTCTGACATTTTTGTGTGAACTGGTTCAACTATTAATCTTAGTTCTCCATGTTAAGGAAAGGAAGCAGGCTTGCATGGTTTTAATTTTACTTGGGTGTTTATTTGTGAATAACATTCGGCTATACTCCGCTGGTTATCATTGACTAGTAACCGGGGGTCTTCACCTAAAGTGTCGATTTTCGCGTCAAAAAGCAGCGATAACCATGAGTATGTGGTCTTTAAGCGGTTTAAGTTGAGTAACCGGGCTCCTTCACTGAAGAGATGTCGGAGTTCGCGTCAAAAGACTTGAATGGCTCAAGACTAAGCACTTCCTTCAAGAAAAAAAAAAAGAGGGAAAAGAAACAAAAAAAAAATGAAAATGATGAAAAAAGAAAAAAAAGAAGTATACGAGCATGAAAGTATCCGAATAATTGTATTGCCTGCGGATCCATGAGTCTTTATGTTGAGATTTTGCTTAATGGTTGGACCAGTTATTAAAGAATGTTGGTTGGATATTTTCTATTCTTAGATTGGTTAGTCTGGATTTGAAAGAGTCATTGGTTTTAAAAGTTAGTTGGAGAGTTATCTCGTAAAACTTGCCATCAGTACTTGACAGTTATCTAAATTACACATTGGCAATAGTTGCTTTGATTAATAGCCATTGTTTTGAATTCAACTGCTGCAAAATGTTTGCTCGCTTGGTTGTGTATTTAAAGTTTGAAATGCTTGAGGACAAGCATTGTCTTGGTGTGGGGGAATTTGATGGGGATATAATTGTGCATTTTATTTGTGGTTATTTGGTCTTAATTTTGGCAGTTTAGTATGCAAAGTATTGGATTTCTGCTCATAATTAGTATTTGTGTTAATTGTAGGTGGTAGGCATGAAAGATGATCTCGCGAGGTAAATTTCCAGAAGACTTTTCGTCTCAGGGCGTGGCCACGCCTTAGAAGGTGGACGAAACCGAAAGACGGACCATGATCCACGTGAACCCGGAGCACTGGATTGGAACCTTGAAACAAAAGTTGTGGGCCTTCTAACCCTTTGAAGACTACTGGCGGCTACAACAGGCGGAAAAGACCAAAATAAAAGGGGATTTGACGTTTTGTGAATGGGGAGATTAGCTCTAGTTTTCTTATTTTTGTTCCCTAGCCGTCAGACGTCGGGAGACCCTTTCGTTTTCGCACTGGGTCGTGGACTTTCTTTTTTTCTTTTCTTTTGCTTTGTGATTCCTGTGGCCTAGCGGCCGCACAACTTTTCACTGCGTTTTTCATTCAGCAAAAACTCCATGAAAACTCCAAATTGCTTCATGATTATGCGGCAAGGCTAGTTCGTTTATCTAGTTGAGGAATAAATCAAGGATCGGGGCACTATAACTGTGAGATCGTTTTAATTGTTTTATTTTTAATTTATATGTTCATGGGTATTTGATTATTCTCTATTTTTCCCTGAGTTATTATTGTTTAGATTTATTGGATAATTAGGCCTGTTATTCGATTGTCTAAATAATTGATAGCCAATTAGGGTGTTGGCGCGTAGCCTTTAAACATCTTGATTAGTGGCAAACGAGACAATTTCACCGCCTCGCAAGCGGTTTAATTTGGATCGTGGGGATAATTAATCTAGCCTAAATAAACCCGCATGTGTGTTTGTCATCTAGAATTAGGTCTTTCTAATTCCTAATGCTGTGGCTACATTAAATCCTGTGAGCGTTTCTGGGGTTGTCTAGTCACAAGAGGGTAGTTTATGAGCGTCTCTTGACTACCATAAAATTAAGGGAAGATTAGTGGTTGGACGCGTCGCTTGACCACTATAACCAGTTTATTCGTGAGTATATGAATTGTCCCGTGTATCTGTGATCAGTTGTGTGCTTCGGTGCCAAGATTAATTCCTTGACTAGATTGTTTTAATTAATTGTTATTTGTGTAGTTTGGTTCCTGCTATCTTAATCAACTTTAAATTTCAGTTTTTATTCCTTTTTAATTAGTTGGTACTACTGCTAAAAATTCCCCCCCCCCATTTTCCTGTGTGATTGGCCTACCTGTTCCCTGAGGAGACGACCCTACTCACCACTATACTCATTCAGTTTTGGTAGTAGGTCTAATAATACAAATTTTATTTTTGGTGGTTTGACACCCACCAAGGATTTACATCATTTTATCCTTGAGGCACATGTCGTGATGAGGAATAATAGATTCATTCTATTCCTTTGTGCTTCAGTGTGTACACTTTGTATAGTTTTTCCGGCCGTTATCCATGCATTGTTAAGGTATACCATATCAATATAACTTACCATTTTGAAAAGAAAACAATATAAAACAAATATGACAAAGAAATTCAATTTAATTCTATGATGTTTTACTAGTCACCTACGTCTGCGATTTGAGTCATCGATGAATAGGTGGAATACCCCACGCCTGATCTTTTTTGAAAGGAAAAGAATAAAAGCAAAATAAAGAAGGTAAAATAATTATTAAATATTTAATAAGACTTTCTGGCTTGCGTCCACAAGGCACTTGTGTCCAAAAATATCCACACACAATTCCTAGGTACCAATGTGATAAGTAACGCGTTTTTTATAGGGACAAGCTGAGAGTCTGAGGCCCCGGGGCAGCTGAGAGTCAGGCAGTTTTCGTAGTTTCCTCTTTAGGAGCAGGTCTTAAATTCGACTTCCGGGAGCTATTGTGCTGTGATCCTTGGGGCAGGACTCTCACAGTCTGGAAAGAGTAGTTTGGCCCGTTCAGGTAATTTTGGTCAGGTCAGGATACTTCTCAGTCGAAAAAAAGAAGCTAAGAGTCTGAGACCCCTTACGAGGAAATGGATGCCTTTTGACTGTGGTTTATCTTGAAGTTATGAGAAATAAAAAAGCTACAGCTTTCTGAGATATTCTACGATTGCAACAGTGAAGTCTCACCAAACTACTCCACCACATGCAGATTTCCATACCTAGAAAATGGTGGATTATTGTGTACTAATTATCTGTTGAAGTGGAAATGTGCAAAGGTTTTGGAATCAAGTATATTGGACTGTTTTCCCTATTGTCTTTTCGATACGTGTTCGCTTGGAAATTTCTTATTCTCATGCTTTATCCCCACCGCCACATGAGAAAAGATGTTAACAGTAAAGGATGTCCAAAAAATGAAAGAAAAGCGGAATGTAGCATATAAAATGAAAATGGCTTTCTTACTCTTAATTTAAGATATGAGACAAATAAATAAGTACACATTAAATCCCTATTTAAAAAATAATTAATTACAAAATCCAAAGAATAAGTGTATCATATTTATTTAGATTTACATGTTTGGATTGCAAATTTTTCCAAAAAAAATTGTTACTTTTTCCGTGATCACATTTTTCAATCACCTTTCTACCTTACATATGTCAAATCGTTTTCAGAAAATAGTAATCCAAACGAGATTGAATTTGAAACTCGTAGTATAAAACCTATTACCAAATATCCCTTAAACTTTAAACAGTTTTTTTCTTTTGAAGGATAAAACTTTAAATAGTTAATGCAAGAAACATTTGGGGTCTATTGTGTTGGTAAATTCAAATGTGAGGCAAAAAGTGGAGCTGTGTGGAATGGATCCTTGTATACCGTCTAATATCTTGCAATAATTGAGCAAAAGTTGTGGACTACATAAAAAGATGTAAATTAAATCGTAAAAAGCTGTAAATCAAGCTCAAAGAGTCAAGGCCCAGTAAAGAAAAAAGGTCCTCTCTCTAAAGTAGAGGCTCTCTCTCTCTAAAAAAGAGAGCTTTTTCTCCCCCTGGTGGGAGCTACCAACAAGTCTGAAAAGTGCAGCTTGGTGGGTTGAAAAATCAACCAATACCCAGCAACTAGTACTTTGGAGTACCTTTCAAATTCATTCTGTCTGCGCTCCTTTAAGTTTGCTGTTGTTTATTGCTGTCGGATTCTCAGCAACAGCGAGCAACCTGGTCAACCCCCACTAACACAGGTCCCAGAGGTATGAAACTCTTAGCTAAACTTTGTTAGCTGGAGTGAGGAAGAAAAAAAAAAGAGAGAGAGAGAGAGAGAGAGTCGATTCAGCATACAAAAAACAGAGAGTGAGAAAAAAAAAAAAGCATTCAATACAGGGGAAGCTAAGAGTCACTACAGTGTAGAGGCATAAAAGAGCCACCAAGAAAGCTGCTTCTGCATTTTGGCAACCAGATCTTATTGGCACCCACGCAAGCTCGGACAGGTAATTTCCGAACCATAACTGTCTTTCCCAAGCTATTTTCTTTTGTATTTTAGTACCCTTCCTTTCTGGGTTAGCCCTTTGGTTTGGTGCTGTAGATCTATCCTTCTTCGATCATAAGGAATAGGTTTTTATTCAAACTGTAGAGTAGTGTGTGGTATTCCTGCAGAAAGTACTTATCATGGCGGATGAGCTGGCCGAAATCTTGCAAAACTTTGACCTTTCTAGTACAGAGCTCCAAATGACAAGTCTGGACAATGAGGAACTAATTGGGGGACTTAAGGAATGTAAGAATAGTTTGATCGGTAAAGTTATGGGAGAGAAAGTGGCAAACTACACAGGGATCAAGAATTTTGTGTTAGCTGCTTGGAGCTACCCAAGAGACCTACAAGTGGTGGAACTTGGAGCCAACTTGTTTCAGTTTATATTACCATCGGCAAGTCATAGGTAGAGGATTCTGACAGGAGGACCATGGCTACTTGACAATCAGCTATTGGTGCTAAGCGACTGGTATGAGGGTATTGAGGAGGATGATCAGGCTTTTCGGATAGCTCCTCTATGGATACTGGTTTGGAATTTGCCAATGCATTGGTTGTCTAAAGAAGCAGGTAAAAAGATAGGGGTAAACTTCCACAAGGTTAGAGAGGTGATACCTAAAACTTTTGGTGATGGCAGATATTTCCCAACCACTCTTGAGAGGAACAATTGTCAAGGTAGGGGAAACCAAAAAATGGGCAAGCTTCAAATATGAGAGGTGCCCGGACTTTTGCTACAATTGTGGGATTATTGGTCATAGCGAAAGGACATGCATGAAACAAGGTCTGCAGGGGTCCGGGAGGAAAGATAATCAATATGGTCCATGGCTGCGAGCTGGTGGTGCAAGAAACTCACCTCATGAAAAACAGGCTGGAATGGTATTTAACCCTCAAAAATCCCTTTGGAGGCTCCAAAATGGGGAATGGACTAAGCAAAGGGAAGCGGAAGAAAAGGAGCAAACAGTGGAAACACAAGCAGAGTCAGGAAAAGGTAAAACCAAAGCCACCGAGCCTGAAGTTGGGGAACTAAGAAAAGTAGGACCTGGCCAGGCAGCACAAGGAGGTAACACTAGTGAGAGTATGCTACCAAGATCAGACGTGTGTGCTGAGTTAGTAAGGAAGACTGATCAGACAGTAGGGAACTTGCATGAAAACAGGGAAGTGAGGGATATGGATCATGGTCCGAAAGTTCTTAAGTTAGCTGAGAGACTTGTACAAGAACAAGGTCAAGACACTACAAACGAAGGAGGTGACTGCCTGATGGTGGAAGAGGAACAGGTTACCTTGGTAACCCAAGTGGGAGGGTCGGACAGCAACAAGGACATAATACCATCTCAGGCATTTGTAAGCATGGAGACAATAGAGGGACCGGAGGTTAAAGAGGCACTGATCAAGCAGGCGCGGAGAATATTGAGAGTGCTAAAGTTCCCTAAGAAACACAGGCATTCATTGAAGGAGCTGAACAGTAATACAGGTAAGGATAGGAAGAATGGGAAAAGGAAAGGGATTCAGGGGGAACTTGACATGGACATCGATGAGGAAATCATGCAAGAAGGAAAGAGGAATAAGGTAGACTTGGAGAACAAATCCTTAAGGTCAGGGGCGATGGAAGAGGGGTCCAAACATTCATGGACCCCAATGGATAAATGAGAGTATTGGTGTGGAATTGTCAAGGTGTGGGGAGTCCCTTGACAATTCCCCAATTGAGAGAGGCGAACAACCTCTCCTCTCCAGAAATTATTTTCTTATGTGAAACAAAAAACAGAAGTAAATACCTGGAAAAAGTAAAAAAAAATTTGCATTTTGAGGAAGCTATTTTTGTGGATGCCATGAACAAGGCAGGAGGGATGGCATTGCTATGCAAAGAGGACTTACGGATAAAGCAAGTGATCACAACAGCCTTTACTATTGAAGCTTAGATTGAGGATAGGGAAAGCAAGTGTGATTGGTGGTTTGTAGGTGTATATGCCAACAGCGAGGATCAAGTAAGGAAACAGCAATGGAAGGTGTTACAGCCGAGGAAAAGATTGTGGGGAGACAAATGGTTAATTGCAGGTGATTTCAATGACATTGTGTCAAATGACGAGAAATGGGGTGGCAACTGGAGGGAGGAGGGTAGCTTCAAGGCATTCAGGGATTTCATTAATGACAACCAGTTGATGGATGTGGGATTTCAGGGCCATCCATGGACTTGGTGTAACAATTGGAAGGGTCCTGGGGAAGTGAAACAAAGACTGGATAGAGGCTTGTGTAGCTACCCTTGGCTACAAACTTTTGAGCAGGTCACCTGCAAACATCAGGATACCATTGCATCTGACCATAGCATGCTGATTTTTGGCACCAAGCCATGTCCAATCAGGAAGAAAAAACGATTTTATTTTGATAAAAGGTGGCTCCAAAGAGAAGAAATCAATGACATTATCAAACAGGCATAGGACCAGGATGATGAAGGCACACGGATGTTTAGAGTTATAAGCAAAGTGAAAAGGTGTAGGGTGACACTTTTGCAATGGAAAAACAAGATACAAGGTAATGCTAGAGAGAATATTGAAGCACTCAAGTGCCAATTGCAGGAGCTAAAAATTAGACACTTTGAGGGCAAGAGGGACGTAAGGAATGGTCTAAAAAAGAGGTTGAAAGAGGCATACAGAAATGAAGAGATGTACTGGAGTCAAAAAGCTAGAGTGCAATGGTTGAGGACAGGCGACAAGAATACCAGCTTCTTCCATGCTACTGTGGAGGGGAGACGAAAAAGGAATCGAATGCTAGAAATTCAAAGAGAGAATGGCACCTGGACTAATGGTGACAAGGAGCTTGGTGCTGAAGTTGCGGATTACTATAAACACCTTTTCTCAACATCAAAAACAAGGGAAATGGAGGAGGTTCTGGATGGTATACCACACACGATCTCTGATAGTATGAATGCAAATCTAACTAAACCTGTGGGAGAGGAGGAAATCAGATCAGCATTATTTTCTATGTATCCGGATAAGGCACCAGGTATAGATGGAATGCCACCCCTTTTTTTCCAAAAGTTCTGGCATATTATCAAAAAGGATATAGTTGGTGCTATTCAAACTTTTTTTCACACTGGTCATCTAACTAAGTCAGTAAATCATACCATTATCTCCCTCATTCCCAAAGTCAAGATTCCTACTTCCCTCATGCATTATAGACCCATAAGCTTGTGCTCTACTGTGTATAAAATTATAGCTGAGATTTTAGCTTGTAGATTGAAACCAACTCTTCAGTCCTGTATAAGCAAAAATCAATCAGCTTTTATCCCCGGAAGGCAAATTCTAGATAACATTATCATTTCCCATGAGTTTCTTCATTATCTCAAAAACAAAAGGCTTGGGAAAGATGGTTTTATGGCTGTGAAATTAGATATGTCTAAAGCTTATGACAGGGTGGAATGGAGATTCCTGGAAGCTATCATGCAGAAGATGGGTTTCAATGACAAATGGAGGAACTGGATCATGGAATGCATTTCATCAGTTTCATACTCATTCATGATCAATGGAGAGGTGAAGGAGTATGTAATACCGCAGAGAGGAATTAGACAGGGAGACCCACTGTCACCCTATCTATTCTTACTTTGCTCTGAAGGATTCTCCAATCTCCTCAACAAGGCAGCAACTGCACAAAGAATAGCAGGCATGCGAATTAGTAGGCAAGGTCCTAGATTAACCCACTTGTTTTTTGCAAATGATTCGCTAATATTTTGTAAAGCTGACTCCCAGAATGCAACTGAACTCAGAAGACTACTCCAAGTGTATGAAAGGGGTACTGGACAGCTCATCAATTTTGACAAATCCTCAGTCATGTTCAGCCCGAATCTGGAGAGGGAATCAAAGATGGAAATCTGTCAAGCACTTGGGAATATTCAAGTGGCCACCCAAGGTAAATACTTGGGACTCCCAATGGTGATTACCAGCTCAAAACAGCAACTATTCGGCTTCATTAAAGACAACATCCAGCAAAGAATGAAGAAATGGAAAAATAAGATGTTAAGTGCTGCAGGTAAAGAGGTGATGCTCAAGTCAGTGACAATGGCTATGCCAACATATACGATGTCAGTTTTCAAGCTGCCAAAGAAGATATGCAAAGAGATCAATGCAGCGATGGCAAACTATTGGTGGGGAGAGGCAAATGGAAAGAACAAGTTGCATTGGAGATCATGGAGTAAACTGTCACTGGATAGGAAGGATGGGGGCTTGGGATTTAAAGATCTAGCGACATTCAATGCAGCTCTACTGGGTAAGCAAGTGTGGAGGTTGCTCACACAACCAAATCTACTTGTTAGCAGAGTGCTCAAGGACAAATAGCATCCACGAGAGCCACTACTCAAGTGCAAAGTAGCTGGGACTGCATCTTGGATTTGGAAAGGACTGATGGGAGCAAGGCACCTGATAGAGAAAGGGTCCAGACGAAGAATAGGTAATGGAAAGAGTACTCACATATGGGAGGATAGCTGGCTGCCAGATAAACAGCAAGGCAAGATCACCACACTGAAACCACAGGGTTGCAAGCTGGCTAAGGTAGAGGAGCTGATAATTCACAACAGATGGAACCAAAATCTGATATTCAGAAATTTCAACTCCAAGGATGCAGAAAGTGTACTAAGCATTCCAATAAGCCTGATCAATAGAGAGGACAGCAACTACTGGTGTCACACCTCCAATGGGAATTATTCGGTGAGATCAGCTTACAACTTACAAGTTGATGTCCAGAGGGAACATATACAAGAAGCCAGGGAGAGAGTAGGCACAAGCTGGAGTTCGGCTACACAAAAAGGTTGGAAATATCTTTGGAAGTTGAACATGAAGCACAAGGTTAAGATTTTCTTGTGGAAATGTTTGAACCAGGCGCTACCTGTAAGGCAACTCATTTATGATAGAACCAAACAAGGTGACCCAACTTGCCGGTTCTGTGGTGAGGAAGGTGAGACCATAGAGCATGCATTGCTTAACTGCAGCCATGTCAAATTAGTATGGAAAATGTCACCTGTCCAGTGGGAAGGAATTCAAGACCAGCAGGGTTGCTTCAGTAAGTGGTGGACTACGGTGATGGAAGCCAGAATGAGAAGCGAAGGTAGCAAACATATCTCCCTAACAGCAAATATCCTTTGGCAAATTTGGAAAAGCAGAAATGCGAACGAATTCGAAGCCAAGCAGCACCCTCCTATGAAAACAATGCAGACAGCTCAAGAGGAATGGTTGGAATATGAGGAAGTTTTGACAAAAACCTCAAGCATGAGCACAGGAGAAACAAGAGACCAGACGGAATCCCCTCAGCAACAGCAACATATCGAAGGCCTCATGACACTAAGGTTTGCAATACAAAAGAGCAAATACACCCCTAAATTTGGGATAGGTGTCACTATAACAAGGGACAATCAAAGCATGATACGAGGGTGGACGTTGCAAGAACGAAGTTCTGGACACCAGGTCCTGGATGAGCTCATAGCTATCAAACTATTGATGAGTAAAGCTGCTGTCCAGAAGTTGGAGAAGATTGAAGTGCAAATCCAGAACAAGGTAACGTTTAATCTCCTCCAGCAAAGGAAATCTCAGGAAATGAGAATGCTCACCTTGATGGAGGATATCTATAGTCTTAAGTCCTTGTTTCGTATGTGCTCCTTTTGTTTAATTAATAGGAATCTTAACCATATAACTCATAGGATAAGCGTGCAAGCGCTAGACTTTGTTGTAGATCAGGAATTTTGGATTCCTCAGTGTTAGTATGCACTGGTTGTAAAGTTCGCTCAAGTCTTTACTTGAAACTGTAAAGGTTCTTTTCATCTATAAAATCACATATCGTTTCGACAAAAAAAAAAAAAAAGAGTCAAGGCCCAGTAGGAGTAGTACCAAGGAAGCAATCCCTTTCTCCTAAGTAAAAAAATATATATATCCTTTCTGAATCCATATTCCAGAATAAAAAAATCATCCTTTATTTATTCACTATTATATATGTTCAATACTTATATAGGGGGCGCTTGGTTCAAGCTTAGGAATTGGAATTGTAATTGGAATCATACAAAAAAACTTAGTATGGGTTTTGGACAAAGATATGATTACAAATGAGGGTGCTTGGTAAATATTGGTAAGGAATAGGTATCAAATTTAATAATCCATTTTTTACCTTTAATTTCTTTTTTCTTTTCATATCTTTCTTCTTCCTTATTCAAATGCTTATCCCACATATCCATCCACCATATATATATATATATATATATATATATATATTCATATATAAATATTAATATTTTGTTTAAAATATATTTATAAATATTTATAAATATATTTATATTTATATTTATATAAATATATTTATTTATATATATTTATATAAATTTATAAATATATATATTTCAATTTTGTCTTATAATATGTAAATTAATATATATTAATATGTATATTTCAATTATGTATATTAATATGTATATTATATATATTATATCAATTGAAATAAATATTATATATTTATATATATTTATATTTATATAAATATATTTATATATATTTATATTTATATAAATATATAAATATATTTATTTCAATTTTGTTTTATAATATGTATATTAATATGTATATTTCAATTAATATTTATATTTTATTATATATAAATTATATTAATATTAATATGTATATTTCAATTATGTATATTAATATTAATATGTATATTATATATATTATATCAATTGAAATAAATATATATTTATATATAAATATAAATATTTTGTTTAAAATATATTTATATATATTTATATAAATATATATTTCAATTTTTTTATAATATGCATATTAATATATGTTAATATATAGTTATATATATTTATATATGTATATTAAATATATATTAATATACATATTATAAAAAAATTGAAATAAAAAATATTATATATATAAATAAATAAATATTAATATATAGAAACAGAGCTAGTATATATTTAAAAAAATCCCAAAAATAAAAATTTTTTAAAAAAGATTTTGGAATCAAATGTGGGATTCATCAAAACCTCCAATCTAGTTGGGGATTGAGAGTGGCTGATTTTTCATGATTCATTCCAAGATTTCAAAATCCATACCCATTAGCCAAGCAACAATTTTGGGACTGAATCCAATTCTTGATTCCTATACCCTCCAACCAAGCACTTGAGTAATGGATCACAGAATCCAGCACCAGTTGATTAAGAAGTTGCTCAGTAATTCTTCTTTTCGATGTGGAACCGACGCGAGTCTGTAATCTTCTTGGTCTCCAACACTGCACACTTTTGTCCTTTTATTTCAACCAAAAATTAAATAGTATCAGTTGTTTTCTATTCTACATATTTCAAGGATTAATTTCACTTTACACCGCTCAATTATGCCTGAATTCCTACTTAAACCACTGAACTTTAATTACTTTATTAAAGTATAATATTTGTCTCACTTTGGTCTTTTAATGTACAAATTCTGTCCTATTTTAATTCCTAAATTATAAAATCTATTTCACTTTAATCCTAAAGAACGATATTTGTCTCACTTAAATATAATATCTGTCTCACTTTTGTCATTAATTTTACCAAAGTGGGACAAAGTTTTTATTTTAAGGACTAAAATGTCTCATTTTAAAGTTTAGGAATCAAAGTAAAAATCTAAGCATGGGTAAAAGGTGAAAAGTGGAATTAACCCTATATGAATTAGAGGAATGTGTTTTATTTTTTATTACCATTGTTTGGATGTATTATTTGGAATAATTACTTTAGTACTTTTTGTGATGTGATATATGTGAAATAAAAAGGTGATTGGAAATATAAAAAAAGTGGGTTAGAAAATATGTTTATAATGCAAGCGAAATATTATTTAAGATAATTTGTTATCCAAACAAACTCTTTATTAGAATAAAAGCAAAGCAGTTTGACGCGGTTGTTGGTAGTCATATGAAAAGATCCAAACTGTTTTCTGATGTTCTTGTTCGGCATCCAGCACTGATTTTCCTTCAATTCTGACCACCCACTCTATATTTTTGTATTCGTTTCGAGCTAAAGAACTCGTAACGAGGCAAACAAAATTCCCAACCTTTTTCCTTTCTTTTGCTGGAAAAAATGCAACAATTTTTTTTTTTTTTAAAAAGGACTGAAATGCATTGCCAAGTTAGCAGTGCAGAAAGTGCACTTCATTTTTAAGTTTTGTGGAGCCAAGAATTTCAGAAGAAGATAAGTTTTGTGGAGCAAAGTTACAAAAGAACACAACGGAGAGATACAGAAAATCTTTTCTTAATGATGTTTCCAACTCCTAAAGACTAAAGACAGCTCAACAATTAGTGTCCCATTTGTAATTCTTGACAAATGATAAATAATAATACTTTATGGTTTTTCCAATCTGTTCCCCACAAGATAATCCTATCAAGAAAGGGGGTGAGCTGAACGTGAAAGCTTAAAATTATCACACATGGCCTAAATGGTGTATGTTTTTGCAGAAAAAAATGAAAATTTGATTTAAATAATTGGTTTCAAGGCTTTTCTGAAAACTATTATATTTTAGCACCTTTATTAATAAATAAATTCATGAGATAAATAGGTAGTAGATTAACGTGTTCAAAATTTTATTGTGAAGCATGTTTATGAATACCATGACCTAGACAAATTTCTTATACTTTAAACGCATGTCAGATGAGGAATAGATTCATTCTATTCCTCGGTGATTTAATGCACACTTTTTATAGTCTTTTCAACCTTTGTCTATATATTGTAAAGTTTTACCACATTAATATAACTTACTAGTCATCTACAGCTGGGATCAAAGAGTCACCAGTGGATAGGAGAAAACAAATCCTACACTTGATCATTTATGAAAAAATAAAAATAAAAAGGTAAAGCAATTATTAAATATTTAATAAGACTTTCTTACTAGTGCCTGAAAGGCACTGATTCAGGCACCGGTTAATCAATTCCCACGTCTTTGATTTTGAAAAAGGTAAAATTAATCCAAATTCTTCTAAATGCAAGAAGATTGGAAAATAATTTGTGATTATAAGGATTAAAATCTTAAAGAACCCACTCAGTACCATTAAACAAACCTTAAAAATATCCTAAACTGACCTGAGTATTTGTCGCCAGTCTAAGATAACTCTCTTTGGAGAACATGGATACATCCCATTTTATATTAAATAAAAGTTGACTGGGAAGACCAAGTCGTCAAGACCAGCATGTTGGTGTAGCATGAAAACAAGCATATAACAATGTAGTAGGAGTGGTCCTAAGTAACCAATCTGGTTGTCCGCCTTTGTATCAACCTTCTATTTGCAACCAAATATCCTTTCCAAATCCTATTAGTAGTATTCTATCGTTGCAATGGCTGAATTGTTTGTTCCAAAGATAATAGGTGAATTGGGTGATGTTGCCGTGAAGCAGTTTGGGGCGAAGGTCAACTTGGTGATGGGGGTTGAAGAAGAGGTGGCAAATATCTCCTCTAAGTTGGCTACCATTGAAAAATTGCTGCATGATGCAGAGAGACGAAGGCTGAAGGACAGAAGTGTTGGAATTTGGCTAGAAAAGCTTGAGGACATAACATATGAGATGGATGATGTGCTGGACGAATGGAACTTCAAGATTCACTGAGCAAAGAATGAGGGAACTAATCAGAATGCCAGAATGCAGCCTACACTGCGGAACAAGGTTCGTTCCTTTATCCCATCCCTTTGTTCTTGTCTCAAACAAGTTCCTGCGCGTAGCGATATAGCTTAGAAAATAAAGAAAATAAATGAACGGCTAGAATTAACTTTGAAAGAGGCAGATCAATTCAAGTTTATTACAAGTGGGGGGATTTCTGATTCTCATGATTTTCAACGAATTATGACTACGTCAATCATAGACGAATTAGAGGTCTATGGTCGAGCAGCTGATATGGAGAAGGTTCTTGACCAAATTTTGTCCCAGAGTAGTAGTCAAGGAAGAGATGGGGTTCAAATTATCTCTGTTGTAGGGGCCGGGGGTAGTGGAAAGACCACACTTGCCCAGCTGCTCTTCAATAATGATAAAGTGAAGAACCACTTTGAACTTAGAAATTGGATCTGCATATCAGATCCTTTCGACCAGAAAAGGGTCGCGAAAGCTATCCTTGAGAATGCTGGAAAAAGTTCTCATGAAGCAGAGTTGGATCCGTTGATCCGACGTATAAAAGAAACTTTTTCCGGCAAGAGATTCCTGCTTGTCCTAGATGATGTTTGGACAGAGGAAGACTCAAAGTGGAAACCTTTCAAAGACTCTCTTAAGGATGGGGCTCCCGGAAGTGTAATCTTGGTAACAACAAGGAGTCATAGAGTGGCCACAGTGGTGGGATCGACTGATACTCACGACCTAGGCATGATCTCTCACTCTGATTGTTGGTTAATAATGCAAAAGATAGCGCTTGCCAGAAAATCAGGGGACTTATGCAAGAAGGTGGAAAGGATTGGGCAGAAAATTGCAGAAAAGTGCAAGGGGTTGCCACTTGCAGCAAAGACTATGGGAAGCTTGTTACGGTTCAAAGATACCGTACAACAATGGCAGAATGTTTTGGACAGTGAGATATGGCAATTGGAGGAAGCAGCCGTGGAACTTTTCCCTCATTTGTATTTAAGCTATAACGAGTTGTCCCCGGAGCTGAAACGTTGCTTCTCATATTGTGCTGTCTGGCCCAAAGATCATGTGATAAATGTAGAAGACCTTATTAGGCTGTGGATTGCACAAGGTTATGTTCGCCCAAGACGAAGAGGTGAGCGCTTGGAGCTGGTGGGCCGTGAGTACTTCAACAATTTGGCAATGCGTTCCTTTTTTCAAGAATTAGAAAATTATGGTTTTGAATGTGGCGAGTGCAAGATTCTGAAGGACCTGAACCAACTGGAAATATTGCACGTTGTAATTGAAGGAGAAGTAGATTTTGGAAGTGCGGAACTTGGCAAGAAAGTCAACATGCGTAAAATGTATTTGCTCTCTAGATTCGAGGCCCACTTTATAGAAACTCCAAGTTGCATTGAAACCATGGAACCACCTCCAAACTTGGAAAACCTTGAGCTAGGTGGCTATCCAGGAGCCCAGTTACCAAGTTGGCTTGTGACGAAGTCTCACGCCGATAACTTGACAAGGCTAGTTATTGCTAGGGCCCGCAACATCTCATCCTTCCCTGCCTTGTGGAAGCTATCATCCCTAGAAGTGCTTGTGCTCGAGGAAGCGGAAAAGCTGGAATGTTTGGGTAAGGAATTCTTCGGAGTTACAAAAACACTACATGAGAATAGTCGTGATGCTCTTGATACATTGTCAGACTCCAAGTCACCATTCTCAGCTGAAGCAGTGGCATTTCCAAATTTGAGAAAATTACGTTTTCGCCGCTTCCAAAATTGGACAAATTGGGAAGACTTAAGTGAAGATGATGAAGAAGTTGCTATCTCTATCATGCCATGTCCGGAGAAGCTAGAAATTAGTCAATGTACAAAGCTCGAGACTCTGCCACATCGCATCCTCGGCAAGATATCATCTCTCAAAAATTTGGATATTCGATGTTGCGACAAGTTGAGGGATCGTTACTCTGACAAAACAGGAGATGACTGGATAAAGATATCACACATTCCTCGAGTTGACATATCTGACAAATATTATTAATCTGCTCAGGTATTGTTATTCACACATATTTTTTATGTATCATCATCTTTGAAGTCAAATAATTACTATGTATAGAATTACAACAAACAAAGGCCTGCTTTATAGAATATGACGTGCTTAATAATGAATCAAGGGTTGACAGAGCCATATGTATAATAAAAATATGAAATATTCATTAACAATTTAGAGTGGTTTTTTTTTATTGAGAAGATGCAAGTCATTAACTAGTAAATACAACACTAAATATCTAACAATATCTAACGGTAAACTCTTGAGTTTGGAATTCCATTTATATCTTGTCTTTTTATCCTGTTTTTTTTTTTTTTTGCTTTTGTTCTTTGTTTTCCAGATAATGCTCATTGATGCCTCAAAGTAAAGCTACAGCAGAAGGCATTGGGGGATCAACCTCTACGTCGAGTTTTCACTTGGGTTCATGTAAAATTTCAAATAATTGTAAATATGGTTGAAGAGGCACATCCACTTGCTTTGTTCAAAATCATTTGTTGAAACTGTATGTAGCCTAACAAATTTCCAAATTGAATTTCAAGTGGTTACAAAACCAGTTTTTATTTCTTCAAATTATTATTGTCTTATTGTATGTAAGTTTGTGTAGATTTAATAAAAAAGAAAGTTTGTACATTGTGCTTGTCTATATAGTGTATTATTGACAATCTATTATTAGCACACCTATTTTATGGTATTATTCTAAAAATAACATGAATTCAAATTTGAAATTCAATAATACACATGTAGCATACATCCAAAACTATTAATAATAAAAAAAATCACTACATTATGAGTGTATAAAGAGTTAATCCATATTCTAATGGTTAAAAGTAAACAAATTGACAAATTATTGTTTATCTTGTTTCCTTTCTTAAAAAATGTTTACATAGATAATTAGAATAACAAAAACTCATACTACAAAAGTGCATGTACACTTAAAGGCACCAAAACTCGTGATACTTTTATAGTAGTAGCAGCAGTGGTAGTTCTAGCAGTAGTAATGACAATTTCTTTATTTGTTAATAATACTTTCTTCTAATTAGCTTTTTTAAAAAAAATTTTAAGCGAAGGAATAGAATTTAAGAAGCGGGGAGAGGATAAGGTAAGTAGAACAAAATATCATAATAAATCTTGACAATTTCATTCACAAGCCAAAAGTTACCACCAACAGAATTTTGAACTTGAAAGCTTGTAAGACATATCATAATAAATCAATTATTTACATACTTCACATATATGAACCAGTTTAACAAACTATCCATATTCCATAATTGAATATCATCCTTTGTTTATTCACTATTATATATGTTTAATACTAAGTTGAAAATATGCCTTCCCCATCCCTGCTTCCTAATCATACCCCTTCCTGATAGAAACAATTTTTAAAAAATAATTGAAAAATTCAGACATGTAATTAGCTATCTTCAAGTTGATTGGAGATAAAATAGACTTTGACACATCAAATTTCATTGCATTTATATTCAACTCCAGTAGTTAGTTATCTTTTGATTCTTTCTATAAAGGCTATTAAATCATTTAATTTAATCCATAAAACTCACATTTTAACTGTGAAATTGGGCAGCCCTAGCCGAATGACTTTCATAATGGAAGTCACTACTATCTCTCAAATAGACATTACCTGATCCAAAATTCATCTTTGAAGAAGCAAAATTGGTACTTCGTGTTCAGCTTCCAGAAAATTGAAATATGAAAGAATTCTCAAAGAAACAACAAAACCTTGCTCAATGCTACTAGATTGCTACTAAAGTTACCAGGCTTGACAAGAAAATGGCACTGGTTTCACCAAGTAGTTCATTTACAAATTGACAAAAATCGCCACAAACATCAAATTAGAAACCAAAGTAGTGCATAAGAGTGTAGAAGAAACCGTTTATAAGGTTTATAAAAATCCCAACAAGTACTCCGTGAAACCCAATGTAGCAAGGAGTCAATCATTACAAGTGTTACAGGATGGACCTATTCTGCCTGCTGAGAATTACAACAGTACAAAGCTCTGGTGCTGGCGGACAGCACCTGCTTCCTAAAATTTCAGATGGTGTTCAAACAAAGAAGCCATTTCAATCTGCAATACAATTCAAACAAGGAAACAAATTCATCCTTGGTACCGGATCATGAATAGACATTATTAGAGAAGAAAATGCAGATCAGGAACATTTATTTCTAAAATATGACACAACTCATTATTTTGCCATTAAATATTCTATGACAGCAAAAACAGACTCTTCCTGCGAGAGTTTCTCACTCATAAGATCATGACCTAAAGAAGGACAAGATTATGAGCAATGATCAATCAGAATTTGATTTAGAAGCCTACCGATAACTACATGCACTGTCATATTTTAGAGTCTTGCTGTGAAACGCTGGTTGGGAAGCCACCAATATCACAGAGATCCACCAGTGGTCGTTATGGAGTTTAACCCCTTATTTGCCTTATAACTCCCAATTTTAACTCAAGAAGTAATGCATTTTGGACGATTGATACCTCACTGCGTCAGTACGAAGCCGCTTTCCAAGCATTACCGTTGGCTGTATCCTACTAAGTTATATTGAGAGAAGGCCTGTTGCAAAGGCAAAACCCAGTATAGGCAGAGGCAACCATAATCACCCCTGTCCGGTGGATCCGAACCAGAAAGAAAAAAAAGGGTTCTTGATTGATGACATTTGATTTGAAAGGAACACAAACCAGATGCTATCCACAAAGCAAACAATTTGCCAGACAACAAATAAATACTAAAAATGAAATTGACTTATAGAAATGGGGGTACCAATGGGAAAATTGTAGAATACTGACAGAAATTTGACCAAAAATTACCCACAGGAAGATTATCATATTCAGCAACATGACAATTATATGATGAACTCTTTTATGATTTTCAATGCAGTAACTCCCATGAAAAACAGCATAGGAGATCAGAAAGGTCAACCATGAGTTTCCGTTGAGTTGTATTAAGCAAAAGAGAAATTTCATGAATTTACCAAGTAATAGCTTCTAGCTGTAATCATGATCAAAGTAATTACTAAAAATGGTAGTGTGCTACAAAATATAACAGTCCGATGAAAAATTATTTCAAGTTATATGCTCCTTTTAAAATATGTTGAATCCACCTTGGTTGACAAGCAAAATGTCGTCATTTAGCATTCTTGCAAAGTTGTATATGGCAAACCAAATATCATATGCATGTTCAGGCAGTTGAGACCAGACCAAGACGCAGCTCTGTTTCTCAAGTACAAGGTCAATTTCAACAAAGCATACATTCTCATATGCCTCAGTACCAAGCTTTTGTCTGAATGATGAAAGATTCGCCAATGGCCAGCACGGCAATTTTTCTCCATCGTGTGTAACAATTCAATCCAATGCATATGACACTGAGGATGAAGTACAGGCTAAGAGTTTAAAGCTTTCAGAAGTTCTCCCCTCCTCAAAAGCACCATTCGACACATAGCATTAGCTGCCACATAGGCGATTGTGTTCCTCAATCTTTAATCTGATTACTTATATCAGTATGATATCCCATATCTTTTAGAACACAAGTCAGAGCTTCAATCAATTGATATAACTCCCCAGTTTGCTCATGAGTATTATGCTTCATAAATAAAAAGTGAGCCTCCCTTTGAATTTCAATCATGCTATGATCAGGCTCCTTCTTGACACCAGATTCATTCATCACACTACTAATCTCGGCCACATTATCCCACAATGAAATAGAAGCAGAAGCATTTGACAAGACAACATACTTTACCAAGTCCATATTTCCATGAATTTTACAAGCTCCAAGTAAAACACCCCATACAACTGGCTGAACAAATCAAAGCATTGGTTAACCTGCCAGCAGGCCCTAACAGATCAACCATAGATGCATAATATTTTCCCTTTGGCTGAATTCCATAATCTCTGTGAAGTACTCCCACCTTTGTTCACCAAACCTACATAATATTTAACATGATGTCCATATCCAGATATTAAAGCCTTCATCTAACATCCTGTGAAAGGATTCTATAACCTGTACCACTCTTCCATGGTGTCCATATCCAGATGTTAAAGCCGACCAGGTAACAAAATTTCTATCTAAAAACTTCTCACATACAAGACGCCCTTCAGAGAGACTACTGCACTTGAAATAGATATCCATGAGGGCACTATTAACTACAAGATTTCCACTAATTTTGCACTTGATCCACAGAGCATGGGCTTGCCTGCCCTGTTCTAGCATTGCTAAAGAAGTACAAGCCCTAAAGACTGATGCAAAAGTATAGTGGTCTGGTATCAAACCATTTTTTTCTCATCTTATGGGACATGCTCAAGCCCACCTCTTCCAACCCTTTCTGCACATAGCTTGCAATCATCGAACTCCATGAGACCGAGCTTTTCATTTGTAACTTATCAAAAAGAATACGGGCTAGATTAAAATCTCCGGCTTTTGCATGTAAAATCAACAATTTAACATTTAGATATTCATTGGGAACACATCCAGTGATTATCATTTGCAAATGGATTTTTTTTCCCATAAAGTCTTGCAAGAGAAGAGAATGAGTTTCCGATTCTACTTGAACCCGTGCATGGCATAACATCCCAACAGCTTCCACTACTCTTCCTGATAAACAGAGATCCTTCAAAGTCTTATCCAAGTGAAGGGTAATCTTGTTGAATCAAAGCCACAATTGTGGACTTTGACAATTTTTCCACAACTCACAATTGTGGACTTTGGTGGCAGAAATCTTAATCCCACATCGGTAGGATTAATGGTAGGAGCATGGCTTGAGAGTTATAAATAACTCTCAAGTTCTACCAAATCAAATGTACCAAAAGAAAAAGAAAACAAAAGAATTACACCAAAAAGGATTTTGTAATTCTTTTGTAAGTCTTTCTTCTCCCAAAATTTATAAAAGCGGGCTGCTTGAGTGGTGCTCGGAGAGTAGGCAAAATTGGCCGAACTCCGTTATCAATTTTTCGGGTGCGTTCTTTCCTTATCTCTTTTATTTTGTTCCGCATTTATTTAGCAGTTTCTTTTGAATTATAGTATAGTATTCAATATATTTGTCGGGTTTATTTGTAGTGTATTATACGATTCTTTTGGGTGTATTTTCTTATTCGTGTTTACGTATTATTTATGTATACACGGGTATAGTTGTGATAATACACCGTGAACGTAAGTTCTGTCTAGGAGACTGGGTTTTAAGTGGGACCGCTTGTGACCCCTCCAGCCTTTCTTGGGAATTTACTTGGAATGGTAATTCTGTCTAAGGAGATTGTTTCGACGATCTTTTCTAAGAATTACTGAATCGGTTTAATCACTAGTTGTATTTTGAGTGGGAAAATACCCGGTTTCCCCAACAAGTGGTATCAGAGCCGAAGGTTCGTCCTTTGGCTTGTTTGTAGTTTGTTATATTGAATACTATCATTTGAGTCTGTAATGGCATCTGACAATTCCACGTCAAGAATTATATCTGGGGCATCGGCTTCCTCGTCCACATGATCGAGAATTCCAATGTCAAGTTTGAAGGTGGCGGTGGACACATTTGACGGTACTGGCCATTTCGGCATGTGGCAAGGCGAAGTCATGGACTCCCTTTTCCAACAGGGTCTTGACATTGCCATTGAAGAAAAGAAACCAGATGACATAGAAGAGAAGGAGTGGAGTACCATAAATCGGTTGGCATGCGGAACTATTCGATCGTGTTTGTCCAAAGAGCAAAAATATGCTTTCAAGAACGAGACTTCTGCATGGAAATTGTGGAGGGCATTGGAGGAGAAATTTCTGAAGAAAAGTGGTCAGAATAAACTCCTAATGAAGAAAAGATTGTTCCGATTCGATTACCAACCAGGTACTACTATGAATGAACACATCACTATGTTTAATCAATTAGTAGCAGACCTGTTAAATTTAGATATAAATTTTGAAAATGAAGATTTGGCTTTGATGTTGTTATCATCCCTTCCTGATGAATTTGAACATTTGGAAACTACGTTACTTCATGGGAAGGAAAATGTGTCTTTAGATGCTGTATGTTCTGCTTTGTATAGTCGTGAATTGAGAAAGCAGGATAAAATGAAAAAGAAAGTAGCTGCAGCAGATGAAGCGTTAGTGGCAAGAGGTCGTCAACAAAGCCAATCAAAGGGGAGAAGAGGAAGGTCCAAATCGAAAAGCAGAGTTGCCAAAGATGAGTGTGCTTTCTGTCGTGAGAAAGGGCATTGGAAGAAAGACTGTCCAAAATTGAAGAAAAAAGGGAAAGCTCCGCAAGACGTAAATATTGCAGAATGCAAAAGTGATGCGGAATCAGATTTCTCTTTGGCTGTATCACCTCTAACATCCCATCCAGATGAGTGGATTTTGGATTCAGCTTGTACCTACCATATGACTCCCATGCGGGAGTGGTTCTTTGAATTTGAAGAACTTGATGGTGGAGTTGTGTACATGGGAAATGACAATCCATGTAAAACAGTTGGGATAGGATCAATCAAGCTGCGTAATCATGATGGATCCACCAGAATCCTGAAGGATGTTCGGTTCGTGCCGAATTTGAAGAGGAATCTCATCTCCTTGGGACTCTTGGAGTCAAAAGGCCTGGAAGTGAAGATGCGAGATGGAATTCTTAAAATAACTTCGGGAGCACTTGTGATGTTGAAAGGTGTGAGGAAGAATAATCTGTATTACTACCAAGGTAGTACAGTTGTTGGGACAGTAGTAGCAGCAACATCTTCCAGTAGCAAGAAAGATACGGAGGCAACAAAGTTGTGGCACATGCGATTGAGACATGCTGGTGAAAAATCCTTGCAAAATCTTGCCAAACAAGGATTATTGAAAGGTACGAAAGTTTGCAAATTAGAATTTTGTGAGCATTGTGTTCTGGGAAAACAAAGAAAAGTGAAATTTGGCACTGGTATCCATAATACCGAGGGTATTTTGGATTATGTGCACTCAGATGTGTGGGGACCTGCCAAGACTCCATCCCTTGGTGGTAGGTATTACTTTGTCACTTTTATTGATGATTTTTCCAGAAGACTTTGGGTGTTTACTATGAAGAGTAAGGATGAGGTGCTAGAGATTTTCCTTAAATGGAAAGCTCATGTTGAAAACCAGACAGGAAGAAAGATCAAGATTCTCCGAACAGACAACGGTGGAGAATACAAGAGTGATCCCTTCCAGAAGATATGCCAAGAATGTGGCATAGTTCGACACTTCACAGTTAGAAAAACACCGCAACAGAATGGGGTGTCAGAACGTATGAACAAGACACTAGTGGAGAAAGTACGTTGCATGCTGTCTAATGCTGGGTTAGGCAGAAAGTTTTGGGCTGAGGCTGTGACATACGCTCAACATCTCGTCAATCGCTTGCCATCATCTGCAATCGGTGGCAAGACTCCATTAGAGGTATGGTCTGGAAAACTTGCAACAGATTATGATTCTTTGCGTATTTTTGGTTCTACTGCATATTATCATGTAAATGAATCAAAATTAGATCCACGTGCAAAGAAGACTCTCTTTATGGGCTTTAGTGCTGGAGTTAAGGGATACCGGTTGTGGTGTCTAGAAGTAAAGAAAACCATTATCAGCAGGGATGTTACCTTTGATGAATCTGCCATGTTGAATAAGGTAACACAAGATGGAACCAGTAGTACTCCTCAACAGGTGGAGTGTACGCCGAAGCAGGTGGAGTTTGAGCAAATAATGGTGAGTCCAACAAATAGCACCATCAGTGACTCTCCCATGGTAGAAGAAGAGTCAGATGAGGAAGAGGTTTCAACCCAAGAACCTCAACAGCAGCAAGAGTCAATTGCCATCAATAGGGCAAGACGAGAAATTCATAAACCTGCTCGTTTTGTTGACATGGTGGCTTATGCACTTCCAGTTATTGATGATGTTCCATCCACATTTTCTGAAGCAGTTCAAAATACAGAAAATGATAGATGGAAAGATGCTATGGAAGAAGAGATGCAATCTCTTCAGAAGAACAAGACGTGAAAGTTGACACAACTACCGAAGGGCAAGAAGGCAATTGGATGCAAATGGATATTTGCAAAGAAAGAAGGATTTCCTGACAAGATTGATGTTCGCTACAAGGCAAGATTGGTGGCTAAAGGCTACGCTCAGAAGGAGGGAGTTGATTATAATGAGGTATTTTCTCCAGTTGTTAAACATTCCTCGATTAGAATTTTGTTGGCCTTGGTAGTGCAGTTAAATTTGGAGCTAGCTCAACTTGATGTGAAGACTGCGTTCCTTCACGGTGACTTGAAGGAGGAAATCTATATGTCTCAACCAGATGGATTTAAAGTTGCTGGTAAAGAAAATTGGGTTTGTAAACTGAGCAAATCGTTGTACGGATTGAAACAATCACCGAGACAATAGTACAAACGATTTGACTAGTTCATGATGGGCCAGAAGTACACAAGAAGCAAATACGATCACTGTGTGTATTTGCGCAAGCTACGAGATGATTCCTACATCTACTTACTCTTGTACGTTGATGATATGCTGATAGCATCAAAGAGCCAAGTTGAGATTGACAAATTGAAGGCTCAGTTGAGTAAAGAGTTCGAGATGAAGGATTTGGGAGAAGCCAAGAAGATTCTCGGCATGGAGATAAGCAGGGATAGAACGAGAGACAAGCTTTGTCTGACACAGAAGCAGTATTTGAAGAAGGTACTACAACGTTTTGGCATGAATGAAGATTCAAAACCTGTAAGTACTCCGCTTGCTCCTCATTTGAAACTTAGTAGCCTATTATCGCCAAAGACGGATGAAGAGCGAGCATACATGGCGAAAGTCCCGTATGCTAATGCAGTTGGTAGCTTGATGTATGCAATGGTGTGTACGAGACCCGGCATTTCACAGGCAGTTAGTGTGGTAAGCAGGTTTATGCATGATCCAGGCAAGGGTCATTGGCAAGCTGTGAAATGGATTCTACGGTATATCCAAAATACCGTAGATGTTGGATTAGTATTTGAGCAGGATAAATCACTTGGTCAATGTATAGTTGGATATTGTGATTCTAACTATGCAGGTGATTTGGATAAGCGACGTTCTACAACTGGCTACTTGTTCACATTTGCCAAGGCGCCAGTCAGTTGGAAGTCTACTTTGCAGTCAACGGTGGCTTTGTCAACAACGGAGGCAGAGTACATGGCGATTACAGAAGCTGTGAAGGAGGCAATTTGGCTTCAAGGATTGCTTGAAGACTTGGGAGTTGGTCAAAAACACATTGATGTGTTTTGTGACAGTCAGAGTGCTATTCACTTAGCAAAGAACCAGGTCTTGCACGCAAGAACAAAGCACATTGATGTTCGCTATCACTTTGTGCGGGAAATTCTCGAAGAAGATGAGATTTTTCTTCAGAAGATTCGGACTACGGAAAATCCTGCAGATATGCTGACCAAAGTGGTTACAAGGTCCAAGTTTGAACATTGTTTAGACTTGGTCAATATCCTGCATATTTGAGTTGGCGCCTAACGGCGCAAATTTGGAAGCACCACAAGGACCGTTTGTTTTTTTTTGTTTGAGGGAGAAGGTTTGTATTTTTGGGGTGGGATTAGATTTATGCCAAGGTGGAGATTTGTTGAATCAAAGCCACAATTGTGGACTTTGACAATTTTTCCACAACTCACAATTGTGGACTTTGGTGGCAGAAATCTTAATCCCACATCGGTAGGATTAATGGTAGGAGCATGGCTTGAGAGTTATAAATAACTCTCAAGTTCTACCAAATCAAATGTACCAAAAGAAAAAGAAAACAAAAGAATTACACCAAAAAGCATTTTGTAATTCTTTTGTAAGTCTTTCTTCTCCCAAAATTTATAAAAGCGGGCTGCTTGAGTGGTGCTCGGAGAGTAGGCAAAATTGGCCGAACTCCGTTATCAATTTTCGGGTGCGTTCTTTCCTTATCTCTTTTATTTTGTTTCGCATTTATTTAGCAGTTTCTTTTGAATTATAGTATAGTATTCAATATATTTGTCGGGTTTATTTGTAGTGTATTATACGATTCTTTTGGGTGTATTTTCTTATTCGTGTTTACGTATTATTTATGTATACACGGGTATAGTTGTGATAATACACCGTGAACGTAAGTTCTGTCTAGGAGACTGGGTTTTAAGTGGGACCGCTTGTGACCCCTCCAGCCTTTCTTGGGAATTTACTTGGAATGGTAATTCTGTCTAAGGAGATTGTTTTGACGATCTTTCCTAGGAATTACTGAATCGGTTTAATCACTAGTTGTATTTTGAGTGGGAAAATACCCGATTTCCCCAACAAATCTCTCTCGCATCAGCTTGAAAACTGGGAATGTCATCAACAATGATTTAATTTGACAGCTAGAATAACTCTATTTCCCCTGTTCTTCTTCGGAGAAGAGGAACATCATATGGAAAAATTATCCATTCTAGTTGTATTAATACCAGTAATTGCAATCACATAATATGCTCAAGTTTTTTTTTTTTTTTTCAAAAGACAAGACTTTAAACTTTAGTCATTTATGATACATAAAAACATTCACTATTTGACTCTCATGGCCTACATTGATACCATTTACTTCAGCTATAGAAACAATTATATACAATCCCTTATGCAGAACCCACATAAAAAAAAGGTTTTAGTGTATTAATACAGCGAATTATCAATATGGCTCTTGCCCAAGCACGTATAACTGAACCAATTTAAACTTGTATTCATCCTCAGCACAGAAACCACATATATTAGTAAAAGTTATGCAGAAAAAAGAAATTAAAATACATATTTTTGCTGTATTAATACAGAAATTTATCAAGTTTTTATATGTCAGAGCATTCAGTTTCCACTAAAAATCCAACAAACTAACTAAAAAGTGCAAGATTATTAAGAACACAATCAATGGCAATCAAGATATGGTGATTAATAAAACAACTATGAAATTAAAAAGAGAAAGAAAAAAATGGGAACCTTACTTTCCATTGCTGCTCTCGGTCTTAATCCTCCTGAGAAGAGTGGAAGTTTTTCCGGCGAATATGGGTCCAACAATCACGTGAATTTCACAATTCTAGACATCCATTGAATTTATTTGCAAATTCTAGACACCCATTGAATTGATTTGATTTGTTTCTTTGCAATAGTTAGTATATCCTCTTGAAATTCTAGACACCCAGTAAAGATTGTTCTATGAATTTCTTTCTTGAACCATAAAATTCATTTTTAATTGTTCTATGAATTTACTTCTTTCTTTATTGAATGTTTGGAGATGCCAAGGATTTTAGGATGATAACTATTGCAAGAAAACGAAGACCTCCTAAATAGGACATTGAAGTTCCAATTAGCCAAATATTGGCGTTTCCTATTTTAATCGGAACGGTTATACGTATCAGCCCATATATGGGTTATTATCATTTATCCCCTTAAACTATATCACTACTATCAGTTTACCCCCTAATGTTATCTTTTAGTCACTTTAACCCATAAGTAATTCAACTCAACATATTAAGAAATTTTGGACAAAAATACCCTTTTATTTTATTGCATTACTACATTGTTATTATCACTTTATTCGTTTAGATTATAGTGATACAATCACTTTAGTTCCTAATATTATTTTTTAGACATTTTACTTCATCGTTAATCTAACTAGTATGGTAAAAAAATTTTAAATATATTTACCCTTTTTATATATAATTAAAAATAAAAAAGTTGGAATGATTATTCTTCCTTTTTTTCACTTTAAGAGATCAAAAAGCATAAAAATAAAAGGGTTTTGTCAAAATTTTTTTTCACACTTATTAATACTCAAAAAAGAAAAAAGAGATGGGAAATAAGGAGATGAAAATTTTGATTTTGCAAAGAAAGAAAATAAAGAAAAGTATAACATTATCGTATTACTTTAAGGTTGTCAAGATTAGAATTGGAATTTGGTAGTAAACAGAAAAGTGAAATAATTTTAAAATATAAAAGTGACAGGTCGTCAGCCTGTGCAATAATAATAATAAATATAGAACCTAGATACCACTAAAAGCAGTCAATAATCAATCCTAAGTACTGGAGCAGGGACTCTAGGTGTGCAATGGGTTACTTGATTCACCCTGTTCCCGAAGAGTTTGCTTAACCCGATATACCAGAATTAATTAATAGACAAAAATTACTAAATAGTAGACAGTGGCGAGTAGGGTCGTCTCCTCAGGGACTGGGGATATATGTCTCTTTAAAAAGTCCAATTGATAAGGGGGGATTTCACTGGAATGGAACTAAAAATGATTAAACAATTTAATTAAAAATAAATAAATCACTAGCACAAGTAAAACAGGAATTAAATCAAGAATAAATAAATTCTAGCCAAGGATACAACTATCCAGGCACAGTCCAATCATCCGATCATTGATGCAAGAGAGGTTCGCTTAATGTATTAATAGGCTAGTTATAGTCTGACGACCAATTTTTCCTTAAATTATAGATGACCAAGGTACGACCATTAATCACCTCTAACCAGAAAAGTACTCCTAGGTACGACCGTAGGAATTAATTTTCCAATTGCATTAATAACTAGAAAAACCTAGCCCTAACCAATAACACGCTACGAGGGTTATTTAAATTAGATTGCACGTTCCCCTAATGTGTAAACACACCAGTTGCCACTAACATTAATCAATCAAACAATTACGGATTTAATTGACTAAATTGGCATGAGATTAATAAATCACATTGAACATCGGGCCCTTGACATCCAATTAATAAAATAATCCCATGAAAATTCAAGCAGATAACGTGCAAATATTAATAAATAAAGGAACACGTGAAAACTAATTAGATCTCACAGATTTTCGGGACTGCGCCGTCGAGTTGACCCTTGACTAGATGGAAGATTTAGCCACGCCACATAATTAAATCACCACACGAATTAATGGATTGCAAAGGCATAGCGTTTTCTATTAAGAAGCAAGGAATAAAAGGTGTTTTTCCCGTTGGGGAATTTTGTCGAACACCTGGCGTGTGTCAGAGGCCAGTCAAAAGAAGGAAAAAAGTAAAGCTACACCAAAAGACTAAAACTAGCGATGTCCCTGCTACTCTACGTTCCCCCTTTTAAGCAACAAAAGAAAGATGACAAAAGCCTATCTAGGTGGTCCCCACACATGTGGACAAAGCCTTCAAAGTACTTCTTGCCCCAAGTCTCTTTCCGTAGCTTTCTTTTAAGAGCCCAAATGACTAGATGCTTTCCACTAGCTTGTGGTCCCCCACCAATTCAAGGGCCCAAGAATTAAAGCCCTTGGAAGTCTCCCTATTTTCCATAAAGTCCTTCCTTTTTGATGGTTTTCTGCTTCATTCCTGAAATTAAGTCCAGATACCGAATATGAGTAAATATCAGCAATTAACACAATATTTATCAGGGATAAAAGGGGAAATCAATAATAAAATTACTAACAAATTGTACCATATCAAAAAGTATTCAATTCTTTCTTATTTGTAATTAAAAAAAAAAAAAAAGAATTGAGCTCTCTCTCTCTCTCTTTCTCTCTCTCCCTCTCCCCTCCCCCTCTCCATCTTTCTATTTTTTCAATATTAATAAGATTGCCAAAAAGAAAGAAATGAATTCTTTGACTTTTTTTTCTTGATACTAAAAAGGAGAAGAGTCACTCTAAATTTTTTATTATTTTTATTATGCAAAGAGGAGGGTATTTGCTTCTAAAGTTTTTTAACTTGCTAAGTTGGTTTAATGGTAAGATAAATTGCCTAAAAAATAACTCTAAGGGGTAAATTGATAATGAGACTATAGTTTATGGGGATAAAGTGATAATCATTTTAAGGGTTAAACATGTCTTTTCACTTTAATTAACAACTCCGTTAAGTTTGACAATTAGTTTTTGGGGTAAAGTGACTAAAAGATAACGTTAAGGGAAAGATTGATAGTAGCACTAAACGTTAAGGAGATAAAGTGATAATAACCCCGCATTTTATCTGGTATTTTGTATACAAAGACTTGCACTTACTATATTATAACATGTAAAATAGAAATAAGAATAGACGCAACTCAGACTCAAGCTCGAAATATAGTTGAAGGTGAATTTATCTAGGTTGTGAAATTAACCTTTTCTATTGTTAATTAGAACATTCATGTTTAATTAGTTTTCTGGGTGTTAAAATTCTTATACCAACATCATTCTACAAGTGCATAACTATGCAACATACATCCCACCATCTTAATATCAAGACCTAAAGAAAGTCGTATCTTTTTTATTTTCCTTATTTGTTATTGTAATTTGTACCTTATTCCTGTGCATACGGTACATCAGAAAAAGGTGTTTTCCCATCTATTTTTATTTTTCTAAAAATAAAGAAGGCAGAGAAGTTGAGGGAATATTTTTATTTTTATTTTTATTTTTATTTTCTATTTTATTTTTATTTTTTTGAGACTATTGTATTTATTTTTTCCTATGTTTATAGTTATTTAATAGTAAAAAAAAGAATTGAAATATGATATTTATGGAAGAAAAATAACAATATAATAAATAGCAAGACAAAGAGGGGAATAGGGAGTAAGACAGAAGATCTGTTGCAAATTTCAGTTGGTTTCTTCTTTCTCAATTTTGAAAGAAGGATTGTATTATTTTAAATTTTTTCAAAATTTGGATAAATTATGGTTAATTTTATGTTAGAAGATACCATACACAAGAATTAGAGCAATGAATTAGGACTTCCAAAAATCTCAATCATGTGCAAATAAATTCTAGACAATGGCTCAGTTTTTATATTAATATTTGATTGTAACATTTCTAACATCTAATACGGTAATTTAATTATCTTTAATTATCTTATGTACGTTAGAAAGTTTCTTTCTTGTGCTAAATCACCAATGCAAAGTTTTTTTTTCCCTTCCCTTTGGAACTTTTCCCTTGTTTCCTTTCTTAATCTTTGTCAATGCGTCACAGGCTCGAAGCAAGTTTTCCACGAATGGAACGCTAGCCTTGCTGATTGGCGCTTTCCCCTATTGATGCATGAGTACTTGGGAAAGCTGAAGCTGCCATTGTTATTTACATACTAGCAATAATTTTTGTTTCACAGGATTTTTATTTTATTTTGTTCACAATGACTGTTGTAAATAAATTGTTGTTTATTTGGTAAGATATATGAAATTAATAGCAAGTTACTAAGCAACTTTTTTTTCTGTCCAAAATAAACAATAGTTTATTGTTTGATAAGCAATAATGACAATAGTTTTACTAATATGATAAAATGCTTTTCAATACCAAATTTATTCTTTCTAAATTAGAACAAAGTGTCATCATAACGCTTTTAGAGTTGGTGGCTTTTTGGATTCGTGAAACCATCATAATGCTTTTCAATAGCAGTTTTAGACTTTTTCTTAGTTAGTATGGCTTATAATAAAAAAAAAAAAAAGGATTGACAAATAAAAATTAGATCACATTAAAAATTCTCAAAAAAAAGTAACTAGTTTAACGGTTAGTGTTGGTGTTTATAGTTCCATAGTTTCACTACGAAAAATATTTAAAAAATGAGGAATAAGAAGAGAAAACGAAAAGAAAAAATAATTATAAATCCCATTCTTTGTATATGCATACCAAACAAGTGAGTCTTATTAAATGTTAAGGCTATTATTGCCATTTCAGGTGTGTAAGGGAGGCAAGTGTAATTTTTAAAACCTTGGGAGAACTCAATTAAATTATCAGAAACTTATACCTATGGGAAATGTTTGCATGCCATTGAAATTTGCTGGTCAGTTTTAATGACCACAAACTGAACTTCTCACATAAATACTAAGGCTGCGTTCGATTCTACAGAATTGGAATTGAATTGAAATTGTAACATACTGCAATTCCTTGGTTTGGCAAATACATAGAATTGAGCAGGAATTCATTTCGAATTCCAAATTCTTTGTTTGATTGGGAGAAGAATTCATGGAGAATTGAAATTACTTAAATTTAAAATTGAAAAGATATGTTCCTTTCAATAATAATAAAAAAAATGTTAACACAATCACCTTGTGGGAAAAAAAAGGAGATAATTTGCCCTAATTTGCACAACTTTTTCGATTATTAATAATGAAAATCTTTATATCCTATTACGTAGTCTACAGTAACTTTTATAGATTTATATAACTATTATATCATGTTAATTATCAAAACATTGAATATATTCACTACCAAGATTACATCTAGAAAATGAAGCAAAATCCAAAAAACCTGTACAAAATGCTTGTCCACGTCACCAAATCAATACCTACTATGTAATCGTTAATTATGATCTTACCAGCTAGAACAAATAAATACAAATTTTCTAAGAGAATGGAAATACATATGGTTAATGACAAGTAATATTGCTGTGTCCCTAGCCGCTAGCCCCGCGGTTAGTCATTTGCTGCAAGTTCTTTTCAGTGGACAATCACTTTTCAAATTCCTATTCAATCTACAAATGGTGGCATCAGACCAAGTTAAGCAAAATAGCTTGGTTTAGTTGCTCTTTGAAATAGGCAGTAAGGTGGTCTGCCTCTGCATTCCTTATACAATTGCTGTCATATACCTCAAGGAAGATGCTGTATAGCAAGTTATCTTCTACCATGCAGGCCTAGATCAGAAAATGAGAGATGTTATTAAAGTTAAAAAAATTCTAATCAGGTCAACCAATCATTCTATATCGCAATCAGCAAAGTAGCAGATGGCATTGTAACGGACAAAAATAATGTATAATCTATTAAGTCATGCAAAGACCAGGCAATCAAATGCATATCCAGTAAACAATACAACAAGACGTAAATGTATAACTGATTTTTTTTCACTACTAACTCTTCCAACTGCATAATACAATATGCTAATGGGAACCTTAAGACTAGTATGCTATACTGGAGGCGCTATGAAAGAGCTTTCTTTAGTGATCCTAAAAATCACTAATTAACAGTGGCATCAGACTAGGCTCCATTTGTAGCTACATGTTTGACATAAGTGTGTACTTTTAAACCTTGTACAGCTCAAAAGCAAAAAGCTTTGAAGCTGCCCATTCTGCTGCAATTACGGTTACAAAATAAATTCTCCAGGTAAACATCCTCAATCATACAGAGTTCCATGGAGGACAATGTCACGTTGACAACATTTCCAGGTAAAAGAACACGAACAGAAATGTTAGATTGTCATCAACCAAGGATCAAAGAGCAGGCATGCTTTGCATCAAAAGGCAGCATAGGCAACTTAAATGAATGTAACTATACACAACCAGAATCGATGAGAAAATGTCAACTATAACAACTTTATTGGTGAAATCTTGACCTACAATTGCATCTGTTATGTACGAAAACTACAGCAGCTTAATTATGAGAAAGACACATAGGGAAAGAAAGAAGGTTAGCATGATTAGAAACACGTTATAAACAAATAATCCAGGTAAGCTAAGTATTAACATCATCAATAGCCCAATCTATCTCTCTCCATCTCAAGATCTCTCACCAAAAGTGTTCATCACTAGCTCGTTCATACTGAACTTCAAAAATTCTATCATTAGTTAGGTTATCTCATAATTATTGTTTCATAAGCACAAGACAAGAATCTCAAACCAGTAATTGGAAAAAAAAAAACTAAATCAGTATACTAACGTTTCATTAATTAGCAAAGGAAAGGTGGCAATTTTTAAGACCAGGTTAGCAAAATAATGCAATTCTTATAAAGATGGCACATGCCACCCTTTAGTGTATTATCAGATTAAAGAAGGATACAATTTATCTTTCATCTTTCTCTGAATTAGTTAGAATGATCAATATTTAGACACCCAAATTATGGTTGGTGCTATGGCTAATGTAGAAGCAACATTCTAATGACAAAAACTACAAACAAATATGAGTCAAATGGGCTGGGATTTGAATAACAACGAAATTCAATTTTTTTTTATTTTTTTTTACCGGAATTCAAGTTAATAGAACATAACAATGTAAAAGAACTTCATCTAGGAATCCATCTTCCTCATTCCTTGTACTCCAACGAATAAATTTATGACTTCCCATCAAAATTATTTAGGATATATAGTTACTAGTTGACATCAAGAAACCCAATCAATGATGGCTCATGCTTATGGAAATAAAGACCATGATGCAAACATCTAGACATTTTACATGGGATGATAAACCAACCAGGCAATTCATTAATATTTAAATTAATGCCACAAGTATTCCATTTCACTTTCAAAGGAAGGCAAAAAAATACAAATATTTGAGCACAAGGTATTGTGCGTCAATGATAAGAAAGTACGCTCAAATCGATGCCCCCAACGTGTAATGCTAGGAAGACTAAACATGCGTAAATGAGAGTAGATGTTCCATGGTGGCAAAAGGTGGAGGAGGAAGATGAGTAAGAGGAGAGACGAGGAGTCAGCAATGGGAGGAGGCAGAGGAGGCGGAAGAGGAAGATGTGGAGGAGAAAGAGGCAGAGAAATGGCGGTAGGTCTGTGCTAAGAGAAAGAGGACTTACATTTTTTTTTTTGGTTTCATTCTTCATTGATTATATAGACACTCGTTTTACTAATTTAGTTCATCTAGGATCCACATGCGAACACAATTAGGGGGTGAATTGTGGAATTAGAATTGTAATTTTCAGATCTTACTAAAGAATTGAATCTGTAGAATTGAAGGCCCATAAAATTCAAATTAAATTCTAATTCTCTAGCATTGATAGTGTCCAAACTGCACATTTGGAATTGGCTTCCAATTCCAATTCTAAGTCTCCAAAGAGAACCAAACACACCTTATAAGTGTTTTTCACTTGCTTGACTTATAATCACTGTAAGGTGCACAATTTAGTTGGGCTAGTTACCCAGTTTGCCAGTCAACTTACAAGCAAGAATCCAATCATGCTAGTATGACTAAGGCTAATATTAATTGAATTGGACATGATTCCCAAAGCAAGCTAAAGTTGAGTTAATAACTAGATTCGTCAGATCCGTCCCACATAGGACAAAAGTAAAGGATGAGTAGTTTGGGCTTAAGCTTGTGATTTCGCTTAAGGTTCATGAGACCAGTCCAATTCCAATAAACTTATAAGCAAGAATCCAGTCATGCTAGAATGACTAGGGTCAAAATTAATTGAATTGGACATGATTCCCAAAGCGAGCTAAAGTTGAATTAATAACTGACATTGTGAGATCCATCCCACATAGGACGAAAGGAAAGGATGAGTAATTTGGCCTTGAACTCGTTACTCCGCTCAAGAGTCATTATTAGACCAGTCCAAATCTCTCATCAGAGCAAATCTCACATGGTCTGGTCATATGCAACATCAAGTAAAGGTTTGGGGAATGACGGGAAAGAGTGTTGAGAAGAATCTAGCAACAGAATTTTTGAGGAATTTAGTTCAATTCATTTCAGATAGTTGATGGATTTTTGAGGCTACAATTTACACTTTACAGGCATAGTTATGATGTAGTAATTAGTACTTTCGATTTTCAATTCATTCATTGGCTCTTCTTTTTTTTGGGCTTAGATATTGTATAGGACACTAGGTAGGCATCTTTCTTTTTCTCTTCCAAACAAATATGTTTTAATTTAATTTCCTTCATAGAAGAGTTGCGGAAGGAAATAGAATATGAATCTCTGATTGAAAAAAGTTGGAAGAGTCTTGGAAAGATTTAGTATCTTTTTTAGTTAGTATCTTTTTTTTTTTTCTGAGATGTCAATTGTCTTAAAATAATATCTTACTACAATTTGAATGCCCTTTGGAGTAGAGCTAATTAATTTAATTCTTTTTGTCATATCTTTTTCCAAGGACTTTAGATTCTATTTCTGCCATTTTCAGTTGTGAGATTATTTAGCTCTCAGTATAAAACAAAACAGGCTGTGGGCTTCTCTTCTAAAATTTTCCATGGCAGACAAATATGATCTTGAATTAAGAACAGGATGAGTTTTATTTTAGTACTAACGATTTTAGGTAGCATGATTGTAACAAGGTACACCCAGTCGATGTCAATGCTAGGTAGAAAATCTGCATAATCCTTGAACATATCCCTTTTGACAAGTTAAGGAGCTAAAAACAAAACGAGGCAGATTAAATTAACCATAAGGTTGCTTTTGATACTTGATAGAAAAAGGCTGTGGACTTACGGGGAAAGCCAATTAGTACACAATAATACACCATTTTTTAGAGATGGGAATCTGCAAGTGGAGTTCGGTAAGACACTGCGGTTGTAATTGTGGGTTCCAGGCATCAAAATAATGCAACATAGATTATATAAGTTTGATTGGTAAGAAAACTTTTTATACAACTGCAGGAGAAGATGACAATGTGGTGCAGCTAGCATAAGGTATGCAACAATCGTAGTTTAGTGCAGATTAGGTGTCAGATGTGAAAGTAATTTAGTGCTTTCTGGGCTCATTCCAATATGATTATGGTTAAATGCCACTAACAGAGCATGTGTTTTGCATGTGACCGCGAGATTTTTTATTTAGATAAAATATAGAAAAGCCCCTTAAGGTTAAGTGAATATACAAAAAAGTCATCTATAGTTTCAAAACATACACTCCGTATCTCATGGTCTAAACTAATTTAAAAAAGCAACGAAAATCGTCAGAATTAATGAGCTTGAAATATACACGCTTCTTTTGCGAATATTTGTATTAGAAACAAATAAATTTTTAATTGATAGACCTATTACACCCTTAGAGTTATAATACAGAAAAATCCCTTGTGCTTAAGCAAATCTATAGAAAAAGTCCCTTATAATTTCAAATCATACAATCCAGTACCTCGTGGTTTGAACTAATATTAAAAATCGACAAAAATTATTTAAATTAAAGAGTTTGAGGCTTCTTGACATGGAAAACAATTTTTTAAATCAAAATTTTTAGCTAATATACCTATTAAACCCCTTAGAACTCATAAAATTTTCAAAAACAATCCAAAACTCCCAAATACGACTCACCTTATTTCTATACATAAAATAAATAAACAAAAGTTTCCCAATAAAACTCACCTTGTTTCTATACACAAAATAAATAAATAAAAACTCTCAAATACAACTTACCTTATTCCTATGCACAAAATAAATAAATAAAAGCAAAATATAACCATAGAGGGTTTTTCCGTAGGTTGGCTTAATCACAAGGGATTTTTCCATAAGTTTGTTTAACATGATGGTTGTTAAAAGGTCTTTTATTGCTTATATATACTAGACAACTCACTTGCATCAACCCAACAAAGAATATCACCCAAATTACATTGTTTAAGATATTTGTCCACTGCTAAAACCCAACCAAAATATGTATGTCTATTTGTGCTCATAGCAGTCAATATGCCAAAACTATCACCATCAATCAGATATCTGTCTAATATTCTGTCATTATTTAACAATTCATATATCTGAATAAATTTTTCTCTCTCTTTTGTCAAGTTTTCTCACCTTCTTGGTTTATTGACCAATCAAATCCTTCAATCTGACAACCCGTAGCACTCAACAGACTTGACAAAATTCCTCTCCGATCTCTATCTTCACACTCGTAACAATCTAACAATTTTCGGACCAATCTTATGATCAAATCCTTCACTAACTACACATTTCAGAGCTAAATTTGTGGTCTAATTCGATCAACTAAATACTTTTCGACAACTTTATGTCCTAATTCTCTGGCAGTAGAAACACCCAAGACTAACCTCATAATCTAGCTCTAATACCAATTGTAGAACCCAAAATTTTAGGATTCTAATAATAATCAATATGTGCAAGGTTACAAAATTGAAGGGATAAAACAAAACACTCAAAACATATGTGGGGGAGAAGAAAATAATCAACTCACAATATTATTGAAATTTCAAACAATGAAAAAAGTTACACCATAATAGAAAATGTGACAAACTCTACTAGATTCTCTCTAGAAAACACCCTAAATAATGTCCTATTTATAATCTACCAGATTTGTTTAGAAAGAAACCACTTGCACAAGAAATTACCAAATAAAACATAAATTCTTAAATTACACAACTATTAAAACCTTACTCCAATAAAACTAATAAATAAATAAATAAACACTTTTAGATTTGGTTTAGTTTGCCAACACTTTTCTTCATTAGAAATTCCCAAACAAGTTAACGATAAAAATGTTAGGATGAATTAAGGACACAGGAAATATTGAAGAAATTAAGACTCTGAAAATTCAATACGTGGAAATCCATAGAAAAATTTTTTGGAAGATGCAAAAGCATTAGTGAACCAAAGAAAATTTTTTGTGATTATGTGTTACAATCTTATAATTTCCAGAGAGAGTTGCAGTTTTAGTCTCTAATGTTTGGTCTATCTGCTAAATTGGTTAGTGACCCATCTTAAAGTGATAATCCATCTTTTTGAATAAACAATTCAAAAGTGAATTAAAGAATGATTAAAGGTAAAGGGTTGCTGCTTAAGCTTCTCAATCATAGCATGCAGCGATTGGCATTTGAGGTGGGCATAAGGTGTAAACTGACGAGGGAAGTTAACAAATATTCGTAGATCCTATGCAGACTCCATCGTTGTACATATAAACAAATCTTAATTCTGAAATAAAACAAATATGATTTAATGGAAAAACATTGTGAGGATTTACATCATTTTATACTTGAGGCACATGTCGTGATGAGGAATAATAGATTCATTCTATTCCTTTGTGCTTCAGTGTGTACACTTTGTATAGTTTTTCCGGCCGTTATCCATGCATTGTTAAGGTATACCATATCAATATAACTTACCATTTTGAAAAGAAAACAATATAAAACAAATATGACAAAGAAATTCAATTTAATTCTATGATGTTTTACTAGTCACCTACGTCTGGGATTTGAGTCATCGATGAATAGGTGGAATACCCCACGCCTGATCTTTTTTGAAAGGAAAAGAATAAAAGCAAAATAAAGAAGGTAAAATAATTATTAAATATTTAATAAGACTTTTTGGCTTGCGTCCACAAGGCACTTGTGTCCAAAAATATCCACACACAATTCCTAGGTACCAATGTGATAAGTAACGCGTTTTTTATAGGGACAAGCTGAGAGTTTGAGGCCTCGGGGCAGCTGAGAGTCAGACAGTTTTCGTAGTTTCCTCTTTAGGAGCAGGTCTTAAATTCGACTTCCGGGAGCTATTGTGCTGTGATCCTTGGGGCAGGACTCTCACAGTCTGGAAAGAGTAGTTTGGCCCGTTCAGGTAATTTTGGTTAGGTCAGGATACTTCTCAGTCGAAAAAAAAGAAGCTAAGAGTCTGAGACCCCTTACGAGGAAATGAATGCCTTTTGACTGTGGTTTATCTTGAAGTTATGAGAAATAAAAAAGCTACAGCTTTCTGAGATATTCTACGATTGCAACAGTGAAGTCTCACCAAACTACTCCACCACATGCAGATTTCCATACCTAGAAAATGGTGGATTATTGTGTACTAATTATCTGTTGAAGTGGAAATGTGCAAAGGTTTTGGAATCAAGTATATTGGACTGTTTTCCCTATTGTCTTTTCGATATGTGTTCACTTGAAAATTTCTTATTCTCATGCTTTATCCCCACCGCCACATGAGAAAAGATGTTAACAGTAAAGGATGTCCAAAAAATGAAAGAAAAGCGGAATGTAGCATATAAAATGAAAATGGCTTTCTTACTCTTAATTTAAGATATGAGACAAATAAATAAGTACACATTAAATCCCTATTTAAAAAATAACTAATTGCAAAATCCAAAGAATAAGTGTATCATATTTATTTAGATTTACATGTTTGGATTGCAAATTTTTCCAAAAAAAGTGTTACTTTTTCCGTGATCACATTTTTCAATCACCTTTCTACCTTACATATGTCAAATCGTTTTCAGAAAATAGTAATCCAAACGAGATTGAATTTGAAACTCGTAGTATAAAACCTATTTACCAAATATCCCTTAAACTTTAAACAGTTTTTTTCTTTTGAAGGATAAAACTTTAAATAGTTAATGCAAGAAACATTTGGGGTCTATCGTGTTGGTAAATTCAAATGTGAGGCAAAAAGTGGAGCTGTGTGGAATGGATTCTTGTATACCGTCTAATATCTTGCAATAATTGAGCAAAAGTTGTGGACTACATAAAAAGATGTAAATTAAATCGTAAAAAGCTGTAAATCAAGCTCAAAGAGTCAAGGCCCAGTAGGAGTAGTACCAAGGAAGCAATCCCTTTCTCCTAAGTAAAAAAATATATATATCCTTTCTGAATCCATATTCCAGAATCAAATAATCATCCTTTATTTATTCACTATTATATATGTTCAATACTTATATAGGGGGCGCTTGGTTCAAGCTTAGGAATTGGAATTGTAATTGGAATCATACAAAAAAACTTAGTATGGGTTTTGGACAAAGATATGATTACAAATGAGGGTGCTTGGTAAATATTGGTAAGGAATGGGTATCAAATTTAATAATCAATTTTTTACCTTTAATTTCTTTTTTCTTTTCATATCTTTCTTCTTCCTTATTCAAATGCTTATCCCACATACCCATCCACCATATATATATATATTCATATATATAAATTTATATATAAATATATTTTAAACAAAAATATTTATATATAAATATATAATACTTATTTCAATTGATATAATATATATAATATATTTTGATATATTTATATATATAAATATATTTATTTCAATTTTATTTTATAATATGTATATTAATATGTATATTTCAATTAATATTTATATTTTATTATATATAAATTATATTAATATTAATATGTATATTTCAATTATGTATATTAATATTAATATGTATATTATATATATTATATCAATTGAAATAAATATATATTTATATATAAATATAAATATTTTGTTTAAAATATATTTATATATATTTATATAAATATAAATATTTTTTTAAAAATATATTTATATAAATATATATTTCAATTTTTTTATAATATGCATATTAATATATGTTAATATATAGTTATATATATTTATATATGTATATTAAATATATATTAATATACATATTATAAAAAATTGAAATAAAAAATATTATATATATAAATAAATAAATATTAATATATAGGAACAGAGCTAGTATATATTTAAAAAAATCCCAAAAATAAAAATTTTTTAAAAAAGATTTTGGAATCAAATGTGGGATTCATCAAAACCTCCAATCTAGTTGGGGATTGAGAGTGACTGATATTTCATGATTCATTCCAAGATTTCAAAACCCATACCCATTAGCCAAGCAACAATTTTGGGACTGAATCCAATTCTTGATTCCTGTACCCTCCAACCAAGCACTTGAGTAATGGATCACGGAATCCAGCACCAGTTGATTAAGAAGTTGCTCAGTAATTCTTCTTTTCGATATGGAACCGACGTGAGTCTATAATCTTCTTGGTCTCCAACACTACACACTTTTGTCCTTTTATTTCAACGAAAAATTAAATAGTATCAGTTGTTTTATATTCTACATATTTCAAGGATTAATTTCACTTTACACCGCTCAATTATGCCTGAATTCCTACTTAAACCACTGAACTTTAATTACTTTATTAAAGTATAATATTTGTCTCACTTTGGTCTTTTAATGTACAAATTCTGTCCTATTTTAATTCCTAAATTATAAAATCTATTTCACTTTAATCCTAAAGAACGATATTTGTCTCACTTAAATATAATATCTGTCTCACTTTTGTCATTAATTTTACCAAAGTGGGACAAAGTTTTTATTTTAAGGACTAAAATGTCTCATTTTAAAGTTTAGGAATCAAAGTAAAAATCTGAGCATGGGTAAAAGCTGAAAAGTGGAATGAACCCTATATGAATTAGAGGAATGTGTTTTATTTTTTATTACCATTGTTTGGATGTATTATTTGGAATAATTACTTTAGTACTTTTTGTGATGTGATGTATGTGAGATAAAAAGGTGATTGGAAATATAAAAAAAGTGGGTTAGAAAATATGTTTATAATGCAAGCGAAATATTATTTGAGATAATTTGTTATCCAAACAAACTCTTTATTAGAATAAAAGCAAAGCAGTTTGACGCGGTTGTTGGTAGTCATATGAAAAGATCCAAACTGTTTTCTGATGTTCTTGTTCGGCATCCAGCAGTGATTTTCATTCAATTCTGACCACCCACTCTATATTTTTGTATTCGAGCTAAAGAACTCGTAACGAGGCAAACAAAATTCCCAACCTTTTTCCTTTCTTTTGCTGGAAAAAATGCAACAAATTTTTTTTTTTTTAAAGGACTGAAATGCATTGTCAAGTTAGAAGTGCAGAAAGTGCACTTCATTTATAAGTTTTGTGGAGCCAAGAATTTCAGAAGAAGATAAGGCCCATCTGCAAAGTTACAAAAGAACACAACGGAGAGATACAGAAAATCTTTTCTTAATGATGTTTCCAACTCCTAAAGACCACTCAACAATTAGTGTCCCATTTGTAATTCTTGACAAATGATAAATAATAATACTTTATGGTTTTTCCAATCTGTTCCCCACAAGATAATCCTATCAAGAAAGGGGGTGAGCTGAACGTGAAAGCTTAAAATTATCACACATCGCCTAAATGGTGTATGTTTTTGCAGAAAAAAATGAAAATTTGATTTAAATAATTGTTTTCAAGGCTTTTCTGAAAACTATTATATTTTAGCACCTTTATTAATAAATAAATTCGTGAGATAAATAGGTAGTAGATTAACGTGTTCAAAATTTTATTGTGAAGCATGTTTATGAATACCATGACCTAGACAAATTTCTTATACTTTAAACGCATGTCACGATGAGGAATAGATTCATTCTATTCCTCGGTGATTTAGTGCACACTTTTTATAGTCTTTTCAACCTTTGTCCATATATTGTAAAGTTTTACCACATTAATATAACTGACTAGTCATGTACAGCTGGCATCAAAGAGTCAGCCGTGGATAGGGGTGGGCGCGGGTCGGGTACCCGCCCCATTCACCATTTGGCTGATCCGACCCGCACCTTGTGGGTCAGCCATTTTCTGACCCTTACCCGCCCCGCATATCAGCTGGTACCCTATAACGGGTACCCACTGAGATAGGGTCGGATCAGCGGGTACCCGCCCCGCCCCGTTTATCATTTAATTTTTTAAAAAAAAAATGATTTATACCAATTTAATTTTATATTTTACACATTCATCTAAGACTTAATAATTTTTTTTTTCTAAAAAAAGGTTTTCCACCAAAAAACAAGCATATGAAGAGAATATAAGATAAAGGAAAAAAATTAAAAGAATTCAAAATCAATAAAAGTTTGAAATAAGTAGGACAATTTTTAATATATATGTTCCACATTAATTAAACTTTTTTCTATAAATATAAGATCATGGCCTTTACAAATGAATCTTGTAAATAAACTATAGTCTCTCATATTTGTAATGCAATTTGTTCAATAAAATTACTTATTTAGTTCTAACTTATTATTTTATAGTATGTGTATAAAAATAAAAATAAAAATAAAAAATATATATATGCGGGGCGGATCGGGTACTCGCGGGTTTTTAATTATGTGACCCTAACCCGCCCCGCATCTAGCGGATACCCGACCCTCTTTTAATCCGATCAAATAATAAAAATCGGATATCCTAATTTTCGGATCGGATCGGATCGGATATGACGGGTTTTCGGGTTAGCGAATAATTTTGCCCACCCCTAGCCGTGGATAGGAGAAAACAAATCCTACACTTGATCATTTATGAAAAAATAAAAATAAAAAGGTAAAGCAATTATTAAATATTTAATAAGACTTTCTTACTAGTGCCTGAAAGGCACTGAGTTTGTTTGGATAAGAATTTATTTGGATGATTTATTTGATCCAGTTATTGTAGCACTTTTTGTGATGTGATGTATGTGAGATAAAAAGATGATTGGGAATTGTGTGTATGATGCAAGCAAAACAAAATTTGAAATTTTTTGGCCAAATTTTTGTTGTCCAAACAAACTCACTGATTCAGGCACCGGTTAATCAATTCCCACGTCTTTGATTTTGAAAAAGGTAAAATTAATCCAAATTCTTCTAAATGCAAGAAGATTGGAAAATAATTGTGATTATAAGCATTATTAAAATCTTAAAGAACCCACTCAGTACCATTAAACAAACCTTAAAAATATCCTAAACTAACCTGAGTATTTGTCTCCAGCCTAAGATAACTCTCTTTGGAGATATGATAGGTAACGCGTTTTTATAACGGACAAGTTGAGACCGTCCTTCTGAGTAAATGGATGCCTTTGAATCTGAAAGTTCAGAGCAGATAGTACTTAATAATTCAATAGACGAATTAGAGGTTTTTCAATTTCGCTTAAAATCTTGAGTAGTAGGTAGAGCAGTCTATTCCCAGGTATGGAATCCAATTACCAAATACCCCTTCAATTGCAAATAGTTAATGTAAGAAACGTTTGGGGATCTACCGTCTCAATACCTTAGCAATAATAATGAAATAAAAGTTGGCTGGGAAGACTCAAGTAAGTCGTCAACTCCACTAAGAAAACAAGTAATATATAATTGTATAACCCACCATGGGAAGAAGGAGCTAAGAACATGGATCCATCCCATTGTATATTAAATAAAAGTTGACTGGGAAGACCAAGTCGTCAAGACCAGCATGTTGGTGTAGCATGAAAACTAACCAATCTGGTTGTCCGCCTTTGTATCAACCTTCTATTTGCAGCCAAATATCCTTTCCAAATCATATTAGTAGTATTCTATCGTTGCAATGGCTGAATTGTTTGTTCCAAAGATAATAGGTGAATTGGGTGATGTTGCCGTGAAGCAGTTTGGGGCGAAGGTCAACTTGGTGATGGGGGTCGAAGAAGAGGTGGCAAATATCTCCTCTAAGTTGGCAACCATTGAAAAAGTGCTGCATGATGCAGAGAGACGAAGGCTGAAGGACAGAAGTGTTGGAATTTGGCTAGAAAAGCTTGAGGACATAACATATGAGATGGATGATGTGCTGGACGAATGGAACTTCAAGATTCACAGAGCAAAGAATGAGGGAACTAATCAGAATGCCAGAATGCAGCCTACACTGCGGAACAAGGTTCGTTCCTTGATCCCATCCCTTTGTTCTTGTCTCAAACAAGTTCCTGTGCGTAGTGACATAGCTCAGAAAATAAAGAAAATAAATGGACAGCTAGAATTAACTTTGAAAGAGGCAGATCAATTCAAGTTTATTACAAGTGGGGGGATTTCTGATTCTCATGATTTTCAGCGAATTATGACTACCTCAATCATAGACGAATTAGAGGTCTATGGTCGAGCAGCTGATATGGAGAAGGTTCTTGACCAAATTTTGTCCAAGAGTAGTAGTCAAGGAAGAGATGGGGCTCAAATTATCTCTATAGTAGGGGCCGGGGGTAGTGGAAAGACCACACTTGCCCAGCTGCTCTTCAATAATGATAAAGTGAAGAACCACTTTGAACTTAGAAATTGGACCTGCATATCAGATCGTTTCGACCAGAAAAGGGTCGCGAAAGCTATCCTTGAGAATGCTGGAAAAAGTTCTCATGAAGCAGAGTTGGATCCGTTGATCCGACGTATAAAAGAAACTTTTTCCGGCAAGAGATTCCTGCTTGTCCTAGATGATGTTTGGACAGAGGACGACTCAAAGTGGAAACCTTTCAAAGACTCTCTTAAGGATGGGGCTCCCGGAAGTGTAATCTTGGTAACAACAAGGAGTCATAGAGTGGCCACAGTGGTGGGATCGACTGATACTCACGACCTAGGCATGATCTCTCACTCTGATTGTTGGTTAATAATGCAAAAGGTAGCGCTTGCCAGAAAATCAGGGGACTTATGCAGGAAGGTGGAAAGAATTGGGCATAAAATTGCAGAAAAGTGCAAGGGGTTGCCACTTGCAGCAAAGACTATGGGGAGCTTGTTACGGTTCAAAGATACCGTACAACAATGGCAGAATGTTTTGGACAGTGAGATATGGCAATTGGAGGAAGCAGCCGTGGAACTTTTCCCTCATTTGTATTTAAGCTATAACGAGTTGTCCCCAGAGCTGAAACGTTGCTTCTCATATTGTGTTGTCTTTTCCAAAGGTATTACGATGAATGTAGAAGAACTTATTAGGCTGTGGATAGCACAAGGTTATGTTCGCCCAAGACGAAGAGGTGAGCGCTTGGAGCTGGTGGGCCGTGAGTACTTCAACAATTTGGCAATGCGTTCCTTTTTTCAAGAATTAGAAAAATATGGTCATGAATATGGCGAGTGCAAGATGCATGACATAGTGCATGATTTTGCACAATTTCTCACAAATTCATCTGGTGAAAGAGCACGTCATCTAAAAATTTTGGGAGGCACTGAGGAGGAGATGTCTAGTTCTCGAGTCGTTGATTTTGGAAGGCTCCGGAGCTTTTTTGCAATTGCTGCAATAGTAGTTCCTCAAAATCTATTCTGCAGTTTGAAGCGCGTGAGGTCTCTGACTTTATGCGGTTGTGAGCTAGTTGAAATCCCAGCCGAGATCGGAAGGTTGATTCATCTTCGGTACTTGGACTTGAGTGATAATCCTTTCATTACAATGCCAGAAGCTATATGTGATCTATATTATCTGGAAACTCTTACCATCTATGTTTGTAGAAAGCTTTCGTGCCTTCCTGAAAGGATTGAAGACCTTGTACACTTGAGGCACCTTTTCAATGGCATGGCCGATGAATTACGTCAAATTCCACAAGGACTCGGGAAGCTGACGTCACTCTGTAGTTTGACTTGGTTCATCGCCAGGTGCAACTCTGATGATTTGGCAATTCTGAAGGACCTGAACCAACTGGAAATATTGCACGTTGTAATTGAAGGAGAAGTAGATTTTAGGAGTGCGGAACTTGGCAAGAAAGTCAACATGCGTGACATGTATTTGCTCTCTAGATTCGAGGCCCACTTTATAGAAACTCCAAGTTGCATTGAAACCATGGAACCACCTCCAAACTTGGAAGAACTTGAGCTAGATGGCTATCCAGGAGCCCAGTTACCAAGTTGGCTTGTGACGAAATCTTACGCCGATAACTTGACAAGGCTAGTTATTGCTAGGGCCTGCAACATCTCATCCTTGCCTGCATTGTGGAAGCTATCATCCCTAGAAGTGCTTGTGCTCGCGGAAGCGGAAAAGCTGGAATGTTTGGGTAAGGAATTTTTCGGAATTACAAAAGCACTACATGAGAATAGTCGTGATGCTCTCGATACATTGTCAGACTCCAAGTCATCATTCTCAGTTGAAGCAGTGGCATTTCCAAATTTGAGAACATTACATTTTCGCCGCTTCCAAAATTGGACAAATTGGGAAGACTTAAGTGAAGATGATGAAGAAGTTGCTATCTCTATCATGCCATGTCTGGAGGAGCTAGAAATTAATCAATGTACAAAGCTCGAGACTGTGCCACATCGCATCCTCAGCAAGATATCATCTCTCAAAATTGTGGATATTCGACATTGCGACAAGTTGAGGGATCGTTACTCTGACAAAACAGGAGATGACTGGATAAAGATATCACAAATTCCTCGAGTTGACATATCTGACAAATATTATTAATCTGCTCAGGTATTGTTATTCACACATTGTTTTTAAATTTCAAGTGATTACACAACCAGTCTTTATTTCTTCAAATTATTATTGTCCTATTGTATGTAAGTTTGTGTAGATTTAATAAAAAAGAAAGTTTGTACTTCGTGCTTATCTATATATTGTATTATTGACAATCTATTATTAGTGCACCTATTTTATGGTATTATTTTAAAAATAACATAAATTCAATAATACACATGAAGCATACATCCAAAACTGTTAGTAATTAAAAAAAAAAAAACTACACTATGAATGTAAAAAAAGTTAATCCTTATTCTAATGGTTAAAAGTTAACAAGTTGACAAATTATTCCCAAAGAAATTCCAAAACTTTCGTAATTGAAGTCACAATCTCTCAAGTAGACATTACCTGATCAAAAATTCCATCTCTGGAGAAACAAAATTGGTACTTCCCGTTCAGCTTCCAGAAAATCGAAATATGAAAGAATTCCCAAAGAAACAAGAGAACCTTGCCCAATGCTACTAGATTGCTACTTAAGTTACCACGCTTGACAAGAAACTGGCACTAATTTCACCAACAAGTTTGTTTACAAATTAACAAAAATCCCCACAAACATCAAATTAGAAACCAAAGTAGTGCATGAGAGTATAGAAGAAATTGTTTATAAGGTTTACAAAAATCCCATCAATCACTCCATGTAACCCAATGTAGCCCACGACTGAATGCATGCAGGGAATTACAGCACAAAATCTTTGGAGTAAGGAATCCTATTCTGCCTGCTGAGAAGGGTTCAGAAGAGAAGAATTACAACAGTACAAAGCTCTAATGTTGGTCCACAGCGCCTGCTTCCTAAAATTTCAGATGGTGTTCAAACAAAGAAGCCATTTCAATCTGCAATACAACTCAAACAAGGAAACAAATTCATCCTTGGTACCGGATCATGAATAGACATTATTAGAGAGGGAAATGCAGATCAGGACCATTTATTTCTAAAATATGACACAACTCATTATTTTGTCAGACCCGGAATACAAAATGAACATCATGCCATTAAATATGCTATGACAGCAAAAACAGACTCTTCCTGCAAGAGTTTCTTACTCATAAGATGATGACCTGAAGAAGGACAATATTACGAGCAACGATCAATCAGAATTTGATTTAGAAACCTAACGACAACTACATGCACTGTCATAAACTAGATACAACTCGGAACTAATAAAAGCTAAATATTTTAGAGTCCTGCTGAGAAACTCTGGTTGGGAAACCACCAGCATCACAGAGAGACCCACCAATGGTCGTTATGGAGTTCAACCCCTTATTTGCCTTCTAACTCCCATTTTTAACTCAAAAAATAATTTATTTTGGATGATCGATACCTCACTGCTTAAGTAAGAAGGCTGCTTTCCAAGCATTCCTATTGGCTGTATTATACTAAATTATATTGAAAGAAGGCAAGTTACAAGGGCAAAACCCAGCAGAGATGGAGAAATTCATCAAATCACCTTGGTTGAAAATTATTTCAAGTTATATGCTCCTTTTAAAATATGTTGAATCAACCTTGGTTGACAAGCAAAATGTCGTCATTTAGCATTCTAGCAAAATAGTATATGGCAAACCAAATATCATATGCATGTTCAGGCAATTGATACCAGACTAAGACGCAGCACTGTTTCTCAAGTACAAGGTCAATTTCAACAGAGCATACCTTCTCATATGCCTCAGTACCAAGCTTTTGTCTGAACGATGAAAGATTCACCAACAGAGCATACCTTCTCATACCTTCTCATGGCAATTTTTCTCCATCAACAATTCAATCCAATGCATATCTAGTGTCTTTACTTGATCTTATAACTGCAACACTTCTGCATAAAAATACCAATTAGAAAAGAAAGAGAAAGACAGAGGTAATGTTTACATCCACCAAATATCCATTCTATCTAGAAGTACAGTTCAAGCAGGATGAATAGCTACTAAATCAGTATCGAGTTCTAATCTATTTCCCAATACAGTTTTGCATAAAGGAGATCATTATGGAAATTGAAAACATGATCTTCAAATGCCAACCTTGATGCCAAGGCTGCCAGCAAAATACCGAAAGGAACAAACTAAATACACCCAAAAGACAACTGAAAAAAAAAACCCAAAACAATTGAAGGTAACCAGAATTTAGAATTTCTTTACTCGGTTGAAGCTTGGTTCAATTTCCATCAAACAGAGGGTATGGAATTTTCATTTTCATCTTTTCAGAGATCAATGGAACATGTCGATTTCCTCTTCATATTGTTCCACAAGCAAATCAGGTAACAGTTTCAGAACACCTACCAAGCCTCGAATAAGCATTCCCTATAAATTGAATATAAAGGCAGTCACCCAACTTAAATCAGGAATTCGGGCAATACAGAATCTGTTTTACAAACCACCAATGATATATTCGTACTTTAGAATGCCAGACACCACAAAGAGTGAACTGGAGTTATGAACTTTACATTGACCTAATAATTGAATGTAGAAATGTTAAATTGTTAACTAAAAGTTGCAACAAGATCAAATTATCTAATTTGCTAAGAAGCCCTTAGCCCTCAGAGCATCAAAGGACATAAAGAACTCAAGTGGAAGAAATGGCATTTCAATGGATATGACTTACCAAGTGCCAGTATGTACTAACTCCAATACATTCAAAAACAATTTTAGACATTCATTGTGAAGCTTGACTCCTGAATAATTTCCAGCATCATCTGAATAAGATCTGAATATTTACTCAGTCTCCAAAAGGTCCTCAATATAATTCAGTGGCAAAGATCCTTCTGAATCTTTCCTACAGATTTGACATATAGGCCTTTCCTAACCATGAGAGGAAATATAATGACCACAAAAATGTTTATCTCCTTCTCTAATTATAAGAAAATAGCAAGCATGACACTGAGGATGAAGTACAGGCTAAGAGTTTAAAGCTTTCAGAAGTTCTCCCCTCCTCAAAAGCAGCATTCGACCTGTAGCATTAGGTACCGCATAGGCAATTGCGTCCCTCAAACTCTAATCATGTGATTCTAATTACTTATATCAGGAAGATACCCCATATCTTTCAGGACACAAGTCAGATGTTCAATCAACTCATATAACTCCCCAGTTTTCTGGTGACTATTATGCTTCATAAATTAAAGTGAGCCTCCCTTTGAATTTCAATCATACTATGACCTGGCTCCTTCGTTATACCAGATTCATTCGTCTTATGGTACATGCACAAGCCCTAAAGACTGATGCAAAAGTATAGTGGTATGGTATCAAACCATTTTTTCTCATCTTATGGTACCTGCTCTAGCCCACCTGTTCCAAACATGGTTCAAAGTCGCGGTCGCGGCCTGTACCGTTCCACATCAGTCTTAACATATCGGTCGCGATCTCGGCCAAACGCGAATTTTTTAAATATTTAATATTCTAAAAATTCTAAAAATATGATAAATAAAAATAATTAAAAAATTAGTAAAAATAATATAAATTCGAGTTGACTCGGGATGACTCGGAGTGATTCTGTATGACTCGATCATTTCAACCCTTCACGGTGACGTCTCAGCGAGTTGAGTATCTCGGTATCGTTTTGTCACGGTATCATATCGGCGAGGGCCGAGACCGAGACGATATCGTTTCGTCACGATATCGTATCGGAGTGATTCGGTGTGACTCGATCGTCTTCGAACCATGCTTCCAAACCTTTCTGCACATAGCCTTCAATCATCGAATTCCATGAGACTGAGCTTTTCATTTGTAACTTATCAAAAAGAATTTGAGCTAAATTAAAATGTCTTGCCTTTGCATATAAAATCAACAATTTAACCTTTAGCTATTCATTGGGAACAAATCCAACGAATATCATTTGCAAGTGGAACTTTTCCCCCAAACTAGAATAAGTTTCCGATTCTACTTGAAACCCGGCATGGCATAATATCCGAAAAGCTTCCACTACTCTTCCCGAAAAAAAGAGATCCTTCAAATTCTCATCCAACTGAAGGGTAGTCTTCCTAGCATCAGCTTGAAATCTAGGAATGCCATCAACGACGATTTAATTTGACCACAAGAACAACTCTAGTTCCTTGGTTCTTTTTCCACGAAGAGTAACAGGTTATGGAAACAAAACTATTCATTCTAATTGCATGAATACCAGTAATTACAATCATATGATATGCTCATGTTGTTTTTTTGAAAAACCCTCCGAGAGTCTTACAAAAGACAAAACTTTAGCCTTTAGTCATTTACGATACATAAAACATTTACTAATTGATGAACAGTCTTCACTCCATTTACTTCAGTTATATAAACAATTATATACTTGCATCCTTCCCTCATGCAGACACATCTATCTATAAAAGTTATACAGCCAAAAAAAAGTTTTTCTGTATTAATATGGCAAATTATCAATACGGCTCTTACCCAAGCAGGTATACCTGATCCAATTTATACTTGTATTCATCCTCAGCACAGAACCCACATTCATTAGTACAAGTTATACACAAAAAAGAACTTAAAAAACATATTTTTGCTGTACTAATTTAGCAATTTGTCAAGTTTTTAAATGCTAGAGCATTCAATTGCCACCAAAAATCCGATAAACTAACTAAAAAAACATGCAAGATTATTAAGAACACAATCCATGGTAATCCAATAAAAGGGATAATTTCAGAAACCTCCCTTGAGGTTTCTAACAATATCACTAGCCTCCCTTGAAGTTTGCAAACTTACACAAACCTCCCCTGAGGTTATGGTTTTGATAACAAATTAGTCCAATTAGAAAAGGTAACATTAAAAAAATACTTTAAAGAGAGAGATGAAACTTTTATCTCATAAATACCCCTTGTACACATATATATATATATATATAAGTTGTATTAGTAAAAGAATAAAAATAATTGAAAATTAGAAATAATTAATACATATATTTCATCACTCAAAAGTTCACATTTAATAAATTAGACAACACAAATATGCAACAAAACTACACTAATAATCATAAGATTCAACAAAACAGATTAGTCATCTCTTTTGACATGATGTTATGATTCTTGTGATTTTGAACAAAAAATTTTTGAATTTTGCTTTTCTTTTCCCTCCATTGTCCTTTACTAATATCTAAGAATTGAGTAATTAAAGCACTAATTAATTATTAGTAGCTAATTAATGAAAATAATTGTTGAAATTTTCTTTATTAATGAACAATGACTTGCATGTACAAATGTCAATTGATATGCCTAATGAAGGAAGAAGGGAAAGAAAGACAAAATTTGAAAATTTTTCTGTTTAAAACCATAAAAATCATAGCAAACATTATGTTGAAAGCAATGACTAGTCTTTTTTTTTCTAAATTTTGTGATCATTAGTGTAATTTCATTGTTTAGTTGTGTTGTCTAATTTATTGCATGTAAATTTTTGAGTGGTGAAATGTGTGTACTAATTGTTTCTAACTTTTATTTATTTTTATTTTTTTATTAAAACAACTATATACATGCATAAGGGGTATTTATGGAATCAAAGTTTTATCTCTCTCCTTAAAGTACTTTTTTAATGTTACTTTTTCTAATTGGATAATGTCCAATATGTTCAAATCTTTAATGTTCAAACTCTACTCCAACCACCATACTTGATTTCACTTCAACTTGAATCCAAGGGCTACACTTGAACCTCCAATCTTCCAACTCTGCTAGAAGCATCATATTTGATTTGACTTGAACTTAAATCCAAGGACCACATTCTTGTTATTGGATTTAATATCAATTTGGGATATAGTACAATGGCCAAAGGCTTATTCTTAGATTTGCCTTTTTTTTTTTTTTAACTTGAGAGAATTTTTAAGAGAATTTGATAGAGTTTTTAAAACCATTGAGGACTCAGAAAGGGATACCCATGTTTATAGCCAAAATAGGTTGGTTTAGATTTAAAAAACAAAATTGTACGGAGCCTTATTACAAGTTGGATAACTTATAGCTCGAGAAACTCATTTAATTTAGACTTTAATAATAGGCTAGCTCGAATGATTCATTACAAATTAATTTGAATAATGAACTCACTTAAACTTAAATCGAGCTTCCACTTTCATTTTGAAGGCCATGTCGCATTGCCCCAATTACATTGCAAAGATTAGTGGACTTGCCACAAACTTCATTTAATTAAAACTTAACCAAGACAAATTTTTATTTTTTATCTTAGCTAAATAAATTAAATTTTCACTGCCTACAACGATGTTTTTCGTTATTGAAAACTAAAGATGATTTGAATATAAAGGATCCATGCTTGTCAATATAAAAGTAGTAACATCACAGGCAAAGTATACGTCTTTTGTTGCAAGTGATCCCCAATTCTTGCTCAATGACTTTTGCATCAAGTATAGGGTTCTACTGTTCTCGTCTTTAAGAGCACAAGGGAAAGCATTTCATCACTTTGTTGCCTCTCCTAGACTACAACTCAATTTGTGAGCCCGAAATCCTCGTGGAATATCAAACTTAGAATAAGATGCGGAGTAAAGCGGGAGGGCAAGGAAGGTTATCGTCAATTAATTAGGTAGAACCACAATTCTTTCATCATCTTGCATATAACTCTACGAATAAGGTGGATCAACAAAATACTTTCATCGGCTTGTACAAAAATTTGGTCATTTGGTCATCTGTCTTTCGGATTAGAAAGAAAAGTCTGGCCATAACTCTTTTGTATTTTGAAGCTGGAAACCTTGAGCACCAAAACTTGTTTGTTTCAGTTTAAGGGGAAAAATGGGTTAGAAAAAAAAAACATCAAATATATTCTGATTAACTTGAAGTTGTCTTTGAAAGGGTAAGCCCACGTTTTGATAAAGGGTAAAATACACTAAACTCCCTTGTGATTTGGGTTATTATCATAAAGTCTCCTCATTATTTAAAAACCCCCAAAGAACCTCCTCGTGGTTTGGACTAATTTGAATAATGAACGAAAATCGTCCAATTTGACGGGAAGTGAATTACACACGCTTGACAAGCGAGTGTGATAACAATACATCAAGGGTAATGTGATAATTTTATGTTTTCTTTTCTTTTCTTTTTTTTTCTTTGTTCTTCCTTTTTCTTCTTTCTTCTGAACCATCTGGAGTAGAAAAACTGAAGCAAAATTGAAGTAAAATCAACACCAACCTTTGTTAATCCGGTGACACCCGGCAAAAGATTCCACCAACGGAATCCAGTATTTGCTTCAACCCTTCACCAACCGAAGCAACCCAACACCTCAACCCTGAAACTCCTCGAAGCCTAAAACCATCTGCTTTTCCCAGTTGTTATAACTTGCACCACCAATTTGTAATTACAAATTTCTACTAGAAGGGAAAAAAAATTTCCCCGGACTCCTTCAGAATCATCATCATCTACCACCAAGTACAATTAAACTGGTCGGCCCGATACCTGCCCGGAGGCTGACGTGACCCAGACCCGTAAGCTCAACCGGACCCAGAGAAACCCGAGGACGAGACCACCCAGAAATGCGAAAATCATCATCATCATCATCAATATAAGGGTACCAATAGTACCGTGGGTTAGTTGTGAATTTGTGTCAAACGTCCACTTTGGGGCTGGCTGCTTGGTGAAATTGAGCTTATTGTTGTTGCCCCCGGAAGCGGAATAATCGAAATCTACGACAAGGGATTTCAACCAAGTAAACTTACGAAGAAATTGTGGCAGATAATCCAGCACCAGATTACAAGCACAATAGGGTGGCGAAGATGTCCACATGACGGAGTCATAGGCTGCTGGCTGAAGAAACACCATAGGATAGGTGACAGCATGGACCAGTTTGCCGGGAAAAGCAGCCAGCCGGAGTGTGGGATCACGTTGGATGAGTGAGATCTGAACAGGGATTTTGAAAGAAACAGATTCGGATTCGTAAACAAGAGAAGAGAATCTTTTGGAGACTAAAGGAACACCTGCAGAGGTATTTGGCTTCAAAAACTTTGTCAAGAATGACGGAAACTATTGCATCTGGTAATCGCTTGAATGGATCAACAATTTCTTTTCCTCGATGTTCTTCTACAGCAGCTGCTCCAAATTTTTGAAATTTTCAAATGAGCCACTTGATGTTTCTTTATTCTCAAATGAAGTGAGAAAGTTTCTAAAATCTTATGTAAATCTTAAACTAACTTTTAGTATAGGTTGAAACAAGGTTAATATAGGAATTTCATATTTTCTGTTAAATTGGACGATTTCCGTTCATTGCCCAAATTAATCCAAACTACAAGGGGGTTCTTTGGGGGTTTTCAAATAATGAGGAGGTTTTATGATAATAACCCAAATCACAAGGGGGTTTAGTGTATCTTACCCTTTGATAAAACTTGACATCCTCAATGACTTCATTAGCAAATGAAAGATTAATTGTTAAACATGTACAAGTGGTTTTTCTACAGAATCCATGTTGAACAATTTAGAATGAATCCATAGATTAGGTCGAACAATTTATTCTTCTGATTACTTGAAGAGTAATTGGACCAAGAAAAATAAAAATAAAAAGGCAAGAGAAGGGTGGTCAGAAAGCACTGCATAACATTAAAAGGATAATTAACCAAACGGCATCAAATCCTTGGTGGCACATTTCTCAGGCAGATAATTTTGAAATGAAATATCAGGTCTGTTGCTAAAAAACCACAATGGAATTATTAGATTTGTTACTTAAATTGCTGATTAAATTGGAAATTGGAATTTGGGTGCAGGTAATTTTGAAAAGATACCTTAAAGCTTGCTGGACTTCTAATCAGATTCTTTTAAAGAATTTTCTCTCAAAAAATAAGCACCGATTTTTTTTTTTTTTGGGATAATTAGGCACTGGTAAATATTGGCCGTAGTGAGTCAAGAAGATGAAATTTAAATAAGTTGTGGTGGACTTGCCGGCTAGGCCAAGAAACCCCTTGGAAAAATCTCGATACCATCATGGACAAACGCACTGACTTTTCCAAAACTGGAGCCTGCACATCTTAATGGCTTCTTCATCTTGCCAATCTTCGAATAAAGCCTAAATGGATAGGAAATAAGTCGCAGCTATGAAGATATATTGAATTTCCAATAATCGAGGTGGCCCCAGTTAAAGATTATCCACAAAATCCTATGCTTACGGATTGAATATGTACAAAAGGTGGCATGCAATGAAGAGTATTGGAATCAAGATCAGAACTGAAAGAAGCAGTAAGTTGAGGGGCGCATTGTTATGGTATTGAACCTAATTACAGCAATGGTGACAGATTGCTTGCAGCAGAAGTGAACCAATCTCTTAGCAAGTTATTTGAATTGGAAATGGAGAACAAATAATGAACTCCAACTTCTCATTAATAGCGGAAAAGATCAATTTCAGAAACAGAAACAACGGATACAGAATGAAGGGGGAAGAATGAAGGAAAAAGAGAAAATGGAGGGAGTTTGGCAAAGCCAAATCTCCTTTACAATCACTTGGAAAATTATGACAAAAACTTGCCTATCATCCCGATTCCTTCATGCTTTTATGGCCAATTCTGGACTAACTAACTTCTAAACAGACTAATGAGGTTATGACACGTGGAGTTCTAGAATTATCAGCTCCACTTGCGCATAACAGAAGCATAATTCTGTTAAACCAGAGGAAAGGCGTGGTTTCGAAACCACGCCTTCGTCTTCTTCAGGCTGATTGACCGCGCCTTCTTTGTAATCTTGGACACGCCTTGTTTCTTCTTCAAGCTGGACTGGTAGATCTTGTCCTTTTTTCTCCTGCCTTTCTTCTTCACTCCATGACAGAGCCTTCCCCTAAAAGAAAATCTTGTCCTCAAGATTGGAATTGAGGGAACTGTTTCCTAATTTCTTCTGCAAATTCCCATGTTGCCTCTGCTGGATCTGTTCCCCACCAATGAATCAGCCATTGCGCTGCAGCTGCATTCTTTTTCTTGACTGTTCTTCTGGCTAGAACTGCAACTGGTTCGACCCTTAAGTGCCCACTTCCATTTACCTCTGGTAGCTGTAAGATAGGTGTAATCTGGTTCCCAACTTTCTTCTTCAGCAGAGAGACATGGAATACAGGGTGTATCCTTGAATCTGCTGGCAACTTCAGCCTGTATGCAACCTCTCCAAGTTTCTCTATCACCTCATAAGGTCCATAGTAGCGTGCTGATAACTTGGTGTTGCTTCGCATAGCCACTGAACCTTGCCTGTAAGGCTGTAACCTCAGGTATACCCAATCTCCAATATCGAACCTCCTTTCGCTTCTCCTCTCATCAGCATATTTCTTCATCCTCTCTTGAGCCTGCTTCAGGTTCTGTTTCAAGATGATGTCCACCTTGTGCCTCTCCTTCAAGTAGTCCCCAACTACAGCTACCTTAGCCTGAGTGTATGGTCCCAGAGCTAGTTGAGGGGGTGCTTGCCCGTATAGAGCTTCAAAGGGGGTCATTTGGATGGCTGTGTGGTAACTAGTGTTATACCACCATTCTGCCATGGTCAACCAATGATTCCACTTCTTTGGTTCCAAATGTGAAAAGCATCTCAGATACATTTCTAGCACCTGATTGACTCTCTCAGTCTGACCATCAGACTGTGGATGGTAGGCTGTGCTATGGTCCAGCTTAGCTCCTAGTAGTGTAAACATTTCACCCCAAAATTGACTAGTGAAGACTCTATCTCTGTCTGACAGCATAATCTGGGGTAATCCATGTAACTTGACTACTCCATCTAAGAAAATTCTGGCAATCTTTGGGGCATCAAAAGGATGTGAGATGCTCAAAAAATGAGCATACTTGGTGTACCTGTCCACCACTACCATAATGGTATTCTTCCCTTCAAAGTTAGGTAGTCCCTCAATGAAGTCCATAGTGATATGGCTCCAAGGGTACTGTGGAATTGGCAAGGGTTGCAGGAGTCCTAGATAGGACACATGCTCATCCTTGCATTTCCTGCAGACATCACATTCCAAGATAGCTGTCTTAATGTCTCTGTGCATGCCTGGCCAGTAGAATAGTTGCTTGGCTCTCATGAAACTTGCTTGAATACCAGAATGTCCTCCCAATTGGGAGTCATGTATGGTGCAGATAAGTTTTTTCCTTATGTCTCCCCCAGACCCAACGGCCACTCTCTCTTTGTATTTTAGTATACCATTTTGATAACTGAGGTTGGGAATCTGGTCTGGTTTCAATAATATTTCTCTGATGCTATTCTGTGCCCAATCATCTCCTTGGTAGCTACTGATTACCTCTTTGATCCATTCTGGTACTATGGTAGTTATTGCAGTGCATTCCTAGCTTGGATTTCCTCTCCCAGACAGGCCATCTGCTACCACATTCTCTTTACCTTTCCTGTAATGGATCTCATAACTCATCCCCATGAGCTTAGTTAGCCACTTCTGCTGCAGGGGGGTGGTGATTCTCTGTTCCAACAAGTATTTCAAACTCTGGTGATCAGTGTTGATGATGAAGTGTTGGCCCTCCAAGTAGTGTCTCCATTTGGAGACTGCTGTAACTAAAGCCAGCAGCTCATTTTCATAGATAGATAGCCCCATATTTCTTGGCCCCAAACCTTGACTGATATAGGCTAAAGGCCTCCTGTTCTGCATTAGTACTGCCCCTATCCCATTGTAACAGGCATTAGTTTCGATTACAAAGGGTTGGTTGAAGTCAGGTAGAGCCAGGACAGGTGTGTCACACATGGCCTCTTTGAGCTTTTGAAATGCCTCCTCAACTTCTGTTCCCCATTGGAAGCTGTCTTTCTTCAATAGTGCAGTCAATGGTCTGGCTATACTACCATAACCCTTAACAAATCTCCTATAGTACCCAGTCAGACCTAGGAATCCCCTCAGCTGTTTTACATTTTCTGGTTTAGGCCACTTCACCATACCCTCAATCTTCTCAGGATCAGCTTTTACTCCTTCAACAGATATGATGTGTCCCAAGTACTCCACCTGTGTTTGAGCAAAGGCACATTTGCTCCTTTTGGCATATAGTTGGTGTTCTCTAAGGATGTTCAGAACCTCTGTGACATGCTTCAGATGTTCCTGCAAACTTGAACTATATATCAAGATGTCATCAAAGAATACCAGCACAAACTTCCTCAGCTGCTTTTGAAATACATGGTTCATCAGACTTTGGAAGGTAGCAGGGGCATTGGTGAGCCCAAATGGCATCACCTCGAACTCGTAGAGCCCCTGATGAGTTCTAAATGCAGTCTTGGGAATATCTGCTGCCTTTACCCTGATCTGGAAGTATCCTGCCCTTAAATCTATCTTGGTGAAGTATTTGGAACTAGATAATTCATCCAAAAGTTCGTCAATAAGGGGTATAGGGTATTTGTTCTTGACTGTCAACTCATTTAACTGTCTATAATCGACACAAAATCTCCAGGTGCCATCCTTCTTTTTTACCAGAAGTACAGGGGATGCAAAGGGGCTGTTACTGTGTTGAATGATACCATTTCCCAACATTTCCTGCACTAGCCTCTCAATTTCAGTTTTTTGAATATAGGGACATCTGTATGGCCTGATCTGGAAAGGTTTGGACCCCTCTTTAAGGGTAATGGAATGATCATGACCCCTCTCAGGGGGCAGCCCTTGAGGTTCCTTGAATATCTCCTCAAAATCCTGTAGTACCCCCTCCATTTCTGGAGGTATAGTAACATTAGCATGTTCCTCCTCCTTGACTGCACTGAGCTGAGCCATAATTCCCTAGGCCTGTTTCCTGGCCCACTTGTGCAGTCTACTCCCCTTGATCAATCTTAGCTGCACCTGATCACTCCCCCCCTTCAATTCTATCTGTTGTTTTCCTTTCCAGAATCTCACACTTAGTCCCTTGAAGTCAAACTCCATGGGACTGAATCTAGCAAGCCAATCTACTCCCAGCACCATATCACATCCCCCTAACTTCAGTGTGTTAAATTGGTGCTGGAATTCATAGCCTTGCATCTTCCATACTACAGGCTTAGATAAGCCTTTGGACTGTACCTTTTCCCCATTAGCTACATTAACAACTAGGGAGGGTCCACTACTATCCAATTTCAGGTTTCCAGCTAGTTGTTCATCCAGGAAACAGTGAGTGCTGCCACTGTCAATGAGTGCAGTGATAATCCTCCCTTTCAGTATCCCATTTAGTTTAATGGTTTTGTGCTCACTTCCCCCTACTAGAGCATGGATGGAAACTTCTATATGCTCATCTCCTACCTTGCCCTCAATGCAATCACAGAAAACTTCAGGTTCAGCCTCCTTCTCACCCTCACTAGCTACAGGGTCCTTACTGTCATCATTTACTAGCAGAAGGTGGATGTGGGATTGTCTGCATACGTGGCCAAGTGTATATGGTTCAGCACATTTATAACACAGTCCCTTCTCCCTTCTGAGATTGAACTCACTAGGGGTGATTGTTTTTGTAATGGTTTGTGTTGCTGTTTGGATTTTTGTAGTTGTTTGTGGGAGCTTGTTCTGTGGATTTGGAGGTGGGGGGGTTCCATTTGATATGGTTCTGGTTTTGGTAGGGAGTTTTGTGGGACTGGAGAATGTTGGGTAGGGGCTTGTGAATTTTTTGCATGGCTTTTAGGTTCTTTTCCTGTAGTTTGGCTGTTTCTATTGCATCAGCCAAAGTTAGAGGCCTGGACATTTTAACCATATTGACTATTTCCTCCTTTAAACCACTTAGGAAGCATGCTTTATAGTAGGAATCAGCCAAATGAGGGAGGGAAGGCATTACCAGTGCTTTGAGCAGCTCAAACTTTTCCAGGTAGTCTGCTATGGATCCCTCCTGCCTCAGCTTGTTGAATTCCTCAATAGCTTCTTCTGGAGTGCCTTCTCCAAACCTTTTACACAAAGCAGTAGCCAGTTCATTCCACGGAATGGTTCCCCTGCCACTGAATACCCCGTGGAACCAGGTATCAGCTCTGTCCCTCAGGTATAGCTCAGCAATCTCAGATTTCATGTTCTCCTCTACTCCATTGATCTTGAAGTACTTGTTAGCCTTACGGATCCATTCCCTGGGATTATCTCCTGTGAAGTTAGGTAACTCCACTTTAGGCATTCTGGTGTAGGATCTAGTTTCTCTCCAATCTGATCTGCCACAGCCTTCTTCCTGTGTTTCTTCCTTCTTAGGTCCTTCAATGGAGCTACTACTTTCTGCCTCCTTGTCCTTGTCATTGAATCTTGCCATCATCTGAGCCATCATAGCCATCATACTCTCATATTTTTGGTCTAGATTTTTGAGAGTTCTCTCTGTGCTTTCTTGCCTATGCCCCAACACCTTGACCACACTGCCTAGCTCGGAGAGATCCTTCTTCATCACCTCCTCCTGAGGTTTGGTCATCCCAATGGCTCGTAGCTAAGCTCTGATACCACTGTTATGGTATTGAACCTAATTACAGAAATGGTGACAGATTGCTTGCAGCAGAAGTGAACCAATCTCTTAGCAAGTTATTTGAATTGGAAATGGAGAACAAATAATGAACTCCAACTTCTCATTAATAGCGGAAAAGATCAATTTCAGAAACAGAAACAACGGATACAGAATGAAGGGGGAAGAATGAAGGAAAAAGAGAAAATGGAGGGAGTTTGGCAAAGCCAAATCTCCTTTACAATCACTTGGAAAATTATGACAAAAACTTGCCTATCATCCAGATTCCTTCATGCTTTTATGGCCAATTCTGGACTAACTAACTTCTAAACAGACTAATGAGGTTATGACACGTGGAGTTCTAGAATTATCAGCTCCACTTGCGCATAACAGAAGCATAATTCTGTTAAACCAGAGGAAAGGCGTGGTTTCGAAACCACGCCTTTGTCTTCCTCAGGCTGATTCACCACGCCTTCTTTGTAATCTTGGACACGCCTTGTTTCTTCTTCAAGCTGGACTGGTAGATCTTGTCCTTTTTTCTCCTGCCTTTCTTCTTCACTCCATGACACGCATGCAATAGAAGGGGAACCCTTAAGTGTATACAAGAAGTAAGAAAGAGCCTATTATCTGTAGTCGGTACCACCACAAATTGACCACCCTTATCCCTCCTCCGCTTCTGGTGATCTACCAACCCTTCTTCTCCTCCGTTGCTTTCCACCCATGCAGCCCAGAATGGATTATAAGACCAAGGAGAAGTTTTTAATTTGACAAAAAAATTTCATCCCAATTGACTCTTGAATTGTTTTCTTGATGTGTTTCATCCCCATTGACTCTTGAATTGCTTTCCACCTCCGTTACTTTCTTGATGAATAGTATCCGTTATTTTCCATCTTTGTTATTTTTTTCATTTTGGTTTTTAGAGACAAGATGTAATGATCTTGAAGTTCCAACAACTTTCCTAATTGATCAATGGTCAATTGGTTATGAAGTGCTGCAATGCCATGGAGTTGCTGTAGGATAAAAAGATGGAAGAAGAAAAGAAGAAAAAAATAGACAAAGAAATTACAGATATGATAAAATATTTATTTTTTAAATATTTACCAAACACCTATTATTGTAATGATACCTTGGAGTAACACCCATACTAAATTTTTAGAAATGAATTCAATTACAATTCCGATTCCGATTCCTAAACGCCCGATAGTTGTAAAAGTTTTCCTTGTTCTTGTCCACCTTCTTCCATCCTACTCAATTCCACGAATATCCTTAAGTATCATATGAACCATACAATCAGTACTCGGAGGATATAGTAGTTTCTTAAACACCTTCCAGATCCTGCTCCACCACAGATGATTCACCGTAGTTGCAAAAGCAACCCTGCGCACCTGAGAAACAAAACTCTGCTGAGAGCATGCATGTTCATCCATTTCAATTCTCTATTTCATTCAAGAGCCTGTCTGTAAATCAAATAAATAAATTAGTATTCAATTAATTTATCAATTTTCGTCTTAACAAATTATTATCGTTAAAATAATGTAATTATTCGGATTATAACAATCATTAAAAAAGTACTTTAATATTTTAAAAGGTATCGGCTAATGAAACTTGTACTTTCACTTTTTATATTTTCATTTACATTTTGTTTGACTCGTGGAATTGACACCTACCAACCAAAGCTTTTCTACAAACCTTAATTGTATACTACATTAAAATTACATTGAAGTGTAACTAGGGCAATAATCCATGCCTATTTTAGATCCAAAATTTTAATTCTTTTGTTTTGTTAATCTTATCAGTAGAAGCCAAGAGCCAAACCTTTTTTTTTCGCCTTAACACAAAGAATTCATCTGTTTAGCCACTACCTAGCTTTTTTTTCCATTTATTTATTTTTGCTATAAAGAAACAATGAACAGGTGCCAGTTTGCTGGAATTGCGAGCGCCAATATTTTTTTCCTATTTAACTTTTTAAAGAACAAAATGGGGCAGTCGCATTCGTGAAATGTGAACACTTGTAGGTCGCATTTCACAAATGAAACGGCCCACCCTTTTCCCTCTTTAATTTTCAATTATTTTTTTTTTCACAAAGATAATTAGGTGTTTGCATACCTCAGATGCGACCAACTCGGTTGTCGCAAATCACTCAGGCCTGTAGCATGAGTCCCTATGGTTAAAATTATGTAACGCGGCTACTCTTGAAGTCTTTCAGATTATAGTGTATTTTTTTTCCATTCAAATGATATAAATATTTCATAGATCTTGAACTTTTATCTCATTAATTTTTTCATATCATGTTTTTTGGTAAGTGGAAGGTTTTAAAACTATAACTTTCTACTTATAATCCCTCTCCCGCCTTATTACCCAAGCCAACCCGACCCTTCCCCAATTAATTATTATGGTCCTTAATCTTCTAATTTCCATTCAATTTGGTCTCTAAAAGTTGCTTAATAAAATTTTATTTTGGGCATGACTTTCATGAAACTACAAGATTTTTCTGAGTCTTTTAGGATACTTGTTTCATGTGTACAGTATTATGCTTACTTCCAGAGTGGTAATAGCGAATTACTATTGAGACAATCTACGACGGTTCAATAATCTTTACTTAAAAAGATGGACTAATTTCAAAAAGTCCCCCTAAGGTTTCTGACACTTCCACTGATCTCCCCTAACGTTTTTGAAATTACTAAGATGTAATGAACATACTAGTTTGCCCTAAGATATTATACTTTATTACAAATGGATATTTAAAAAAAAAAGGTTAGGGTACTAAATAAATGAGATTAATTAATTAAACCAAAATATCGGTTATTTCATCTCAAGTCAACAACCATAATTTCAATTAAAAAATGGCATCAATTGCTACACCAAGATGGGACTATTTTTGTGATTGACATCACTTGATAATGATAAGGACAGACAATCTTATAGAATTTGCATAAAATGATTTTATGAGCAAGAGAAATAGAAAGAATTTTTTACTAACTTGTGTTGTTGAATTTTGAGTCAAGACAAAACTAATTTATGCCTTTGTTGCTGATTTGTTGACTAAAACCTGTATGTTTTCTATACTAATACTTTACTTTCACTTTGCCAACTAAAATAAAAAGATTAATTTTTTATCCCGTGTTTCGATACTTATAACTTGATAGCTTTATAGAGGTAATTGTGTCCTTTATATGTAGCTGTAAAGGACATAAAATATGGCTATTGCAGTTTGTACTAGTTGTTGGGAAGATCATTGCTACATAGCCTACTTTAGATTTTTGCTGCTACATCTTTTTGAATATCACTTATACTCTTTGACTTTTATCATTGTTTCATTCTTTATTAATACAACTTGAGGACATTTACAAAAGGGCATATATAGAACAAAATTATCATCTCACTCCTTAAAATACTTTTCTAATAGTACTTTTTTTTATTTGAACTGACTTTGTTATTAAAACCTTAAGTTTAAGGAAGGTCGGTGTATTTTTTAAAACCTCAAAAGAGGTCAGTGTAAGTGTCAGAACCCTCAGAGAAGGTTTGTGAAATTATCCCTAAAAAGATTACAGAAGTTCTATCTGTTCCATGCAATCCTTGGTTATTCTTGTAATCTTACAACTGGCCCAAGTTTGCTAGGTGGAATTCTGTATTGTTGGCCTACTGCTTAGTTTAGCACTATGGGGTTGTTTTGGGTGAGAAAAACTACTAGTTCCCCATTTAAATTAAAAATTAGGAAAGTACGAAACCAATCCTACATATTAAGAAGGTTCTCACTGCAAAAACAAATTAAAGGCAATAAACAACTACTGCGACACTCCAAATTCCTAATAGTAAACTGCTACTATGAGAGTTGGTTCAAGTCCTATGTCCAAAACCATATAGAGAAATCCATCCTAAATTTCAAAGCTTGGGGAAGAAATTTTACAAGAAAATTAACAAAGGTTCAAGTCTTACGTACTCTTAATTCCAAATTGTCAAATCCTGACTCAATCTCTCACCTTGCATTTCTTGTTCTCTCCATTTTCCTCGACGATGCAGGGAATTTTCCCAGACGATGCAGACACACAATTCTTCCTATTTTTGGCAATTGATGGATAAGAAAATTAAGGGAATGTTCATTTTGATAGTGGTTGGTAAGTCACATAACATTCTCCCCAACTTCCTCCCACTATCCTTAAAACTACCCACTAAAGTTAATAGTTGGGATATGATAAATTGGGAATGCACTAATCATTTAACACAGCATGTTTATTAGTAACTAACTACCACTACACAATATTTCTTATGATAATATATATTTATCTATTATCAAGTAATATCATTGTTAATCTTGCAATAACTTTGTCAGAAAAAAACCGAGATGGAGTACTCAAAAGTTCCGAAGGTCTTCGCTTAGATGGTCGCCGTCCATTAGAGGTTTCGTTTCTTCCCACTTCTTTTCTCCCTTTTCTTCCCTTCTTATTTGGATCATGAGGTGACTTTGAGAGAGTTCATCACTTGAAATTTTGAGCTCTTTCATAGCACGTATAGATATGATATTGACAGCAGATCCCCCGTCAATGAGTATCCGATTCATTTTATATTTTCGAACGTATGCACTAACAATCAAGGGTCGATTATGAGGTTTGGAGTTAACTGCCAAATCATCGTTATCAAAAATGATAGTAGTCGCACAATCTACAAGTGATTTATCATCAATCTTGAGTTCCTTTTCAAATTTAGTGTTAATTTGTGTGACTTAAGGGTCTTCAACCTTGGTAACATTGCAAGAAATGAAATCATTATCGTCGTCACCTAGATAACCCTTGAGCATGAATTCTCTCAATGTTACAGGTCGTCAAACCTCTCGAAGAAATGGATGGTTTGAAGAGACTAATGCTACGGCTGCTCGTTTTGGCTTCTTTGTTGCATCTCTTCGTCTTCTTGTTGCTCTAAACTCTGTTCGACGAACATTCAAAGAAGCCTTCTTCTTTATCTTCGTCTTGCAAGTTTTTTTCCGAGTGACTAGAGTCCATCTTTCATTATCGCCCTCGATGATACTTTCAATTGAAGTTTTTTTGACCTTCTTTCTTGTAGACAGAGTAATGCTTAATATGGATAGAAATCCTATTGGGCAACACAAAGAACCAAATAAACTGTTGTTTGGTCTGCAGATACTTTATCCTTTTCGAGGAGGATCTTTCCTTGACGGGCTAATTCCATGATTTTGTCTTTAAAAATAAAGCATTTAGTGAGAGGATAACAAGTTGTCCCCGGAGCTGAAACGTTGCTTCTCCTATTGTGCTGTCTTTCCCAAAGATCATGTGATAGATGTAGAAGAGCTTATTAGGCTGTGGATTGCACAAGGTTATGTTCGCCCAAGACGAAGAGGTGAGCGCTTGGAGTTGGTGGGCCTTGAGTACTTCAACAATTTGGCAATGCGTTCCTTTTTTCAAGAAATACAAAATATTGAATATTACTGTGGGTTTCATGTATATATGAACTGCAAGATGCATGACATAGTGCATGATTTTGCACAATTTCTCACAAAAAATGAATGTCATGCACTTGGTGGAATTGGAAGAAATTCATCCAGTGAAAGAGCACGTCATCTAATAATTTTGGAATGCACTGAGGAAGAGATGTTTAGTTCTCGAGTTGTTGATTTTGGAAGGCTCAGGAGCGTTTTAACTTTTCCTGAAATTGGAAGAGTAGTTCTTCAAAATCTATTCTACAGATTGAAGTGCGTGAGGACTCTGGCTTTATGTAATTGTGAGCTAGCTGAAATCCCAGCCGAGATCGGAAGTTTGATTCATCTTCGGCACTTGGACTTAAGTTTTAATCCTTTTGTGACACTGCCAGAAGCTATATGTGATCTATATTATCTGGAAACTTTTGATATCAGTTTTTGTGAAAAGCTTTCGTGCCTTCCCGAAAGGATTGAAGGCCTTGTACACTTGAGGCACCTTTTCAATCATGAGACCTATGAATTAGGTCATATTCCATGAGGACTCAGGAAGCTAACATCACTTTGTAGTTTGACTTGGTTCATCTTGAGGAGCAACTATGATGATTTGGCAATTTTAAAGGACCTGGACCAACTGGAAAGATTGGACGTTGATATTGAAGGAGAAGTAGATTTTGGGATTGCAAAACTCGGAAAGAAAATCTACATGTGTGAAATGTCTTTGTTCTTTAGCTTTGGGGCCCACTTTATAGAAACTCCAAGTTGCATTGAAAGCATGGAACCGCCTCCAAACTTGGAACAACTTGCACTAATTGGCTGTCCAGGAACCCAATTACCAAGTTGGCTTGTGATGAAGTCTCACACCAATAACTTGACGAAGCTAATTATCAGTAAGGCCTGCAATATCTCGTCCTTGCTTGCCTTGTGGAAGCTATCATCCCTAGACGAGCTTAGACTCATGGGAGTGGACAAGCTAGAATGTTTGGGTAAGGAATTCTTCGGAGTTACAAAAGCACCACATGAGAATAGTCGCGATGCTCTTGATACATTGTCAAACTCCGAGTCATCATCCTCATCTGAAGCAGTAGCATTTCTGAATTTGAGAAAATTACGATTTTCGTGCTTCAAAAATTGGACAAATTGGGAAGACTTAAGTGAAGATGATGAAGAAATTGCCGTCTCTGTCATGCCACGCCTGGAAAAGCTAGAAATTCAGGACTGTGAAAAGCTTGAAATTCTGCCACATCACATCCTCAGAAAAATATCATCTCTCAAAAATTTGGAAATTATATGTTGCGACAAGTTGAGGGATCGTTACTCTGACAAAACACGAGATGACTGGATAAAGATATCACACATTTCTTTAGTTCATATATCTGATGAATAATGTTACTATGCTCAGGTATGATTATTCACACATTTTTTTAGGTATCTATCATCTTTAAAGTCAAATAATTACTACTTATAGAATTACAACAAACTAAGGACTACTTTGTAGATTGACATGTCCTTATATCAAGTGCTAATTGCTGCATGCACATAATGAAAATATCAAGATGATGATGCGTCTGAGAAAATGGCCTCTTTAATTGAATATGATTTGAGATGCACAATTTTTGATGCAATTTTATGCATACATGATTAAAATGACTTCTACAAAAATTTCATTTAGAGCTTTAGCACACTTGGAGAATTCAGTAGAATACTAGAATAGTAGTCCTAACTTTCTTTTGCTTCAAAAAAAAAAAAGTAATAAATAATTTGCATATAAATCAAGTCGAGATATTCATAAGATCATGTAAGTCTGTAACTGGTAAATATAGCACTAAATTTCTAATGATACTCAATTGTTGGCTCTTGAGTTTAGAATTCCATTTCTATCTCTTTTTTTTTTCCTCCTTTTTTGTTTTGCTTTTTTCCTTTCTTTCCCAGGCAATGCTCATTGATGGTTCAAACTGAAGCTGCAGAACAAGACATTGACGGACCAATATTCATGTCAACTTTATGGTTACGTGCATGTAAAACTTCAAATAAATGTGAATAAGGTTGAAGAGCCATATTGTGTTACGTGCATGTAAAAAATACTTTATGTACAATTAATTTGCAAAAAAACATTTATGCATTTCTGAATTGCACTTATATTGTCAAGATAACCACCCATAACTATTCTTTATCATAACTATCTGACCACATGGTGACAACATAACTACCTCTAAGCGCCCATAAGTATTTCTAACCATCATTTGATGGTGTAAAAGGTAAAATTATCCAAGTTTATTTCTGTAATGAAAGTTTTATGTAAAATTAATTCATAAAAAAATTTATGTATTTCTAAACTTGGCTCGAGCCTTTCGCTCCTCTTCATTCATCGTGGGATGCTACCCCCCTCGCTTCGCTCGCCCCCACGGGGGTTACACACACATCGCAAGCAATGTTTTCAGAACCGGACCGGACCGGCCGGTTCAACCGGTTGGACCGCGAACCGGACATGCCACCGGTCCGGTCTAGAGCTAAAGCCGGAGATTAATAGAAAATCGTTAGAAACCGGTTGACCCGGACGAACCGTGAAAAACCGCTTAAACCGTAAACCGGCGGTTTTGAAACTTTTGTGAACATTGCAAAATTAGTTTCGGAATTGTGGCTGATAAGAATCGAACATGGGTTCATAGGATTGCAAGGAGGGTTCTTTACCATTAAGCCACAGGCAAGCTTGTTATCCGTGGACATCTACTTAATTTATTAAGTAAAAAATTGAAAATACCCTACCACTAAAAGTCTAAAACACGTCAGCCTCTTATTCCTTTGTTGGCTTCAATTCCTTGATGTCGGCGGCTCATTCAGTCATTCTCCTCTGTTCTGTTTCTTTTTCCTCTTCTCATTTTGGCATTTCAGCCGTGAATTGAATATTGATCTAGTTTGTACTATTTTTGCATGATTTCTTCGGCTCAGTTGCAAAGTTGAGATTCACAAGTAAATTTTGAAGGAAATCCAAAGAAGCACTAATCTAGTAATCAACTTTTTCTTTTTTTATTTTATTTTTTTTCATGAATTTGTCTTTTTTTTGTCTATTTTTTGTCATGTAAAGATACACTCAAATGCAATACTAAACTACATATATCTTTGATTTTTGGATAGTTTATGGTTGTTCTTTGTTTTAATTGGGCTAAAATTTGTTGCATGTAATTCCCTTTTTTCTATTTTTTGGTTCATTTTGAATTTAGCAAAATAAAATATAATAAAGACACCTATGCTATGGGCAATTTCATTTTATAACTATTATTTTTTTCTTCCATTAGTTTTTTATTTTAAAATTTTAGTTTGTATCCTTCTTGCTTTGTTGGGGGAATACAAGGAAAAAGACAGTCCCGTGGGTTGTTTTTTTTGTTTTTTTAACTGATGCAAATTGCAGACAGTCCAACTTGGTTTTTTTTCTTGGACTGATGTTGAAGAGAAATTTAAATAAATGAATGCATAAGATACAGAGATTGGGTAAGAAATGCTCCCAGAAATATTGTTGCAAATAGAAATAAAGACAAAATATAAATAGAAAAAATATAAATTGAATATGGCAAATATTTCATAAACCGATTGTGCTCTATTTCATGTCCAATTTTCATCGAATTTTTTTAGTACATTATTTATAGGAAAAGTAGAAAGAAAACTTGCGGTAAATTACGATATTTTGGTTATGTTTATCATTCCATTTCATGTATAAATTTTAGGAATTTTATTATTATCTCAACTTAAATTTAATTTTAAGTTATTTTAGTGATTGCATTTTAAGAACTTAAGTTATCAATAACTATGTTGGAGCATCAATAACTATGCTTTTAAATTTAGTTTTAGCACTGAAGTTGCATTTCCAAAAAAAAAAAAAAAAAAAAAAAGCAGTGAACCAGTGAATCGGCCGGTTGAACCGGTCCGACCCGGTCGGACCTCAAACGATCCCTTCTCCGGTTCACTGGCCGGTCCGAGTTTAAAAACATTGATCGCAAGTGCCCTTAACCCTAGTTAGTAGTATAATATAGGACAAGTTATTATAAAGTAATATAACATCAAAATTTAGTAATAAAAATATGTAATCACTTTTTAGCCAACATATATTAAGTAACTCGAGAAGGATGAATTTGAGTTTGACTATTATCCAGCCCAAGAAGCTTCATTTCCGGTTTTCGACATTCATAGCATACAAAAAGAGAAGGTAATATCATGCTTTAGTGTCCTTACAAAAGGCTTCGAATTTTCTATAACTAAATTAGTCTCTATTCACTCTATCCCTTCTTTGTATGACTGTCACGTGTCTCTAACTTTTTGATAACCCGAACTATTTGTCCATTTTTGTATTAGGAAATTCATCTATGTGGTTTCAAATTTTCTGTCCCCAAATTAGTCTCTATCCCCTCTATACCTTCTTTGTATAGCTGTCACGCGTCTCTAACTTTTTTTCAAACTATGTGTGTGTTGATATCAACTTATTTAGCTCTTTCTAATTTTTTTACATCTCATAATTATGTAAATGCGATGCTTTAAAATTAATTACTTAATAGTAATGGAGTGATTTCCCATTTAATTATTTTTCTCTTTCTTGATTTAACTAGTCCAAATTTGCCATGAAGATATTCAAGATGTGATTTATCATAACTTATGGATATTCATAAAACTGAATCTTGAAGTAATTGAGGTTTTCATAATACAATTAACTATTCACTATTTCCTAATACAAAAATGGACAAAAAGTTTGGGTTATAAAAAAGTTAGAGACATGTAGCAGTTATACAAAAAATGGACAGCGGAGATAGAGACTAATTTGGGGACAGAAGATTCGAAACCCTTACAAAAAGCAGACATCTGACGAACAATTTAGATCTAACTATTGCTTTGTAAAACCACTGAGATTTGACATACTCAGACAAGGGTATACCAATTTTGCAGCATACAAATGCCAAATTTCTGGCCCGAGATATGAGAAGCCAGATTTCCTACTATATTGTTCACAACTACACAACCGCACCACATTGAACCCTTTGAGATTCTAAAACTGTCTTTGCAGCTTCTTTGACCACATACGGGCATATATACTTTAGCCCCAGCAATTAGTTTTGTTTCATTCTCCTCTGTCTTTCTCAATGTAAGGAAAGGTTGTCTACCACAGAGCTCGCACCGAGCATTTAACTTGGTTACAGAGTCCGCAAGGGGTATAACTTGAATCACAGACCCAAAACTTCTCCTGAAAAACAGAAGAGGGGAGGTCAACAAAGGATGAAAACTTCCAAGCATCAGAAAACAAGCTTAAACATGTTTAAATAATGCCTGAATCGATAAGGCAAAGAGAGCATCCACCAACACTGTACGGGATGGCTAGATAGATCCACATGCAAATTTTAGTAGTACCTTAGATAGTCACCATCCAATCCACAGCATCAATCACAACCTTGCCATCATAGTCAGCAGCTTCAAGGTAGAAATCACAAAGGTCTTCAAAAAATTGTGCCTCATCTATACCAATAACTTTTAACTGTAATCATGGTAATAGCAACCACTAAGGATACTGGTGTACTGCAAAATAGGACTGTCATAATGGTCCAATGCAAAATTCTGAAAAGTTCCATAGTCGTCATAAAATATGCAGTATCAAATATTGGTCGACCCAAACAATATGTCGTTGTTTAGCATTCTTGCAAGATAGTATATGCAAACCAAATATCATATGCCCAGGCAATTGATACCAGACTAAGATGCAGCACTACATCTCAAGTACAAGTTCAATTTCAATAGGGCATGCCTTATCATATGCCTCACTACCAAGCTTTTGTCTGAATGGCAATTTTTCTCCATCATGTGTAACAATTGAATGCAATGCATATCTAGTGTACTTATCTGATTTTATAACTGCAATACTTCTGCATACAGATACTCATTACAAAAGAATGAGATAAACAGAGGTCATGCTTACATCCACCAAAAATCCATTCTGTCGAGATGGTACAGTTTCAAATGGGAAAAATATCAATGTCAAATTAACTAAATCAGTGTCAAGTTCTAATCTATTTCAAGAAACAGTTTTGTGTAAAGGAGATTCTTGGATATATAATTTATTATGGTAATTGAAAACAAGATCTCCAATGCCAACCTTGATGCCAAGGCTACCAGCATAATACCAGAAGGAATAAAGCAAATACACCCAAAACAAACCCCCCCCCCCCCCCGGGGGGCGGGAAAATAACCCCCAACAAAAAAGGGGAAAAAAAGTTAAAGGCAACCAAAATTTAAAAGTTTTTACTCAAACCGAAGCTTAATTCAATTTCTATCATATTAATTTCAATTTCTCTTACATGGACAACAATCAGATGCAGAGTAAGGAATTTTCTTATTTCTTTACTCAAAAGGCCAACAGAACATGTCAATTTTCTCTTCATATTGTTCCAGCAAGGAATCAGGTAACAGTTTTTCACAACACCTACTACACCTCGATTAAGCATGCCCTATAAATTGAAGATAATAAGACAGTCAACTTAAATCAGTATCTCAGGCAATAAAGAATCTGTTTAACAAACCGTTAATGATACATTGGTTGTAGAAGGATTCTAGAACTTTAGAATGTTAAGACACCAGAAAATAGTCTTCAACTGATTAAACAGATAGAACTGGAGTTACATATGTTGAATTCACCCAATAATTGACCAAAGAAATGGTAACTAAAAGTTTCCATAAGATCAAATTGAGAAGCCTTAAGCACTCAGAACACGAAAAGCACATAAAGAACTCGAGTGGAAGAAATGGCATCTCAAGTGACATGACTTACCAAGTGCCAGTTTCTACTAACTCCAATACATTCAATCCATAAACCTCTGCATAAAAAGTTCAGACATCCACCGTGAAGCTCGACTCCTGAATAACTTCCAGCATCACCTGAATATGATCTAAATATTTATCAATATCCAAAAGGTCCTCAATATGATGTAATGGCAAAGACCCTTCCGAACCTTTCCTACAAATTTCACATATAGGTCTTTTCCTAACCATTAGAGGAAATATAATGAACATAGAAACGTTTATCTCCTTCTCTAATTATAAAAAAATTAGTATGCATGACATTGAGGATGAAGTAGAGTCCAAGAATTTAAAGCTTTCAGAAGTTCCCCCCCTCCTAAAAAGCAGCAACCCAATCTACAGCATTAGCTGCATATATGATGGCATAGCTCAAACTTAATCCTGTCTACTAATTACTTGGCATGAGGAATATACCCCATATCTTTCAGGACACAAGCCAAATCTTCATTTAACTGATAACTCCTCAGTTCTCTCATGAGTGCTATGCTCCATAAAGAAAAAGTGAGCCTCCCTTTGAATTTCAATCATGCTATGACCAGGCTCCTTCTTCATCTCAGATTCATTCATCACACTCCTAAGCTCGGCTACATTATCCCACAAACCAAAAGAAGATTAAGCATTTGATAAGACAACATATTTTCCAGCACTTTTGGATTCCAACTCAAAGAAGTTCTTCGCTGCAAGCTTTGCCAAGTCCATATTTCCATGAACCTTACAAGCTCCAAGTAAAGCACCCCATACGAAAGGGTGCTCTTTACAACGTGAACTCATGACAAACTCATAAGCATCCACTAACCTACCAGCAGGCCCTAACAGATCAATTTCCCTTTGGCTGACTTCTGCAATCTCTAGTCATTGAGGTAAAGTACTCCCAGCCCCTGTTCACCAAACCTCCATGGTTACAAGCAGCAAGAACAGCAAGAAATGTAACATGGTTGGGACTAAAACCTTCATCTAACATCCTATGCAAGGATTCTATAACCTCTACCACTCTTCCATGTTGTCCATATCCAGATATCAAAGTAGACCAGGTAACAACATTTCTATCTAGAAACTTCTCAAATACAAGATCCCCTACAGAGAGCCTACTGCACTTGAAATACATATCCATGAGAGCACTATTAACTACAAGGTTTCCACAAATTTGGCACTTGATCCACAGAGCATGGGCTTGCCTGCCCTGTTCCAGGATTGCTAAAGAAGCACAAGCCCTAAAGATTGATCCAAAGGTATAATGGTCTGGTATCAAACCATCAGCTTATGGAACATGCTCAAGCCCACCTCTTCGAAACCTTTCTGCACATAACCTGCAATCATCAAATTCCATGAGACCAAGCTTTTCATTTGCAACTTATTGAAAAAAAGAGTGTGGGCTAGATTAAGATTTCTGATTCTACTTGAACCCCTGCCTGGCATAATATCTGAACAGCCTCCACTACCGTTCCTGAAAACAGTAATCCTTTAAAGTCTCATCCAACTGAAGGGTAATCTCTCTAGCATCAGCCTGAAAAATGGGAATGTCATCAACGATGATTTAATTTGATAGCAAGAACAACTCTAATTCCCTTGTTCTTCTTCAAAGAAGCGGAATAGGATCTGGAAAAAATTATTCATTCTAATTGTATTAATACCAGTAATTACAATCACATAATATGCTCAAGTTGTTGTTTGAAAATCCCTCCAAGAGTCTTACAAAAGACAAAACTTTAGCCTTTAGTCATTTATGATATATAAACACGTTCACTAATTGACAAACAGTCTTCACTGGAAAAATTACCCTAGTGGCCTACATTGATACCATTTACTTCAGCTATATATACAAACAATTATATACTTGTATCCATCCCTCATGCAGAACCCACATATATTTGTAAAAATTATACAGCCTAAAAGAAAATTTTTTTGTTTTAATACGGCAAATAATCAATACGGCTCTTACCCAAGCGCGTATACTACAGCACAAAACCCACATACATTAGTACTTTTTGCTGTACTAATTCAGCAATTTGTCAAGTGCTTATAAGTCAAAGCATGCAGTTTCCACTAAGAATTTGACAAACTAAGTAAAAAGTGCAAGATTATTAAGAATAAAAGCGATGCTAATCAAGATATGGTAATTAGTAAAACAACTGTGAAATTGAAAATTGAAAGAAAGAGGAAAGTTACCTTCCATATACTACTCTCGGTCTATGTTATGGTATTGAACCTAATTACAGCAATGGTGACAGATTTCTTGCAGCAGAAGTGAGCTAATCTCTTAGCGAGTTATTTGAATTGGAAATGGAGAACAAATAATGAACTCCAACTTCTCATTAATAGCGGGAAAAGATCAATTTCAGAAACAGAAACAATGGATACAGAATGAAGGGGAAAGAATGAAGGAAAAAGAGAAAATGGAGGGAATTTGGCAAAGCCAAATCACCTTTACAATCACTTGGAGAATTATGACAAAATCTGCCTATCATCCGGATTCCTTCATGCTTTTATAGACAATTCTGGACTAACTAACTTCTAAACAGACTAATAAGGTTATGACACGTGGAGTTCTAGAATTATCAGCTCCACTTGCGCATAACAGAAGTATAATTCTGTTAAACCAGAGGAAAGGCGTGGTTTCGAAACCACGCCTTTGTCTTCTTCAGGCTGATTGACCGCGCCTTCTTTGTAATCTTGGACACGCCTTCTTCACTCCATGACAGAGCCTTCCCCTAAAAGAAAATCTTGTCCTCAAGATTGGAATTGAGGGATCTGTTTCCTAATTTCTTCTGCAAATTCCCATGTTGCCTCTGCTGGATCTGTTCCCCACCAATGAATCAGCCATTGTCATTTGAAGGGTTAATCTTTTCTTCCGGTCCTGTTTCAGAATGAGCATCAGACTTCTGGATCTCAACCTTTTCATTAACCTGATTGGCTGATGAATTTTCTGAACTTTTCTCTGTACCCCCAACAGTATCGCTACCAGCATTTTGTCTATTGCCCACATCATTTGAACCTTCTCCATATGCTGAGCCCTCCTTCATATTTGAACTTGTATCGGATTTGTCATTGTTTGTTGCAGCATCCTTGTTCTCGGTTTGCTCCTCTTGAGTAGACTGGGCACCATCTCCCCCAGGAAGGACATCACCAACAGCATTTCTCTGGTTTTGATCAGCATCAGCCTTAGAATTGTCGCTAATGCTCTGCTGTTGATTAGCTTCCTTTGTTCCTTCTGTGGGATTGGAAGATTCCCCTGATTCCTGCTGTGTGGTCTCATTGCCGTTGCCTTGTTCTTGATTAGCTTCATGTGTTCCTTCTGCAGGATTGGAATCGTGACCTGATCCCTTATTTGCCTCTGTCACATATTCACTGTTGCCTTCAGACTTGTCCTGGACCTTCTTAGCCGACTGTTCTTCCCCATTTACGTTTTCCTCTAAAAAATCCATTGGAGTCCTTTGGCACAATTCATCAAACATGTGGCTGACTACACTTTCATCCTTCAAGTTAGTGATTATATCATTGTGTTCAGCCTCCATAACCTCATTTTCTCTCATAAGCTGCTCTCCTTTTGGTAAATCAAGAGCAGAATCATGCTTCTCCATCACGGCTTCCTCGATTTTTGCTCGGACATATGCTTCATACATGATCTTGGGTGGATTCCTAAATCCCTTTAGCTTCATCCGGATATTCCAATGAAGCCCAAAGTTAAAACCATCAATAAAGTATTCTTCACTGAGTTCTGGTTTCAAAGCCAACATCTCGTTTCTCCACTCTTCAAATTCCTCATAGTACTCTGCTACGTTAGTTGTTTGTTTAGGCTTCTTATGCTCCACCAGGAAGTAATTCAGCATTTTAGAGATTTCTTCAAGGGTCTCCATATATATATATATATATATATTTTGGTTGGTCGGAAAAGAGATGAAGATGGATAGGGAAGAAAGTGAATCAGAAGTGAAGGAAAAAATTAGGAAGAAAGATTTCTAATCAAGCAGCCAAACCCAGACGGATCGTAGCTGCTCTGATACCACTGTTATGGTATTGAACCTAATTACAGCAATGGTGACAGATTTCTTGCAGCAGAAGTGAGCTAATCTCTTAGCGAGTTATTTGAATTGGAAATGGAGAACAAATAATGAACTCCAACTTCTCATTAATAGCGGGAAAAGATCAATTTCAGAAACAGAAACAATGGATACAGAATGAAGGGGAAAGAATGAAGGAAAAAGAGAAAATGGAGGGAATTTGGCAAAGCCAAATCACCTTTACAATCACTTGGAGAATTATGACAAAATCTGCCTATCATCCGGATTCCTTCATGCTTTTATAGACAATTCTGGACTAACTAACTTCTAAACAGACTAATAAGGTTATGACACGTGGAGTTCTAGAATTATCAGCTCCACTTGCGCATAACAGAAGTATAATTCTGTTAAACCAGAGGAAAGGCGTGGTTTCGAAACCACGCCTTTGTCTTCTTCAGGCTGATTGACCGCGCCTTCTTTGTAATCTTGGACACGCCTTCTTCACTCCATGACAGTCTAATCCTCCAGAGAAGAGTGGAAGTTTTTCCGGCAAACATGGGTCCCACGATCACGTGAATTTCACCAGAAGAAGAATAAGCAGCAGCAGAAGTAGCTTCTGATTTCAAGCTTCGTATCTGGCAATGCTGATGACTAGGTTGTGGGTTTAGCAGCCAAAAATCCAGGATTTTTTACTGGTGTTTTCAGGAGAAAAGATGGGCTTTTGATGGGGTGGTGGTGGCAGAAAAGGTGATTTTGGAGAACCCATTTGATTCTTGAAATCACCAGCATCTGGGAACACTGTTGAATTTGGTGGATTGTTTCTCAGGAGTGGAGCAGGGGGGGAGGGGGGGGAGGGGATAACTTGTTACAGGTAGGGGTGACTATGGGGAGGGGCTGCCCCCGTCCCCCACCCCGTGCTCCACCCCGCCACACTCTCTCGCGGGCCACCATGAGGTTAAAAAAAATTTTATTATATAATTTATTATAATTAAATTTGAGCAAATAATCAAGTACTAAAATATTAATACATTATCAAATTATTATTCATTACAACTTTACAATTGAAACTCATAAAAATAATTAAACAAAAATTATTTGAATACAATCTAATATGATAAAAAAAATATAACTAAAATAATCAAATTTTCACTTTTGATACGAATACAATCACCAAATTATTATTGTATTTTTTTAGAAAAAAATGTTATTGTATTAAGTGTAGTTAGAAATTTAATATAAATGTATTAATAAATTAAGTATAAATAATTAATAATTTTTATTAATAAACATGTATAATTAGTAGTATAATTGATAATATCATCATATATATAACTATGTACATATACATATATATATATATATATATTTTTTGTTTCAAATGGGTAGGGAGGCGGGGGTTGGGGTGGGGGAACATACCCCCGTCCCCCGCCCTATTTCTAAACGGGGAGAAAAAAATTACCCCTCACCCCAACCCCTGCCCAATAGTCCCCCGTAGGGTGGGTGGCAGGGGTATTAGGAAAGGGTTTGGGCTTTGGACTTTGGATCTGGGCTTTGGGCTCAATTAATATTAATAAAAAAAAGGAACTAAAACGTGATGTTTACGAAAGGGAAATAGTAATATAATAAAAAATAGAAAAAAAATTAGCACAGATAGGAAGTAAGACAAAAGATTCGTTGTAGAATTTTTACATGTTATAATCTGATCAGACGTTTGGTTTCTGGGTTTCTTGCTAAAGTATGAGTGCTAAAATTAATCATAGTAGTACTAATTATTTAGTTAACGTTAATCAAAGTTAGTTAATGAATATATACTTATTATTTAGTCAATGTTAATCAAAATCAGTTAATAAGTATGATAGATTCGTTCTCTGAGTTTGTGATTAACTAGTTCATTTTGTTCAAATTTAGGGATTAATTTTTCCTATATTGACAGTGTACACACTTTCAATTTTGGATGAATGACAACTAAGCAAATTTTGAATTTAAAATTTAATTTTTGAATATGTATCATGGATCCAACAGTGATATTGTATACACTGTCGATGCATATAACATTTAATTTATTTGCAAATTCTGGACACCCATTGAATTGATTTGATTTGGTTCTTTGCAATAGTTTGTGCTATCCTCTTGTTTATGTAAAGATTATTCAAAACGTATAATGCAAAGATTGTTCTAGGAATTTCTTGGAACCATATAAATTCATTTTTCTTAATTGCTCTATTGCCGTTAGAAAAAAAAACAAAAACAAAAATTGCTCTATGAATTTACTTCTTTCTTTATTAAATGTTTAGACTTTGGAGCATAGTTATAAAACCCGGCCCGGCCCGGCGATCGAACCGGTCAAACCGGTGAACCGGCCATTGGGCCGGGCCGAGTCTTAAATTAGATCGTTTGGGCTACGGAACCGTTGACTAGTCAACGGCCCGGCGATCGGACCGGGCTAACCGGGAAACCCGGCCGGGTTTGTCCACGGACCGTTCCCGGCCCGTTTTTGGTGAAAAAATTTTATTGCCGCAAGGATCGAACCTTGGACCTCCACCAATCAATAATGCATACTTACCACTAGGCTACTCCAAAATTTGTTAATAAAAGATCTTTATTATAATATATATATGTTTTTTCAATTCTATATTTCTTTCTCTAAAATAAATTTATTTGAAATCTTTTAATAAAAATTAGTACCCTCCAAACTCTATAATTTATAAAATGAATTTCAAAAATAACACATTACATAATTCATTTCAAAGATAAATATTAATTTAATAATTTTTTACACTTAAAATTCATAAATAAGCTACATTATTACACTAAATATAGATAAAATTTTACACTTGAAGTTTGGTGTATTACTAAATAACTTTATATTTAATTGATTCTTATATGAATTAATTATTTTATAGCAAATTAAATTAAATGAGCTTTTACTATGGCATTATTTATTACAATTTATATCATATATCTTATATAAAAAATTATGAAATATAATATTTAAATATATTTAGTGACCCACCGGTTCAACCACTCACCCACCGGTCGAACCAGTAACCCGTTGACCCACCCCCTTCGCCGGGTTCCTTCCCGGGTTGGGTTTAATAACTATGCTTTGGAGATGCCAAGGATTTTATGATGTTAATCATTGTAAGAAAACGGAGACCTCCTAAATAGGCGCTTTGAAGTTCCAGTGAGCTGAGTATTGGCAATTCCTATTTTTGTAGGGAAGGCCATAGGTTTGATGTGATAAAAACAATTTGAAATCAGAAATAAGAATTTTTCTTATTATAATTTTTACCTTATCCCTGTGCACATACAGTATACATGAAAGGTGTTTTCCCATCTATTTTTCTTTTGCTAAAAATGAAGAAGGGAGAGAATTTGAGGGAATAAGTTTGTGGGTGGATATGATGCACTTCTACTTCCTTTTCTGTTTATCGGTTTTCATCCTGTTAAATTTGTTTTATAATTCCTTCAATTTACAAAACTATTCAGTAGTACATATTAAAAAAGCACTTTTCGTATTTTCTTTAAACATATTAAAGAATTTGAAATGCTCTCATGATCATTTAGGCACTCCACTCGCACTTAATTATAATATGTCAATTTCAGTTGGATTCTTCTTTCTAACTTTCACCTATTACGCTAACAAGAGGGAATGTATTATTTCAATGTTTCCAAAATTTAGATAAAATAAAGTTAATTTTAGGTTAGAAGATACTGTATACCAGAATTAGAACAACAGATTAAGACCACAAAAAATCTCAATCATGAGCAAATAAATTTAGACAATCACTCAGCTTCTTATATTAATATTCGATTGTAACATTTCCAACGACTAATACGGTAATTTGATTATCTTTAATTATCTTATGTAAATTAAGAAATTTTTGCTGTGTTAATTTACTAAGGCGAAGTGTTTTTTTTTTCCCACCTCAGTTTGGTAGCTGCCTTGTTATTACATACTAGCAAGGGCACAGATGAAATAATTGTGTTAACGGACATTTCTTTTAGGAATTTTGGTTGTTGCCTTTTAAGTATGGTCGATTAATTGTTCAATTACAACTACCGAAGGTTACATGGGATAGATCTTTGATTGAAAGCTACAGATTGGCGGACAAGCAAGCATTCCGCATATCGTGGACCTGGATTCCACAGAGTCCATGGTGTTTTCACATCAGTATTCAACCTCGGAGGTATTGGATTTGATCTTGACATCTTCTTCCTCGCTTCTTCTACCTTACAATTGCAAGGGAGAGCTCTCTTTTGATTTTTTTTCTGACATTTTCTTACAGAAGTAAGAATTTACGTAAATAAATCTAATCCCCACAGTAACTTCAAAAGCCGATAACTTTTGAAGTCCTGTGAGAGCTCTCTTTTGATTGAAGTAGATAAAGCTGGTGAGAGAAAGAGATTATTATGTCCCTTTAATTTTGGTTCAGATGCTTCAATTATGGTTGGACAAAAATGCCTTTTGATTGCCGCTTGACTTATTTCTAAAATGACCAAAAATCTTAAAACTATGTACTTTTAATTATTTAGAGGCCAATCAGAGACAACATTTAGATCAAGGGCCAAAACCTAACAACGATGATTAGTTTAGGGGCTTTATAGGTTTTTAGCTCTTATTATTTAGATTATCACAAGTACAAGAAATTAAATTTACTACAAATATGGAATAAAAGTAGTAGAACTAACGATAGAGAGCTCCTAGAATCATAGAATTCATAACTATTCTTGCAGGTGAAATTATTAGTTAAATGATTATTATTACCTTAACTAGTGATGACATAATTTTCAAATATACGTGAAACACGCTTTTGCAAGTATACCAACCATATTTATAACTACTCCACATCTACTAATATGATATGAAACTAACTATAGATTCATTAGATTCTATGAAATTATATGAAATAAGCCACCAAGTCACAAAGGTGCAATCCTACATTAGTAAGTTAACTCCCCAAATTTAACAATTTCATGCAGCAGTATTGAATCACAATGTTCATTGATCAAACAATATCTTTAGATAATTACAATCAATGGCTAATTAATCATGATTGTTATAACAAAGGTACTAAATAACTCACTCAAGAAATAAGCTCAAATGACCACCAGAAACTCACTTAACAATCATATAAGGCCATTCACACCCTAGGTTTACAAACTAGCTAAACATGAAAGACAAGAAAACAAGAACCATACTTATATAATAACTAAACATAAAAATCAATACAAGACATAAACTAATAGAAGAGATGTTACCCTTATCACTCGAATTCCAAACTCTCCATCTTTATTCTCAAATTCATATATGTCCAGCTATATACAATGATTGGATGAAACTAACTATGCTAAACTATATATTGCACTAATGAACTAAAAAGTTTTAGTGAAAGATTACATTTTGTGTAGTTTCTCCAGCCTCCAAAGTTACCAAAATAAGCTCATAAGAAGCCTATTTATTAAATATTGAAACTCCCAAACAACTTGTTAAAGTCGATGCAAATCGCTCCTTGAAATTGCCGAAAGTTGATTCTGCAACTTTCCATGATTTCTTGGGCAATTCCCACCGAAATTTATTCAGAAAAGAGGTCCAAAAAGTTGTGTAAATAAGCTGCAAGTTAGAGTAAGTTATATAACGAAAATATGAAAATGAGGCATGGAAAACATGGTCTAGGTTACGTTTTAGGCCGCGATTTGTCCTACCCTGTAAGTTTGCACTTTTCTGATAATTATGGAAATTGCTTTGTTTCTGCACTAATTTGAAGTACAAATTTCTTGATGCAAAAAGATTGACTAACTTTTGTAGAAAATAAGAAATTGTAGATAATTGAATTTGCTTTCCAATGCATGAAGAATCATGTCAATTAGATCTTTGTAGACTGAGAAATGATAGAAATATCCTTAACTAGTCAGTACCCCATTCCAGATTTTGACAGTAAAAATGCACTTCTGTATTTCAGAATTTTGACCACGAAAACATATGAACTGGATTTTTATGTTTCATAAGAAATGTAGCTCTTTTTATTATCTTCAAAATGGTTCAATAATTATCTCAATTCAATACTTGTAACTCATGTTATAACCGAAATACCAGAAGGTGTCAGAGCAACCAATCTTTTCTGCTGTTGATCTTATTTGCATTTTACACTTTAAACAATTTGTACTTCATGTTTACTTTAAATCATTTCAAATCATTAATAATCTTGCAAATATCATCTTACTTTACTTCATTTGACGATTGAACTATTAAAGTCTATAAAAACATGAAGTTTAAACCACTTAAAACTGTAGAAATGTAATTTTTACACTTAAACCACAAAATTCAACATTCACTAGAACCCTTGTTATTTAACTATTAATAAAACTAAAATACACCAAAAATTAAGTAATCAAACACACTAAAAAGATGCCAAATAAACACTTATCATTGAACTAGTGAGTTTTAATGAGAATTCAGAAGGCATTCAATTGTTGCCTAAGAAGGGGTTAGGTTTTGGGCCGTAAGAAATTGGTACCATTACTTTAGGTAGCTCAAAGCTAGCTTTGCTCCCCTGACTATGGGCATGATATCTAGGACTAGATTTTAACCAAATCTTGGGAAACTAGCATGCTGTTGGATTGAAAAATAAAGATGATCTATGGTCGGGAGGAGCTGGCGTAAGTTGTGGATCAACTTTATTTTGGTTCCACAGCGAGGTTCCTATATTGTTGAAGACGATTTTGAGTGAGAAAGGTGTAGATTTGGTATTCTGAGATCGAAAATATAGATGCTAAGGCGATTATGGATCAGATCAATTTTCCCGGGGTTTGGGTGGCTGTATAGCATTCTTGCAAAATGGTGTATGGCAAACCAAATATCATATGCATGCCCCAGCAGTTGATACCAAAGTAAGGTGTAGCACTATGTCTCGAGTACAAGGTCAATTTCAACAGGGCATACCTTATCAGATGCCTCACTGAAAGATTTGGCAGTTTTTCCCGAAATAATTGAGCCTCCATCAAACACCTGAGCTTAATTATTATTTCGTATCCTGTCAAACAGGTACATTTCTGTCCAAGCAATTGAATTGAAGTACTGATGGACTCAAGGGTTAGTAACACATTGCCCCTCGAGCTTTGGGGATAGTTACAATTTACCATCCTTAAAAATATACACTTCACTTCCTATGGAGACTAGCCAACCTTGAAAAAATTAACTCCATGAAAGAAAATGTGAGTGTTATGACAACATTGCCTTTTTGTTGTTGACATTATTTGTGATTCACAACTGTTACCCTTTTCGGCTAAAAAAATTGAAGTTTGATTTAATGTCTGCTTTCCGAATCTCAATTCAATGCATAACAGCCCTTTTTAACAATTTTGATTAAGGATTTATTATTTGACCAATTTGATAAGCAAAAAACAGATGAATAATATTCTGTTAACAGTTTACATAGACTAATATAATAAAAAACTATTTTTTAAAGTATAAAAAGTTTAACATTACGCTTTCGTTTTCAAAAGTTTGTTTACTCAATTCATTGTTGTTACTGTGTTATTTACCTGTATAGTTTGATTTAAAGTCTAACCAATTGAACAAATTATATATAAAAGTGAACATTAATCCAACAAGAAAAAATTTAGGGATAATAAACTAAATACAAATATTTTTAGCTTTCATCTATTTGATATTTTTGTATAGTAGATAGTGACAGTTGTCGAGTCTGTGTAATAATAAAATTCTATTCACAAAATATATAATTAAGTACAATGGTAAGTAGGGTCGTCTCCTCAGGAATTAGGAAAAAATCATTTCTTTTCAAGTGAGAATTAATTGGGGGAGTTTGGAAATTTGAAATTAAAATAAATAATCAACTTAAATAAAAACAGTAAAACAGAAGAGAATTAAAATTTAATCAATAATCTGTAGCTCTAGCCAAGGAGAAAACTTTAGAAGTGGTTTGTACAACTACTCATTGATGCAATAATTATTTCATCTATTCTTTAACAAACAGGTTATAATTGCCAAACAAACGATGACAATCAGCTTTTCGGTACCATGTCGGGAGTTAAGGTACGTCGGTTAACTACTTCTCTAATCAAGAAATAACCAGTGTTGTGTTGATTCGGACTGGATCGGCAGAGACCATGAACCGGCCTTCTTTCCGAGTTGGTTTGTAGTACAAAATCACAAAAACCAATCAAAATCGTCAAAAATCGTCTAAACCAGTAACCCGATTCGATTAGTTGACCCAATTCTCAAACTTTTCTTTCTTATTTTTTCCAAGCATAATTTAAGTTACTTAAATTGTAACACTTTTATTTATTAATAGGAGTATAAAAACGCCACCCACTTAGTATAAATACCAAAATCACTCACTTTCATGAATGATCTCTAAATCAAGATGTTTCATCCCTATCATCTATATCAATTTAGCATTAGTGATTCCAACTGGTATTAATTTATTTTAATTTAGTTTTTCAAGTAGTTATGAAAATTGGATATATTTTAGTCATGAATTTACATTTTATATATAATTATTAGGTGTATATTTGATTACAAGTCTAATATTTTTGGAACATTTTGAATGATTGGCCGAATATAACCAAGAACTTAATTTCAATATTTCTTAAACTTATAAAAATATAAAATAATTATGACATCATGCTGACGTCAACAAATTTTTTATAACGGTTCAATCAATCCGACCAGTTGACCCCTGACCCAGTAGTTTAGCCGAGTCGCTATCGATCCGAGTTTAACAACATTGGAAATAACGCTACAAAAGAAGGGAGATGGGCGGCTACTTGTTTTTGTTTTGTGCCGAGACTAATAATAATCTCCCTAAACAAAGATGTCCCTATTTTTTTTTTGGTATATTCCACAGGTGTCCGCATTCGTTTTACGGTCTGCGATTAATCCTGTTCGAGTTGGGTCGGGCTCATAGGGAGTAGCTCTTCCAACATCATTTTTTCTATTCCTATGGGTTTTAAACCCGAGACCTCATGGTTAAAGGATGCAAACCCCTTCCACTTGCACCAACATCCGTTGTTAAGATGTCCATATTAAAAGTCAAAGAAGCAAACTCCTCTTGTCTCACATTTCTGCCTTTCCAAACTACTACCACTATCCTAATTTTCCTAAGAAAAGGATATTTCTTAAATTAACAAAAGATAAGTTAAATTGTTTCCTAATACAATTCGGAAAGAATAAAGACCAATCATCTCGGAACAGGAAACATGGTTCTAAGGACTTCAACTTGAACTAGGAAACTGCAACGCATGCGAATTTGGATCTCTCTGGACTTAGGTGCGCCCACGTGTAACAGGATAAGAGTCTTCTGCTGGAAATATCTTTATTAAATCATTTTTTATTTTTTTTCTTGTCATATTCCTACAATCAACACCAATTGCCAAATATGAGTAGAATCAGTCTAATAATGCAATATTTGGCCAAAATTACAAGAAAATAATAGTAATTTCATTAACCAATGTGTATCCTATCAGATATCGTGGAGAAGATGCAAATTTTTTTAGTAACAAAAGGGAAATAATATTAAGTTATAAAGAATACAAATAATAGTAAGTTATAAATGGTCTCATAAATAAAAGATTAATAATATTTGCACTCCCTTTTTATGCATTTTTAATTTTGACTACCCTTTATGGGGGCAAAATGTGTACATTTAAGATTGAAAGTCACTCAGTGTGTCAACTACTAAAGTTCAGGGGCAAAGTGTGTTTAACCCCCAATATTTATTGAACATGTGATATGACGACAAGAAGTCTTACTTGGAGAGAAACATGAATCAACTCTACTCTTTTCCAAGTAACTATATAAATTAATTAGTTACAACTTGTAAAAGTTAATATAAACAAATCTTAATTCTCAAGTCGTAAGACCTTGAGCTATGATCTATAGACCTCAGGTTTAAGTCACCATTGGGTAGGTGATATGAAGTGCCGCACTTGATCCATTTCGCAAAAAGATAACAAAATTATATTAAGAAAAGGTAAATAAATGAGAATAAAAAAAATTAATGAGAAAATAACAAAGATAAAACAAAAGTTCTTCAACAATAATTGTGTTCGAAGAGGGATTCCAGCTTTCAGTTTCAAACTGTATAGACTAATAGTAATAGTAATTAGTCAATAGACTACTAAATAGGTTTTTTTTCTTTAAATACATTTATTTAATTAATCTAAGCCTCTTCAAAAGAAGATCCAGCTTTCAGTTTCAGACTGTATAATAGACTAATAGTAATAGTAATTAGTCAATAGACTACTAAATAGGTTTTTCTCTTTAAATATATTTATTTAATTAATCTAAGCCTCTTCAAAACCAAAACTAATTACTAATAGTCTAATTACAAGAAGGTGGAATCCCATATCCATTAGGGATAAAAACATTATCATATGCACAACTATCACAAAGCTAGGATGATTCTTTAAGCAAGTTTGGACGAAAGGAAAACCTTGAATGTGCGAGATGTATATTCTTCAAGGCAGTTATAATTGTCCAAGAGTTGGCTTCTAATTTTAGAAAAATTTTGTTTTCACAATAAATAAATAAACATTAGATAGTGACAATAAACCAAAAGAACAACAAATGTGGAAATGAAACCATTTATTAAAATATGATCCCTAAAAGACATTGAAAGATTCTTTGGCTCCACAGTTAGCTTCCTTCACTTCATGCTCTTTGACCTTTGATGGGTTATCAATATAAGTGCAAGTTTAATCCAAAATATACCCGTTTGACTGCAAGTATACAGGTCAATTAGTAGTTTAGAATATAAATCGGGTCGATCCCACGAGGAGCAACTTTTACAAGTACTAGGTCCTTTACTTGCTCTATTATTTAGACTAGCTATCAATAAAAGCATTGAAAATCGCAATACTAAGTAACTACCTAAATTAACTAGATAACTCACAAGTAAACAATGGAGAAATTTTACTAAAGACTTGAGTCTAGGGAAATAGAGTCCGCTTATGGCATCAAAGATACAAGTAAATAGATTTACCTCTTATTACTATTCTTATTTAACTAGGAATTCATTTCCATATTTACCAAAACTTATTCTCATGATGTAATGGCCTAGACTAGACTAGTTTTTCCCATTTTCGTGGTGAATAACTAGATCTACTCTTATTTTCTTCATTTATGTTGTTCCATTAGTATTATTATTATTATCAATTTTTATTGAATAACAATAACTAAAAACTTGCTATTGGTGATCAAGTAATAATAAGCGATAAGCATGTATAAATAAACAAGTTAATATAAAATGTAATAAGTGTAAATCATATTTAATTCATATCAAATGGCCATAAGTTTCATATACTCCCTAAATCTAGAAATTTAGCTACTCATGTGATAAAAGACAATAAAGAGCATAATTTCATTACATGCAAGCATAATGAATCACAAGTAAAGAGAAAGATAGAGAAAACTTAGCCAAGATGATGAACAACCTCCCAATCTTCTATCTCTTCACCAAGATGAATGATACAATGAATTTTACAAGTTTTTCTTACAATTTCTTAGTTAGAGAGAATGAGAAAAGACTAATGCTAAATTCTACCAAAACTAGCAAGAACTACCTAGAATCCCCCCTCTCCTCAATGATTCTTGCATAAGTATTGTTAGAAGAGTCAAAAAATGGTTAATGATAAGACATAAATCTCATTTTTTTCTTCCCTAATCACTCTTGAGCATGTGCAGCCGAAATTCTTGTCTAGATTTGAGCTGGAAAGCAGTGTGAAAATAGAGCAAGCTGCAGAATAAGTTGCAGAAAAATAGGGGAGAATACGCGGCTCCACAATATGCGACTTAAACCCGTGTATTGAGGTCGCGTATTGGCTTTTGACTTGAATTCTCGATTGTTTTCTACTCCAATTCATCACTAATACCTCATGCAAGATGTTCATGTTGTTGTTCATGCATTCCACCATCAATACTTGTATTTGATGCTCTTCTACTTTCCAATTTGCCGTTGAATCAAGCGCTAAATGGCTTCGAATCGGATCCATCTTGAACCAACGTTGAGAGTTCACCTCAATTTCTGCAAATATAACCAACTTTTACACATTAAGTTGCTCAAATAAAAACTTGCAAAATATCGAAGACTAGGGAGCAAGTTACATCTTAAAACATCCTAATTTGTACTAAAAACACACACCAAATGCAACTAATAACCATATATAATAAACAATTATCAACCTTTTTCTTGTGAGATATATTATAACTAAAAAAATCTTTAAAACAGAAAGAAACTTGAAGGAGAGTATTTGATGTCTACAGAAACTTGAAGTCAAATTAGAGTATTGAAAATGTAATGTAACTTGAAAGAAAAGACACTAGAAATCTGTAAGCATTATAATAAACTAAAAGAAAGATTCTCCCAACCATTTTATGTTACCAATGTATCCTGACACAAGATAGTTGTAGGTAAGGAAAATAATTTTTCTAAAGATTATTACGTTTAAAACTATTTATTCAACTATTTTAGTACTTGATTGTATGGTCAAAATCTCAAATATTAGTTATGACAACATTTATATGATGGATTTAATGCCCAAAAAAATTGACGTAAAATAAATGTAAGTTATTGGTTTGCCGGCAAAATTGAAATTTGCCTGAGAATGGTAAAAGAGAAAAGAATAGACCAAAGAAGGCCAAAAGAAGATCCTTTCATTGTTCAATAAGAAAAGAATTGTTTTAGGGTGGATGTTAGCCATCTCAAACATTGAACTCCTCAGAATTTTGTTTGAAAACTTTGCAAATGATCCTAAGAATATGGTTCAAGCAAATTCAAATATAGATAGATCTTGAATGCATGATAGTAACATTTTCTAAGTTAGTTACATATCTCATCTAAAGTATCGAATCTAATAAAGAATTGCTTTGCTGCAAAACATAATAAATAATCCAAAAGTTGGCTCACAATTATTGCCAGATGCTTATTTAAGAGAGGGAGGGAGGGAGAAAAAACGGTAAAAGCTTAATAATGACATAAAAAAAATAAAAGTTTAAACCCTTAAATCCAGTTAGTTTTTTTTAGTAGGAGAAATGTGGGATTTAAGAAATGAGGAGGGGTAGGGAAATTATAACCCATGATCTCTAATTCTTGGAGTCTCAATTTTAACAATTAGACTAAGCCCTTCGAGGCTAATTACACCAAATAGTTCTTGGTGAGGATTTCTCCCAAGAAATTGTAACAAATTGATCCATAGATACTTTTCAATTAGCCATGTTAAGTAGGAGTGAGCAATAACTCTAATTAATATAAGAACATATAAGAAGTGGGGTGGGGTAGGGAAATTAGAACACAAAACCTCTAATTCTTGGGGTTTTAATTTTAACAACTAAACTAAGGCCTCCGAGGCTAATTACACCAAATAGTTCTTGGTGAGAATTCTCCCAAGAAATTGCAACAAATTGATCCATAGATACTTTTCAATTAACCATGTTATGTAGGAGTGAGAAATAACTCTAATTAAAATAATATATATAGACACACATTTCCCTTTATTTAGAAAAATTGACATTTGGTGCACCAAATAAACTTTTCATTCCACAAATCTAACAGTGGTTCTTGTAAGGATAAGAATCCTGATTTTAAGTGTAATAAGATCCTTCTAACAAGTCCCAAAGTGGTCATTGGCAACACTTTCATCAGATTTTTGCACTTTTCAATTAACTCAACTGCAAAAAAATGGGATAGATTAAGGAGAATCATTGATAAATACGCGACCTTACTTTTGCCTTTATTCTTGTGTGGAAGGTTTACGCCAATGCTGCTTGATTCCCAACAACTGGAATAAGAACATCAATTGTTAAAATAGATCAAGAGGAATGACGTATTGGTTAATTGAGTGTGTATCAAAGTAAGGAAGTTTTTATGCTATTTAATCTATAAATACCCGAACTTATTCTATTTCATCCATGGTCTCACAAATTAAATTGTGAGTAAGGCTTTTTTTTTTAATGATCATTAAAATTAGAAATATATAGTCTAAATTAACCTAAATAAATATTAATCATGACATAATATTGATCATTAAACTTGTATGATGAATTTAGTACATGATAAAACTGTCTTATGAGCATATATTTAGGTGAAATGTGATTATTAGCGTTGCATGCAACAATGAAATTAACGTGGATATGGTAAAAGAGAAAAGAATAGTAAAAAGAAGGCCAGAAGAAAATCCCTTCATTGTTCAATAGGAAATGAGTACTTTAATGGTGAATGGTTTCCATCTCATTTCTATAGCTCAGAGATTTGTTTGAAAATCATGCAAGTGATTCTATGATTACGGTTCAAGCAAATTCATAAGAGGGAAACCTTGAATGCACGGTTGAAATATTCATCTAAGTCAGTTACATATTTCATGCATTGTATCAAAGTCGACAAAGAATTGCTTTGCTGTAAAGCATAGTAAGTAATCCAAAGTTAGCTTCTAAATTTTTATCTTCAAATTGAAAAAAAGAAAAAAGAAAAAGTTTAGTAGTGACATGGAATCGTTAAGAAAGAATATATATATAATCCTCATGTTGCTTTTGCTGCACGAAAATCCTAAGCAATTGTTAGTTTTAGCATAAAAATTTATATGGTAGAATGAATCAAGTATTACAATAGAAAAATTTTAATATCAATCTTCAGTTATTCTAAAAATGTCAAAATTCCATGTAAATCAACATATAATATAGTAGAACAAATAAAACAAAAGTAATAAAGCATATTATGTCCTATAAATTAATCATGGGTAACTAAGTCAAATTTATTTTAATTATATTCTATTTTGACATCTAAATATTGATTATAATAAATATTGGGAAAAAATGAGCATTCCACTCTGTACTAGACACTCTAGAATGACAAATTTTTTTACCTACCATTATGAGCATTCCAGCACATGAAACAAGAGGTTAAAGTATCCAATGAGTCCTTGTTAAAATGTTTAAAAAGAAATTGTTAACAAATAAAAACAAAAGGAACCCTTTAATGCAATGGTTATATGACCCTTTTATAGATCATCTATAGAGTATAGAATAGATGACAAATCACATTATCTGAAAGAAAAAAATGAAAAAGATATGATAATGATCACATGTTGCATTTTAGTCGCTTTTTAGATTTAATTTCATTTCATTTGGGAAAATTGACACTTGCTGCCTCAAATAATCTTTGTATTAAAAAAAACTGGCAATTCATTTTGTAAATATAAGAATCCTGACAATTCGTTTTACACTTTTCACATGTTTTACGCTTTTCAATTAATTCAACAACAAAAAAGAGGGATACACAACTTTGCTTTTCTCTTTATTCTTGTGTGCAAGGTTAACGTCAATGTTTTCTGATTCCAAACACTAGAATAAGGAATGCTTTATTCTTTAATTGAGTGTGCATCAAAGTAAGGAATTTTTATGCCATCCAATCTATAAATGCCTGAACATATTTGCTGTTTCTAATTCTACACAAACAAACAGTTTTCCACTTCGAAATACACAAATTCTCAGCTAAAAACCAAAGCAATGGCTGAATTGTTTGTTCCAAAGATAATAGATGAATTGGGTGATGTTGTCGTAAAGCAGCTCGGGGAGAAGATTAACCTGGTGATGGGGGTTGAAGAGGAGGTGGCAAATATCAAAAGAAAGTTAGAAACGATACAAAATGTGCTCCAAGATGCAGAAAGACGAAGGCTGAAGGAGGAACCGGTCGGGAAGTGGCTAGAAGAGCTTGAAGACATAACATATGCGATGGATGACGTCCTGGACGAATGGAACATCAAGATTCAGAAACCAAAAAATGAGGGAACTCAACAAAATGCCAGATTGAAGGCAACATTGTGGAGCAAGGTTCGTTCCTTCATCCCATCCCTTTGTTCTTGTCTTAAACAAGTTCCTGTTCGTAGTGATATTGCTTCGAAAATAAAAAGCATTAGTGAAAAGCTAGAATTAACTTTGAAAGAGGCAGATCAATTCAAGTTTATTACAAGTGGGGGCATTCCTGATTCTCAAGATTTTCAACGAATTATGACTACCTCAATCATAGACGAATCAGAGACCTGTGGTCGAGAATTTGATAAGGATGCCTTGCTTGACCAAATTTTGTCTAAGAGTAGTAGTCAAGGAAGAAGGGGGGGTCAAGTTATCTCTGTAGTAGGGGCCGGGGGTAGTGGAAAGACCACACTTGCGCAGTTACTCTTCAATGATGATAGAGTGAAGAACCATTTTGAACTTAAAAAATGGGTTTGCGTATCAGATCCTTTTGATGAGAAAAGGATCGCCAGAGCAATTCTTGAGAGTCCGGAAAAGAGTTCTCTGGGCTCGTTAGAGTTGGAACCACTGCTCCAACTGTTGAAAGAAACTTTTTCCGGTAAGAGATTCCTGTTTGTCCTAGATGATGTCTGGACAGAGGATGACTCAAAGTGGAAACCTTTCAAAGACTCTCTTAAGGATGGGGCTCCCGGAAGTGTAATCTTGGTGACAACAAGGAGTCATAGAGTGGCCACAGTGGTGGGAACAACTCATACTCACCAGATGACCCAAATGTCCGACTCTGATTGTTGGCTAATAATGCAAAGGCTAGCATTTGCCAACAAATCAGGGGACTTGTGCAAGAAGGTGGAAAGAATTGGGCAGAAAATTTCAGAAAGGTGCAAGGGGTTGCCACTTGCTGCAAAGACTATGGGAAGCTTGTTACGGTTCAAAGATACCGTACAACAATGGCAGAATGTTTTGGACAGTGAGATATGGCAATTGGAGGAAGCAGCCATGGAACTTTTCCCTCATTTGTATTTAAGCTATAACGAGTTGTCCCCGGAGCTGAAACGTTGCTTCTCATATTGTGCTGTCTTTCCCAAAGATACTGTGATAAATGTAATGGAGCTTATTTGGCTGTGGATAGCACAAGGCTATGTTCGCCCAAGACGAAGAGGTGAGCGCTTGGAGCTAGTGGGCCGTGAGTACTTCAACAATTTGGCAATGCGTTCCTTTTTTCAAGAGTTAAAAAAAGTTGGTGATGAATATCAGAAGTGCAAGATGCATGACATAGTGCATGATTTTGCACAATTTCTCACAAAAAATGAATGTCATGTACTTGGTGGAATTGGAAGAAATTCATCTAGTGAAAGACCACGTCATCTAACAATTTTGGAAGAAGGCACTGAAGAGGAGATGTTTAGTTCTCGAGTCGTTGATTTTGGACGGCTCAGGAGCTTTTTAACTTTTCCTGAAATTGGAACAGTAGTAGTTCCCCAAAATCTATTCCGCAGCTTGAAATGCGTGAGGACTCTGACTTTAAGTGATTGTGAGCTAGCTGAAATCCCAGCCGAGATAGGAAGGTTGATTCATCTTCGGCACTTGGACTTGAGTGATAATCGTTTCGTGACGCTGCCAGAAGCTATATGTGATCTATATTATTTGGAAACTTTTTATATCAATGATTGTGAAAAGCTTTCGTGCCTTCCTGAAAGGATTGAAGGCCTTGTACACTTGAGGCACCTTCACAATGATAATATCGATGAATTACGTCAAATTCCACAGGGACTCGGGAAGGTGACATCACTTTGTTGTTTGACTCGGTTCATCGCCAGGAGCAACTCTGATGATTTGGCAATTTTGAAGGACCTGAACCAACTGGAATGGTTGCACGTTGAAATTGAAGGAGAAATAGATTTTGGGAGTGCAGAACTCGGAAAGAAAATCAACATGCGTGGAATGTCTTTGAGGTTTAGCTCTGGGGCCCATTTTATAGAAACTCCAAGTTGCATTGGAACCATGGAACCACCTCCAAACTTGGAACGACTTAGGCTAGTTGGCTATCCAGGAGCCCAGTTACCAAGTTGGCTTGTGACAAAGTCTCTCATTAATAACCTGATAGAGCTAATTATCGATGGGCCCCACAACATCTCATCCTTGCCTGCCTTGGGGAAGCTATCATCCCTAGAACAGCTTACGCTCCAGAAAGTGGAAAAGATGGAATGTTTGGGTAAGGAATTCTTCGGAGTTACAAAAGCACTACATGAGAGTAGTCGTGGCATTTCCGAGTCATCATTCTCAGCTGAAGCAGTGGCATTTCCGAATTTGAGAAAATTACATTTTGAGTCCTTTCACAATTGGACATGTTGGGAAGACTTAAGTGAAGATGATGAAGAAGTTGCTGTCTCTATCATGCCATGTCTGGAGGAACTAAAAATTAGTCAATGTACAAAGCTGGAAACTCTACCACATCGCATCCTCGGAAGGATATCATCTCTCAAAAAATTGAATATTTGGGGTTGCTACAAGTTGAGGGATCGGTACTCTGACAAAACAGGAGACGACTGGAAACAGATATCACACATTCCTCAAGTTTACATATCCGATTATTAGTATTAATCTACTCAGGTATGGTTACTCACACATTTTTTTATGTATCTATCATCTTTGAAGTCAAATAATTATGACTTATAGAATTACAACAAACTATGGCCTGCTCTGTAGAATATGACATGTGCTTAATAATAAATCACGTGTTAACAGAGCCATATGTATAATGAAACTATGAAATATTCATTAATAGTTTAGAATGGTTTTTTTTTTTATTGAGAAGATGCAAGTCATTAACTAGTAAATACAACACTAAATTTCGAACAATATCTAATTGTAAACTCTTGAGTTTGGAATTCCATTTATATCTTGTCTTTTTATCCTGTTTTTTTTTTTTTTTTTTCTTTTGTCCTTTGTTTTCCAGATAATGCTCATTGATAGCTCAAAGTACAGCTACAGCAGAAGGCATTGGGGGATCAACCTCTACGTCAACTTTTCACTTGGGTTCATGTAAAATTTCAAATAATTGTAAACATGGTTGAAGAAGCATATCCACTTGCTTTGTTCAAAATCATTTGTTGAAAGCGTCTGTAACCTTACCAATTTCCAGATTGAATTTCAAGTTGTTACACAACCAGTCTTTATTTCTTCAAATTATTATGGTCCTATTGTATGTAAGTTTGTGTAGATTTAATAAAGAAGAAAGTTTGTACATTGTGTTTACCTATACAGTGTATTATTGACAATCTATTATTAGCGCACCTATTTTATGGTATTATTCTAAAAATAACATAAATTCAAATATTATATATGTCACATACATTTAAAACTGCTAGTAATAAAAAAAAATCACTATATTATAAGTGCATAAAAAGTTAATCCTTATTCTAATGGTTAAAAGTTAACAAGTTGACAAATTATTCTTTATCCTGTTTCCTTTCTTAAAAAAATGTTTACATAGATAATTGGAATAACCAAAACTCAAACTACAAAAAAGCATGTGCGCTTGAAGGCACCAAAACTCATGATACTTTTATAGCAGTACTAGCAGTGGTAGATCTAGTAGTAATAATGACAATAATTTGTTAATAATACTTTCTTCTAAAAGCGAATGGACTAATTAGCTTTTTTTTTTTAATTTTTTTTTAAGAAGGAAAGGAATGGGATTTAGGAAGTAGGAAGGGGATAAGGTGACTAGAATAAAATATCATAATAAATCTTGATAATTTTATTCACAAGACAAAAGTTACTACCAACAGGATTTTGGACATATCATAATAAATCAATTATTTGCATACTTCACCTATATGAACCATCCATATTCCAGAATTGAATATCATCCTCTGTTTATTCACTATTATATATGTTCAACACTAAGTTGAAAATATGCCTTCCCCGTCCCTGCCTCCTAATCATACCCTTTCATGATAGAAACAATTTTTAAAAAATAATTGACAAATTCAGACATGTAATTAGTTATCTTCAAGTTGATTGGAGATAAAATAGACTTTGACACATCAGATTTCATTGTATTTATATTCAACTCCAATAGTTAGTTATATTTTGATTCTTTCTATAAAGGCTATCAAATCATTTAATCCATAAAACTCACATTTTAACCGTGAAATTGGGCAGCCCTAGCCCAATGGCTTTCATAATTGAAATCACTATCTCTCAAGTAGACATTACCTGATAAAAAATTCCATCTCTGGAGAAGCAAAATTGGTACTTCCAGAAAATCGAAATATGAAAGAATTCCCAAAGAAACAACAGAAATTAACACCAATTTTCACCACCAAATTTGTTTACAAATTAACAAAAATCCCAACAAACATCAAATTGGAAACCAACTTAGTGCACGAGAGTATGGAAGAAACTGTTATATAAGGTTTACAAAAATCCCAACAAATATTCCATGTAACCCAATGTAGCCCACGACTGAATTACAATACAAAATCTTTGGAGTAAGGAAGGGTTCAGAAGAGAAGAATTACAACAGTACAAAGCTCTAACGTTGGTGGACAGCACCTGCTTCCTAAAATTTCAGATGGTGTTCAAACAAAGAAGCCATTTCAATCTGCAATACAACTCAAACAAGGAAACAAATTCATCCTTGGTACTGGATCATGAATAGACATTATTAGAGAGGAAAATGCAGATCAGGAACATTTATTTCTAAATAAATGGTACATTATTTTGTTAGACCCAGGATGCAAAATGAACATCATGCCATTAAATATGCTATGACAGCAAAAAGACTCTTCCTACGAAAGTTTCTTACTCATAAGATCATGACCTAAAGAAGGACAAGATTATGAGCAATGATCAATCAGAATTTGATTTAGAAACCTACCGATAAACTAGATCCAACTCGGAACTGATAAAAGCTAGATATTTTAGAGTCCTGCTGAGAAACACTGGTTGGGAAACCACCAACATCACAGAGATCCACCAGCAGTCGTTATGGAGTTCAACCCCTTATTTGCCTTCTAACTCCCATTTTTAACTTGAGAAGTAATGCATTTTGGAAGATTGATACCTCACTGCTTAAGTAAGAAGCTGCTTTCCAAGCATTACTATTGGCTGTATTCTACTAAATTATATTGAGAGAAGGCCTGTTACAAGGGCAAAACCCCGTAGAGACAGAGGTAAACGATAGTCTTACATTGGTCAAATCACCCCTGTCAAGTGGATCCAAATATTTGATTTGAACACAACTCGATTGAGATCCAAACAATTCCCTATACAGCTAATAAATACTCCATGGAGTAAAATAACAAGAAAATGAAGAGACAAGAAGAAAGTAACTCAACAAAATGAAATTGACTCACCACCAGCTTGATTGAGAGCCTGCATTTATCATAATGTAACTTTAAGAAATGGGGTACCAATGAGGAAACTTGTAGAATACTGATAAAGATCAAGGCGGCAATTTCCATCAGCCATAGGATGATTATCATACACAGCAACATGCCAATTATATGATGAATTATTTTATGATTTTCTATGCAATAACATCCATGAAAAAAATAAGTATAGGAGATCAGAAAGGTCAACCATGAGTTTTCAACGAGTTGTATTAAGCAAAAGAGAAATTTCATGAATTTACCTGCTCCATGTTATCACAGGTCAAAACACCAAATATGCAAGGAACACCTGGAATTCATTGAAAGGAAAATTAAACATTTCACCACTGTGAATGTTTTGAGACTGCATTCCACGGACAGAATTGTCTGTATTTGAAACACAAAAATTAAGCCATAAGTGTGCACACAACAAAGCAAGTTGATGATTCCTATACACCTCAAGTACTTGTTATGAGGTACGTACCCGTAAGTTCCTACACTAAACAATTTTCTCATCTTCTGGCATTTGAGAACATAAGAACCTCTGCTTCTATGTCTATGAGCACAAAATGGGAAAAACAGGTCCACCCGCTATGCATTGTACTTATTACGAGTCAGACAATTTCAAAGTGGTTCTAAGTAGCAATAAACCACGAACATCTTCAACAACAAAAGATGTGTCCTTTTAACACAAAACCCATCTGTCGACTAGGCAAAAATTTCCATCAAAGCTACCACCTATGGATCAGTAGAATACACAGTAACCAATCTTTTGATTCCTTTCTTAACAAAACTTGTTTAACTAAGCTATTGGATATCTCGCTATTACAATCAAATCTACCATAGCTCTGTAACGACTATTTTCCCAAGGGCTGAATTCATGCTTTTAGTATTTCAAGTTAGTAAGAATTGGTTCTCCAGATCATACAGTGGTTTAGATAGAAGTCATTAACTGGTAAGATTGGTGGAAATATTCATTAATAGTTTAGAGTGGGTATTTTTTTATTGAAAAAATGTAAGTCATTAACTAGTAAATACAACACTAAATTTGTAACAATACCCAACTGCAAATTCTTGAGTTTGGAATTCCATTTATATCTTGTCTTTTTTTTCCTGCTTTTTTCCTTTGTTTTCCAGACAATACTCATTGATGGCTCAAATTGAAGCTATGGCAAAAGGCATTGGGGGATCAATCTCTAGGTCAACTTTTCGTTTAGGTGCATGTAAAATTTCAAATAATTGTGAATAAGGTTGAAGAGCCACATCCACATGCTTTGTTCAAAATCATTTGTTAAAAAGGTTTGTAACTTTAACAATTACCAAATTGACTTTCAAGTGGTTAGTGGTTACACAACGAATCTTTATTTCTTTAGATTATTATTGTCCTGCTGTCTATAAGTTTGTGTAGATTTAATAAAGAAGATTGTGTACATCGTGTTTATCTTTATGGTGTATGTTAATGCGCAAATTAGGCAGTTTATTTGTTAATATTTTCCCCTTTATTTTGACCAAATGTTGTGATAATTTGCTAGATTCTACTTATAATTGAATTTTTGTGTGATTTCTAGGAACTTCAAGTTAATTGAGGCAGAAAAGGAGAAATCGAAGCCTAATTGAGGAAATTCCATTAAGAAAATCTTGATACAAGTTTCTTAGTTGATACTAGAAAGCACGCATCCCATTTGATAGGGAATGAAGCAGAAAACTACCAAAAAGGAGGGACTTTATGGAGAATATGGAGACTTCTAAGGGCTTCAAACCTTGGGTCCTTGAATTGGTGGGGGACCACAAAGCTAGTAAAAGATATTTGGTCATTTGGGGCTCTTCAAAGAAAGCAACGTAGAGAGACTTGGAAGAAGAAATAATTTTGGAGACTTTGTCCACATGTGTGGGGACCACCGGAGATAGCTTTTAGTCATCTTACTTTTGGCTTTTTAAGGGGAGGACGTACAGAAGAAAAAGGACACCTCTAGTTTAGCTTTTTAGTTTAGTTCTAGTTTCCTTTCTCTGGACTGGCCTCTGACACACGCCAGGTGTTCGACAATATTCCCCCAACGGGAAAAACATCTTTTATTCCTTGCTTTCCAGTAAAAAAGCAATGCCTTTGCAATCCATTACTTCGTGTGGTGATTTAATCATGAGGCGTGGCTAAGTTTATCTAGTCAGAGGTTAAATCGAAGCTTTGGTTCGACAAAACTGTGAGATCGAATTTATTTGCCTACGTTCTTTAATTTGCAAGTATTTATATATTTCCTGTTCACTTATGCATATGATTATTTCTTGCAATTAAATACTTGATCACTGTTTAATTGTGTGAGTAATTAACAGCCATCTAAGAGTGCTCAATCCGTAATTGTTGGGTGATTTTAGTGCATGTGGCAAGTGACATGATTCAATTGTAGTAGAAACTTTTGAGTTGTTGTTGTGGAAATATATGATATAGCCTAAATAAACCGAGCATGTGTGTTTGTTGGTTATAATTGGTGGCCAGTCTAATGATTAATGCTGTCAATAGGTTAAATCCTAAGAGCGTGTTTAGGACTGCTTAATTGGCTAGGGCAATAACTACAGAGCTTGTTGTGGTTATCGAATCAGGAAGGATAGGCAGGTTGTCAGAGCTTGTTGACAACCATAACCAGTTTATTTGTAAATGAAAGATTTTATCTCTGCATCTGTGATCAGTGATTCGAACCATTAGTGGAGATTATACCTTTGACTAGAGATTTTCCTTCCGTTAATTTACTTTATATTTATTGTTATTTATTTCTTCTGCGATTGTCTTATTTTTTATTTGAGCAATTAAATTAGACAGTTCCATATCAATCCTCTCATTTTTATTTAATGTTACATTCATTCAAAATAAATTCCCAAGTCCCTGTGGATTCGACCCTGCTCACTGCTATATTCGAATTTTATCTTTCACGTAATTAAGATACTTTGGTATATCGGATCAAGCAAACTCTGGCACCAGGGTGAAGCTAGTAACCCATTGCACAGCCTAAGTCCCTGCTCCAGTACCATAGTGGACTTAATTCGTGACTTAAGAGTAGGAATTTTATTTTTGCTGGTTTGACACCCACCAAATTTTGGCGCCGTTGCCGGGGACTTGGTATCAAAATAAATTTATTTTCTTTGAGTGCTCTTTTCTTTGTTTATTTATTTTTTTTTTAATTTTTTTTTAATTTTTATTGTTACTGGTTTATGCCTAGATCTTCTCGTACAGGTGAACTGCAATATAATCCTGAGATAGAGAAGACTGCTCGTGCATTGAGAAAAGCAACAAGAGAACGAGCAGAGGCATCCTCCTCATCTACTGGACATAATTCAGTAGTAGATTTTGTGGATTCATTTAGTGAGACGGAAGAGATAAATAGCACCATGGCTGATGAACGGACATTGAGAGAATTGGCTGCACCAGATTTAAATCAACAGCCTCTATGCATTACTTATCCTACATTAGAGGTTGCATTTGAGTTAAAATCTGGACTAATCCATTTACTTCCTTCTTTTCATGGCTTACCAGGTGAAGATCCCCACAAGCATCTCAAAGAATTCCATGTGGTTTGCTCGACAATGAAACCCCAGGGAGTCACAGAGGAGCAAATTAAATTAAGAGCCTTTCCATTTTCCTTAGCCGATAAAGCTAAGGATTGGCTCTATTATCTGCCCTCTGGGTCAATATCCACATGGACAGACATGAAGAAGCATTTTCTAGAAAAATTCTTTCCTGCATCCCGAGCTGCAAGCATTAGGAAAGACATCTGTGGAATTCGACAATTCAATGGAGAGACTCTACATGAATATTGGGAAAGATTCAAGCAACTATGTGCTAGTTGTCCTCATCATCAAATTCCTGACCAACTCCTCATCCAGTATTTTTATGAAGGTCTGTCCCAAACTGACAGAAGAATTATTGATGCTGCCAGTGGGGGCTCCTTAGTGAATAAAACACCCACGGAGGCAAGAAATTTGATATCGAGTATGGCTGCAAATGCTCAACAATTTGGAGACAGGCAGGATAACACAACCCGTAGAGTCAATGAGGTAAGTAATTCTTCAATAGAGCAAAGATTAGATTGTCTAACTTCTTTGGTTGAAAAGTTGGCTATAGGACAAATGCAGCAAGTGAAAACATGTGGAATCTGCTATGGTTCGAGTCATCCAACAGATATGTGCCCTACACTCCAAGATGATTCGACTGAGCAGGTTAATGCAGTTGGATTTCCAGGACCACCTCAGAGGCGGTATGATCCCTATGCAAACACCTATAATCCAGGATGGAGGGATCATCCTAATTTTAATTATGCAGCAAGGCCACCAGGATTTCCACAACAGCCACAATATCAACCTAGACCTCAACTTTCACAGCAACAATCTGCTCATAAATCAGGTATGTCACTTGAGGATATTGTGAAATCTTTGGCTACTAACACTCAACAATTTCAACAGGAGACGAAAACTAGCATTCATAATTTGGAGAATCAAATGAGCCAGTTAGCTTCCACAGTCAATAGATTGGAGTCCCAATTATCTGGAAAGCTACCTTCACAGACAATTGTCAACCCCAAGCAAAATGCTAGTGCCATCACATTAAGAAGTGGCAAAGAGTTGCCTGAGCCGAGCAAGAAAATTTCTGAACAAGCAATCGAGGAAGAGCTCGAAAAAGAGGGGAATGTGTCTCAACCTAGGGCCTTGGAACAACCAGATTTTGGAGAAAAATCAACACAAGTGCTTACACCTCCGCCTCCATTTCCTAGTCGACTGGCAAAGTCCAAAAAGCAAGAACAAGAACAGGAGATTTTGGACACTTTTCGAAAAGTTGAGGTAAATATCCCTCTTTTAGATGCAATTAAACAAATTCCTAGATATGCTAAATTTTTGAAGGAGTTATGCACTGGTAAGAAAAAGTTGAAAGGAAATGAGAAAGTGCATATGGGAGAAAATGTCTCGGCAGTTCTGCAGAAAAAATTGCCTCCTAAATGCAAGGATCCGGGTATGTTTACTGTCCCTTGCAAAATTGGCAATATTAAAATTGAAAAAGCTATGTTGGATTTGGGTGCTTCGATAAATGTTATGCCTCGTTCTATTTATAATTTGATGAACGTTGGGCCTTTAAAAGAGACGGGCGTAATAATTCAACTTGCTGATCGATCAAATGCCTATCCTGATGGAGTTTTGGAGGATATTTTAGTGCAAATTGATAATTTGATTTTTCCTGCAGATTTTTATGTGCTTGATATGGAGGATGATAATTCTAATTCATCTCCAATTCTGTTAGGGAGACCATTTTTGAAAACTGCTAGAACAAAAATTGATGTTTTCACTGGCACATTGACTATGGAATTTGATGGTGATGTTATTAAATTTAGTATTTATGATGCCATGAAATATCCTGGTGAATCTCATTCAGTTTTTGTTATAGATATAATTGATTCTTTGGCGCAGCAAAATTTTGAATTTAATAATGATGATGCGTTGAAGGTTGCTATTTCTACTGGTCTCTGCCAGGAAAATTTGCAAAAAATAAAAGGGAAGTTTGTTTTTCCTTTTGAATTGCAGGAAGTTATTTTTGAATTGAATTCTCTTTGTCCAGAATTTTCCAGTGTGTCTTACTTGGAATTACCTTTGTCTCATTCACAGCTTTTGCCATCTATTGTGCAAGCCCCGAAGGTGGAATTAAAGCAGTTACCAGATAATTTAAAGTATGCATTCTTGGGAGATGGAGATACACTCCCAGTAATAATTTCCAGTAAATTGACTGCTTTAGAGGAAGAAAAATTAATTCGGGTGTTAAAGGACCACAAGGAGGCAATAGGATGGACAGTGGCTGACATAAAAGGATTAAGTCCAGCCACTTGCATGCATCGCATCTTGTTAGAAGATGGTGCTAAGCCTTCGAGAGAGGCTCAAAGGAGATTGAACCCACCAATGATGGAGGTAGTGAAGAAAGAAGTTTTAAAACTTCTTGACACAGGTATAATCTATCCTATTTCGGATAGTAAGTGGGTAAGTCCTGTTCAAGTAGTTCCTAAAAAGACAGGAATTACTGTTATTGAAAATCCTAAAGGTGAGTTAGTGCCCACTCGAGTTCAAAATGGATGGAGAGTTTGTACCGATTTTAGAAAATTAAATGCATTAACTCGTAAAGATCATTTTCCATTGCCTTTTATTGATCAGATGTTGGAAAGATTGGCAGGAAAATCTCATTATTGCTGTCTTGATGGTTTTTCAGGTTTTCTGCAAATTCCAGTGGCGCCTGAAGATCAAGAGAAAACCACATTTACTTGTCCTTTTGGTACATTTGCCTATAGACGAATGCCTTTTGGTCTTTGTAATGCGCCTGCTACATTCCAGAGGTGTATGGTTAGTATATTTTCTGATTATGTGGAGAATATTATAGAAGTGTTTATGGATGATTTTACTGTCTATGGGAATTCTTTTGATGAATGTTTAACTAACCTCACAAAAATTCTTGAAAGGTGCATTGAGACTAATCTTGTCTTAAATTATGAGAAATGTCATTTTATGGTAGACCAAGGCATAATTTTAGGCCATGTGGTATCTGCAAAAGGAATTGAGGTAGATAAGGCTAAGGTAGAAATTATCAAATGTTTACCTTACCCTGCAAGTGTGCGGGAAGTTCGCTCTTTTCTTGGCCATGCAGGTTTTTATAGGCGTTTCATCAAAGATTTTTCAAAGATATCCCATCCTCTATGCAAATTACTTCAAAAGGATGTGGTATTTCATTTTGATGATAATTGCAAGAGTGCATTTGACACGCTCAAGGGATCATTGACTTCAGCACCAGTGGTTCGACCACCAAATTGGAGTCTTCCTTTCGAGATAATGTGTGATGCCAGTAATTTTGCTGTTGGTGCAGTACTCGGCCAGAAAGAGGGCAGAGCTTCTTATGTCATTTATTATGCCTCGAGGACCTTGGATGGTGCCCAGTGCAATTATTCGACTACGGAGAAGGAGCTTTTAGCTATTGTTTTTGCTCTAGAAAAATTCCGTTCTTATTTACTTGGCACTAAGGTCATTATTTATTCTGACCATGCAGCTTTGAAATATTTGCTCAACAAGAAAGAGGCCAAACCACGACTTATAAGGTGGATTCTCCTACTCCAAGAATTTGATCTGGAAATTAAAGACAAAAGAGGTGCTGAAAATATGGTTGCTGATCACCTCAGTCGTTTGATCAATAATGAAGGACCTGCTCCCTTGAAGGATAATTTTCCAGATGAGCATCTTTTTGTAGTTCAAAAGACAACTCCCTGGTATGCTGATTTAGTGAATTATCTTGTTACTAGAACGCTACCTAATGATTTGTCTAGAGCTCAAAAGGAAAAAATTAAAAGTGATGTTAAATATTATGTGTGGGATGAACCATACTTGTGGAAATATTGTTCTGACCAAATTATTCGCAGGTGTGTGTCTGAAGAAGAGGTTCCATCAATTTTATCTTTTTGTCACTCATATGCGTGTGGTGGACATTTTGGCCCTAAGCGAACTGCAAGAAAGGTTTTAGAGTGTGGTTTATTTTGGCCAACTTTGTTTAGTGATGCATACTTATTTTGTAAATCATGTGCAAATTGTCAAAAGACAGGTAATTTAAGCCATAGAGATCAAATGCCTCTTACTCCTATACTGGTTTGTGAAATTTTCGATATATGGGGTATAGATTTTATGGGTCCATTTCCTTCCTCTTTTGGTAATATGTATATATTACTTGCAGTTGATTATGTCTCAAAGTGGATAGAGGCTAAGGCAACTAGGACTGACAATGCTAAGGTTGTAGTTGATTTTATTAAATCTCATATTTTTGTCAGGTATGGCACGCCAAGAGCAATTATCAGTGACCGAGGGACACACTTCTGCAATCGAGTAATGGAAGCATTAATGAAGAAATATGGCGTCACTCACCGGGTTTCTACGTCCTATCATCCGCAGACTAGTGGTCAAGCAGAAATCTCCAATAAAGAAATCAAGTCGATACTTGAAAAGACGGTGAATCCCAATAGAAAGGATTGGAGTTTACGCTTAGATGATGCACTTTGGGCTTACCGTACAGCTTTTAAGACCCCCATAGGTATGTCTCCTTACCGATTAATTTTTGGCAAACCTTGTCATCTACCTGTGGAATTGGAACATAGGGCATATTGGGCAGTTAAAAATTACAATATGCGGATGGATGAAGCTGGAGAACACAGGAAGTTGCAATTGCAAGAGTTGGAGGAAATCCGAAATGATGCATATGAGAATTCTAGCATTTATAAGGAAAAGACAAAAGCATTTCATGATAAAGCAATTTCAAGGAAAATTTTTTGTATTGGTCAAAAAGTACTTCTTTTTCACTCTAGACTTAAACTTTTTCCTGGTAAATTGCGTTCTCGTTGGATTGGACCTTTTATTGTGACTAATGTGTTTCCTCATGGTGCAGTAGAAATTCAAAGTCTTCACACTGACAAGATTTTTAAGGTTAATGGTCATCGTCTCAAACCTTTTTATGAAGGATTTGAAGTTAATAATGTTGAGGAGGTAACCCTTGCAGTGCCTGAACCCTCTGATTGAAGCATTATTTTGTCTAGCCAAAGACATTAAAGAAAGGCGCTGCGTGGGAGGCAACCCAAGAGTTATTGTTTTTAGTAGTTTGATTGTGTTTGTTGATTTGTTAAAAGTGATTTACGTGATATAATTTCATTGTGATAGGTAGGATCAAATTAAGCAACAGATGGATCGACGTTTGTCCCGCATGGGTCATAACCTGGCAGCTTATTTCGAGCACGTTCGTTTCCAGCCTCCTTTCCCACCGGAAACTTAGTATTTCTTCAGGGGAGTATTTCTTTCTTTCTACACTTTATTTTTATTTTTTTTTTCCTTGAGGACAAGGCAATGTTTAGGTGTGGGGGAGGGAGATCATGTTGGTTTTTAATTTCTAGTTTGGTTTTAAAAAAAAAAAAAAAAAAAAAAGAAAAAGAGAAAAAATTTTAGTATTTTTGGTCAGTTTTTGAGTTAATTCGTCTAGTTTCTGATTTTTCAAGACTTTTTGAGATTCGTATTGATTCAGTCAAGATGCAAGTGTGAATGGTATTCTATTGCTAGTGCAAGTAATATGTTTTCTTGACAATTGATTTGAATGATGGATGTGCTAGATTTAACATAATTTTAATCATTTTGTGAGCTTTTGAGCCTAATGAGCAATTCATTATAGTGTGCTCTATTTTCTTTTGTTGAGTGATATCACACATGGTTTGACATTCTAGAACTTGCTTTGTTATACATGTTGAGACCATACTTGAATTTGATGCAATAAAATGACAAGGGCAATTAGGTTTAACCCTTTTGACTTTCTAAATGCTTTCCCTAATTATGTTTACCCATAGTCAACTATGTTTGAGCCTCAATCCTTCTCTTTGTTTAATAGTCATAATTGTTACCGTAAACCTTTCGTTTGAACCTTCTCATTTGAACCTTGTGTCAAAGAAATACATTAATATTCTTGCATGAAATTTCAAGTGTGTTCCAAAAGTACGTTTATGGTTGGCAAGTGTGATAGTTATGTGTGCATTTAAAAAAAAGAGAGAAATGAAAAAAATATACAAAAAAAATATGAAAAAAAAAGAAAAAAATAGAAAGAAAAAAAAAAAGAAGAAAACGAAAAAAAATTTTTGTTGTGAAGTGCACTGGTGTTGTTTTGTGATAGTTGGGCTAATGCCTAAATTGCGTTTGCACTTGCCAAATTTAGTGAAGTTATTGACACTTCTGGAAGCCAACTACACATGTGAATGACAAAGGAGTTTGACTTCATGCAGAGTATTATTGATATTTCCTTTGATATAATTACACCTAAAATTTTCCCTTTTATCCAACCCTTAATCCAAGCCCCATTACATCCTTATTAAAAGACCCTTTGATTTTTGTATCAAGTTAATTAAAGTGGTGGAGATTTGATATATTAGCAAGCATATGGTAAAATCATTCCATGTTGTTGATTTGAGTGATATAAACATCCTTTCCATATTTTGAGTGGTTGAGTGTATACACTGCTATCCATGTGAGGTTTGTCAAGTTTTTAACATCCTCATTTTGGTGAAATTGTTGAGAAAATGTGACACTTGTGCAAGTTTATGGAGTTATTCAAGTATTTGTGATCTTGACTGTGATTTTTGGGTAGTGAATGCTTGAGGGCAAGCATTGTCTTGGTGTGGGAGAATTTGTTAATGCGCAAATTAGGCAGTTTATTTGTTAATATTTTCCCCTTTATTTTGACCAAATGTTGTGATAATTTGCTAGATTCTACTTATAATTGAATTTTTGTGTGATTTCTAGGAACTTCAAGTTAATTGAGGCAGAAAAGGAGAAATCGAAGCCTAATTGAGGAAATTCCATTAAGAAAATCTTGATACAAGTTTCTTAGTTGATACTAGAAAGCACGCATCCCATTTGATAGGGAATGAAGCAGAAAACTACCAAAAAGGAGGGACTTTATGGAGAATATGGAGACTTCTAAGGGCTTCAAACCTTGGGTCCTTGAATTGGTGGGGGACCACAAAGCTAGTAAAAGATATTTGGTCATTTGGGGCTCTTCAAAGAAAGCAACGTAGAGAGACTTGGAAGAAGAAATAATTTTGGAGACTTTGTCCACATGTGTGGGGACCACCGGAGATAGCTTTTAGTCATCTTACTTTTGGCTTTTTAAGGGGAGGACGTACAGAAGAAAAAGGACACCTCTAGTTTAGCTTTTTAGTTTAGTTCTAGTTTCCTTTCTCTGGACTGGCCTCTGACACACGCCAGGTGTTCGACAATATTCCCCCAACGGGAAAAACATCTTTTATTCCTTGCTTTCCAGTAAAAAAGCAATGCCTTTGCAATCCATTACTTCGTGTGGTGATTTAATCATGAGGCGTGGCTAAGTTTATCTAGTCAGAGGTTAAATCGAAGCTTTGGTTCGACAAAACTGTGAGATCGAATTTATTTGCCTACGTTCTTTAATTTGCAAGTATTTATATATTTCCTGTTCACTTATGCATATGATTATTTCTTGCAATTAAATACTTGATCACTGTTTAATTGTGTGAGTAATTAACAGCCATCTAAGAGTGCTCAATCCGTAATTGTTGGGTGATTTTAGTGCATGTGGCAAGTGACATGATTCAATTGTAGTAGAAACTTTTGAGTTGTTGTTGTGGAAATATATGATATAGCCTAAATAAACCGAGCATGTGTGTTTGTTGGTTATAATTGGTGGCCAGTCTAATGATTAATGCTGTCAATAGGTTAAATCCTAAGAGCGTGTTTAGGACTGCTTAATTGGCTAGGGCAATAACTACAGAGCTTGTTGTGGTTATCGAATCAGGAAGGATAGGCAGGTTGTCAGAGCTTGTTGACAACCATAACCAGTTTATTTGTAAATGAAAGATTTTATCTCTGCATCTGTGATCAGTGATTCGAACCATTAGTGGAGATTATACCTTTGACTAGAGATTTTCCTTCCGTTAATTTACTTTATATTTATTGTTATTTATTTCTTCTGCGATTGTCTTATTTTTTATTTGAGCAATTAAATTAGACAGTTCCATATCAATCCTCTCATTTTTATTTAATGTTACATTCATTCAAAATAAATTCCCAAGTCCCTGTGGATTCGACCCTGCTCACTGCTATATTCGAATTTTATCTTTCACGTAATTAAGATACTTTGGTATATCGGATCAAGCAAACTCTGGCACCAGGGTGAAGCTAGTAACCCATTGCACAGCCTAAGTCCCTGCTCCAGTACCATAGTGGACTTAATTCGTGACTTAAGAGTAGGAATTTTATTTTTGCTGGTTTGACACCCACCAGTGTATTATTGGCAATCTATTAATGGCGCACCCAATATATGGTACTATTCTAATGATTAAAAGTTAACAAAGTGACAAATTACCACCTAATGTACCTACTAGCTAAATTAAGATTTGAGGACATCCTTTTTTTTAAATTTTTTTCTACCAAAAAAGGAATGGGATTCAATAAGTGGGCAGGAAATGGGGGATTAAAATCCAAGACCTTTAAATCTTGGGGTCTCAACCTCAACTACTAGGACTTGAGGTTATATATATATATATATATGTGTGTGTGTGTGTGTGTGTGTGTGCGCGCGCGCCGCACGTGTATATATATATATCATACGTGTTGGTATCTCATGATTTGAAGTAATTTGAACATTGACGGAAATCGTTAAAACAAACATTTTTGTGTGAAATGACAGAAATGCCCCAATAATATAAGCAAAAATAGCCTAAACAAACGGTTTTTGATTCATTAGTTTTATTCACTAATAATATAAGCAAAAAATGTCAATTTCTACAGGTTTGGAGCAAATTTGAAGAAGAATCATGGTTGTTTTATTAAGGTATGAAGGGTAAAATAGTATTTCAAATCAAAATTTGCCTTATAAAACTATTTTTTCGAAGAACCACGTGCATTTCCAGCGCATTAACATTAAGGGTCCGTTTGTTTCGGATGAAAATGTTTTCCAGGAAAATATTTTCCTAATTTCCCGTGTTTGGTTGCACAAAAGTTATTGAAAACATTTTCCTATGTAAAATATTTTCACTCATCTTATGGAAAACAACTTCCCTTCCAAATTTACTGAAATTGTTTTCCGAAATGCATGCATCCCGCCTGTAGTATATTCCAAATTTACAGAAAACATCTTGTAGTATGTTCTTTTTTTTTTTTTAGTGTAAACAGGAGGATGACGGGTATTTTACATACGTGCAAGCTAAAAAATACCGAATTACACCCGTTCACTGCAAGTATACAGATCAACTAGTAGTTTAGGGTATATATCGGGTCGATCCCACAGGGAAGAGTGAACAATTACCGGTATTACTAAAGCTTCTCTATGATTTAGACTATCAATAAATTATAGCAAATTTAACCTACTGAAATTATACAAAATGACAAATAAAAGCTCCTTAAGTTGTGGTATCCCTAACTACTCATGCAAGTGCTACATTTGGATCATTGAACACTACATCTAGGCTAGTTATGGTGTAATTTCCTTAAACATGTGAAACCTACTTTCGTAGTGAATCAACTATACTCATAACTAATCCATACCTATTTTCATGGTTATGAAATTAGCTACAAGTTCATTTCTTTAATGAAATTACATGAAATGAATCACTAAAAACCACATAAGTGCACCTCTACTTTCGTGAGTGTACTCCCTATGTTTAGCACTTCTTGAACTAGTGTTAAATCACAATTTTCATTGCAGAAACAACACCTTAGATAATCACAATTAATGGTACCAGATTAATCATGATTTAAGAAGCCAAAGTGCTAAATAACTTGCTCAAATCATAGCAATCAAATAACCAAATAATAAACACTAACAATCATAGAAAGTTCAACCAAACCCAAGGCTTAAACTTTAAAAACACATATTACACACAAAATCCAGAACTTGTATATTAACTAAACTTGGAATCAAATACAAAAGATAAAGAGTTTGGAAGGAATACAACCCTTGTCACATGAGCTTTCTTCCTTGCCTTCTTCATCCTCCATCTTCATCCTAATCTAGATAATAAACAAGAATGGTTGAACTATACTACTCTATACTAAGCTAAACTAATACTAGGAAGATGAAAGAGCTACATTTCTGCAGACTCCAAGCTTCTCCCGTATGTCTCTCTTGCTCTCTTCTTCTATCATCCCCCTTCTCTCCATTTTGCAATGAATTTGGCTATTTAATGATGAAAGGTGGTCAAGAAATGAAGCTTTACACTTTCTCCTTACAGCTGGTAATGTCTCTCACATGTCTAGCATCACATGTGAGTTGGTGGAGGTGAAATTGAGTTTTACGCGTATAAAGCAGCCTTTTCTGACCAGTGATCCGAGCTGCTACAGTGCCTCGGATCCGTATGGATCCGAGCTCGGATCCACTAACCCAGAAACAGCCGAGGGTTCGGATGAATAGTGGATCCGAGTGTGGATCACTTGCTCTGTTTTTGGCCCAACTTCAACCGATCTTTTCTTGATGTTAGAGGCTGAACCAGCTCATGTGTAAAACACGAAAGTTGTAGCCCTTTGAGTTATCTTTCCAATGCATCAAGAATCACCTCATTTGGATCTGTGTAGGCTGAGATATGACTGAAATACCCTTGTCTGTTCATTGCCCTGTTTCAGCTTCGACCAACAGAAATTAGCTAATGTAATTCGACTTTTTGATTTTGAAAACCTTCAAACTGGATTCGGATGTCTTCACCAAAGTTGTAGATCTATCTCTTATCTTCAAATGGGTTTAAGAATCATCCCAATCCGATCATTGTAACTCAAGTTATAGCCGAAATACGAAAATGTGTCAAAACTGTCAAAATACACAAAATCCAAGTAAAAAGTGATAAAAACCTCATTTAATCACTTAAAAGCATTTTTCACCAATTATAGCCAAAATGATTCATATTCTTCCAATAATATAACCAAAGTGACTAAAAATAATATAAAATGTCATACAATTATTACGTAAATTAGTCACTTATCAGAGGACTCGAACCCAAGACCTCTTCCTTACACTCCCTCCCCCGTAGCACCCAACCCAACCCAACCCTCCCCCTAGTATATTCAAAATAAAAAAAAACCCTCATCCTGCTCATCCTATGCTAGTAATTAATTATGTATAATAGGGACATTCTTTTCTAGAGAAACTTTCAGCAGTGAGAGTGCAAGATATATGTCACAATAAGCATTGCATGTGATTGATATTTGACATTAAATGGCCAGCAATTTGTTTATTGCTTAAGGAGATATTTTTTATTCATATATACATTTCTCCAAGATTTTTTAAAGTTAAACAATGAGATAAATTTTCTTATTTTGCATGGGAAGAAGTATGTAGTTATAATGTATAGAAAGTAAAGATAGAGATAAAAGTGAAAATATTTCAAAAGTGAAACAAACACCAGAAAAATGAAGTAAGAAAATATTTTCAATAAGCTAACCAAACACCTGAAAATGATGAAAGGGAAATGATTTTCATGGAAAATTACTTCCACGGAAAATATTTTCCCAGAGAAAACATTTTACTTCCAACCAAACAGACCCTAAACGCGTTAAATTTAACGATTTGCATTGATTTCTCACTTTACTTCAAACCATGAGATACTGATGTGTATGATTGGAAATTATAAGGGATTTTTCTATAAGATAACTATACTACAGGGGACTTTTTTTATTATTTACTTATATATATATATATATATATATATATATATATATATATATATACTTCCCTGGCCTAATATCTGATCTTTTTAGACATGTGGGTTCTACATGTCCAACTTGGCTAGTGGGCTTCGGCCACATGGCACAATAGTCTGGTGTCCCACGTGTCAACAGGCACATGGGAAAACAATTGGAGTGTGGAGAATCAAATTCAAATTTTAAATTTAAATTTCATTATATATATATATATATGTATAAATGTATGTGTGTGTGTGTGTATGGATATGGATAATATTAGAAACCTCCCTTAAGGTTCCTTTTAATAGCACTTAGTACCCCTATGATTTTAAAAATATCATTTCCCTTCCTTGATAGCTGCAAAATGACTATATTGCTTCATATATAACACATATACCAAATAAATGGAACTTAAAAAACTTAAAGAAAAAGAAATAACAATCACTTTCTTCTCTTTCCCCTTTCTCCAACTTTCTATCTTGTCTATTTCTTTGGGTGACTATGCGATTTTTTTTTGTAAATTACCGTAAAGCGAATTTTGCTGATCTTTATTTCTTGCATGATTGTCTTAGAGTTAGGTACAATTTCTTTTGGCTATTTTGATTTCATATTTGTAACGATTTAGTACAACTTAAAGGGTTGGGTCATGAGTTGAGAAGATATTGGAAACAAAATAGAGTTCATAAAAAATTGATTTTTGATCATATAAATTTGAATTGGTGCTAATGTATTTATTTACAAGTATCTTTTTTTGTTTTTGAAACTTATATTTTTAGGAGTTATGCTTTTGTGATGTGGTGGTAGCACTTAAGATTGTTTTAAAGTGATGGTTTTTGATAAAGTAAATAAAGTGGTTTAAGTGTATTTTTGTTTAATAAAAGGAGCAAATAATATTTTTGTTAGAATGAATTTTCTTCAAATGTCAAGAATACTCTCAATCAATCAACTACATATATTCTTCTTGATTTTCCTATGTTCATTAAGCACTAATTATTCCTCTTCTTCTCTCTTCAATTAAAGTTTTTTTTCCTACTCTCTTACTTTCCTAGGAACAATGGGTTTCCGAAACTACTGGAGGAAGAGTAAAAGAAAAGGCAGAGGAAGGCAATGGGAAAAAATTACAAAGGCATAGTGGATTTGGCATGCTATTGCTATAAATCAAGAAGGAGAGAGGTTAGACTTTTCTTTTTTAATATGTCATTTTCCAATAATTAATTTGCCAATTCAATCTTTTAACTATAATTGAAAATGTAATGTTTCACTTTAATTCAAAACCGTAAGGGCTAAATTGCAAGTTCGAAAACTACAGAAAGTTAACATATCCAATCACCCAAGCACAAGCGAGGTTTTTTTTTAACCATTATATTGATTAACTAGCAAATTGTTTCAATCTTTAAATAAATATTAAGAAAACAATCCTCACATTCTTCTCTTTAAGAGAATCTAATCGAATGGTCAAAAGTTTGCTCTTCAATTAAAAAGGCGTTCTCTAGAATTCAAGCATTAAAAACATTTAGTTTGACGACATCACCTCAAACAATTAATTTTTCAATCTTTAAAATTCAACACGAGCACACAATTTGATTTGACTTGAAACTTGAATTTAGTCCAATGGCCAAAATCCCGTGCCAAGATATCTAGTGTCTTTGGCAAACCATCTAAAAGTGCAAAAATATGGAATCACCAAGAGGCCTAGCGTCTCTGGCAAACCATCTTGAAGTGCAAAAATGTGAAATATGTTGGTTTTGAAAAAAATTCTTTAGATTTTTCCGTTCAACTTGAGCTGTTTGTAATTCAAAAAAACCCACTTAAAAACAAACTCAAACAAATGTGCTAGTCCAAATAGTTCATTGTGAGTTGATATGATCAATTAATCCATTTTTAAATAAAATGGGCATTGCACCTTTAGTCTGATTTAAGACCCACATAAAATTAGTGCAATTTGTAGGCCAAAATGTTAGTTGATTTTTCATTATTTAATTTGAGTTAATCAATTCCAATTTATTTTATTCCAATATTGACTAAATAATTTTTTTTTATTTTTCCCTAGCAGGGAAGGATGAAATTAAGAGGCCAAGATTGAACTTAATACCTAGAGGTCCTAAGGCCTTTTTTTTTTTTTTTTGGTCTACACATTACTTGTAGATTCTTTGTAACTCACACAAAAAGGACAAATAGAATATAAACAAGAATTACTATAATATAGGATAAGTTATTAGAAATTAACATAACATCAAAATTCAGAAATAAAAATATGTAGTCATTGTTCAGTAAGCATAATATTTTAAGTAAAGTCGAGAAAAATGAATCCAAGTCTGATTATCATCCAGAACAAGAAGCCTCGTTTCCGCTTTTTCAACATTCATAGCACACAAAAAGAGAAAGTAAAATCATGCATTAATACAGTTCATGAGTAGCATAGAAAAGGTACTTGTCCTCATAAAAATGGAGACATCTAAGGAGCACAAATCACCTATTCAATAAAGCTCATTGCTGACCATTGAGATTTGATATACTCAGTTTAAGGGTATACCAATTCTGCAACTAGACACCAGATGCAAATGCAAAATTTCTGGCCTGAGATATGAGAAGCCGGATTTCCTACTCTGTTGTACACAACTATACAACTGCACCACCTTGAAAGAAAGCTTGTAAAGAAAGCTATACAGCAATTAGGCAGCAATTAGTTCTGTTTCAGTCTCCTCTGTCTTTCTCAATTACCACAGAGCTCAGCATTTAACTTCAAGCACAGATCCAAAACTTCTCCCAAAGAACAAAAGAAGGTGGTCAGCAAGGGATGAAACTTCCAAGCATCACAAAACTGAACTTCAAGAGGTTTAAATAATGCATAACAAATATCTACTGTTCAACGAGAAGCGGACAAACTCATGCCATAAGAAAAGAAAGCATCCACCAAAACTATTTGAGATGACTAGATGGATTCACATACAAAATGTACCTTAGATACTCGCCATCCAACCCAGCAACTATTACAGTCTTGCCATCACGGTCAGGAGCTTCACAGCAAAAACCATAAAGGTCCTCAAAAAATTGTGCTTCGTCTATATCAATAACTTCTAGCTGTGATCATGGCCATAGTAATTACTAAAGATGGTGGGGTACTATAAAATAGGACTGTCATAATGGTCAGATGAAAAATTATTTTAAGTTATATGTTCCTTCTGAAATATGTCGTCATTTAGCATTCTTGCAAGATAGTACATGGCACACCAAATATCATATGCATGCCTTCTCATATGCCAGACCAAGACGCAGCACTATTTCTCAAGTACAAGGTCAATTTCAACAGAGCATACCTTCTCATATGCCTCAGTACCAAGCTTTTGTCTGAATGATGAAAGATTCGCCAACGGCCAGCATGGCAATTTTTCTCCATCATGTGTAACAAAGCAATCCAATGCAGATCTAGTGTCTTTATTTGATTTTATAACCGCACCGCTTCGGCATAAATATACCAATTAGAAAAGAATGAGAAAGACAGAGGTAATGTTTACATCCACCAAATATCCATTCTATCCAGAAGTTACAGTTCAAGCAGGACGAATAGCAATGTCAAATTTACTAAATCAGTATGGTAATTGAAAACAGTTTTGTGTAAAGGACATCATTATGGTAATTGAAAACATGATCTTCAAATGCCAACCTTCATGCCAAGGCTGCCAGCAAAATACCAAAAGGAATAAACTAAATACGCCCAAAAGACAACTGAATAAAAACCCCAAAACAACTAAAGGTGACCAGGATTTAGAATTTCTTTACTTGGTTGAAGCTTGGTTCAATTTCCGTCATGTGTATTTCAATATTCTCTTATATGGACAATAATCAAACGGAGGGTAAGGAATTTTCTTTTTCGTCTTTTCAAGAGATCAATAGAACATGCCGATTTCCTCTTCATATCGTTCCAGCAACGAATTAGATAACAGTTTCAGAACACCTACCAAGCCTCGATTAAGCATGCCCTATAAATTGAAGATAAAAAGATAGTCACCCAACTTAAATCAGGAATTCAGACTGTTGTAAATAAAATGAATATTTCAAAAGATCTTGTCCCACGTCGAAAAACTAAAGAGACTTTTCATCATTTATAACACTTAGTTTGTGGTTGAACTTGTGTTAAGTTGGTAACTAGTGTGTGGTCATGCGCATGAGAGAGGAGTTGAGTTGAGCCATTTCAGTTCAAACTAGCGGATTTCCCCCCTACCCATTAAAGAATAAATTTTACTTTATATTTTACAAATCAAAATTTGACTCTTTCCTGAGAAGATAAATTTTTTAAGATAAATTTTTTATTTCATCAGTTATGAAAGTCATAACGTTCCCGTTAATTTCATCGGTTACATAACGTTCCCTTTTTAACATTACTATCTATTAACAGAAATTTAACGTTACTTCTATTACTTCCGATACACGGAATAAATTAACTGTTACTTTCGATTACACAGAAAATTATCCATGTTTTTTTAAGTTATCAAATACTATTTCTCATGCCTATAAATAGCAGCTGAACTCCCACTTTAGAGACACACCAACGGCTAACAATAGAGACCTTCCTGCCAACTTTCTTGCTCTACTTCTCTTCTTTTACTTCTTCTTCTTTATCTGCTAGATTTAACCAATGCTTGCTAGAGTTCTGATCCTTCTTGTTATAAATAAGAAGAATATTTGTTTAATTCTGGCGAAACATTTCAATCTCATGAAATAATTTCTTAGGACTGTGTTATTAAACACGACTTAAGCTATATTTTGTTAGTTAACATTGTTTTTGGCTATTTTTGCCTACACAGACAATAAAGAATCTGTTTTACAAACCACCAATGATATATTCGTATCGGAAGGAATCTAGAACTTTAGAATGCCAGCCACCAGAAAAGAGTGAACTTGAGTTATGAGCTTTACATTGACGCATACATTTGTTTGTTGACACCGTGCACTCAAGACAGTGCCAATGTTTACCTTCACTTGCTCAAAATACTTACGCTTTGAAGTCCTCTTAAAGTAGTGCTAATTAAATACAGTGTTTATTCAATTAACTTATTTTACACTTTCAGGTAAAATGTAATTGCATGACATAATGTTTATCCAATTTTCAAATTCTACCTGTGTATATGTGACCATGGCATGCATCCAAACCCCCTCATGTAAAGATTAATCCTAACTTACTTCATGTTTAAAGTTTATTGAATAGCTTTTTCATTTCTTTTTTATGAAGGTTATGATGATTTGCTTTGATACAGTACTATGCAATTCTTACCAAAAAAGAGTACTAGGAATTTGCCAAATTCTATATCAAACAGGCTAATACCATAAACGGTTTAGAAATTTGTATTGAAAAAGGAAAAACAAAAAGAAAAGAAAGAAACTTTATGGTTTCTTTCAATGTATCCCCACAAGGCAGTCGTATCAAGAAAAGGGGCGGGCAAAGCGTGAAAGTATAAAATTATCACCCATTGCCAAAACAGTGGGTATTTTTGCAAAAAAGAAAAAAGAGTAGTCTATTTAAATAATTAGTTTTCAAGGCTTTTTTTAAAAATTATTATATTTTAGCACCTTTATTATTGAATGAATCTGTGAAATAAAACAATAAAACATGTTTATGAGTAACATGACTAGACAAATTTCTCACTATAATTTAGGCACGTGTGATGATGAGGAATAGATTCATCCTACGTGTTTCAGTGCACACTATGTACATCTTTTCGGCCTTTGTCCACACATCATAAGGTTTTATCACATCAATATATCTTACTGTTTTGGAAAGGGGAAAAAACAATATGATAATGGAATTCAATTTAATTCGTATGATGCTTTACCAGTCGTCTACATCTGAGATTTGAGCCACCATTAAATAGGTGAAACCTTGCACTTAATCTTTTTTAAAAGACAAAATAAAAGGTAAAACAATTATTGGGTATTTATTGAGACTTTCTGACTAGTGCCCAAAAGGCACCGATTAACCAATTCTCACGTCTGTGATTTTCGAAAAGGTAAAGTTAATTCAAATGCTTCACAATGCAAGACGATTGAAAATTTTTGTGACTCTAAGCATTAAAATAAGATAGGATCTACAGTTGTCCTTCGCCCTGATGTCCAGCTTATGATATTAGCGGATTTAGTCCAAATACACCATTTTAAGGCTCAGGGCTTGTGAAATTTCCTCCCAGTGCAAGTATTTGGAGAGACATCTTGTACACATGTGCTTTATGTCAAAGCCAGTTTTCCAATCAATTTATTTCCTTTATTACGTGGCACAGATAATTGACAAAAAGTGGCACTACTTTCATAATAATCAAATAAATATGGAAAGATAATTTGTAATTCAAAGTAAATCATTTTTTCTGTGATAAGAGTACTATGTACTTGCCAAGGCTAGGATTCAAATTCATGACCTTGGCCAAGGGAGTACTTGAAGGGTGATTGACCACCTAGCCAACCGAGCTACAAAATTGGTTCAAGTTAAACAAATTTTTTAATTATATAACTAATAAAATACGAAAATACCACTCTGACTATTTCTTTTATTGTCTTTGCCGAGCATTAGTGCAGTTGTTAAACTCTAGTTCATACTGAATTTGGACTTTTGTTGCTCTTTCATCCATTTCAGCATAAGAACGGAGAAATACCAAGATCAAAACGAAACAACAATTCATAGTAGAGAATAATCTAAAATTTATCAAAATTATTTCTATAGTTTAGGATTTCTTGAACTTGGTAATAAATCAATTTACAGATATGTTTGCACATTTTATGAAATTGTACCTCACATAATCAACCTTTTATGTCAAATTCGGAATCCTGACCCTAAGCATATATAATAAGATGCCTCCTTTAGAAATATAAACAAAGCTATGATTGATTGGTTAGGTTTGTTTATTGGCCACATGTCATTTATTTATTGGCTAGTTTTGTTGGTACATGGGATCAAATTCCACAATGTTAGTAATACTAGAATTAGAAGTCTTGTGTCTTGTCATTGTAAGATGTAGAAGTCGCTGATTTGGGTAGGGACGGCCATCAGGTGGATAGTTTCTGAACAGTTCACGATCAAGATTTGATCAAAAAAATTGTACGATCCAAATTTTATCTTATACCTTATTTTTAATAATATGTGTTAGATTCACAAAATTTTGTTTTAAAATTACAAATTATTGAAAATAAATTATATCATATACAAATAAAATTCATATGCAAAATGCATATAACCTTCAGGAACGGTGGAACGGTTGCAGGCGCAGCCGTTCCTGCCCCTGTCCAGAAGTCGCCTCCAATTTCGCAAGAAAGTCCAGGGTCTTGTCTTCTTGCTTTTTGTAACGAGAAAGAGCCGCAGCCTCGATCGATCATTAGCTTTGAAAATTTTCACTTGCTTCAATAGCAAAGACTGTTTATGTCATTATAACACGTAGAAGTCGCCTCCAATTTCCCAAGAAAGTACAGGGTCTTGTCTTCTTGCTCTTTGTAACGAAAAAGGGCCGCTGACTCGATCGATCATTAGCTTTGAAAATTTTCACTTACTTCAATCGCAAAGACTGTTATGTCATCGTAAGATGTAGAAGTCGCCTCCAATTTCCTACAGGGTCTTGTCTTCTTGCTTTTTGTAACGAAAAAGAGCCGCAGCCTCGCTCGATCATTAGCTTTGAAAATTTTCAAAGTGAAGCATTTTTTTCATGCCATCAAATAGCTGAACTTATTGACTATTTATTTTTCTATCAACAAAAAATCTCTGTCCAAAATAGTCAAATGCAACAAATAAACATAAACAATGAAAATGGAAATAATAAAGGGCCCAATATATTTACTGAGCATGTGTTGCTAGGGCAAGAAATCTTACTTCAAGAGAGGAACGAGTCAAAATTGCTCTCTTTAACGTTCCTAAATTAACTATATAGTTAAATTTTTCAAAGTTTATACAAAAACATTTTTCCTTTTTCTCTTAAGAGGATCGAGAATGGGACTCCACCAATACTCTTGGTAGCTCAAACGTAAAATTTATCACTTATGATAGGTAGCAATTTTATTATTTATTTTATTATTAATTTTTCCTATTATCTGATCGGATATGGATTAATTAGTAGATTCTACTCACTTTTTATAATTTGCATTTATTTCAGAGAGTAGAACGAAAATATGATAAAGGTGTCAATTTAACAGAAAAGAAATTCAGATGATAGAGCTTGTCCCAGAGATATTTTTGAAAAAGAAGATATTACGCACATTTTGGTAATTTCCAGGAAGCAAGAACGGCTGGAGGGCTGGGTTCTGCGGATGTGCCGCCGCAATTAAAAGGAAGAAAATGAGGAAGCTTGGGCGGTGAGAGTTTAGCATCAGATTGTTCTTTTCCTCTTTAGACTTTTTGACCAAGGAGCTCCTGCGCATGGCAGGAGAGCTTAGCTCTAATCTTTGACTTTTCCTTGTTAGCTTATTGTAGTTTTTCATTGCTTTTGTCTCCACGTATGTCAGGAGCAAAGAATTGGAGCCTACTTTCTTTGACTTTTCCTTCTTGTACCCTTTGAGTAGCTTTGCTCTACGGAAGCTAAAAACAATTAAAAGACTCAATTGTTACCTGTAACTTTCACTCGCCTTTCAATTGTTCGACGAATTGCGGCTTCTTGAAATGCAAACAATGGTCGTGACTTTTGCTAAAATTTTTCGTGGACTTAGTTCATCAAATATGAACCAATTTTCTCACTCTAGTCAAAAAACGACGGATGCTTTAGGTTGTCTAAAAATTGTGAGATCGTTTTAATCTAATCTTTTCCTTTTATTTATTGATATCCGCATATTTCGTGATTGCTATGCTTATGGTTATTTAATTAATTGATTGTCTTGAATCTGGATAATTAATTGATTGTCTTGGATCCGGATAATTAATTGATTTGATAACCTTTTGTCAATTAGGGCATTGAATCCGTAATTGTTTAATTGTCCTGAAATAGTGACAACTGGCACGATTAGATTCGTGTCAGGAGGATACGCGGGCTAATCTAAAATAACCCTGGTAGTTTGTTATTTGGTTAGAATAGGGCTCCTCTAATACGTAAGGCAATTGAGGAATTAAATTCTACGGGCGTACCTAGGATTATTTCTCAATTAGAGCAGTGATTAACGGGTGTACCTTAATCACCGACACAGTAAGGAGGGGTTGACTGCCATCGCTTGTTTGGTGGTTATAACCTATTTATTGATGAATAATTGGAATTGCCCTTACCTCGATGATCAATTAGGTGAACCATTGCTGAAGTTATTCCTTGGCTAGATCTTTAATTAATATTACCTTGATTTTAGTAAATTGCCATTTGACTTTTAGTTGCCTACTTTATTTCATTTTTAATTGCTTCCTTGTTTTAATTGATTTGGGCCTTTAATTATTGTTACTTTAAGTTCAGTGAATTGTGGTTTAATTTCTAGTTAGTTATTTATTTTTATTTTTTTATTTGAATTTATTGGATTGTCGTCGTTCCTACAAAATCACCCCCTGTGTTACTTTGGATTTCTTAAGAAACAAATATACCCAGTCCCTATAGATACCACCCTACTTGCCCTGTCTATAAATTCATAATTATTTGTGAAAAGAAATAACCATTCCATTCGGGTATATCGGATCAAGCAAACTCTTCGGGAACAGGGTGAATCAAGTAACCCATTGCATACCTAGAGTCCCTGCTCCAGTACTTGGAATTGTGTTTTGGTCATTTTTACTGGCAACTAGGTTTAATTTTATTATTGTACAGGCTTCGACACCCTGTCAACTTACCAGTGGTGCATCTTACCAAGGAAACTGTATTTCTTTATCATATATGTAAACGTAACTTAATTTTGAAGTAAAACACATATGACAGTAAGTGCAACTTAATTCTTAAGATGCTTTACTTGTCATTTGCACCTCAAATTTGAGTCACCAATGGATAGTTGAAATCCCACACTTGATCCTCCCCAGGGGGAAAGAAAAAGAACGAAAATAAAATGAAAATACAAAACAATTATTAAGTGTTCAATAGGACCTGTCCAACCGCTGCCTAGTAGGCACGGTTAATCAGTCCCCATGTCTTTAAATTTTGAAAGGGTAAAATTAGTTCAAAAGTTTATGCATACGGGAAATGTTTGCATGCCACTGAAATTTGCTCGTCAATTTTAATGACCATAAAGTGAACCGTTCTGTGTAAAATTGACAAAGTCAGGGTAATGCCATGTTTCCCCAAAAAATTGTGTCAACGGTTAGATGAACAATCATTGCTATGGTATTATGTGTTCGTGACGAATGGGATTCTGACTTTTCAACAGCTTAGACTACATGGACATCAAGATCATTGATGTAAACTTGAAGTAAATGGTTATAGTGTCTTGGTCTACACTTTTAGTTTCCTTTCAAGTTTTGTTTTTTCTAGATGGGATTAAGCTTGGTATTCGTCAAATCAGGCAGCGTTTAAATATTGAATTTGTCACCGGTCACTGTCCTAGTAATGGTATTAGATAATTTCTTGGATAATTATGTCCTCAACTATCATCATATATTGGTTAGCAATTTTTCAAGTAGAAATAAATACAGCTTTCAGCTTATCCTACATGTTTTAAGTTATTCCATAGTGTTTTTCTAACTTTTACCCATGTGTGACAAGAAGTTGAATGGTTTATTCTTTTTAAGTTTTTGCTTTGGAAGATTTCTCCGAAATTACTTAAGCCAATATATTTTCAAGGTGCTTTAGAGGTATCTTTAGAGGAGCTTCCTCAAATATTTCAAATAATAGATTCACCATTCAATAGACGAAGTAAAATCTTGAGTAGCGCGTAGGGCACTCTTTGGCAAAGTTGGTAACAATTTGACAATTGTGTTTGGATTGCATTTTTCATGGAAAAATTACTGTAGCGATTCGATATATGTGAGGAAAAAAGATAATAGGGAAATATAATTACGGAAAAAGATGTAATTTTTCGACGAAAAATCGCAATCCAAGCAAGGCAGCAAGTAGAGCTTCTTTTCTTTCCTAAAAAAAATATTTATGACAAAGTTAGCAACAATTTGACAAAGTTAGCAGATAGAGCTTCTTTTCTTTCCTAAAGAAAATGATTATGATGCTGATAAAGTTGCACGTAAAGTAGTTTGCCCTCCGCATCAGCCGCCGAAGAGGCACTTGACTATTAAGTATTAAATGTTTCCATCTTGATAAATACTATAGCAATGGCAGCGCAGGAGAGAGATTGGAAAATGGAAAGAGACGTTGGCCATTTGATTCCAAACGCACTCGTAACGTAATTGACTATTGGGGTGGAAATGTGCAAGGTTTCGGAATCAAGGAACTGACTATTGACTTTTCCATATGTATTCACTTGGAAATTTCTTGTTTTCATACTTTGGACCTGTTGGCAAGTAAGTTTTTGACCAACTTTATATGTTAAAAGTTTTTTAACAACTTTAACTATAGTAATTTCAAAAATTTTTTTAAAATTATTAAATTATATATTTCAAAATATCTAAAACTTTACATACTTTAAAATTTTTTTTTATAAATTCTATAGTAAGTTATAATAAAGTTTTAAGCAAATACTTAAAAAACTTATTTACCAAACGAGACTTTTGTTCCAGCTTACGAAAGGATGTTGATAGCAAATGATGTCCAAAAGTGACAGAAAAGGAAAAGGAAAACTTATAGTTGTAGTAGAATTCAGAATACAAATTAATCCACAATGTCCTTTTTATTAGCGCTACAAATTTGTTAGAGTTAAATGAAGTTCTATTTGTAAAAAATTAATAAATGAATAAATGAAGGTTGTTGAATTGAATAAAAAAGCAAGGGTACATAGAACTAAAAAGATGCAAGAAAAGATTAAGGCAAAAACTACGCTATTTACTTATAAAATAACAGATCTATTTGCGTGCGAGTGAGAGAGAGAAAGAAATGAGAATAATAGAAAAAAAAGTGAAAGACCTTAACTGAAAACACTCAATTAGAGGGAAAAGGAGGAGTAATTAATCCATAATGGATCTAGGAAAATCAGTCAATATGTATAAAGTTGACTGACTGGGGATAATTTTCATATTTAAGTAAAATACACTCGGGAAGAAAGATAATTGCTCTGGCAACATCATTTGCCCTTAAGTGACATGCAGTAGGTGATAACATATATTCGGTGTAGTCTATTGGAAAGAATAATTCTAGCTTTAGTCATCCAGAATGATTTACATAGTTTGGTTTGGTGCAATCTATAAATTAATCTTGTGCAGAATCCTAAAAGGTCTTAAATCCTTCAACTTACTTCAATTGTAGCAATTTTTTTTTTTGTGAAACTTAAAATAAAATTGAATGAGTCACAAATTACAATTTGACTACAAAATTCATTAGAACGAAAGTTTAAGCCAATATTTTTGCTAGAACAATAATAAACTCAAAAATTTTTAAGCTTCTTCCATGGATTGAAACCCAAAAGCAGGAGAAAAAAAAAAGGGAAAAGAGGTTGAGTTTTGCATTCCTAAGGAGCTACTTGTCAAGTTCCAAATTGAATATGTTTCTTAACAGAGGAAGATTCTAAGTCAAGAGCTTGAATGATAATCACTATTATTATAATTAATTAATAGTTAGTAATGGATTTTCACTGAAACCCATATAGTGTTTGGCAACTAAAATTCAGTTTGACTCTCTCCCATTTCCTCTAGTATTTTTTAGCTTTCTTACTCTTAATTTAAGATACGAGACAAATAAATAAGTAAACTTTAAATCCCTATTAAAAAATAATCAATTACAAAATCCAAAGAATAAGCGTATGTCATATTTATTTAGATTTACATGTTTGGATTGCAAATTTTTTGAACAAAAAAATTGCTACGTTTTTCGTGATCACATTTAATTTTTTAATCACTTTTTTACCTCACATACATCAAATCGTTATATTAATTTTTCTATGAAAAGCTCTAGAAAATAGGAATCCAAACGAGATTGAATTTAAAACTCGTAGGATAAAACCTACTTACCAAATATCCCTTAAACTTTAAATAGTTTTTTTTTGAAGGATAAAACTTCAAATACTTAATGCAAGAAACATTTGGGGTCTATCCTGTTGGTCAATTGAAATGTGAGGCAAAAAGTGGAGCTGTGTGGAATGGATTTTACCTGTATACCGTCTCCAAAAATCTAGCAATAATCGTGTAAAAGATGTCGACTACAATAAAATATGTAAAGTAAGTCGTCAAAAACTGTAAATCAAGCTCAAAGAGTCAAGACCCAGTAGGAGTAGTACTAAGTTAGCATTCCCGTTCCCCTAAGTTTAAAGAAAAAAAAATCCTTTCCAAGTCCTTCTCATTAATACTATTGTATTCTATCCTTGCACCATTTTATTTCCCATACTCCTTGTACCTCAAAACAAAAACAATGGCTGAATTGTTTGTTCCAAAGATAATAGATGAATTGGGTGATGTTGTCGTGAACCAGCTCGGGGAGAAGATTAACCTGGTGATGGGGGTTGAAGAGGAGGTAGCAAATATCAAAAGAAAGTTAGAAACGATTCAAAATGTGCTGCATGATGCAGAGAGACGAAGGCAGAAGGAGAAACCGGTCGCAAAGTGGCTAGAAGAGCTTGAAGACATAACATATGAGATGGATGATGTCCTGGACGAATGGAACATCAAGATTCAGAAACCAAAATATGAGGGAACTCATCAGAAGCAGCCTACATTGCGGAACAAGGTTCGTTCCTTTATCCCATCCTGTTGTTCATGTCTTAAACAACTTCCTGTGCGTAGTGATATTGCTTCGAAGATAAAGAAAATAAATGGAAAGCTAGAGTTAACTTTGGAAAAGGCGCGCCAGTTCGAATTTATTTCAAGTGGGGGGATTCCTGATTCTCAAGATTTTCAGCGAATTATGACTACCTCAATCATAGATGAATCAGGGATCTATGGTCGAGAATCTGATAAGGATGCGTTACTTGACCAAGTATTGTCTGAGACTAGTAGTAGTCAAGGAAGAGATGGAGTTCAAATTATCTCTGTAGTAGGGGCCGGGGGTAGTGGAAAGACCACACTTGCCCAGCTGCTCTTCAATAATGATGAAGTGAAGAATCACTTTGATTTTAGAAATTGGATCTGTGTATCGGATCCTTTCGACCAAAAAAGGATCGCAAAAGCTATCCTTGAGAGTGCCGGAAGTGGTTCTCATTTCATGTTAGAGTTGGATTCGTTGATCCGACTTATAAAAGAAACTTTTTCTGGTAAGAGATTCCTGCTTGTCCTAGATGATGTCTGGACAGAGGATGACTCAAAGTGGAAACCTTTCCAAGACTCTCTCAAGGATGGGGCTCCCGGAAGTGTAATATTGGTGACAACAAGGAGTAATAGAGTGGCCACAGTGGTGGGAACAACTCATACTCACCAAATGAGCCAAATGTCTGACTCTGATTGTTGGCTAATAATGCAAAGGATAGCATTTGCTAGAAAATCAGGGGACTTATGCAAGAAAGTGGAAAGAATTGGGTTAAAAATTGCAGAAAAATGCAAAGGGTTGCCACTTGCTGCAAAGACTATGGGAAGCTTGTTACGGTTCAAAGATACCGTACAACAATGGCAGAATGTTTTGGACAGTGAGATATGGCAATTGAAGGAAGCAGCTGTGAGCCTTTTTCCTCATTTGTACTTGAGTTACAATGAATTACCCCCAGAGCTGAAACGTTGCTTCTCATATTGTGCTGTCTTTCCCAAAGATTTTGAGATAAATGTAGAAGAGCTTATTAGGCTGTGGATAGCACAAGGTTATGTTCGTCCAAATCGAAGAGGTGAGCGCTTGGAGCTGGTGGGCCTTGAGTACTTCAACAATTTGGCAATGCGTTCCTTTTTTCAAGAATTACAAGAAGTTGAGGGGTACTATGGGTTTCATGAATATATGAAGTGCAAGATGCATGACATAGTGCATGATTTTGCACAATTTCTCACAAAAAATGAATGTCATGTACTTCATGGAATTGATTATGAACAAGGCACTGGAAGAAATTTATCGACTGAAAGAGCCCGTCATCTAACATGGCTAGGCACTGAGAGGGCGTTTAGTTCTCTAGTCATTGATTTTGGAAGGCTCAGGAGCTTTTTTGCTTTTTCACATGGAAGAGTAGCTCCCCAAGGCTCAGCACGTCATCTGTTTTGCAGTTTGAATTGTGTGAGGACTCTGACTTTAAGTTGTTGTGGGCTACATGAAATTCCAGCTGAGATTGGAAGTTTGAATCATCTCCGGCACTTGGACTTAAGTTGGAATCTTTTTGAGACACTGCCAGAAGCTATATGTGATCTATATTATCTGGAAACTTTTGATATCAGTAACTGTGGAGATCTTTCGTGCCTTCTCCAAAGGATTGAAGGCCTTGTACACTTGAGAATAGTCATAATACCTTTGGTACATTGTCAAACTCCGAGACATCATCTTCAGCTGATGCAGCAGCATTTCCCAATTTGAGAAAATTACATTTTCAATGCTGCCCAAATTGGACAAATTGGGAAGACTTAAGTGAAGATGATGAAAAAGTTGTTGTCTCTATCATGCCACGCTTGGAGGAGCTACACATTGAGTACTGTAAAAAGTTTGAGACTTTGCCACATCGCATCCTTGGAAAGATATCATCTTTCAAAAGTTTGAAAGTTCTGGGTTGTAACAAGTTGAGGGATTGTTACTCCGATAAAATAGGAGACGACTGGATGAAAATATCACACATTTCTCAAGTTGACATATCCTAATATCTGCTCAAGTATGATTATTCACACTTTTTTTTTTTTTTATGTATCTATCATCTTTGAAGTTAAATAATTACTGCTTATAGATTACAACAAACTAAGGCCTACTTTGTGGAATGACATGAACTTAATAACAAATCAAGTGTTCATATATATAATGAAAATATGAAATGATGATGCATCTGAGAAAATGGCCTGTTTAACTGAATATGATTTGAGTTGCACAACTTCTGATGTAATGTTAACGCATACAAGAAAAAATTGACTTTTGCAAAATTTCATCAAAACTTTGGCCCACCTGAAGAATTCAGTAGAATAGTAGCACTAACTTTCTTTTGCTTCAAACAAAAAAGTAATAAATAATTTGCATATAAATCAAGTGGAAATATTCATTAATAGTTTATAGTGGATTTTTTTTTATTGAGAGGATGTATGACATTAACCGGTAAATATAGCACTAGATTTCTAACAATATCCAACTCTAAATTCTTGAATTTGGAACTCCATTTATATCTTGTCTTTTTAATTTTTATCCTTTTAATTTTTGGGTTTTGTCCTTTATTTTCCAGGTAATACTCATTGATGGCTCGAACTGAAGCTACAGCAGAAGGCATTGGGGAATCAATCTCTATATCAACTTGTAGTTAGGCGATGTGAATAAGTTGAAAAGTCACATCCACATGCTTTGTTAGAATCATTTGTTGAAAGCATATGTAACTTCAACAATTTCTCAGCTCTTATTTCTTTAAATTATTATTGTCCTGTTGTATTTAAGTTTGTTTAGATGCAATAAAGAAAAAAGTTTGTACATTATGTTTATTTGTATAGTGTATTACCCGCAATCTATTAGTGGCACACCTAATATATGATACTATCCTTATGGCTAAAAGCTGACAAGTTCGCAAATTAATTTTTAGCTTGCCTTCTTTCTTAAGAAAATGTTTACAGAGTTGATACTAACGATGAAATTGAAACATAGATGGTAAAGAGAAACAGAATAAAACACATTATATCCACTGTGAGCAAGTCTAAAAAATTCACTGGCCTCCACTTCCAACATTGGGAGCAAGATGTTTTTTTTTTTTTTTGTACTTCTTTATTTTTATGTAGCTCAACTTAAGACTTCGAATTTTAAAAAAGAAAAGAAAAGGGTTTTAGTTTTGAAGCAAGGACCTCATAACTACGTGACTAATGTTCCTACCAATTAAATTAAGAAGATGATTTAAGTTTCAAAGCAAGGACCTCATAATCACTTGATGTCTCTACCAATTAAATTAGGATTTGAGGACATTTTTTTCTCCTAGGAGTAGGGGGATAGGATTTAAAAAATAAGGAGGAAAAATAGGAAATTTGAATTTAAAACCTTTAAATTTTGAAAAGTCAACCTCTGCTACTTGGACTTGTGGACATCTATTTAAACTTACTATCAAATATGTCCTTTGTTCTATTGCTAGTATTTGTATTTTATCCACCATGAATATTATTGTCATGTCTTGTGATTTTTTTTTTATATATATATAAAAGTACAGACAATGTTATAATACTCATTCACTGAAAATACTAAGAACTACTTCAAATTTAATGAGGTTATTATATCATACATTGTGACTTATAAACCACGTTGAAAATCCATAATAAATACAGTCAATGCTATATTATCGTAATTACTTTGCTATATCAAAATGATACGAGTACTACGACAAAATCCATGAAAAGATACATGAATCGTGCTGACATAGTTGCAAAAATCAATTTGGCTGCATCAAAATGGTGCAAGTACTACAACAAAATTTGTGAAAGGATACATAAAAGGCCAGCGTAATAGAGAAAGATCAGGAGACAAGATAAAACCCACTAAAAACAGTCACCAATAGTTGAAAGGAGAGCTAAAGTTATCCCTTCCTCCATCTTGACTAAACTGATAAGGAAGATAGAAACAAAAAATATTATCACTAAATAAATTTGAAAAAATATACATATAATTTAATGTGTTTTATCTTTGTAATGCACTAATAACAATCCTTATTTTGTTGGAGAGCTATGTTTCCATTATTTAAATAGATAACTCTAGTTTTGATCCAATGGTCAAGATTCATTTCAAGGCAATATAATTTTTTGGGCATTAATCTCAGTCTTTCCAAAAGGCTTTAGGCACTAAGTTTATACTAGGGGTGGGCAAAATTATCCGCTAACCCGAAAATATGTCATATCCGATCCGAAAATTAGGATATCCGATTTTTATTATTTGATCGGGTCAAAAGAGGGTCGGGTACCCGCTAAGATGCGGGGCGGATTAAGGTCACATAATTGAAAACCCGCGGGTACCCTATCCGCCCCACATATATATATTTATTTTTATACACACACTATAAAATAATAAATTAGAACTAAATAAGTAATTTTATTGAACAAATTGCATTACAAATATGAGAGACTATAGTTTATTTGCAAGATTCATTTGTAGAGGCCATGATCTTATATTTTATAAAAAAAAATTTAATTAATGTGGAACATATATATTAAAAATTATGCTCCTTATTTCAAACTTTTATTGATTTTGAATTCTTTTAAATTTTTTCCTTTATCTTATATTCTCTTCACATGCTTGTTTTTAGAAAAAAAAAATTTATTAAATCTTAGATGAATGTGTAAAATATAAAATTAAATTGATATAAATAATTTTTTTAAAAAAATTAATGATAAATGAGGCGGGCTGGGTACTCGCTGACCCGACCCTATCTCAGCGAGTATCCTATAATCGGGTACCTGCTGATATGTGGGGCGGGTAAGGGTCAAAAAATGGCTGACCCGCAAGGTACAGGTCGGTTAGCTACGGGTCAACCAAATGGTGAATGGGGCGGGTACCCGACCCGTGCCCACCCCTAGTTTATACTCCATTCCATTCAATTCTTAGCAAACTGAAAGGTGGAGGCGTGGACTGGGCAAAAGTGAAATTTCTCACAAAATCAGCTAATTTAAAAAAAATACAAACAAAGCTTGTGAACTTTGCAACCAAGCTTCCATGAGTCAACGATAGGGTGTGAAATTGTCATTCAATTTATGATTATTTTCACATTTATTTTAGCCAAATATTGTATTAATTGATAGATTCTACTTATATTTGGTTAATGATGCTAACTGTAGGAAAATAACTAAAACATGATTAAAAGGATCAATTTCCAGCTAATTTCGTGGTAGCACATTCAGGACCTACATTCAAATTCAAAAGATTCGGGAATTTATTGCGCACGGAGATCTCCTAGTTAGAGTCAAATATAGACATCTTTAGAGGAAGATTAGGAAATTACCATTTTTCTTGGATATTTTATTAGGGAACAATTAGCATAAGTTGAAGAAGTTTCCTTTTGCAATTAGAATTCTATTTTTTGTTGGCCAATGGACGGCCGAACTATTAGGACTTGATAGGAAACAAAAAAGGAAAGGAAGCCGGATCCCGCATGATGAATACTTGGAGGGGAGCTGCAGGGATATCTCTCTTAGACTTTTGTTTTCCCTAGTAATTCTCTTATCAAAGACTGATGCGGCTAGCTTTGGAAGCAATGCGCAACTAAGTTTTTTTTCTAGTCGAATGCCAACTTGAAGACGTTGTTCCAAACATCTATGAGATCGAATTAATTTTATATATTACTTTTATTAATTGGTATTCATACATTTTCTGATTTAACTTCTTATGATTGTTTTGTTATTTGAATGTCAAGGGCTCGATATTTGAATTAACCTAATAATCTATGCCAGATTAATTGATTGAATTTGTAATTGTTTAATCGATTAATACCAGTGGTGACTAGCGTGATTGGTCCCATGTTAGGGAACGTATGATCTAATTTAAACAAACCCTCATAGCGTGTTTGTTGGTTAAGATTAGGCTTTTCTAATTCTTAATACAATCGAGGAATTAAATCCTGTGATCGTAGCTAGGGTTATTTCTTGGTTAGGAAAATAGTTAACAGTCATACCTTGACTATTGAAAAAGTAACGAAAAGTTGATTGTTTATCACATGTATGACAATGATAACCAATCTATTAATGAGTAATTGAATTATCTTTGCATCAATGATCAGTTGAATGGACCGTGTCTGAAAAGTTGCACTTTTGGCTAGAGTCGTATTTATTATTGATTAATTCCTGTTTTTTTTTCTTGAGTTGCTTATATTTAATTAATTAATTATTTTTATATTTTTATAAAATTCCCCATACTTTGAACTCTACGAGAAACAAATTTCCGTCATCCCTATGAATTCGACCATGCTTACCACTGTATACAAAATTTATACTTTATTTGAGCAGATATTTATTATTGTATAGACTCAATACCTGTCAGTCAACACCTTCAGCTTGAATAGGAACTCGTGCTTTCTTCTACTCTTATTGGATAATAGGAAATAGGATATTGTTCTAAAATAAGAGGCGCCTTTTGAACCTGAACAGAATTTTGACAATTTTGGCGTTTGAAAAAGTATATTTTTTGCAAATCCTATTGTACTCTTATTGGGTTACTAGTTTCCCTACAAATGGAGTGTTTTAGTTTTACACGACATTAGTATTTCAAAGAGGAAGAATTGAAAGTAAAAACTTTAAAGGATTTGAATTTCCCCTTTTACATATTTGTCGTATATCTAAGCCTACTAATACAAAAGAACTGTCACTAACAAGACGCAAAGAGACTTTTTTAATTAACCAACTAACTTAAGCAAAACAAGGATTAAATCCTTAAAACCAAATAACTTTAGATTAAGGCACATTTATATTGGCTCTCTGCAAGGCCTCCTTCTATGCTGATTTAACAGTAAAGACTCCCTATATATATATATATATATATATATATATTTTCCAGTAAAGACTTTTTTACATAATCAAAATCACAACACACTAGTCTAGACTCACCCTGTGCAATCTAGCCTCATCCCATAGAGACCGCATGAGATTCACTATAATATTAATTATTCAGTAGCTTATGGGTCCAAGTTATTAAACCATTCTTTTCTTTTTTACACTTCTGATGTGGGATAGGAGCCTCACAGAAATAGAAGAAAATGTTTTTTGTATAGGGAGTAAATGATTTAACGTTTCATTGTCATAATGTGGCAAATCATTTCTAGAGTTAGTGTGGAAGCATCATATTTGAGTATTCTTCGTTTCATGTGGTTCTACTTCATACAAATTGAATATTTAAAACCTCCCTTGGTTCTTATTGTCACGTTAAGTTAATTCCTAAACTAATTAACGTTGTCTTCGTGTCATTTAGGATTGAGTGCTTTACAGCTCAGGTATCATTCGGAGTTCAATATCAATTGTAGTGAATTTCTTCTTGGAAGTCGTATTTGGTATTGTTATATCATTTTTCATTTTCATTTTTTAACCATATTATTCTTGACAATTGACAACAAATTCGAGTAGGGCTCTTAAGTTTTTAACTCTATCATACTAGGTGAATAACTTTATATATGTGAGTATTTGTATATATGAATAATTTGGTTAAAAGTCATGAATTGTATGCAGCATAAGCATGGATAACCTCATGTGTGTGCGCGCGCGCGTATATAATGTTTTTTTGGTCTTTGAAGTCTTAACCATTAAATTCAGAAATAAAATATGTAGTCACTATTAAATGAGCATTTCTTTTTTAAGTAACTTGAGAAAAATGAATCCAAGTCTTTGATTATTATCCAACACAAGAAGCCTCATTTCCGGATTTCAACATTCACAGCACACAAAAAGAAAAGGTAAAATCATGCATTAATACAATTCTGTTATGAAATAACAAAAATGTGGATGTTCCTTTGTATTTCCAAGGGGATTAATTCATGATTTTATGGCTACTTATGTATAGAAGTTACAATTCATAAATCCATTCATGTAGTAGAGAAACCGTTTCATAGGTTTCTTCATATTATTGTAGTAGTGGATGTTTAATAAGATTTATGTACCTTTAATCTTGTAGTGCCTATATATAGAGGTACATTGAAACCCTTTGGTGGGACTTTTGTATCTTGTTGAAATATAAGGATATCATTCTCTCTTTCTCTACTCCTTTCTTTAATATCTTTATTCATATTATAGTAGTTTATTAGTTTCACAACACGTTATCAGCACGAAAGCTCTACTTTTGAGTAAAAGGTGAAAACGGAGGCGCTACTTTGAACAAAAGTGAAGCACAAGATTTTGCCGAAATTCTGCTCGTATTTCTTCAAGTGACTTTTGAGGTAAATTTCTAAGTCAAAATCTTATTTTAATTTCTTATGGCTAATCTTACAAAACAAGAGTTTGTACCTCTTGATATTTCTGGAAAAAATTAGTTGAAATCCATCTTGAGGCAATGGGTCTTGGTAATACTATTATGGAAAAAAATGAATCCTCAAACCAAGACCGTGCCAAAGCTATGATTTTTCTTCGTCATCATTTAGATGAAGGATTAAAATCAGAGTATCTTACTGTTAAAGATCCTCTTGTCCTTTGGCGAGATTTGAAAGAAAGATTCGACCACCTGAAGTTGGTCGTTCTTCCAAAAGCCCGATATGATTGGCTTCACTTACGGCTGCAAGATTTTAAATCTGTCAACGAATATAATTCAGCCATGTTCAGAATCACTTCTCAATTATCATTATGTGGCGAAAAAGTCACTGATGAAGATATGTTAGAGAAAACATTTTCTACTTTTCATGTCTCTAACATGCTCCTGCAGCAACAATATCGAGAGAAGGGATTTAAAAAATATTCTGAACTCATTGCATGTCTTCTCTTGGCTGAACAAAACAATGAATTGTTGCTGAAAAATCATGAGTCCCGACCAACTGGTGCAAGTCCATTCCCTGAAGCGAATGCGATCCAATTTCAAAATTCTGGTCGAAGTCGTGGACGTGGCCGTAGAGGTGGCCGTGGAGGAGGCCGCGGACGTGGTCGTGGCCGTGGACGTGATCGTAGTAAATTTGTGCCCCGTGAAAATTTTAACCGTGGCAAGCAACAAAATGTTTCCCAAAAGAGCGAAAATAACACTACGATCAAAAAAATGGAGAAAAGAAAGTTTATGAAGAAAAATGCTACCGGTGTGGTATGGAAGGTCATTGGTCCCGTACCTGTCGTACGGCCGAACATCTTGTTGACCTCTATCAAGTATCATTGAAAAAGAAAGACAAAGGTGTTGAGACAAATTTCATTGATCAAAAGAATGACTATGATGATGGTGATGATGCTGACATGACACACCTCGATGTTGCTGATTTTTTTGAACATCCTGAAGATGTCAACAAATATCCCATGATTATTTAGATATTTTTATGATGCTTTATATCTTTTATGTAATTTCCTTTCTATTGAATATTTATTTTCGCATCTTTATTAACATTTATTTTTGTTTGAAATTTTCTTCCTGAAGAAGAAATGGATGTCAAATATTTGTGATTAAATAATGATGATGATGATATTTGTCTCATTGATAGTGCTACTACGCACACCATATTGAAAAATAAAAAATATTTTTCTTGTTTGAAAATGGGAGAGACAAACGTTAATACCATTAGTGGTAGTGCAAAATTGATTGAAAACTCTGGAAGAGCCACTATATTTCTCCCTGAAGGGACTTTTGTATCTTGTTGAAATATAAGGATATCATTCTCCCTTTCTCTACTCCTTTCTCTAATATCTCTATTCATATTATAGTAGTTTATTAGTTTCACAACACATCTCATCATTATATTCATGTCTCTAATGCACTATTCTCTCCCAAGTCTCGAAGAAACTTATTGAGTTTTAAAGATATCCGCGAAAATGAATATCATATCGAGACAATGACTGAGACAAATGGTGAATTTTTATTAATCACAAGTATCATTTATGGGAAAAAATGCGAAATAGAAAAATTACCTTCTTTTTCTTCTGGGTTATATTATGCACAAATTAGTGCAATTGAAATTCATCACCTAGTAGACCAAAAGTCTACTCATCCCGATGATGGCATGATCGTCTCGGACATCCTGGATCTATAATGATGAGACGAATAATTGAGAATTCACATGGCCACTCATTGAAAAATAAAAAAGTATTAAAAGCCAATGAATTCTCTTGTGTTGCTTGTTCTCAAGGGAAATTAATTATTAGACCATCACAAGTTAAAGTTGGGACTGAATCCCCTGCATTTCTAGAACAAATTTATGGTGATATATGTGGGTCTGTAGATCCACCATGTGGACCATTTCGATATTTTATGGTGCTAATTGATGCATCAACTAGATGGTCACATGTATGTTTATTATCTACTCGCAACTTGGCATTTGCGAGATTGCTTGCTCAAATAATTAAATTGTGAGCACAATTTCCAAATTATCCAATAAAGAAAATTCGTCTAGATAATGCTGGTGAATATTCGTCACATGCTTTTGACGATTATTGTATGTCCATTGGAATAACTGTTGAACATCCTGTAGCTTATGTTCACACACAAAATGGTCTAGCCGAATCACTTATTAAACGGCTACAATTAATTGCTAGACCATTGTTGATGAGGTCTAAACTTCCTTCATCTGCTTGGGGATATGCTATTTTACATGCAGTAACACTTGTGAGAATTAGGCCGATGAATTATTACACTTATTCTCCCTTACAATTAACTTTTGGTTATGAGCCCAATATTTCTCATTTACGAATATTTGGTTGTGCGATATATGTCCCAATTGCACCACCCCAACGTAGTAAATTGGGCCCCTAAAGAAGATTGAGGATATATATCGGATATGAATCACCTTCAATCATTAAATATATGGAACCATTAACAGGTGATTTATTTACTGCGAGATTTGCAGATTGTCATTTTGACGAATCACATTTTCCGACATTAGGGGGAGATAAAAATCAACCGAAAAAGGAAATCACTTGAAAAATATCATTGAATTTCCTTGATTCTCGTACTAAAGAATGTGAATTAGAAGTTCAAAAGATTATACATTTGCAAAAAATTGCAAATCAATTATCGGATGCATTTAATGGCTCTAAAAGAGTTACTAAATCACATATTCCTGCTGAAAATGCTCCGATTAAAATTGATGTCCCTGAAGGACAAATCACAAGTGCTAATGAGTCTAAAGCACGCTTGAAGCGTGGGAGACCTCTTGGTTCCAAAGATAAAAATCCTCGAAAGAAAAGAGGAGTAGATGAATCAACAATTAGTGACAAAATTCAACCTCCTGAAGAGGTCGCTCCTAAAGAGCCAATTCTTGAAGAGAATGAAATTATAGAAAATTCAATAAATTTTGTCACTTCAAGAAAAAGTTGGAACCGAAAAGAAATAATTATTGATAATATTTTTGCATATAACGTAGCACTTGATATTAGGGGTGAGCATCGAATTCGAATTCGGTAATTCGGTAGCTTGAAATCGGTAATTTTCGGTAAATGATGCTGGAATATTTCGACCTAATTCGTATTCGAATTACCAAATATCGAATTCGAATTCAATCCGAATTGAATTCGGTAAACACAAATTGACCGAATTTGTCCGAATTCGTGAAGCTGAAGCAGCCTGTTTTCCTTTTGTTTTGCTTTGTATAATAACTATACATACATTCACTTAGGGGCCTAAAAACAAATTAACAATTTCTGAAGTATAGGAGTCGGACAAAGTGCAGCCTGAAAAGCAAACCATAACGATGCACAGAGGTTCATTTTTTGAAAAATGGATATCGAGCCAAATCATTTCTAGCAATAAAATAAGTGCTGTTTACAATTATCATTCATAAAGCTGCACCAAAATAATGGAAAAAATAGAAGTAGTAATCACGTCCATAGGCACAACAGCCACTCAGCCAGATGATTGCACTACCAAATCACAACATATAAAACTTTCCCCAGTAGCTACCAGTTCAAAACAGATGTAGAATCTGCTAAGTGACAAGAGAGGCCATCCCAAACTTCAGAATTACTAACCATTCCAAACTTCATACACATCCAAAAATGACAAATCCACAAATCTAGAAATCACAAATCACAAATCCACAATCAGAAATTACAGAAATCAATCCAGAAATCATAAAGGTCAATTATCTAGAAACAATCCACAATCCACAAGAACAAACAATTATAGGTGGTTCAACTCTAAAAAATGCAAACTTCAGCATTTGTGACATCTCAAAGGTCAATTATAGTTGATTCAGTTCCGGTCTTCAGCAACTCTGCAAGAATAAACAAAATTCATGAAGTATCATAAAGGCAATTATTAGAAATAAAGAAATACTTCAAATTCTGCAATAAAAATTTTGATAGCTTACCGAATTCGAAGGCTTCAAGTTCTTCCAGATTTTCTTCTACATTTAATTCTGTCTTGGAGGACCGAAACCAATCTTGAGCACATATTAAACTTTGCACAATTCTAGGAGTCAAAGAACTCCTAAATGTATCAAGAACACGACCTCCAGTACTAAAAGCAGATTCGGAGGCCACGGTAGAAATTGGGACTGCTAACACATCACGAGCAACTTTTGAAAGGATTGGGAATCTAAGGCTATTGGCCTTCCACCATAACAAGATATCAAATCTCTCATCATCTTCCTCACAATCCTCATTCAAATATTTCTCTAATTCAGATTTTGCATCCCTACCCCCAAGTTCCATTTTTCTCTTCTTAAACTCCAACTTGTACCGGTCAGTGATTGTTTTAGAGGCATCCCCATGTCCATAAAATGTAGTTTTACTCCTTTGAGATTCACTTGAAAGTGAAGAAGCATGAGACACAGAATTTGAGACAGGTGTGTTAAGCATCTTGTATTCATTAAACAGCTCAAACATTGCATCTTTTGCAAGGCCAGCTATTGTTGTACCATCGGACTCACCATACATTTGGCAAACCACAAATTCAAGGTATTCAAGTTTAGTTCGAGGATCAAGCATGGAGGAAATAAAAATCAGCATATTCATCTTTTCAATCCTTCCCCAATACTTATCATATTTCTCCTTCATTGATCTTGCCATTGAACTCAATTCTTCATTATCACTTGCTGTCATTTCAATCAAAATGCCATGAATGTGACTAATATCAGTGAAAAAATTATTTGAAGTCACATATTTGGAACCGGAAACCTTCACAGTTAGCTGATAAAAGTTTTTCAAAAAAATTACCAAGAATCTAGCTTTTGTCCAATCAGATTTTGTTGGCAGATTTTCTAACTCTTGAAGCATGTAAGGATCCTGCTCCTCGAACCTCTCAAAAGCCCGCTCAAACCTTTGAGCTGTGTCTAGCATTAGATATGTAGAATTCCATCTAGTAGAGACATCTAAACAGAGCAATCTTTTGCATTCAATTTTTTCAATTTCAACACACTCCTTGAATTTTTTCAATCTAGAAGGTGATTGTCTAACATATCTAACTGCTGCCCTGATACAATCAACTGAATCCCCAAGTTTTTTTATGCCATCATTGACAATTAGATTCACTATGTGAGCTACACACCTCACATGAGTCCATTTCCCCCTTAACACAGCTTTCCCCCAATTTAGAAGTTTTCCTCGTAAATAGCTGACAGCTACATCATTGGAACTTGCATTGTCAACTGTAACAGTTAGGATATCAACAACTCCCCATTCTAGTAGACATTTTTCTTTGGCCTTACCAACTTCAGTTCCCTTGTGACTGGCAATAGGACAGAAATTTAGGATCTTTTTGTTCAGTTTCCAATCATCTATGAAATGAGCAGTAAGGCACATGTAGTTTATCCTTTGAATGGATGTCCAAGAATCTGTGGTTAGACAAATTCTGCCACTGTTATTCTTCAAGAGATGTTTCAACTTAATTTTTTCATCTAAATACAGCTGATAGCAATCTCTACTAATAGTCCACCTCGAAGGAATTTTAAATGATGGACAAGCAGTCCACATCATGTATTGAAAACCTCTACCCTCTACATGTTTAAATGGCAACTCATCAACAATTACCATATAAGCTATGCTTTTTCTAATGGCTTCCACATCAAATTTCCAACTTATGAGTGCCCCTTTAACCTCTCCCTCTAATGTTTCAGTTTCACCCAAACACAAAGTAGCCTGGCCAGTGTGCTTATTTTTAGGATTTAGAGGACATTTAGCTACATGAGTATTAAGGGGAGTCGTACCATGACTTTTGGGATCTGCAGCTATGTCCTTCTCACAGTATTTGCAAATTGCATGATGAACTCCATTTACATGCTTTACATGAAAATGATCCCAAGCTTTGGACCTCTTCTTGTACTCTCCTCTTTTCTTGACAAGACCAGATTCTTGACAACTTTGTGTTGTAGGACTAGGAAGAAGAGGTCCAGATGATCCTTCTTGTTCCAGCTCATTACGACTTGGATTACTCTCACCATCATCAGTAGTAGACATACCATCAGTTTTTTGAAAATCTGAGCAAATAAATTATACAATTTAGTGCAACAATCAGTTAGCAATAAAATTGAAATAAAAGACTAGATGAAATTGAAGAACCAACTCAGGACAACATTTCCTCTCAAAACTGAAAATGAAGAGGAAACTTATAATCACTATTTTGTGAGAAATGCTACAAGTATAATAATAATTGGTCAATTTAATTGAGGAGGCCTATTAGTTCCTTATTAACAATTATCATTTTTCTGCTTTCAAACTAGAAGGAAAGACATAATTTGGACCTATTAATACACTTCCCTAACTATATATACAGGTTCATTGTTCACAATCATCCCAAATTTAAGCCCTCGCATTCAAATGCTTGGCTTACCAAACCATGGAGAATTCTACGTCTTCACTAACATGCAGCTTGAGAAGAGTACAACATGCCTGTTTATGTAAATTGGAGACGAAAGTACAGATTTAAGAGACTTAATTGCAAATCTTCAATTGGATAATTTAGTTTCTATCTTGTTGCTCTTTGTCAATGGATTAGCAGAGAGAAACATTAATGACTCTTGATTATTTTTTTTTCAAGTTTTTGTTATTCGTTTTCCAACTAGTAGCAGGCATTCTTAATATGGCAGCCAAACAGAGTTTTGGAAACTTAATTTATAACAATATGGAAACCAAATTAAGTTTTTTGGGAAATTAATGTATAACAGATCCTAACATGTGCAACCAACAGAAAACACCTGCAAAATTATATGAGCAGGAAAAAAGAATCAACAAAGCTAAGGCTCATCATGCTTGACATCTCATCCACAATTATGTAAAATAAATCAGGAAGTTGCTCACTTTACAAGAACTCTTCCGTAGTATTTAAATCACCTAAAATCTCAGACTTGATTTCCTCTGGCAGAGGTGCAGACGGGCCTGCTCTGGAGTAAAAGTTTGCCAAAGCTCTTATTGCTTTCTCAAGCATGACATACAATTCCTGCAAGTATCAAGGATATGATATCAGCAGAGATTGCAGAGTCGGTAAACAAGGTAATGTAGTTTACATGCTTTCTTCCAGTCCACACTTTTGCTTGAAATTAGGGCAATTTATTAATCTACAAAGTGAAGCACTTAACTTACCTTCACCGGAATCAGCACTAGCAAACCGTGGTCCTGGTGATGGTGGATGCTCGGTCAGCAATGGTGGATGCTCGATCAGCAATAGTGAAGCCTCGGTCAGAACGGGAAATGGAGAAAGAGTCTAGGGGTGAGATTTAAGCTTTCTGTGGTTGAGGTCCTTGAGGAGAGGAGAGGACTGAGGAGAGGAGAAACGAGAGGAAGAGGAAGAGGGGATGGCGCCGCGGCAGTGCAGAGGAACGAGAGGAAGAGCAAACGAAGAGGACTGAAGAAAAGTAGCTAGTTTACTTTAGGGCACCGCGTCTGAATTCGGACATAATGTATTATTTTCTATGTAACTTAATTCGGGAATTTCGAAATTGAAAACGGTAAATTATTACCGTTTTACCGAAATGAATTCGAATTCGGTAAATCCGAAATGAAAAACTATAAAACCATTTTCGATCCTAATTCGATTTTACCTAATATAATATTCCCGATTTACCGATCGAATTACCGAATTACCGAATTCGAATTACCAAATTGAAATCGATTTCGGTCGGTAAATCGGTAATTACCGTAATTGCTCACCCCTACTTGATATTATGGCAGAAGACGAGGATCATGAGTCTAGATCGGTTGATGAATGTCGACGTAGAAATGATTGGCCAAAATGGAAAGATGCGATCCAATCTGAATTGGACTCACTGGCTAAAAGAAAAGTTTTTGGACCTGTAGTCCAAACACCTGAAAGTGTAAAGCCAGTAGGATATAAATGGGTATTTGTGAGAAAAAGAAATGAGAAAAATGAAATTGTGAGGTATAAAGCCAGGCTTGTAGCCCAAGGATTTTCACAAAGGCCTGGATTTGATTATGATGAAACGTATTCACCTGTAGTGGATGCTATCACATTTAGATATCTTGTGAGTTTTGCAGTACATGAAAAATTAGATATGCGTCTAATAGACGTAGTTACTGCATATTTATATGGGAATCTTGAAAATGATATTTATATGAGAATCCCCGAAGGATTAAACATGCCTGAAGCATGCAAATCAAATCCTAAAAATATTTATTCTATTAAATTACAAAGGTCTCTGTATGGGCTCAAACAATCTGGACGTATGTGGTATAACCGCTTCAATGAATGTCTGACAAAAGAAGGTTATACGAATGATCCAATATGTCCATGTGTTTTTATCAAGAAAAATGGATCAAAATTTGTGATAATTGCGGTATATGTTGATGATCTAAATTTAATTGGAACTCCTGAAGAGATTCAAAATAGTGTTGAATATTTGAAAAAAGAATTTGAGATCAAAGATTTTGGAAAGACAAAATTCTGCCTTGGTTTACAAATTGAGTATTTGAAAGGTGGAATTTTTGTCCACCAAACTGCTTATACCCAGAAGGTATTAAAACGATTTTATATGGACAAAGCACATAAATTGAGTACCCCAATGGTTGTCAGATCATTAGATCCTAATAAGGATCCTTTTAGACCACGAGAGGAAAATGAAGAGATACTTGGTCCTGAAGTACCATATCTCAGTGCAATTGGTGCACTAATGTATCTTGCTAATTGTACAAGACCTGATATATCATTTGCAGTAAATTTATTAGCAAGATTTAGTTCCTCGCCCACAAGACAACATTGGAATGGTATTAAACATATTTTTCGCTATCTCCAAGGAACAATAGATCTTGGTTTATTTTATTCAAATAAATCCAAACCTGAATTGGTTGGTTATGCTAATGCTGGGTATTTATCCGACCCGCATAAAGCAAGGTCTCAGACTGGTTATTTATTTACATATGGAGGCACAGCCATTTCTTGGCGATCTACAAAGCAATCACTAGCCGCCACTTCATCGAATCATGCTGAAATAATAGCAATTCATGAAGCGTCGAGAATGTGTTTGGTTAAGATCAATGACCCACTATATCCGAAAGAATTGTGGGTTATCCTCCGGAAAAGAAAATCCTCCAACTATATTATATGAAGATAATGCAGCTTGTATAGCTCAATTGAAAGGAGGATATATTAAAGGAGATAGGACGAAACATATTTCACCAAAATTCTTTTTTACTCATGATTTGCAAAAGAATGGTGAAATTGATGTGCAACAAATCCGATCAGATAATAATCTGGCCGATTATTTACCAAAGCATTACCAACTGCGACATTTGAGAAATTGGTGAAGAGTATTGGAATGCAACGATTAAAAGATCTCAAATGACGTTTGCATCAGGGGGAGAAATTATTACACAAGAATAGTGTACTATTTTTCCTTCACTAGGATTTTTGGTCCCACTAGGTTTTTCCCTAGTAAGGTTTTAACGAGGCATATTCTTTGTATAATGGACATCCAAGAGGGAGTGTTATGAAATAACAAAAATGTGGATGTTCCTTTGTATTCCCAAGGGGATTAATTCATGATTTTATGGCTACTTATGTATAGAAGTTACAATTCATAAATCTATTCATGTAGTGGAGAAACCGTTTCATAGGTTTTTTCATATTATTGTAGTAGTGGATGTTTAATAAGATTTATGTACCTTCAATCTTGTAGTGCCTATATATAGAGGTACATTGAGACCCTTTGGTGGGACTTTTGTATCTTGTTGAAATATAAGGATATCATTCTCCCTTTCTCTACTCCTTTCTCTAATATCTCTATTCATATTATAGTAGTTTATTAGTTTCACAACAAATTCATTAGTAACTTAGACAAGGTACATGCCCTTATAAAAATAGAGACATCTGAGGAGCAAAAATCACCTATTTAAATCTAGCTATTGTTTTGTAAGACCACTGGACTTTGACATACTTAGACAAGGGTATACCAATTCTGCAATTAGACACCACAAGCAAGGCCAACTTTATTGAAATTAGGCCTATCAACGGGTCGGGTTTGGGTCAAAATTAATAAATTCGAACCCGGACCCGTCATACTGTATTAGTTTCGGATCCGGCCCAAATACTCGACGGGTCTTCTAGTCTTTGTCTCGGAACCGCACTCAACGGGTTCCGGATCCGGGTCAGGCCTACCTGAAAAAAAAAATTTACATGGCAACAATGCTAGTAAATTTGGTAAGTTTATGATTTCATTTATGATTTGGTAAATTTAGTAAATTTCGTCTTCTCTTTTTCCCTTCCCATAAGCCACAGAAAGTGGCTTTGCAGCCATAATGGGATTCTTTTTTTCATATAATTCACCCTTAAAAATTTGGTAAGTTTATGATTTGATTTGTAACTCTGCATCTTCGTCACTACAGCTCTCTCCCCTCTCATCTTGTTTTCTTCCCCCAGCACATAGATTAGAGAAATTGGTGGCAGTTTTGGCCCTCATTTATTGGGTTTTTGTCGATTTTGTTACAAAATTATGAAATCAGAAGAAAAATTAGAGGAAGAGAAATAGAGGTTGCTGAGATTCCTATGCAGATATAGCTACTGCCAAGCATCAGTTTTTTGTCAAAGGGAATCCCCAATAAGCCATTACTATTGATCGGTCATAGACATTGCCATTGCTGAGTCTGAACCAAGCAGGTGGCTCGTACTATTAACTAGTATCAGATGTAGTAGAAGCCGTAACTGCTAGAACCGTCAAGCGTCAGAGATGGAGACCGTCATTGGCAGCCTTGCTAGTCTGCTATAGCTTCGGCAATCAATGGAAATGGTGGACGCCTGGATGGCGAACAATCTGGAAGCTTGCCCGTTTCACGGTGGACTGGCGGAGGCAGAGCAAAAGAGAAAGGAGAGTGAGAGTGAATAAGGGATGTGTGGCGGCGGATATTAGGGTTCGAAAAATTTGGGAATGAAAGAAGTAACGTAGTATTGATAGGATAGATTGATATATATTTTTTAATTATTAATTAATTAAAATGGATTCGGGTCTGACACGGGTTGGAATGGTATATTCCGTATTCGACCCGTTTTTTGTTAGATAAAATGGGTCCGGGTTGAGGATCTATATGTCTACCTGCACCCGGAAAATGTTGACGGGTCCGGTCCAGATTCGGGTCCAGACCCGGACCGTTGATAGCCCTACCTGAGATATGAGAAGCCAGATTCAATGCTTCATCATACGTGACTATACAACTGCATCACATTGAACGCTTTTGAGATTCTAATAGTGTCTTTGCAGCTTCTTTGACCACTTGTCCTCTCACATAGTGTTTTCGACACACGGGCATGTACACTTTAGCCCCAGCAATTAGTTCTGTTTCAGTCTCCTCTTGTCTTTCTCAATGTAAAGAAAGCTTGTCTACCACAGAACTCGCACCGAGCATTTAACTTGGTTACAGAGTCCACAAGGGGTATAACTTGAAGCACAGACCCAAAACTTCTCCTGAACAACAAAAGCGGGGAGGTCAACAAGGGATGAAACTTCAAACCATCAGAAAATCAAAATTCAGCATGTTTAAATAATATACCCGAACCCATAAGAAAGGGAAAGCATCCACCAAATCCATGCTGTCCATATCCAGATATCAAGCAGACCGGGTAATAACATTTCTATCTAAGAACTTCTCAAATACAAGATGCCCTTCAGAGAGGCTACTGCACTTGAAATACATATCCATGAGAGTACTATTAACTACAAGGTTTTCACCAATTTGGCACTTGATCCACAGAGCATGGGCTTGCCTGCCCTGTTCTAGGATTCCGAAAGAAGCACAAGTACTAAAGACTGATGCAAAGGTATAGTGGTCTGGCATCAAACTGTTTTTTCTCATCTTATGGAACATGCTTGAGCCCACCTCTTCCAAACCTTTCTGCACATAGCCTGCAATCATCGAATTCCATGAGACCAAGCTTTTCATTTGTAACTTACCAAAAAGAATATGGTCTAGATTAAGATCTCCTGCCTTTGCATATAAAATCAACAATTTAACATTTAGATATTCATTGGGAAAACATCCAATGATTATCATTTGCCAGTGGATTTTTCCCCCCAAACTGTAATCTTTCCTGAAGATACAAGAGAATAAGTTTCTGATTCTACCTAAACCCCTGTGTGGCATAATATCCGAACAACTTCCACTACTCTTCCTGAAAAACAAAGATCCTTCAAACTCTCATCCAACTGAAAGGCAATCTCTCTAGTATTGGCCTGAAAACGGGGAATGTTATCAACGATGATTTAATTTGACCACAAGAACAACTCTATTTCCCTTGTTCTTTGACGAGCGCTGGGTATCTATACAATAATTAAGCTCATTCCACGGCCAAATTTTACACTTATAAAATCCTAAATATCCCACACACGATTTTTCGCAAGTATACGATTCATGATTGAGTATCGGGTATTAAGAGTTGAACCCACAGGAAAGAATGTCAATTACTGATGATTTTTGAACTTCTTTTGATGATTGAATTATTAAACATATAAAAACATGAAATTTTCACCATTAAAATCTATAGAAATGCAATTTTTGACACTTAAACCATAAAATGCATAATTTCACTAGAAACTTTAACTATAAAAGTAAATAAAACATACCAAAACTAAATAATAAAACACACTAAAAACACATAAAATATGCATTTATCAAATTCCCCTATACTTAAACTATTACTTGTCCTTAAGCGATTAAGAATTACAATCCAACATTTTGAAATTAAACATATGTGCAAAATTCAATTTCATTTTCTCAAAATAAGGTAAATAACCATTATACAATCATTCAAGTAAGTTCAAGTACTCATAATATCAAGTAAAGGAGAGTATAATCACAATTTTAACTAGTTCAATTCAATTTCTCTTCCTTTTCCAATTTCACAAGCATATACGTCCTATAGTCAATAAAAATACTTTCTAAATCCATGATCACCTCATTTCTCAAGTTCAGAGAGGGATTATATTCATATAACATAGCTAAATGTTTATTCAAGTTGTGAAAGTGTCTTTTGGCGCGAAATCGATATTTTTAGATGAACATCGCCGGTTAATCAACACTTCACATTTTCAAGTTGCCTTACATATATACTCTTAATTCTAGTATCATTTTATGCAAAAATTGATATTTGTTAATGAAAACTCACAGTTACTAAATACAAGAACCATTAGAGTAGAACAAATTTTATTCTCTTTTTATTTTTTGATAAACAAGATAAAACTAATATCATTCCCTCGAAGAATAATGAGAAGAGTATTGCACTTATTGACCATATTTATCACTTAACTACTCTCGAAAGAATAATATGATAAGAGTATTGCACTTATTGACTATATTTATCACTTAACTATGTAAAATCAAGTAAAAAGAAGAAATTTCATCAAATTTGTAAAATTTAGGCATAATTTTCTCCACTTTACATGATATGCTTTTCTATAAATGCATAAATTATAATCACATAATAGTCATCTTTAAGTTAAATGAGAAAAGAAATTTTCAAACCACATACATTTATCTCAAAAGTAAAAGAAATTTGAGTTACTAATGGCATGGAACTTGTTGTCTTTAGATAACATTGAAATAATTTGAAACCTTTTGGGGTAATTTTACAATTTTGAACAAGATTTTCAAAAAAAATTTGCCAGAGTTTCCCTTTATAAATGGATGAAACTCCACGCCAACAAACCCAAATTTGAAAAATTTCTTAGCACAATAACATTTCCAAGCATAAGTCCCATATTTTCAACCAACAAATCAATTACATACAGTACATATAATCTCAACTCTCCCCTCTTCCCCATACTTAATATGCATATTGTTTTCAATGTATAAAACAGGAAACCAAGATAAAGAAAGAAATACTCTCCTATTGATGTGATTGAAGTGTACAAATATGAATTTTCAAAAAATGTCATAAAGTGTATGATCCATTTGCTACAATTGTACAAAAAGGAAACTTCATGAGTTCCATTTATAACCATTAGAAATAGAAACCTAAGATTTGAAAATGAGAAACAAAGGCATTAATAAATATAAAACGGCAATACATAATTGTAATTCATAACTCTACGCCTTTGTTTTGGTGCTGCACCCATATAAAATACACAAGAAACTACTCAAGGTATAATGAAATACTTCGCCTCACACATTTTGCCCTTCACATATTCAAAATTCTTCATCCAATCATGCTTTATATGAAGGCTAAGCACTAAATTTTCATTTAAATGCATCATTTTCCTTTAATTAGATAAACTAGCCGTTCTTTAAAGCTTACAAATTCAAATTTGCTAAAATGTCATTATATAATGAATGTATACATGCAAACATCATGAACAAGTCACATTTTAACAATTTGAACTATTCAATTATACTTAATAACATTCCAAGGCCAAGTACCACATTGATCATAAAATAAGAATATACATAAAATTAAACATTGTATAGATCATCACATTTCCACATTTGATCATCTAAACACACTTAAAAATGTTAAATAAATATAATAGAACCTATATGAATCAACAAATATCATCACAAATTCACCGTTCAAAGTGTGTCAATATACTCAAAAAATATGCAAATGGTGAATTTTGAAATATCAAGTTAAGTTCAAGAAATTTGTCTCAAATTGGTAGAGTGATGTTTGGTGATGCAAATGATGTAAAAACCCTATGAAAATCACCCCAATTGACCTCCAATTGATGGATTTAGAAATGAAGAACCCTAACCTTATTCCTCTTTAAAACCGAATTTTGAGGTGTTTTTCTTGGATTTCAATCGATTAAAAAGGTTCTATGAGGTCAAATGATGTTTGGTTGATGATTTCTTGTAAAGAAATTGAGAAAAAATGAGATTTTGTGAAAATGTGTGAGTGTGAGAAAGCACATGAGGTGAAAGAAAAGAAAAGGAAGGGAACAAGCCCACGTTTTGTTTCCTTTTAAAACCATGCCAAAAAATATGAGCAGAAAACTTGGCCTTGAGCCTGAGTTTTCTAGGTCACGTTTTCTGATTTATTTTTATAGAAGACAATATGCGGGGTGAGAAAACGGGACCTAAGGTCGCGTTTTGGACCTTGCGTTTTCAGCGTAATTGTTGCAGAAAGGAAAACGCTACATCTGAAAACATGGGTTGAAGCCACACGTTTTATTGAGCCTGCATTTTCTTGCTGTAATTTTCTGCAGAAATTTATGAGCTTTATAAAAATTGCACTCTTTACTCCAATTGCTCAAAATTGTATTCTAAATCACTTTTTTTTGTCAAAATAATCAATGCATGCATATGTAAAATAATCAAAATATGCATTCTACCTTTCTTTAATAATGAAAAATAACAATTACTCAAATCGAGGGGTGAAGTTTCTTGATCGAATTTCACTTTTTTCACCTTATTTAGTCATCTTAGTTTCTATTTCCCAAACCTTCAAAAGAAAAATAAAAAATTAACTTAAACACATAATTAAAAATAAAATCATACCAAATTAACATAAATTGCCAAAACATTGGGTTACCTCCTAATTAGCATTTTTGTTTATAGTTGTTGGTTTAACTATATAACCTCATTCTATAAGAAGGGCTTGTCAATGAATAATCCACTATTAGAGGACATGGTGAATCAATAAATCGTGATTTGATATCAAAAGCCACTTGTTCTAATAATATGAGAGGTGGAAAAGGCTTACCTAACTCAAATGATTCATAGATATTACCTTGAATGTGCGTCACTTGAGTGCTCACTAAAAGGAACATCCGCTTGCCTTTTTTGGGTTATAATAACTTTGAAATTTACACTTTTAACACAATCCTCAAGAGCAGTTATATATAAAGCATTCATGCTTGTCTCTTGAAATTCAAACTTCATTCTGATGGGTTTTTGATATAAGTACAAGTTTAATTCCGAATTATACATGTTTTACTACAAGCATAGAGGTCAAACTAATAGTTTAGAGTATATATCGGGTCAATCCCATAGGGAGCAATTTTGCAAGTACTAAGACCTTACTTACTCTATTATTTAGATTAATAATCAACTTAAGCAAGAGAAGTTATAATTATTACTATCTAACTAGTCCTAACTAGATATTTGCAAGGTAACAATGGAGAAAATTCACTAAATAATTGAGTCTAGGGATATAGATTCCACTTATGATATCAAAGATACAAATAAATAGATTTACTACTTGTTACAATCCTTGTTTAGCTAGGGATTCATCTCCAATATTACTAAATCTCATTCTCATGATAAAATGGTCTAGACTAGACTAGTTTTCCCTATTTCCCTGGAGAACCACTAAGTCTACTCTTATTTACTTCATGAAATGCAAGTTTAATCTACTTAAGTGTATCTCTATTCTCATGAGTCTACTACTTAAGTTCTATTTATGTTGTTTTATCATTATATCCAACTGTCATTGAATAATAACAACTATAAGCTTGTTATTGGTGATCAAGCAATAACAAGTGATAAGCATACACAAATAAACAAATTAATATAAGATGTAACAAGTGTAAATCATATTCACTTCATATCAAGTAGCGATAAGTTTCATCTACACCCTAAATCTAGAAATTTAGCTACTCATATAAGATATAACAAGAAAGAACATGGTTTCATTGCATGAACACATATTGAATCACAAGTAAAAGATAGAAAAAGAAACCTTAGACAAAATAATGAAGAAACTCCAAATAATCTTCAATTTCTTCAACAAAATGAGTGTACAATGAAGTCTCCAACTGTTCTCACAAAAGTTTTAGCTAGAGAGAACAAGACAAGATTCACTACTAAGTTCTAATGATAAAATCTGATAATCTCCTCTATAATGTCCTCTACTCTTTATTTTCTAATGATTCTAACATCTCTAATTGTTAAGAGAGTCAAAAAGTGGTTTTTTGACAAGACATAAAGCTCATTTTCTCTTTCTTTTGGAGTCTGAAGCATGTGCAGCTAAAATTCTTGTCTGGAATATAGTTGGAAAGTAATATGAAAATAGAGCAAGGGGCTGAGTAAGTTGTAAAAATTAGGCTACAATACGCGACTAAGGAATATGCGACTATATATCGTGTGTTCAAGTGTCGCATATTCATTTTTGTGCATTTAGCGTCATTTCAACTATTATTTTCTCCATGATGAAGGCCAAACCAGATCTTGCACAAAACATGAAAGTTGTACTCCTTTGAGTTATCTTTCCAATGCTTTAAAAATTATCCAATCTTAATCTCCGTGGACTGCAAAATAACCAAAATACCCTTGACTAGTCAATCTCCTATTTTAGCCCTCGACAGTGCAAATGAGCTTCTGTATTTCGACTTTTTGACAATGAAAATGACTGAACTGGATTTCAATGTCTCATACCAAATGTAGATCTATCTATTAGCTTCAAAATGGTATAAGAATCTCCTCAATCCAAAGCATGTAGCTCAAGACATTGCCGAAATATGATAAGATGTCAAAGCTGCCTTTACTTGCATTTCTTCCTTTGAATGTTTTACACTTCATGTCTTCTTTTAATCCCTTCAAATCATCAATAATCATCCAATTGTCTTCTCAATTCATGCCATTTGATAATTGAATCATAAAACCTACAAAACATGAAATTTTTATCATTAAAATCCATAGAAATGCAACTTTTGCCACTTAAACCACAAAATGCATATTTTTACTAAAACCCTAACTAATTAGCTATAAAACTCGTTAAAACACACCAAAAACTAACTAATAAAACACACTAAAAACACATAAAAATACACTTATCAAACTCCCCCACACTTAAACCATTGCTTGTCCTTAAGTAATTAGAAATACAAACCAACAATGCCCCAAAACTTTGAAAATAAATAGATGTGCTCAAGTCAAACTTCATTTTTTCAAAACGACATAAATAACTATTATGTAATCATTCAATTAACTTCAAGTATTCATATATCGAGTAAAGGAGAGTCAATTATACCATATCTTTAACTTCTTCAAATCAATTTCTGATCCTTATTCCATTTCACAAGCAAGCAATTCATATGGTCAATAAAATGTTTCCTAAATCCATGATCATCTTCTTATTCCACTTAAAGAGGGATTTATTCATATCACTTAGTTAAATATGACTTAAGTTGTGAAAGTGCCTTTAACGCAAAAATCGACATTTTTAGATGAAAATTGCGGGTTACTCAATACTTCACATACTCAAGTTACTTTGCATACTCTTAATTCAAGTACCGTTTTACGTGAAAGTTGATATTTTTAGATGAAAACTCCTGATTACTAAATACAAGAACCATTGGAGTAGAATAACTCTTATTCTATTCTTTTTTTTTCTCTTTTTTGACCTTTCCCTCTTTTTTTTTCTTTTCTTTTTTTCTACTTTTTTTCTTTTTCCATAGTAAAGATAATTAACATTTCCTCAAAAGCATAATCATAAGAAGAGTATTACATTTATTGACCATATTTATTACTTAACTTATAAAATCAAGTAAAGAGAAGAATTTTCATCAAACATTCAAAATATAGGCATAATTTTTTCCACTTTACTAGATATACTTTCCTATAAATACAAAAATTACAATCACATAATAGCCATTTCCAAGTCAATTGAGAAAGGAAATTATCAAGTCACATATATTTACATCAAAAGTAAGAGAATGAGTTACTAATGGTATGGTACTTGTTACCCTTTGGATAAAATCGAAAAAATTGACACTTTTTTTGGGTAATTTTGCAAATTTGGACAAGATTTTGTAAAAATTTTGGCAGAGATTTTCCTTAAAACTGGATGAAACTCCCTACCAGTAAATCCAAGATTAACAACATTCAAGTGCAGTTTATATTTCAATCATCAAATCCAAGCAATAAACACATACATACTACAATCACCACACATTTCTTCTCCCACATTTAAAATACACATTGTTTTCAATGTGTGAGAACTTTCGCCACAAAACATAACATCTACTAACACTGTTCAAAAGATAAAATATAAAAGAAAAAGTGCAAGTTAAACATTTTACAAACAAAAGATTAAAAATAATAAAATTAGGAAACACAAAGAAGAGCCATCCAAAGGTGCAATTTCAATCATCGTCTTCTTCATCATTGCCGTCATGAGGTGGAGAAATACCTAGATAATACTTAGTCCACTCCAAACGAGTGTCCATCCCAACCGATATTCGATATCGTCCACGCGAGTAAAAAGCCGTTGTCAATTTGATTACTATGGTGAAGGAGGAGGTGGAGCAGTAGAAAGTCCTGCTTCATCCCGGTCATGATGTGCCTTTTGTTTCCTTTCTCAAGTAGGTTGAGGGATGTTCTCCATGCCAATACCCATATGCCAAAGTGAAGAAACTAATAACTCGGTTGTCGGCTTGACAAATTCGCGGGTTGCACATTGCAAGTTAACATCTTGATGCTCGAACGCCAAAGAAAGAAGACGAGGAAATGTTAACTTGAATGAAGTTGTCCGCCGCCTCGCTGTAGATCTTATATAGCTAATGATGATATTCGGCAACGGAATTCGAGTGTAGGAGAACTCCCAATTATGAAACATATAATCAAGAAAATAGATATCACTCTTTTGGACCTCCGCATGACCAATCTTTTTGGGTATGACATTGTGCGCCATTATATATATGATGACACGATGGCGAGGTTCAAAGACACTGGCTACCATTGTCTCTTTCCTTAAAGACTGAAAAGGTTGGTACTCAAGACCAAATCTATTCATGGCGTGCGATGGATTCCACCACCTATTTGGTACGATGAAACCCTTCTTCAGATCGATTGCTCGACCTTGGTTGCTATATCCAAAAATAGCAGCTAGGCATTCCCGTGATAAAACAATACGCCGTCCTCACACCCATGACTCCAATAACTCGCCATTGTGACGTGCCTTGTTATCAATATTGGCATAAAACTCACGCACCAAGTTCGGATAATAATGAGTCGACAGTATAAGAATAAGCATCCAACAAAGTTGGTTAAACACTTCTTTAATATAATAGACCATTTCAATTTCTGGACTCACATGCATTTCGAAGAGAAACTTGAAATTAGCATGCGCTTCATGCCATTCTTGATTCCTAAGACTTGTGAACTTGGCACTATCAAAGATGGCAAAATGGGCACCACGAGAGGTGCCTTCCCCATGTTGTCTCCTTATCGGTTGAGGAGAAGGAGATCTTTCTTCTTCGCTTTCTTCAATATCCTCACTCACCTCCATTTCGTCACTACTAAAAGACGAATAGACAACTTGCTTTCCTCGTGCCATAGTATCTTAAGAAAAGAGATTCAATTACCCACATGTACTAATACATATTGGCTCAAATAACCGTAAATAACCACAGTTGGCTCAAATAACCACACATACATATCCCTATGTCATAAGAAATTAAATAAATATATATCAAAAATCACAATTATGACATACGAGATGTGACCTGCGCAAGTGCCAAAAATTATCAAAATCACCAATTTATTAAAATAGATAACAGATATGCCCCAATTAACAAAATTAGTACTAATCATGATTATAGCAATCGTTAATTAACGACAATAATGCACAACTAGTTATAAACATGGTTAACCAAAAACTATCTTAATAATTCACAAAATTCATTAAAATTACTCCCTATACACAATGCATATGCCATAACATCATCACTCAATGATTTGTAACCATAATCATCCATCAACAAGGGTTCAATAACAATCTAAGCAACTTTTTCAATTTTTTCCAAATATAGTAATTTACAAATTTAAACAATTAATAATCTATCAATTGCTATAATTTAACATGTAAACATGCTTAGACAACCATAATAAGCATATTGAAAACCAAAAACATCCATAATATTCCTTAAAAATTTGAAATTAGAAGATGTCAAAAAACTCAGGAAATTGAAAAATCCCAACATCTAAAATTTAAAGAATTGATGAAGAAATTTACCTCAATCACATAGAAGGATGTTTGGAGATGATGACTATGCAGAAAGCCCTATAAAATTCACTCCAATTGACCTCCAATTGAAGAAATTGTAAATTAATAACCCTAACCCCAAATCTCTTAAAAACCGATTTTTAGTTGTTTTTCTTGAATTTCAATTGGTTAGAAAGGTTATAAGATGATTAAAAGGTGTTAGGTTGATGTTTTCTAGCAAGAAAATGGAGTAAAAGTGAAGATTTGTGAATTGGTGTGTGTGTGTGACTTGAGGAAAATGCGACTGTGGGAAGAAGAAGAAGAAGGAAAATGAAGAAGAATAACCACGTATAGGGTTTAAAATGATGGAAGAAAACACGACTACACAATATGCGATTGCATGTCGCATTTTCCTAATCGCGTTTTCTTCACAATTGTTGCAGGATTGAAAACGCGACTTCATCAATATGCAACATGTAGTTGCATATTGTAGTCGGATTTTCTTGTATGATTTTACTGACATGAATACGCGACTTTAGAAAAATACGACTTTGAGGCACATATTTCAAGTCACATTTTATGCAAGAAGCGCGTAGAAATGAATACGCAGTTAATGGCATACGCAACATGTAGTCGCATTTTCTGATTCGTGCATATTATTCTGCAGTTTTTGGAGAAATGTCAAGTTTCCAAAATTATGCATTCAACCCCAAATACTTCCAATGCAGTCTAGATCATCCTTTTGCCAAATTTATCATCGCATGCACATATAAAATGATCGAAACACACATTTTATCCCTTTTTAATGGATCAAGAACACCTTTAACGCAAATCGAGGGGTTGAATTTCTCGATCAAATTTCGCCTTTTCCACCTCAAATGGTCACTTTTGCTTCCTTCGGCCAAACCTATAATACAAAAACAACAAATTAGCTTAACTACACGTTTTAAACACAAAATCACACTAAATTAACATATGTAACATAAACATTGGGTTGCCTCCCAATTAGCGCTTTTATTTATAGTCGTTGGTTCAACTCAAAAGATTTTGCTCTTTTTAAGACATTGGGAAGTGATTTTCTTCCCACGGATCAAAACTCCCAAGCCATTCGACCGTGTGATGAGCCATGCATTTATCTCCATCGTCCAACTTCCTCAAATGCCAAGGAGGAGTATTAGACTTATCATGTAAAGGTTCAACTGCACCTTGAAGTAGCATTTGCTCGCCCTTTTCAAGTTGGCTCGACTTTTCACGTATACTTTCATGGAATGCTGAACTTATTAAGTCAATTTCAGTCCTTAACCTTGCTTCCCTTGCTCCTATACCATAAAAATTAGTACCAAAAAAATTTATAGATTTGACTTCTTCATTCATTTCCTGGTTCGTCCTTTCATTACGTGGCATATTAGAAACAAGAGCAATAGGCTCTATACTCCCATCCTTATTGACCAAATTAAATTTCAATTCCTCACCATTAACCATATAAGCTTACCTTTTTCTACATCAATTATAGTTCGTGAAATGGCTAAAAACGGTCTTCCTAGAATAATTGGCATTTTCACATCTTCCTCCATATTTAAGACAACCAAATCTGCAGGTATAATATATTGTCTTACCCTTATGAGTACATTTTCTAAAATACCAATTGGATATGTAATTGACCGATCCGTCAACTACAATGTGATATTGATAGCTTTCAACTCTTAAAATTCTAACTTTCGGGGCAACAGATAGCGGCATAAGGGACACACTTGCACCTAAATCACATAAAGATTAGAAAAATGTAACTGACCACTAGTGCAAGGTACAGAAAAGCATCCTTCAATTTATGAGGGAGTTTGTTCGTAATCAATGCACTACATTCTTTCGTTAACGTTATCATTTTATTATCCATAATTTTTCTCTTCTTTGACATGATATCCTTCAAGAAACGAGCATAAGAAGGAATCTGTGTAATAGCATCAATAAAAGGAATATTAATATGCAATTGTTTAAAAATTTCGAGAAATTTGTCAAACTCCCGATCCTTTTCATTTTTCTTCAACCTGTGAGGAAAAGGAATCGCATTAGAATTTAAATTAGGAGAAGGTACATGAATATCAATGACAACATAATCATTTTGGCTTTCTTTCTTTCCTTCAATTGCTTGCTCCTTATCTTTATCACTACTTGAATTGCCAAAGTTAGGTCCCTCAACCACTTTACCACTTCTAAGAGTGATAGCATTAACATGCTCTCTCGAGTTGACTTCGATTTTATTCAGCAATTCCCCAGTTTCTATTGTTGATTGAATTGACAATTTGAATCTCCATATTTCTATACATTCTAGTCAATTGGTCCAACCGCCCCTCAATTCATTCAAATCTCTCCGAAGTACCCTTCACTAACTTCTCCACCGCTATCTACCAATCCGGTTTAATATTCGCCTAAGGTTGCCTTGATTGGAATCCAGGCGGATTGGTCGGCCTTTAAGAGTTGCCTTGCTCTTTTTACCCAAATTTTGGATGATTTCTCCAACTCGGATTGTATGTATTTGAGTATGGGTTGTTTTGAATATTCCTATTATAATTATTGATAAATTAAGCCTGCTCAAGATCAACACACTATTAGTATCACGTTCTCCTTCACATAAAGAACAACTAGCAATATGTACATTAAAAGAAGAACTTGGGCCATATCCGGCTTGTTTATTCAACACCTTCATCATATTACTCATTTGAACACTAAGCATGTTTATGGTATCCATTTCAATCATACCTGCTTGGTGTCTTGGAGTACCTCTTTCATTGGCTCATTGATAATTATTGACTGCCATTTCTTCAATCAAATTTTGAGTTTCTTGAGGTGATTTTGCCATCTGGACTCCACCTATGGCTACATCAATGGTTATTTTAGTAGAAAAGGATAAACCATTATAGAAGTTTTGTACGATTAGCGAATCAGGAAGTCCATGGTAGGAACATTTATGAAACAAATTTCTAAAACTTTCCCATACTTCATATAATAATTCAACATCCAATTGACTAAAATTAGTAATATCCATTTTAATCTTAGCTGTTTTGTCCGGTAAAAAATATTTATTCAAAAATGTTCTAGACAAATCATCCCAAATGGTGAAAGTATTAGGGTCATGAGAATGTAGCCAAATTTTAGCCTTATCCCTTAATAAAATGGGAACTATCTTAGCCTTATTTCATCCTCACTAACTTCATACATTTTCATAGTGTCGCAAATCTCGAAAAATGTGGCTAAATGTGTGTTAAGATCCTTTACAGAATTACCTCCAAATTAAGATTGTTGCATCATTTGGATTAATGATGGTTTAATTTCAAAATTTTTAGCATTTACAGTCAGCCGTGCTATACTTGTTTGAGATTCTTGGGTTCCCGGTAAAGCAAAATTCCTAAGAGCTCGTCTATTTGTTTCATTTTCCGTCATTTCTTCTTCAAAAGGTAGCTCTATCGTGATTCTCTCTATTTGTTGTCAAATCTCTTCTTCTTCTTGTTGTGGTGTATGCTTTTTTTGTCTACATAGTGTCCTTTCAAATTCCAGATCAAAAGATGTGACTACCCAGAAAATCCGATATATATACTACAAACAAAAATAAAAGAGATTATGTAGTAATTAATTCACAAAAACTAATAAAAATTGTAACTTAACTAGAAACAAAGTTTAACTAACTAATATAGAGAATGTCTAAATTAATCAAGCTTGTTAGACTCTAATATTACCGCTCTCCGGCAACGGCGCCAAAAACTTGATGGATTTTTTATATAAGTACAAGTTTAGTTCCGAATTACACCTGTTTTACTACAAGCATACAGGTCCAGCTAGTAGTTTATGATATACTAAGACCTTACTTTATTATTTAGACTAATAATCAACTTAAGTAAGAGAAGTTATAATTATTACTATCTAACTAATCTTAACTAGATATTTGCAAGGAACAATGGAGAAAATTCACTAAATACTTGACTCTAGAGACATAGATTCCACTTATGGTATCAAATATACAAATAAATAGATTTACCTCTTATTACAACTCTTGTTTAACTAGGGATTCATTTCTAATATTACCAAATCTCATTCTCATGATGAAATGGCCTAGACTAGACTAGTTTTCCCTATTCGTATGGTGAATAAATAAATCTACTCTTGTTTACTTCATGAAATGCAAGTTTAATCTATTTAAGTGTATTTCTAATCTCATGAGTCTACTACTTGAGCTCTATTTATGTTGTTCCATCATTATATCCAACTTTCATTGAATAATAACAACTATAAGCTTGTTATTGGTGATCAAGTAATAACAAGTGATATGCATACACAAATAAACAAATTAATACAAGGTGTAACAAGTATAAATCACATTTACTTCATATCAAGTAGCCATAAGGTTCATCTACTCCCTAGATCTAGAAATTTAGCTACTCATATTAGATATAACAAGAAAGAACATGGTTTCATTGCATGAACACATATTGAACCACAAGTAAAAGATAGATAAAGAAAGCTTAGCCAAAATAATGAAGAAGCTCCCAATGATCCTCAATTTCTTCAACAAAATGAGTGTACAATGAAGTCTCTAACTGTTCCCACAAAAGATCTAGTTAGAGAGAACAAGACAAGATTCACTACTAAGTTCTAATGATAAAATATGATAATTTGCTCCATAATGTCCTCTACTCTTTCTTTTCTAATGATTCTAACATCTCTAATTGTTAAGAGAGTCAAATGGTGGTTTTTGGACAAGACATAAAACTCCTTTTCTCTTTCTTTTGGAGTCTGAAGCATATGTAGCCCAAATTATTTTCTGAAATATAGCTGAAAAGTAGTGTGAAAATAGAGCAAGTGGCTGAGCAAATTGTAGAAATCAGGCTAGAACACGTGACTAAGGAATATGCAACTACATGTCGCATTTTCAAGTGTCGCGTATTCACTTCTGTGTATTTAACTTCATTTCATCTGTTATTTTTTCCATGATAAAGGCCGAACTAGATCTTGTGCAAGCAAATTGTATCCCTTTGAGTGAGATTTCCAATGCTTCAAGAATCATTCCATTTGCAGTTCTGTGAACTGAGAAATGACCAAAATTCCCTCGACTGATCAATCCCCTATTTCAGCTCTCGACCTTGCAAATGAGCTTTCGTATTTTGACTTTTTGACAATGAAAAGGACTGTGCTGGATTTTGATGTCTTCATACCAAATGTATATCTATCTCTTAGTTTCAAAATGGTTAAGAACATGAGCTAACATAGCAAACATCCTCAATCATACAGAGTTCCATGCAAGACAATGTCACGTTGACAACATTTCCAGGTAAAAGAACATGAACAAAAATGTTAGATTGTCATCAACCAAGGACCAAAGGCAGCATAGGCAACTTAAATGAATGTAATTATACACAACCAGAATCGATGAGAAAATGTCAACTATAACAACTTTATTGGCGAAATCTTGACCTATAATTGCATCTGTTATGTACGCAAAACTAAGGCAGCTTAGTTATGAGAAAGACACATAGGGAAAGAAAGAACGTTAGCATGATTAGAAACAAAAGTTATAAACAAACAATCCAGGTAAGCCAAATATTAACATCATTAATATCCCAATCTATCTCTCTCCATCTCAAGCTCTCTCAAATCTCTAACCAAAAGTGTTCATCACTTGCTCGTTCATCCTGAACTTCAAAAGTTCTATCATTAGTTAGGTTATCTCATAATCATTGTTTCATAATCACAAGACAAGAATCTCAAACCAGTAATTGAAGAAAAAATAAATCAGAATACCATTGTTTCATTAATTAGCAAAGGAAAGGTAACAATTTTTAAGATCAAGTTAGCAAAATAATGCAATTCTTATACAGATGGCACGTGTACAGCTGCAGAGCCACCCTCTAGTATATCATCAGAGTAAAGAAGGATCACAATTTATCTTTTATCTTTCTCTGAATGATCAATATTTACACATCCAAACTATGGTGGTTGGTGCTATGGCTAATGTATAAGCAACATTCTTATAGCAAAAACTACAAACAAATGCGAGTCAAGTGGCCTAGGATTGGAATAATAACGGAATTCAAGTTTTTTTTTTTTTTTGTCGGAATTCAAGTTAATAGAGCACAACAATGTAAAAGAACTTCATCTAGGAATTCATCTTCCTCATTCCTGCTACTCCAACAATAAATTTATGACTTCCCATTAAAATTATTCAGGATATATAGTTACTATTTACTAATTGACATCAAGAAGCCTAATCAACAATAGGGCATGCTTATAGAAATAAAGGCCATGATGCAAACATCTAGACATTTTACATGGGATGATAAATTAACCAAGCAATTAATTAATATTTAAATTAATGCCACGAGTATACCATTTCACTTTCAGAAGAAAGCAGAAAAATACAAATATTTGAGCACAAGGTATAGTGCATCACTGATAAGAAAGTACTCTCAAATCGGTGAGGCCAATAATGAAGAATCCATGTACAAGTGATGCCCACAATGCGTAATGCTGAGGAGACTATCTCTGGTGGCCATCTTCGACTGCAGTGATTGGATTTACTGCATTTGGGCCAATTTCGATGCAACCACGAAAAGAAGCCTTACAATTTCTCTAATAACATGCACAAATGAGAGTAGATGTTCAATGGTGGGAAAAGGCAGAGGAGGAAGATGAGTAAGAGGGGAGATGAGGAGTCGGTAATAGGAGTATAGGTGGAGGCAGAGGAGTGAGTTTGGGAGGAGGTGGAGGAGAAAGATGCAGGGAAGTGGGTGGCTTACATTTTTTTTCATTTCATTTTTCTTTGATTATATAGAGGTCCGTTTTACTAATTTAGTTCATCTAGGATCCACGTACTAACCAGATTAGGGGGTGAAATTGTGGAATCAGAATTGTAATTCTTAGGTCTTATTAAAGGATTTGAATCTGTAGAATTAAAGCCCATAGAATTCGAATTGAATTCTTTGAATTCTAATTCTCTAGCATTGATAGTTAAAGTTAAAGCTGAAGTTAAAGTTAATAACTAGCATTGTAAGATTCATCCCACATAGGACGAAAGGAAAGGATGAATAGTTTGGCCTTGAACTCGTGACTCTGCTCAAGAGTCATTAGACCAGTCCAAATCTCACATTAGAGCAAATTTCACATGATCAAGTCGTATGCAACATCAAGTAAAAGTTTGGGGAATGATATTGAAGAAGCATCAAAAGCTATCGAAAGAGCATCAAGTAAAGGTTCGGGGGAATGATATTAACGATACTTTTGATGCTGTGGAAAGAGTATTGAGAAGAATCCAGCTTCAGAATTGTTGAGGAATTTAGTTCAATTCATTTCAGACAGTTGATGGATTTTTGAGGCTACAATTTACGCTTTACATGCATAGTTATGCTGTAGTAATTAGTGCTTTCGATTTTCAATTCATCGTTGTCTCTTTTTTCTTTTTTTTTTTGGGGGGGGGGCGCGCTGGGGGAGGGGGTGCTTAGATATTGTATAGGACACTCGGTAGACTTCTTTCTTTTTCTCTTCCGAATAAATATGTTGTAATTTAATTATGCTTCACAGAAGAGTTGCGTAAGGAAATAGAATATGAATCTCTGATTGAGAAAAGTCGGAAGAGTCTTGGAAAGATTTAGTATTTTTTTAGGTAATTTCTTTTTTTAATTTGAGATCTTTAAATTTATGATCATATACTCTTATTGATTTTCCTTTTGGAGGATATAAATAAAGTTACATTGGCTTTCTAAGTCTTTTTTTTTTTTTGTCGCAATGATAACATTTTTGTATAACCTACTCTAATCTAATTTAAGGCAATATTTTAAAACTCGAACCGCTAATTAAACCGGCGAAGTGTTCGGGTCAAGGTTCAACCGGTCGGATATGTTCAACCCTAGTTCAATGAATTTTTTTAAAAAATAATTTATATAAATATATGTGCACAAAATAAAACATGCAATGTATTAATTTAAAACTTTATATGATGAAAATTTTACTATTTTTGAATAACTCGAATTTTCAAAAATAAAATTTTTAAATTATAAGTTGAAACAAATAAATTTCATCTCGATTTCAATTATATCTACCAAAAAATAATCTTAAATCCAACCCAAAAATACCACAATATTTTGAAATTATACAAAATTCACGTCTATGCGAATTTAGACATTGTGAGTTTAAATTTTAATTTACGTTTTTGGGATTTAGAGATTGCAATTTAAAAAAAAAGAAGTTTGGAGTTTAAAGGAAGTCAAGAGAATCGAAAATAGAAATGTAAACTTGATAAGAAACAAAAAATGAGATAAAAGTGAGTGATTGTGGCATTTAATAATTAGTCTTTAGGGTTAAAAAATATTTTTAAAATTTTTTCAATTTAATGGACAAAACAAAATTAAAAGATAGAAGAAAACATCAATAAATTAAAACTAAAGAGGTTTGATTAAAAAGGGAGTGACAAAAGAAAAGAGGAGAGAAAGAGTTGAAGATTAAAAAGAAAGAGTGATGAGAGGATGAGATTTTGTAAGAAAAATTGAGAAACGAAAGATAAATATTTGTTTTATATAAATAAACTATCAATAAAGGCTAATATGATGTAATGGTGCAATGGTTACTACATTAGTCTTCTATCACAAAGGTCTTTGAGTTTGAATCTTGGTAGCTGTATTTTGCAAAACTTTTTTTTTAAAAAAAAAAAGAGGGGAAAGTTGAAAATCGGAAACCACCATTCAATCCGATTCACCGATTTTAATGGTTTTGACCAATTTTTTGATAAAATCAACCCTAATATAGAACCGGATCGGTGTCATGACCGATTCGCAGTTCAACCGATCTAACCGATAGATCCTGTCCGATTTTCAAAACACTGATTTAAGAGGAGGGAGAGCCAATGAAATTTTTTCATCGAAGAAAGCCACAATTAAGTGACAAGTTGAGAGGCAAGGTTTAACCATCCTCACCACAACTTAAATTTTTTGGTGGCACCAACAATCCAAGACTGTTGGCTCACATTGGCTGTCTAAGTCGTGTTGCCATCAATAGAGTGAGCGATGGAAATTAAGGCCATTCTACCAAAGCCAATTCAGAGGAGGGGTTGAAAGGCGCAAAAAGATGGTAGATAATTGATTCCAAACGCACTCACAAGTAATTGACTAGACAGAGGCAGAAACGTGTAAAGGTTTTGGAATCAAGTGACACTGATGACTGTTTGACTGTTCGCCCTTTTGTCTTTCTGATATGTATCCACTTAGAAATTTGTTGTTTTCATACTTTGTCCCAGCCTAAGAAAAAGATGTTAACAGCAAGAGATGTCCAAAAATGAAAGAAAAGAAAAAGAAAAAGTTAGTTGTAGTAGGATTCAAAATATAAAATAATCCACATTGCCTTTTTTATTAGTACTATAAAAAATATTTCAATAATTGCTTGAATTGGCCGAGATGGTAACGTTGGTGTCATATCTTTCTATCAACCCGAATTCGAACCTCTTCTGGAACATCCGTCCATTGCATAGGGCTTGCTTGTGCGCACTCTCGAGTAGAAAAAAAAAAAAAGATTTAGTGGAGCAAGTGATAACATATAGTTTGGTGCAATCTATTGGAAGAATTAAAAAAAAAAAAAAGTGTTTCAGACTACTTTCAAATCCTTCCATAAAATGCATCAGAACGAAAGTTTAAGCCAATCCTTTTTGCCAAAACAAAAATAAACTGAAAAATTTTTAAGCTTCTTCTATGGATCGAAACCCAGAAAAGGAAAAGAAGTTGAGTTTTACTGGCATATAATTTCAAACAAATATATTTCATTTGTTTTGTACGTTAAACCTTTACCATTCAAGGGTTCATGACATCCCAATTCTTTTTCTTTGTTTTTGAAGTCCCAATTCTCTCTTTGTGGCATGGTTCTGGGCAGTGGACCAAAATGATCCTTTTGTTCTGCCAAAAACAAATTTAATCCCTTTTACTCCAAAATGATCCAATGTCTCTCCCTTATAATTTCATCAAAACTAAATTGAAGATTCACTTAATCACAATGGGATTTTTAGTATTGTGCCCAACTAAATATTTTGCAATTTTCACCATTTATGGTAAAATAAATTCCCTTATAATATTTTTTTTATTTAAAGGTGATCATTGAAATAGCTTTTTAGAGGTGCTAAACATTGCCTAATTTCGTGCATTATAATAACATTTAAAATTTTAATGTTGTTGCGGAAATCCATTAATTGACAATAGAAAAAACAATGTGATGTTTAGGCACCATTCTGAAAGAAATTCATGTTTCTAATATTATTTACAATAATTGAATTATAGCTCATCTATTTAGTGGTTTACTTAAGTTTGGATTTTTCATGCACCATGGTTAATATATTAGACTTTTGTCTTACGATTAAAAAAAATAAAATGATAGTGGGATGCTTATAATTGCCTCCAAATCCTGCATTAATGTCTCCGCTCTCCTTTATCTATCCTAGCATTAGTTAATATAGTAATATGGTCATAGAATTTCAAGGACCATAGTGATTAATTTTCTAAATACTAGGGGCTAATTTTTTTTTTTTTTTTTTGCGTGAAACAAAAAAAAAAATCATTTTAACCCGCATCCTAATTACTGAGCACAAAAATTGCAACTCTTCCTTTCTGAATTCAAAGACTAGTCTATTTTCCATGTGAAACACTAAGGACCAAAATGTCGTTTTAGGTGGCTATCTTTTCCTTGCACACCCTAATCCTATTACAAGTTTACAACAATTTCAAAGCAGCCTTTATCGCAGGCGGAGTCAAGGACCCATCTTTTTGAATAAACAATTCAAAAGTGAATTAAAGAGTGATTAAAGGTAAAGGGTTAGCATGCAGTGTTTGGCATTTGAGGTGGACATGAGGAGTAAACTGATAAGGTAATTTCACAAATATTCGTGGATCCTATGCAAGCTAAGTTGCACTTCATCGTTGTGCATATAAACAAATCTTCATTCTGAAATAAAATTAATATGATCTAATAAAAAAAACATAGTATGGATTTATATCATTTTATTTCTTATACTTTAGGCACGTGTCATGACGAGGAATAGATTCATTATGTTCCTTTATGCTCCGGTGCATGCTTTATATAGTCTTTTCGACCTTTGTCCACATATTGTAAAGGTTTACTACATTGATATAACTTATGTTTTGTAAGGAAAAAAATTGAATCTAATATGACAATGAAATTCAATTTAATTCGTATGATGCTTTAGAAATAGGTAAAATCCCATACTTGATCTTTTTTTGAAAGAAAAAGAACAAAAACAAAATAAAAAGGAAAAACGATTATTAAATATTTAATAAGACTTTTTGACTTGTATCCACAAGGCACTGGTTAACCACTTCCCACTTCTTTGATTTTCAAAGAGGTAAAGTTAATCCCAATTCTTCTAAATATATGCAAGAAGGTTGGAAAATCATAAATTAGAACTCGCTCACTACCGTTAAAGGAATCTTAAATTGCCTCTTATGTTGTCTCTTACACACACCTCCAGTCTAGATAAACCATGACACAAGCAAATAAAACAAAAGGATAACAGACCAACAATTTTTTGTCATTTTCCGCATGGAATTTTTAATGAGTATCCCCGCAAAGAAAAAAAATCCTAAAAGGAAAAGGGTAGAATAAAGAAGGCTACACGAAAGTACAATCCCATGTCCATAAATGTAATACTCTAAATCAAAATGTTATAATAGTAATTACACTCGAAGCCATTTCATCTACATTTCGTGATTTTTTTTTTTTTTTGTTTTCTGCTTTTATCTTAAGAGAGACTTCATGTCCTATCAGGACGAAGGCGAAAGAGACGATGGCTTGAGAGTTGATTTGGGGACTTAATTGGGAGAGACATCTTGCAGATTATGCTCTATATGCCAAAGCCAGTTTTTAAGTCAATTCATTTCCTTTATTACGTGGCACAGTTAATCAACAAAAGTGGCATCATTTTCAATCAAAATAATTTCTTTTATTTGGAATAGCCAATTTAAGAAAATTTATGAATCAAATACTACTTGAATCTTCTCTGCCAACTAATCAATCAAATCAAATGTCATAGTCATTTTTCTCTCATTAAATTAATTTTTTTTAAAAAAATTCTCTCTTCCAGCAAATTATCTCTTTATTTGAATTTTTTTTGGACCATATAAGGCAAGAAAGTTTATTAAATTTTACAATCGACATATTGGTGCATGTAATAATTCTTTGTATGGTTGGATAATGTTTATTGATTAAATTTATTTCTTCAACTAAATTTTTTGTTAAGAAGTTCAGTTATTCAATACAATGTCTCTTCATGATGAATAATCACACAAATATGGGAACATAATTTTTAATTCAAAGTTAAAAATTCTTTTTATGATAAGAATACAATGTACTTGCCAAGGTGGGATTTAAACTCACGACGTTAGCAAAAGAAGTACTTTGAGGGTGACTGACCACCTAGCCAACTGAGCTACATAACTAGTTCAACTTAAATAATTTTTTTTTAAAAAATTTATAAACAATGAAAATACCACTCTCATTATTTATTGTATTTTTTTTCCGCTGATTAATGCAGAGGTTAAACAGACTTAACCTCTTGCATTTAATTGAGAGTAAAGAATTTGGTCAGAATTGCAAATGGGGAGAAGGTTAACCGGGTGATGGGGGTTGAAGAGGAGGTGGGAAATATCAAAAGAAAGTTAGAAACGATTCAAAATGCGCTCCATGATGCAGAGAGGAGAAGGCTGAAGGAGAAACATGTTGGCATTTGGCTCGAAAAGCTTGAAGATACAGCATATGAGATGGATGATGTGCTGGACGAATGGAAGATCAAGATTCATAATCCAAAACCGAGGGAACTCATCAGAATGCAAAGGATGAAAGCTTCCAACAATCAGAAAACAAGCTTAAACATGTTTAAATAATGCCTGAATCGATAAGAAAAAGAGAGCATCCACCAACACTGTACGGGGTGACTAGATAGATCCAGATGCAAAATTTAGATAGTCACCATCCAATCCAGCATCAATCACAGCCTTGCCATCATAGTCAGCAGCTTCAAGACAAAAATCATAAAGGTCTTCAAAAAAATTGTGCCTCATCTAAACCAATAACTTTTAGCTGTAATCATGGTAATACCAACCACTAAGGATACCGGTGTACTGCAAAATAGGACTGTCACAATGGCCCAATGCAAAATTCTGAAAAGTCCCATATTCGTCATAAAATATGCAGTAACCATATTGGTTGACACAAACAAAGTGTCATTGTTTAGCATTCTTGCAAGATAGTATATGCATACCAAATATCATATGCCCAGGCAATTGACACCAGAATAAGATGGAGCACTACATCTCAAGTACAAGGTCAATTTCAATAGGGCATGCCTTATCATATGCCTCACTACCAAGCCAATGGCCAGCATGGCAATTGGTGGGTGTCAAACCACCAAAAATAAAATTTATATTAGACCTACTACCAAAACTGAATGAGTATAGTGGTGAATAGGGTCGTCTCCACAGGGAACAGGTAGGCAAATCACACAGGAAAAATGGGGGGGAATTTTAGCAGTAGTACCAACTAATTAAAAAGGAATAAAAACTGAAATTTAAAGTTGATTAAGATAGCAGGAACCAAACTACACAAATAACAATTAATTAAACAACCTAGTCAAGGAATTAATCTTGGCACCGAAGCACACAACTGATCACAGATACACGGGACAATTCATATATTCACGAATAAACTGGTTATAGTGGTCAAGCGACGCGCCCAACCACCAATCTTTCCTTAATTTTATGGTAGTCAAGAGACGCTCATAAACTACCCTCTTGTGACTAGACAACCCCAGAAACGCTCACAGGATTTAATGTAGCCACAGCATTAGGAATTAGAAAGACCCAATTCTAGATGACAAACACACATGCAGGTTTATTTAGGCTAGATTAATTATCCCCACGATCCAAATTAGACCGCTTGCGAGGCGGTGAAGTTGTCTCGTTTGCCACTAATCAAGATGTTTAAAGGCTACGCGCCAACATCCTAATTGGCTATCAATTATTTAGACAATCGAATAACAGGCCTAATTATCCAATAAATCTAAACAATAATAACTCAGGAAAAAATAGAGAATAATCAAATACCCATGAACATATAAATTAAAAATAAAACAATTAAAACGATCTCACAGTTATGGTGCTCCAATCCTTGATTTATTCCTCAACTAGATAAAAGAACTAGCCTTGCCGCATAATCATGAAGCAATTCAGAGTTTTCATGGAGTTTTTGTCGATTGAGGAAGTAGTAAAAGATGTCGGCTGCTATTTGCTACTTGCGTTCAAAAAGAAAAAGAAGAAAAAAAAAAAACAAGAGACAAGTCCAAGACAGAAGATGCCCTAGTCTATTGCTGCCTTTTTATTTATAGCGTTGCCGCCGCTTCCCTTCGCTTGTTGAATTGGAATTTGTTTCCCACAAGGATTGTTTCCTTATTTCCCTCATTGGATTGTTGCCAAAAGTCCTCTTCGAATTCTATTTCCTCTGCTACTTAAAGGTCTTCGCAGCACTTGCTTTCCAATTCCAATTGGTTTCCAATTCTCCTGTGTTTCCCAAAAGGATTCATTTTTCTTACTTTCTTAGTTGTTTGTTGCCAAAAGACTTCTTGCTTTTAAGGTTTCCTGATCTCACGCATGGTAAAAAGGTATCTTCCAATCAGAATGGTTGTTCCAGGGCTTGGGCCCGCGATCCGGCTTTTTCACGCAACTCTGTGTCATCTGGCGTGGGCACGCCAGAGAAGCAAGAGTCTTCTGGATTTTTGCCTCCCTTTTGTCACTTTCAACACTAATTGCCTGTAATTAACACCAATACTAATTATAAGCAGAAATCCAATACTTTGCATACTATACTGCCAAAATTAAGACCAAATAACCACAAATAAAATGCATAATTATATCCCTATCAGCAATTTTTCTCCATCAAGTGTAACAATTGAATCAATGCACACTTAGTGTCCTTATCTGATTTTATAACTGCAATACTTCTGCATACAGATACTAATTAGAAAAGAATGAGATAAACAGAGTTCATGTTTACATCCACCAAAAATCCTTTCTGTCCAGATGGTACAGTTTCAAACGGGAAAATAGCAATGTCAAAATAACTAAATCAGTGTCAAGTTCTAATCTATTTCAAGAAACAGTTTTGTGTAAAGTAGATTCTTGGATATATAATTTATTATGGTAATTGAAAACAAGATCTCCAATGCCAACCTTGATGCCAAGGCTACCAACATAATACCAGAAGGAATAAAGCAAATACACCCAAAAGAACCCCCCCCCCACCCCAACAAAAAAGTTAAAGGCAACCAAAATTTAAAAGTTTTTACTCAAACCGAAGCTTAATTCAATTTCTATCATATTAATTTCAATTTCTCTTACATGGACAACAATCAGATGCAGAGTAAGGAATTTTCTTATTTCTTTACTCAAAAAGCCAACAGAACATGTCAATTTTCTCTTCATATTGTTCCAGCAAGGAATCAGGTAACAGTTTTTCACAACACCTACTACACCTCGATTAAGCATGCCCTATAAATTGAAGATAATGAGGCAGTCAACTTAAATCAGTATCTCAGGCAATAAAGAATCTGTTTAACAAATCGTCAATGATACATTGGTAGTAGGAGGATTCTAGAACTTTAGAATGTTAAGACACCAGAGAATAGTCTTCAACTAATTAAACAGATGGAACTGGAGTTACATATGTTGCATTCACCCAATAATTGACCATAGAAATGGTAACTAAAAGTTGCCATAAGATCAAATTGTCTAATTTGCTAAGAAGCCTTAAGCACTCAGAACACAAAAGGCACATGAAGAACTCGAGTGGAAGAAATGGCATCTCAAGCGACATGACTTACCAAGTGCCAGTTTCTACTAACTCCAATACATTCAATCCAGAAACCTCTGCATAAAAAGTTCAGACATCCACCTTGAAGCTTGACTCCTGAATAACTACCAGCATCACCTCAATATGATCTGAATATTTATCAATATCCAAAAGGTCCTCAATATAATGTAATGGCAAAGACCCTTCTGAATCTTTCCTACAGATTTCACATATAGGTCTTTTCCTAACCATTAGAGGAAATATAATGGCCATAGAAATGTTTATCTCCTTCTCTAATTATAAAAAATTAGTATGCATGACACTGAGGACGAAGTAGAGTCCAAGAATTTAAAGCTTTCAGAAATTCTCCCCTCCTAAAAAGCAGCAACCCAATCTATAGCACTAGCTGCACAGATGATGGCATAGCTCAAACTTAATCCTGTCTACTAATTACTTGGCATGAGGAATATACCCCATATCTTTCAGGACACAAGTCAGATCTTCATTTAACTGATATAACTCCTCAGTTTTCTCATGAGTGTTATGCTCCACAAAGAAAAAGTGAGCCTCCCTCAGTTTTCATCTCAGATTCATTCATCACACTCCTAAGCTCAGCTACATTGTCCCACGAACCAAAAGAAGCATAAGCATTTGATAAGACAACATATTTTCCAGCAATTTTGGGTTCCAACTCAAAGAAGTTCTTCGCTGCAAGCTTTGCCGAATCCATATTTCCATGAATCTTACAAGCTCCAAGTAAAGCACCCCATACAAAAGGGAGCTCCTTAAAAGGTGAATTCATGACAAACTCATAAGCATCCACTAACCTACCAGCACGCCCTAACAGATCAACCATAGCTACATAATGTTTTCCTTTTGGCTGAATTCCACAATCTCTAGTAACTGAGGTAAAGTACTCCCAGCCTCTGTTCACCAAACCTCCATGGTTACAAGCAGCAAGAACTGCAAGAAATGTAACATGGTTGGGACTAAAACCTTCATCTAACATCCTATGCAAGGATTCCATAACCTCTACCACTCTTCCATGTTGTCCATATCCAGATATCAAAGCAGACCAGGTAACAACATTTCTATCTAAAAACTTCCCAAATACAAGATGCCCTACAGAGAGCCTACTGCACTTGAAATACATATCCATGAGAGCACTATTAACTACAAGGTTTCCACAAATTTGGCACCTGATCCGGAGAGCATGGGCTTGCCTGCCCTCTTCCAGGATTGCTAAAGAAACACAAGCCCTAAAGATTGGTGCAAAGGTATAATGGTCTGGTGTCAAACCATTTTTTCTCAGCTTATGGAACATGCTCAAGCCCACCTCTTCCAAACCTTTCTGCACATAGCCTGCAATCATCAAATTCCATGAGACCAAGCTTTTCATTTGCAACTTATTGAAAAAAAGAGTGTGGGCTAGATTAAGATTTCTGATTCTACTTGAACCCCTGCCTGGCATAATATCTGAACAGCCTCTACTACTGTTCCTGAAAATAGTAATCCTTCAAAGTCTCATCCAACTGAAGGGTAATCTCTCTAGCATCAGCCTGAACACTGGGAATGTCATCAACGATGATTTAATTTGACAGCAAGAACAACTCTAGTTCCCTTGTTCTTCTTCAAAGAAGCGGAACAGGATGTGGAAAAAATTATTCATTCTAATTTTATTAATACCAGTAATTACAATCACATAATATGCTCAAGTTGTTGTTTGAAATCCCTCCAAGAATCTTACAAAAGACAAAACTTTAGCCTTTAGTCATTTATGATATATAAAAACGTTCGCTAATTGACAAACAGTCTTCACTGGAAAAATTACTCTCGTGGCCTACATTGATACCATTTACTTCAGCTATATAAACAATTATATACTTGTATCCACCCCTCATGCAGAACCCACATATATTTGCAAAAATTATACAGCCTAAAAGAAATTTTTTTTTTTGTTTTAATATGGCAAATAATCAATACGGCTCTTACCCAAGCACTATAATACAGCACAAAACCCACATACATTAGTACTTTTTGCTGTAGTAATTCAGCAATTTGTCAAGTTTTTATAAGTCAGAGCATGCAGTTTCCACTAAGAATTTGACAAACTAAGTAAAAAGTGCAAGATTATTAAGAATAAAAGCAATGCTAATCAAGATATGGTAATTAGTAAAACAACTGTGAAATTGAAAATTGAAAGAAAGGGAAACCTTACCTTCCATATACTACTCTCGGTCTAATCCTCCTCAGAAGAATGGAAGTTTTTCCGGCAAACATCGGTCCCACGATCACATGAATTTCACCAGAAGAAGAATAAGCAGCAGCAGAAGTAGCTTCTGATTTCAAGCTTCGTATCTGGCAATGCTGATGACTAGGTTGTTGGTTTAGCAGCCAAAACCGAGGATTTTTTACGGGTGTTTTCAAGAGAAAAGATGGGCTTTTGATGGGGTGGTGGTGGCAGAAAAGGGTATTGTGGAGAACCCATTTGATTCTTGAAATCATCAGCATCTGGGAACACTGTTGAATTTGGTGGATTGTTTCTCAGGATTGGAGCTGGGGTGAAGGGAGGGGGTAACTTGTTACGGGGGTATCGGGAAAGGGTTCGGGCTTTGGACCTTGGATCTGGGCTTTGGGCTCAATTAATAGTTATTGAATTTTAACAAAACAAAAAAAAAACTAAAACGTGATGTTTATATAAGAGAAATAGTAATATAATAAAAAGCGGGATAGAGATTAGTATAGAAAGTAGGACAAAAGATCCGTTGTAAAATTTTTACATGTTATAATCTAAGAAGACGATGAGTTTGTGGGTTTCTTGCTAAAGTATGAGTGCCAAAATTAATCAAAATAGTACTTATTATTTAGTTAACTTAATCAAAATCAGGTAATGAATATATACTTATTATTTAGTCAGTGTTAATCAAAATCCGTTAATAAGTATGATAGATTCGTTCTCTGAGTTTGTGATTAACTAGTTCATTTTGTTCAAATTTAGGAATTAATTTTTCCTATATTGACAATGTACACATTGTTAATTTTGAATGAATGACAACTGTGCAAATTTTGAATTTGAAATTTAATTTTTGAATATGTATCATGAATCCAACAGTGATAATATATGCACTGTCGATGCATATAACATTTACTCTTAATTTATTTGCAAATTCTAGACACCCATTGAAATATGTTATCGATGGGAAAAAAAAGGACACCCATTGAATTGATTTGATTTGGTTCCTTGCAATAGTTTGTGCTATCCTCTTGTTTATGTAAAGATTATTCAAAAGGTAAATGCAAAAATTGTTCTAGGAATTTATTGGAACGATAGAAATTCATTTTTTTTAATTGCTCTATGAATTTAGTTCTTTCTTTATTGAATGTTTAGACTTTAGAGATGCCAAGGATTTTATGATAACCATTGTAAGAAAACGGAGACCTCCTAAATAGGTGCTTTGAAGTTCCAGTTAGCTGAGTATTGGCAATTCTTATTTTTGTAGGGAGTGTGGCAGCCCCACCTCCCCCTAAGGCGAACCAAAGGGTTCGGCGGACCTCCTGCCCAGTTCTCACCGGGACTCAGTCGTTCACTACAGTCCTCAAATAAATTACAAGATAAATCTCAAATAAACATCAAATGTGCCACAATTTACATATACTACAAACTAAAACCTCAAGAGATACAAGCAATACTAATTTCCAGTATAAGACAAAGGTCCTCAGTTCTCACATAAGTACAAGTACAAGTACAATCTCAAATAGTACGCAAATTAAAACTAGAGCTCACTGTGACGGCCCCACCTTCCCCTAAGGCGAACCAAAGGGTTTACCGGACCGCCTGCCCAACTCTCGTCAGAACTACGGAGTCGAACCTCACAAACCCTATAGTACGCGCGAGAACCCAATGAAAACGAATAATTGGAGACCACCAAAAGTTTAAACAGAGCTTACCAAACCATACGGAAGTACGGGACGTCGATTAAACACTTATACATATATTTACATCGGAGTCTTGAACAAATGAACCAAAATACAAGCCAAAGTATTCACACTACACAAAATACAATTAGGGTTTCAGTTACAGAGGAGCATAAACAAGACAAGTCCTACAACTAGCTCAACTCATTTCTTCCAAAAATCTTGGTTTCAAAACATGGAACCCTGTAAGGGAATCAAAAATTTCTGGTTGGGTGTGAAAATTTCCAGATTAGGGTTTGAAGGAGAGGTTTCGGATATACAAACCCACGTGAAGGGGAGCGATTTTACTATAATAGAAAGTTCTAATGATCTCGATGTAACTCAAAAATATAGGCATTTGTGGGTTCAATGTGAAAATTGTTATGGATTAAATTATAAGAAATTTTTGAAATCAAAAATGAATATTTGTGAACAATGTGGATATCATTTGACCCTGTTCTGCCTGGCTCTATTCGGCTAGGTTAGAGGCCGAATAAGCCTTAGGTTAAAACATGAAAGTTGTAGCAAACAATGTTTTATAGTTGCCTGTAAAATTTCACCTCAATCCGAGCTCGGTAGCCTGTGGAAAGACAGAAATACCCAGACTACCATAGGTAAAAGTTCGGTGGACAGTGTTGTCTTTTCACCCAATCTTACCATGACTATTCACCCTGATCCTTACCGAATTAGAATTTAGCCAAAACACAAAAGTTGTAGTTCTAGGTCTTAGCTTTAAAATGGCCCTAGAAACGCCTTAATTGGACTTCGGTAGCCTGATTTATGGTCATTTAACCATAATGCGGTTAGTTAACCTGTTTGTGCCATTCTGGTTTGGTACATTGAAATTTTGACCTAGCTACACTACGAACTGGACTGAGTGATCTTCATCAAAGTTTTAGCTCTTTGTCTTAGCTTCGAAATGGTATAAATTACATCTCAATCCGATAAGCATAGCTTTGGTTGTGACCAATACGCTAAGAGACGTCAAACCTGCTATTTAGCTTTTGTCCTTAAAACTTGATTTTCGGTTGCATTCGTAGACTTGCTTTGTATTTGGATGAACTTGAGCCTAGTTGAAGGGCTATTGTATTGAGATTTCTTATGTGTTGAGTTGGACTGAGTTGAGGAAAAACAATGAAGCCATAAATGGCTGGAATATAGTAAAATACAGAGGGTATGCTGCCCAAAATTTTTGGGCTACGCGATTCCTTCAAGTTGAGTTGATCTTAGTAAAAATGAAAGGGTTTGGGGGTTGTTTGTAACCCTAGGACCAACTGTTATCTTTTTTACTCAAAAGTCATATTTTTATTCTTTTGTACCGGTACTTAACCTGGATAGGCGTACGACATGTAGTCGAGCCTTATTTATGCATTCCATTTATCGGGTTTGTGGATGTGCGAACTATAATTGTTTCATCTTGATTATTTTAGGATTTCTTGGCGATTAAAGCCACTTTGGGTAAAACTTTTGAAGTATCATTGCTTTAACCGGTGAGTGTACCACTCCCCTCACTTGTTGTTTAACTTGGTTTCTGTACATGCAATCTGTGATATGAATGACTGAACTATCTGTTGATTTTGTTTGAGACGAGGGTGTACTTTATCACACTCGTTCTCTTGTCTGTTTATATGCTAATTTATTGTGCGAATTTGAATCTGTTATCTGTATCTGTATCTGTTCTGATGTCATTTGAAAGCTTGTATCCAACGACCTTCTGTGACCTCTGAGCTCAAATCCTGTGGCTAAGTTATTCGAGTCGAGCCGGCAAGGGCCTAGTCGATTAGATAACGAACCACGGTAGTCTGTTCTAGGAATCTTTGGGTATTGAGACTCTTGATTCCGGTATACTCGTGTATTACCACTTCTGTTTCTGTTGAGGTGTTCAGGCCCGGTAAGGGGGATGTTTGGTGTGATAAGTGATTAATTTACGTAATTATTGTATGATATTTTATATTATTTTTAGTCACTTTGGTTATATTATTGGAAGAATATGAATCATTTTGGCTATAATTGGTAAAAAATGCTTTTAAGTGGTTAAATGAGGTTTTTATCACTTTTTACTTGGATTTTGTGTATTTTGACAGTTTTGACACATTTTCGTATTTCGGCTATAACTTGAGCTACAATGATCGGATTGGGATGATTCTTGAACCCATTTGAAGATAAGAGATAGATCTACAACTTTGGTGAAGATATCCGAATCCAGTTTGAAGGTTTTCCAGGTCAAAAAGCTGAAGTACAAAGTCAATTACTATTGGTCGAAACTGAAACAGGGCAATGAGCAGACAAGGGTATTTCAGTCATATCTCAGCCTACACAGATCCAAATGAGGTGATTCTTCATGCATTGGAAAGATAACTCAAAAGGCTACAACTTTCGTGTTTTACACATGAGCTGGTTCAGCCTCTAACATCAAGAAAAGATCGGTTGAAGTTGGGCCAAAAACAGAGCAAGTGATCCACACTCGGATCCACTATTCATCCGAACCCTCGGCTGTTTCTGGGTTAGTGGATCCGAGCTCGGATCCATACGGATCCGAGGCACTGTAGCAGCTCGGATCACTGGTCAGAAAAGGCTGCTTTATACGCGTAAAACTCAATTTCACCTCCACCAACTCACATGTGATGCTAGACATGTGAGAGACATTACCAGCTGTAAGGAGAAAGTGTAAAGCTTCATTTCTTGACCACCTTTCATCATTAAATAGCCAAATTCATTGCAAGAGAGAGGATCAAAGAAGAGATAGCAGAGATTGGAGTTCATAGCAGAAAAATAGAGAGTGAGCTACGGGAGAAAGCTTGAAGCTGCAGAAATGTAGCTCTTTCATCTTCCTAGTGTTAGTTTAGCTTAGTATAGAGTAGTGTAGCTTTTCCATTCTTGTTTATTATCTAGATTAGGATGAAGATGGAGGATGAAGAAGGCAAGGAAGAAAGCTCATGTGACAAGGGTTGTATTCCTTCCAAACTCTTTATCTTTTGTACTTGATTCCAAGTTTAGCTAATATACAAGTTCTGGATTTTGTGTTTAATATGTGTCTTTAAAGTTTATACCTTGGGTTTGGTTGAACTTTCTATGATTGTGAGTGTTTATTCTTTGGTTATTTGACTGCTATGATTTAAGCAAGTTATTTAGCACTTTGGCTCTTTAAATCATGATTAATCTGGTACCATTGATTGTGATTATCTAAGGTGTTGTTTCTGCAATGAAAATTGAGATTTAACACTAGTTCAAGAGGTGCTAAACATAGGGAGTACACTCACGAAAGTAGAGGTGCACTTATGTGGTTTTTAGTGATTCATTTCATGTAATTTCATTGAAGAAATGAACTTGTAGCTAATTTCATAACCATGAAAATAGGTATGGATTAGTTATGAGTATAGTTGATTCACTACGAAAGTAGGTTTCAAATGCATAAAGAAATTACACCATAACTAGCCTAGATGTAGTACTAAATGATCCAAATATAGCACTTGCATGAGTAGTTAGGGATGCCACAACCTAAGGAGCTTTTATTTGCTATTTTCTTGTATAATTTCAATAGGTTTTAATTTGCTATAATTCGTTGATAGTCTAAATAATAGAGAAGCTTTAGTAATACCGGTAATTGTTCACTCTTCCTTGTGGGATCGACCCGATATATACCCTAAACTACTAGTTGATCTGTATACTTGCAGTGAACGGGTGTAATTCGGTATTTTTTAGCTTGCACGTATGTAAAATACCCGTCAAGTTTTTGGCGCCGTTGCCGGGGAAGATTTGGCAATATCGGTGTGAAGAGCAACTTTATTAGTTTAGACATTTCATTAGTTATAGTGTGAATGTTATTTTCTGTTATTTTTGTGTTTTATGTGTGTATGTGTTTCATTACCTATTTTTCTTACTAATTTTGCTTTTGAGGTTGTTTAAAAGCAATTTTAGGTAATGAGAAGGGTAGGTCAATTTGGAGGACAATGCTTGAGAAATGGAGGTTTGGCAATGAATGGTTGCCTAGTGCAAAGCTCCTTCAACAGAGGTAACCAAGAATTTACTGAATGTATGTCTTTTGAAGATGGTTTAAGGTGCTTAAAGGCAAAATTTGATGTAATTAAGTTACAAGTTCAAATGGACACCATGATGCATGAAATTGAGCAAGGGAGGAATGCTAATGCTTTTAATTCTTATCATGTGATTTGTGACTTGTGTGGAGGTTATCATGCTACTAATACATGTATGCAAGCACAAAATGTGGATTATTATGATGAATTAGAGCATTACAATCCTTGTTTTGATCAATATAGTGCTAATTGGAGCAATTCTCCTGCTTATAGTTGGGATGATCAATGTACTTATAGTGATTATTCATGTTTTTATGATTACCAACCTGGAAGTGTCCAATATGAATCAAAACCATCTTGGGAGTTGGCAATAGAGAAGTTAGCTAATGCACCTCTGCCTTGGGAGTTAGAAAGTGAACCATTAGCTAATGATTCTAATGCATTTTGGGAGCTAGCTGCAAAAAATTATTCTAATCAATTTGATTTAGCAATAGAAAAGCTAGCAAATGCAACTTCCGACCGTTTTGATAGGATTGAGGAAATGTTAGATGAATTAGCTTCTCACTTTGGTAATATACATGAGCAATTGAGTGCATTGTGTGAAGTTATTTCCTCTAATGATGTGCAAAATGATCCTAGCATGAATGGTGGAAATGTTGTATGTGAAAATGGATTGCATTTTGATGAAAATGATGAATCTCAAGAGTGTTTTAATGAGCAAATATCCATTTCACATGATAATGTCTTTGGAACTAACTTTGAACCTCAAGAGGTGAGTTTTAATGACTCATTTTTCACCCCTCTTGAGGAGTGCATTGAAAGTATAGGTTCTAAAGGTATTCCTGCTCAAGATACTCTCATGACATTTCCTTTGGTAAGTTCTCAAGTGGTGCATATTCAAGGTAATATCTATGAAACACTTGGAATATGTAAGTCACTTTCATTTCTCACATCATTAGATCATGGGGCTTTTTCTATTAAGTCACCTTACAATGATCCACCAAGGCCTAAAATGGTGGATTATTCGTTAACTAAACCTCCTTGAAAAATGAGGTGATATAGTCAAGCTAATGACTATAAAGAAGCGCTTGTTGGGAGGCAACCCAACGATTTCTTGTTTTTAGTAAGTTTTGGTTGTTTGATTAATGTTTTTGTGTGTTTTGTAGGTAGCAATGACAAGGAATCATGCGAATTATTTCAAGTGCAAAGGAGTTTATAAGGAGTGGAGACTAATGCGAAAAAGGGAAGCTTAACCTTTATTTTTTGAGTTTTACAATGCTTAATTTTATGTTATGAGGTTAAGTTAGTCATTTGAATGAAGTTGAAGTGCATTCAAGTGTTTAAATGTGTTCATGACCTATTTGCACTCTTTTGAACCATTTGAGCACCATCATGTGCTTTGGAAGTGTCGAGGGGACTATTCGATCCAAGAACTTCAACCCTCAATTTGGATTCTACATGTTTTTGATTTGATTTGAGGTGTTGAAATTCATGTTTAAGTCACTTTCCATGTGTGTAAAGTGTTGAATTGTTCAAAATTTCATTGTAGAGCACGAATTAGAGAGTGTGTTTCAAGTTGGGGCCAAACTGAAAATTGCAGAAATTTCTGCAATAAATGCAGAATCCACGGATCCGAGCTCGGATCCATATGGATCCGAGGCCTCGGATCCACTTCTGCAATCAGAGAAAACTTCGTGCCTCGGATCCACTTCTGCAATCAGAAATTTTTTTTCCTCTCTTCTTCAACTTACACACGCACTCACACCTAAAACACACACTACTCACTAAACTCACTCTTTTCACCATCCAATCTTCAAACCAAGTATACCAAAACACTCCCCTTTTACTTGAGAGATGATTTCATAGCTAAAAAATTCTTCAAAAACAAGTCTAAATTCGGATTTTAGTTTAGCAAGAGCAAGGGTTTCAAATTTTTGAACTCTTCATTTGAGGCCGAATTGGAGTGAAATTTTTGGGGGTTTCATCACCATTGGCATCCATAATCATCAACCAACAAGTTTGAGGTAACAAATCTTCACCAAATGTTGTCATTTGAATTTTGCCAATTTTTATTTTTTTTCTATTTTTGGGCAATTTCGAATTTTTTTTCATTTTGTGAAGTTTGGTGCTTTACATTGTGCTTATTGAGCTTATTGATGATTATTGGTGATGTTTAACTCATGAGTTTGTCATTATTTGGTGAAATTTTGCTAATTTTATGCTTAATTTGGCTTAGTGATCAAGTTGCATATTAAGTGGCCAATGTAACATTTTAATTAGTTTTGTGGGAGTTTATGATATTCATGTGAGTAATTTAGATTACCTAATGAATGCAAAGGGGCTTGGTTGAATGATTTGTTGAATTCTTAGGTAATTCTAAAAGAAGAGGTGAATTGAAGATGACCTTAATTCATAAATGCACTTCCAATTTTTGTGGTTCAATAGTTTTTAGTATTTCATGAATTCTCACGAAGGTCATCTATATTTTGGTTTGGTGTGTTTGTCTCCATTTTGAGATTACTTTTGTACTTGCGGGGATTTGATCATTGATGACAAAATGTATAAATGGAACTTATTTTGTTCATGATTGTGGATTTTTTGTGTGAAATTAGCTTCCCTTTGCTTTGGATACTAATGCATATATTTGATTAGCAAAGATTAGCTCATTTCATGTTTTTATCCCTTGAACATTGTATGGTTCCACATGCTTGATCATTTTTCCTTGAATTGCATGATTTTGTTGATTGCAACCTTTTATTTTTAAGAAATTTATTTGTTTTGATTTTGTCTTTTTCAGGGTGCAATAAGTGAACTCTCCATTCTTTCTCAAATACGGTTGGAAATTCGTCACTTGGCCATGGATTCTGATTACGCAAGTTCAATTGAGCAGTATTTTCTTTTACTCTTTATTTATTTTCCTTTTCTCACATTGAGGACAATGTGAAGTTTAAGTGTGGGGGAGGAAATTATTGAACTTGCATTTTAAGCCTATGTGATGATATTTTGTGGATTTAAATGTTTAGAAATGTTGGAATTGTGTTTGAACTATTTGCCATGTGGATAATTTGCTTGAAATTGGATTTGTTGGCAGGGAGTTTTCATCCATTTATAAGGAGAAACTCTGTAAAAAATTTTCTAAAACCTTTTCCAATATTTCACTATGGCCCAAAAGTTCTTCAAATTTTTGCATTTTCATTCAAAAAGGGCTAATTGTTCCAACCTTATTCTTCCAATTGTTGAAATGTTACATGTATTTTGGAAGGTTTAGTCCTCATTTAACTTGGAAATAGTATTATGCAATTAGAATTTTTACATTTTAGAAAGTATATTTGGTAAAGTAAGGAAAATTATGCCTATAATTTTACATGTTTAATGAGATTTCTTCTCTTTACTTAATTTTGCAAGTAAGTGATTGATATAGTCGATAAAGGTTATACTCCTCCTTTGATTATTTCTATAAATATTTTTTTTTCTATGAGGGAAAAATAAAGAAAAAAAAAAGAGAAAAATATAAGAGAAAAAAAAAAGAGAAAAGAAAAGAAAGTAAAAATTGTTCTACTCCAATGATTCTCGTACCGAGTAACCGGGCGTTGGCATCTACAAATGTCGACATTCGCGTAAAAAGGTACTTGAATTAAGAGTATGCATTAGCAACTTGAATAAGTGAAATGTTGAGTAACCGGGGATCTTCACCTAAAAGTGTCGATTTTCGCGTAAAAAGACATTCTCACTATTTAAGTAAAATTTGTATGAATAAATCCCTCTTAGTTATAGAATTTTGAGAAAAAGATGATTATAGGAGGAGGAAAGCTATAAATTGACTATGTGATTTGCTTATTTGTAAAATTAAGTTAGGGTAAGAGATTAAGTTTAATTTGTTGAATTTAGGGTATAATTATCTTTCCTTTACTTGATATTATGAGTATTTAGTGTAAATTGAATAATTGTATAATGATTATTTTCCAAGTCTTGAGGAATTAAATTGGACAAAGTGCATTTATTGTTTCACCTCTTGAATCATTGCATTTGATTATGTGTGGATTGCTTGAGGACAAGCAATGATTTAAGTGTGGGGGAGTTTGATAAGTGATTAATTTACGTAATTATTGTATGATATTTTATATTATTTTTAGTCACTTTGGTTATATTATTGGAAGAATATGAATCATTTTGGCTATAATTGGTAAAAAATGCTTTTAAGTGGTTAAATGAGGTTTTTATCACTTTTTACTTGGATTTTGTGTATTTTGACAGTTTTGACACATTTTCGTATTTCGGCTATAACTTGAGCTACAATGATCGGATTGGGATGATTCTTGAACCCATTTGAAGATAAGAGATAGATCTACAACTTTGGTGAAGATATCCGAATCCAGTTTGAAGGTTTTCCAGGTCAAAAAGCCGAAGTACAAAGTCAATTGCTATTGGTCGAAACTGAAACAGGGCAATGAGCAGACAAGGGTATTTCAGTCATATCTCAGCCTACACAGATCCAAATGAGGTGATTCTTGATGCATTGGAAAGATAACTCAAAAGGCTACAACTTTCGTGTTTTACATATGAGCTGGTTCAGCCTCTAACATCAAGAAAAGATCGGTTGAAGTTGGGCCAAAAACAGAGCAAGTGATCCACACTCGGATCCAGTATTCATCCGAACCCTCGGCTGTTTCTGGGTTAGTGGATCCGAGGCACTGTAGCAGCTCGGATCACTGGTCAGAAAAGGCTGCTTTATACGCGTAAAACTCAATTTCACCTCCACCAACTCACATGTGATGCTAGACATGTGAGAGACATTACCAGCTGTAAGGAGAAAGTGTAAAGCTTCATTTCTTGACCACCTTTCATCATTAAATAGCCAAATTCATTGCAAGAGAGAGGATCAAAGAAGAGATAGCAGAGATTGGAGTTCATAGCAGAAAAATAGAGAGTGAGCTACGGGAGAAAGCTTGAAGCTGCAGAAATGTAGCTCTTTCATCTTCCTAGTGTTAGTTTAGCTTAGTATAGAGTAGTGTAGCTTTTCCATTCTTGTTTATTATCTAGATTAGGATGAAGATGGAGGATGAAGAAGGCAAGGAAGAAAGCTCATGTGACAAGGGTTGTATTCCTTCCAAACTCTTTATCTTTTGTACTTGATTCCAAGTTTAGCTAATATACAAGTTCTGGATTTTGTGTTTAATATGTGTCTTTAAAGTTTATACCTTGGGTTTGGTTGAACTTTCTATGATTGTGAGTGTTTATTCTTTGGTTATTTGACTGCTATGATTTAAGCAAGTTATTTAGCACTTTGGCTCTTTAAATCATGATTAATCTGGTACCATTGATTGTGATTATCTAAGGTGTTGTTTCTGCAATGAAAATTGAGATTTAACACTAGTTCAAGAGGTGCTAAACATAGGGAGTACACTCACGAAAGTAGAGGTGCACTTATGTGGTTTTTAGTGATTCATTTCATGTAATTTCATTGAAGAAATGAACTTGTAGCTAATTTCATAACCATGAAAATAGGTATGGATTAGTTATGAGTATAGTTGATTCACTACGAAAGTAGGTTTCAAATGCATAAAGAAATTACACCATAACTAGCCTAGATGTAGTACTAAATGATCCAAATATAGCACTTGCATGAGTAGTTAGGGATGCCACAACCTAAGGAGCTTTTATTTGCTATTTTCTTGTATAATTTCAATAGGTTTTAATTTGCTATAATTCGTTGATAGTCTAAATAATAGAGAAGCTTTAGTAATACCGGTAATTGTTCACTCTTCCTTGTGAGATCGACCCGATATATACCCTAAACTACTAGTTGATCTGTATACTTGTAGTGAACGGGTGTAATTCGGTATTTTTTAGCTTGCACGTATGTAAAATACCCGTCATGGTGAACGGGATTTTGGCGTAAAGCGGGGTCTACGGACATGTTGGTTCTAAATACGTTGACGGAGAGTCAACGGGTTCGGATCAAGTACTGCAAATGGGAATCTGACTCCTGAGAGCCACCTGTATCCTTCCTATTTGAATCATTGTGTCTAACTACTTTACTTTATATCTGGCATGTGTACCTGATTGTTAAACGTGAGATGCTATGATTTTATTGCTATATGTCTGGTACCTCATTGGGCGTAAGCTCACCCCCTTCCTGTTATTTTTGTTTTCCTTACAGGGTTCCATGTTTTGAAACCAAGATTTTTGGAAGAAAAGAGTTGAGCTAGTTGTAAGACTTCTCTTGTTTATGCTCCTCTGTAACCGAAACCCTAATTGTATTTTGTGTAGCGTGAATACTTTGGCTTGTATTTTGGTTCATTTGTTCAAAACTCCGATGTAAATATATGTATAAGTGTTTAATCGACGTCCCGTACTTCCGTATGGTTTGGTAAGCTCTGTTTTAACTTTTGGTGGTCTCCAATTGTTCGTTTTCGTTGGGTTCTCGTGCATACTATAGGGTTTGTGAGGTTCGACTCCGTAGTCCTGGCAAGAGTTGGGCAGGCGGTCCGCTAAACCTTTTGGTTCGCCTTAGGGGAAGGTGGGGCCGTCACAGGGAGGGTCATACGTTTGATGTGATAAAAACAATTTGAAATTAGAAATAAGAATTTTTCTCATTATAATTTGTACCTTATCTCTGTGCACATACAGTATATATGAAAGGTGTTTTCCCATCTATTTTTCTGTCGCTAAAATTGAAGAAGGGAGAGAAGTTGAGGGAATAAGTTTGTGGGTGGATATGATGAACTTCTACTTCCTTTTTCTGTTTATCCTTTTTCATTCTGTTAAATTTGTTTTATAATTTCTTCAATTTACAAAAATATTCAATACTACATATTTAAAAAAAACACTTTTTTTTATTTTTTTAAACATATTAAAGAAATTTTGAAATGGTTTCATGATATTATGCACTCCACTCAAACTTAATTATAATATGCAATTTCAGTTGGATTCTTCTTTCTAACTTTCACCTATTACGCTAACAGGAGGGAATGTATTATTTCAATGTTTCCAAAATTTAGATAAAGTAAAGTTAATTTTCGGTTAGAAGATACTATATACCAGAATTAGAACAACAGATTAAGACCACAAAAAATCTCAATCATGAGCAAATAAATTTAGACAATCACTCAGCTTCTTATATTATTATTCGATTGTAACATTTCCAACAACTAATACGGTAATTTGATTATCTTTAATTATCTTATGTACATTAAGAAATTTTTGTTGTGCTAATTTACTAATGCGAAGTGTTGTTTTTTTTTTCCCACCTCAGTTTGGTAGCTGCCTTGTTATTTACATACTAGCAAGGGCACAGATGAAATAATTGTGTTAACGGACATTTCTTTTAGGAATTTTCGTTGTTGCCTTTTAAGTATGGTCGAGTAATTGTTCAATTACAACTACCGAAGGTTACATGGGATAGATCTTTGATTGAAAGCTACAGATTGGCGGACAAGCAAGCATTCCGCATATCGTGGACCTGGATTCCACAGAGTCCATGGTGTTTTCACATCAGTATTCAACCTTGGAGGTATTGGATTTGATCTTGACATCTTCTTCCTCGCTTCTTCTACCTTACAATTGCAAGGGAGAGCTCTCTTTTGATTGAAGTAGATTAAGCTGGTGAGAGAAAGAGATTATTATGTCCCTTTAATTTTGGTTCAGATGCTTCAATTATGGTTGGACAAAAATGCCTTTTGATTGCCGCTTGACTTATTTCTAAAAGGATCAAAAATCTTAAAACTATGTACTTTTAATTATTTAGAGGCCAATTAGAGACAACATTTAGATCAAGGGCCAAAACCTAACAACGATGATTAGTTTAGGGGCTTTATAGGTTTTTAGCTCTTATTATTTTGATTATCACAAGTACAAGAAATTAAATTTACTACAAATATGGAATAAAAGTAGTAGAACTAACGATAGAGAGCTCCTAGAATCATAGAATTCATAACTATTCTTGCAGGTGAAATTATTAGTTAAATGATTATTATTACCTTAACTAGTGATGACATAATTTTCAAATATACGTGATATACGCTTTTGCAAGTATACCAACCATATTTATAACTACTCCACATCTACTAATATGATATGAAACTAACTATAGATTCATTAGATTCTATGAAATTATATGAAATAAGCCACCAAGTCACAAAGGTGCAATCCTACATTAGTAAGTTAACTCCCCAAATTTAACAATTTCATGCACTAGTATTGAATCACAATGTTCATTGATCAAACAATATCTTTAGATAATTACAATCAATGGCTAATTAATCATGATTGTTATAACAAAGGTACTAAATAACTCACTCAAGAAATAAGCTCAAATGGCCACCAGAAACTCACTTAACAATCATATAAGGCCATTCACACCCTAGGTTTACAAACTAGCCAAACATGAAAGACAAGAAAACAAGAACCATACTTATATAATAATAACTAAACATAAAAATCAATACAAGACATAAACTAATAGAAGAGATGTTACCCTTATCACTTGAATTCCAAACTCTCCATCTTTATTCTCAAATTCATATACGTCCAGCTATATACAATGATTGGATGAAACTAACTATGCTAAACTATATTGCACTAATGAACTAAAAAGTTTTAGTGAAAGATTACATTTTGTGTAGTTTCTCCAGCCTCCAAGGTTACCAAAATAAGCTCATAAGAAGCCTATTTATAAAATATTGAAACTCCCAAACAACTTGTTAAAGTCGATGCAAATCACTCCTTGAAAATGCCAAAAGTTGATTCTGCAAGTTTCCATGATTTCTTAGGCAATTCCCACCGAAATTTGTTCAGAAAAAATGGTCCAAAAATTGTGTAAATAAGCAGCAAGTTAGAGTAAGTTATATAGCGAAAATATGAAATGAGGCATGGAAAACATGGTCTAGGTTACGTTTTAGGCCGCGATTTGTCCTACCCTGCAAGTTAGCACTTTTCTGATAATTATGGAAATTGCTTTGTTTCTGCACTAATTTGAACTATAAATTTCTTGATGCAAAAAGACGAACTAAGTCTTGTAGAAAATAAGAAATTTTAGATAATTGAATTTACTTTCCAATGCATAAAGAATGATGTCAATTAGATCTTTGTAGACTGAGAAATGATAGAAATATCCGTAACTAGGCAGTACCCCATTCCAGATTTTGACGGTAAAAATGCACTTCTGTATTTTAGAATTTTGACCATGAAAACATATGAACTGGACTTTTATGTTTCATAAGAAATGTAGCCCTTTTTCTTATCTTCCAAAAGGTTTAATAATTATCTCAATTCATTGCTTGTAACTTACGTTATAGCCGAAATACCAGAAGGTGTCAGAGTAACCAATCTTTTCTGCTTTTGATCTTATTTGCATTTTACATTTTAAACAATTTGTACTTCATGTTTACTTTAAATCATTTCAAATCATTAATAATCTTGCAAATATCATCTTACTTTACTTCATTTGACGATTGAACTATTAAAGTCTATAAAAACATGAAGTTTAAACCACTTAAAACTGTAGAAATGTAATTTTTACACTTAAACCACAAAATTCAACATTCACTGGAACCCTAGTTATTTAACTATTAAAAAAACTAAAATACACCAAAAATTAAGTAATCAAACACACTAAAAAGATGCCAAATTAACACTTATCAGTGAACTAGTGAGTTTTAATGAGAGTTCGGAAGGCATTCAATTGTTGCCTAAAAAGGGGTTAGGTTTGGGCCGTAAGAAATTGGTACCACAACTTTAGGTAGCTCAAAGCTAGCTTTGCTCCTCTGACTATGGGTATGATATCTAGGACGAGATTTTAACCAAATCTTGGGAAACTAGCATGTTGTTGGATTGAAAAATAAAGATGATTTATGGTCGGGAGGAGCTGGCGTAAGTTGTGGATCAACTTTATTTTGGTTCCACAGCGAGGTTCCTATATTGTTGAAGACGACTTTGAGTGAGAAAGGTGTAGATTTGGTATACTGAGATCGAAAATATAGATGCTAAAGCGATTGTGGATCAGATCAATTTTCCTGGGGTTTGGGTCATTGTCACAAGGGTTGACATGTGAAATCATTACTTTAAAAGGATGGATGTGGTTTTAGAATATAGATGCCTTAATCTTGGTAGATCATTTTAATTGTCCTTAAAATGTCTGGGAAGTTATTAAAATCTGTATTTGGAATTTGTTTCAAGTATTTTAGTGAGCTGTTTGACGTAGAAAGTGTCTTTAAAGTTATCAACTTAAGGGAGTAACAGGATTTCTCTCTCCAAGAACATATTTGAAATCTTTCAAAGGATATTGGTGCACTGCAAATTAGGACTGTCATAATTGTCCAATGTAAAATGATGAAAAGTTCTATGTTTCATCTTGGTTGATACAAACAAAATGTCGCTGTATAGCATTCTTGCAAAATGGTGTATGGCAAACCAAATATCATATGCATGCCCCAGCAGTTGATACCAAACTAAGGTGTAGCACTATGTCTCAAGTACAAGGTCAATTTCAACAGGGCATACCTTATCAGATGCCTCACTGCCAAGGTCGCCTGAAAGATTTGGCAGTTTTTCGCCATAGCATGTAACAATTGAATCCAATGCAGATCTAGTGTCCTTATTTGATTTCATAACTGCAACACTTATGCATAAAGATTCAAATTAGGATGGGATGAGAATAGGATGAGATAAACAGAGTTCATGTTAACATCCACCAAATTAATAGTCGTTCTGTCCAGATGGTGCAGTTTGAAACAGGAAAAATGTCAATGTGAATTTTACTATCAACTTTTTTTTAATTTTTTTTTCCAGCTTACTATCAACCTATTTATTTTTTCCCGAAATAATTGAGCCCCCATCAAACACCTGAGCTTAATTATTATTTCGTATCCTGTCAAACAAGTACATTTCTGTCCAAAATAAACAAATTCAGCAAACAAACATAAGCAATTGAATTGAAGTACTGATGGAGATCAAGGGTTAGTAACATTTTGCCCCTCGAGCTTTGGGGATAGTCACAATTTACCATCCTTAAAAATATACACTTCACTCCCTATGGAGACTAGTCAACCCTGAAAAAATTAACTTCATGAAAGAAAATGTGAGTGTTATGACAACATTGCCTTTTTGTTGCTGACATTATTTGTGATTCACAATTGTTACCCTTTTTGGCCAAAAAAATTGAAGTTTGATTTAATGTCTACTTTCCGAATCTAAATTCAATGCATAACAGCACTTTTTAACAATTTTGATTAAGGATTTATTATTTGACCAATTTGATAAGCAAAAAAGATGAATAATATTCTGTTAACAGTTTACATAGACTAATATAATAAAAAACTATTTTTTAAAGTATAACAAGTTTAACATTACGCTTTAGTTTTCAAAAGTTTGTTTACTCAATTTATTGTTGTTACTGTGTTATTTACCTGTATTGTTTGATTTAAAGTCTAATGAATTGAACAAATTATATATAAAAGTGAACATTAATCCAACAAGAAAAAATTTAGGGATAATAAACTAAATGCAAATATTTTTTTAGCTTTCATCTATTTGATATTTTTGTATAGTAGATAGTGTCAGTTGTCGAGCCTGTGTAATAATAAAATTCTATTCACAAAATATATAATCAAGTACAATGATAAGTAGGGTCGTCTCCTCAGGAATTAGGAAAAATTTATTTCGTTCCAAGTGAGAATTAATTGGGGGAGTTTGGAAATTTGAAATTAAAATAAATAATCAACTTAAGTAAAAATAGTAAAACAGAAGAGAATTAAAATTTAATCAATAATATGTAGCTTTAGCCAAGGAGAAAACTTTAGAAGTAATTCATACAACTGTTGATAGATGCAATAATTATTTCATCTATTCTTTAACAACCAACTTATAACTGCCAAACAAACAATGGCAATTTGCTTTTTTGTACCGTGTCAAGAGTTAAGGTATCCCGGTTAACTACTTTTCTAATCAAGAAATAACCAGTGTTGTTTGATTCGGACTGGACCGGTAGAGATAGTGAACCGGCTTTCTTTCCGAGTTGGTTTGTAGTATAAAACCGCAAAAACCAATCAAAATCGTCAAAAATTGGCTAAACTAGTGACCCGATTCGATTGGTTGACCCGATTCTCAAACTTTTCTTTCTTGTTTTTTTGCAAGCATAATTTAAGTTACTTGAATTGTAACACTTTCATTTATTAATAGGAGTATGAAAACGCCACCTACTTAGTGTAAATACCAAAATCACTCACTTTCATGAATGATCTCTAAATCAAGATGTTTCATCCCCATCATCTTATCAATTTAACATTAGTGATTCCAACTTTTATTAATTTGTTTTAATTTAGTTTTTCAAGTAGTTATGGAAAATGGACATATTTTAGTCATGAATTTACATTTTTATATATAATTATTAGGTGTATATTTGATTACAAGTCTAATACTTTTGGAACATTTTGTATGATTGGTCGAATTTAACCAAGAACTTAATTTCAATATTTCTGAAACTTATAAAAATATAAAATAATTATGATATCATGTTGACATCAGCGAATTTTTGAAAACAATCCAATCGATCTGACCAGTTAACCCCTGATCCAGTAGTTTAGCTGAGTCGATCAATCCGAGTTTAACAACATTGGAAGTAACGCTACAAAAGAAGAGAGACGGGCGGCTACTTGTTTCTATTTTGTGCCAAGACTAATAATAATCTCCCTTTTTTTAAATAAATATTTTATTTATTTTAAGAAAATTTTGGCAGAGTTTCCTCTTATAATAATTTCCCTAAACAAAGATGTCCCTATTAAAAGTCAAAGAAGCAACTCCTCTTGTCTCCCATTTCTGCCTCTCCAAACTACTACTACTATCCTAATTTTCGTAAGAAAAGGATATTCCTTAAATTAACAAAAGATAAGTTAAATTGTTTCCTAATACAAATCGGAAAGACGAAAGACCAATCATCTCGGAATAGGAAACATGGTTCTAAGGACTTCGACTTGAACTAGGAAACTGCAACGCATGCAAATTTGGATCTCTGGACTTGAGGGCTAGACTTAGGTGCTCCCACGTGGAACAGGATAAGAGTCTTCTGCTGGAAATATCTTCATTAAACCACTTTTTATTTTTTTTCTTGACATATTCCTACAATTAACACCAATTACCAAATATGAGTAGAATCAATCTAATAATCCAATATTTGGCCAAAATCACAAGAAAATATTAGCAATTTCATTAACCAATGTGTTTCCTGTCAGATATTGTGGAGAAGATGCAAATTTTTTAGTAATAAATGAGAAATAATATTGAGTCATAAAGAATAGAAATAATAGTAAGTTATAAATAGTTTCATAAATGAAAGATTAATAATATTATTGCACTCCTTTTTTATGCATTTTTAATTTTGACTACCCTTTATGGGGGCAAAATGTGTGCATTTAAGATTGAAAGTCACAAAGCGTGTCAACTACTAAAGTTCAGGGGCAAAGTGTCTTTAACCCCCAATATTTATTAAACATGTGATATGACGACAAGAAGTCTTACTTGGAGAGAAACATGAATCAACTCTACTCTTTTACAAGTAACTATATAAATTAATTAGTTACAACTTGTAAGTTAATATAAACAAATCTTAATTCTCAAGTCGTAAGACCTTGAGCTATGATCTATAGACCTCAGGTTTAAGTGACCATTGGGTAGGTGACATGAAGTGCCGCACTTGATCCATTTCACAAAAAGATAACAAAATTATATTTAAAAAAAAGGTAAATAAATGAGAATAAAAAAAATAATGAGAAAATAACAAAGATAAAACAAAAGCTCTTCAACAATAATTGTGTTTGAAGAGGGATTCCAACTTTCAGTTTCAGACTGTATAATAGACTAATAGTAATAGTAATTAGTCAATAGACTACTAAATAGGTTTTTCTCTTTAAATATATTTATTTAATTAATCTAAGCCTCTTCAAAAGAAGATCCAGCTTTCAGTTTCAGACTGTATAATAGACTAATAGTAATTGACTAATAGTAATAGTAATTAGTCAATAGACTACTAAATAGGTTTTTCTCTTTAAATATATTTATTTAATTAATCTAAGCCTCTTCAAAATCAATACTAATTACTAATAGTCTAATTACAAGAAGGTGGAATCCCATATCCATTAGGGATAAAAACATTATCATATGCACAACTATCACAAAGCTAGGATGATTCTTTAAAGAAGTTTGGATGAGAGGAAAACCTTGGATGTGCGAGACGTATATTCTTCAAGGCAGTTATAATTGTCCAAGAGTTGGCTTCTAATTTTAGAAAAAGTTTATATTCACAATAAATAAATAAACATTAGATAGTGACAATAAACCAAAAGAACAGGAAACAAAATGTAGAAATGAAACCATTTATTAAATTATGATCCCTAAAAGACATTGAAAGATTCTTTGGCTTCGCAGTTAGCTTCCTTCACTTCATGCTCTTTGACCTTTGATGGGTTCTCAATATAAATGCAAGTTTAATCCAAAATATGCTCGTTTGACTGCAAGTATACATGTCAACTAGTAGTTTATGGCATAAATCAGATCGATCCTATGAAGAGCAACTTTTACAAGTACTAGGTCTTTTACTTGCTCTATTATTTAGACTAGCTATCAATAAAACGCAATGAAAATCACAATACTAACTAACTACCTAAATTAACTAGATAACTCACAAGTAAACAATGGAGAAATTTCACTAAATACTTGAGTCTAGGGAAATAGAGTCCACTTATGTCATCAAAGATACAAGTAAATAGATTTACTTCTTATTACTATTCTTATTTAACTAGGGATTTATTTCCATATTTACCAAAACTCATTCTCATGATGTAATGGCCTAAACTAGACTAGTTTTCCCCATTCTCATGGTGAATAACTAGATCTACTCTTGTTTTCTTTATTTACGTTGTTCCATCATTATTATCAATTTTCATTGAATAACAATAACTAAAAACTTGCTATTGGTGATTAAGCAATAACAAGTGATAAGCATGTATAAATAGACAAGTTAATATAAGATGTAATAAGTGTAAATCATATTCAACTCATATCCAATGGCTATAAGTTTCATCTACTTCTTAGATCTAGAAATTTAGCTACTCATGTGATAAAAGACAATAAAGAGCATAATTTCATTGCATGCAAACATAATGAATCACAAGTAAAGAGAAAGATAGAGAAAGCTTAGCCAAGATGATGAACAACCTCCCAATCTTCTATTTCTTCACCAAGATGAATGACACAATGAATTTTTCAAGTTTGTCATACAAGTTTTTAGTTAGAGAGAATGAGAAAAGACTAAAACTAAATTCTACCAAAACTAGCAAGAACTTCCTAGAACCCCCTCTCTCCTCAATGATTCTTGCATACGTTTTGTTAGAAGAGTCAAAAAGTGATTAATGACAAGACATAAATCTCATTTTTTTTCTTCCCTAATCACTCTTGAGCATGTGCAGCCCAAATTCTTGTTTAGAATTGAGTTGGAAAGCAGTGTGAAAATAGAGCAAGCTGCAAAACAAGTTGCAGAAAAATAGGCGAGAATACGCGGCTCCTCAATACACGACTTAAACCCACGTATTGAGGTCGCAAATTGGCTTCTGGCTTGAATTCTTGATTGTTTTCTGCTCCAATTCATCACTAATACCTCATGCAAGATGTTTATGTTGTTGTTCATGCATTCCACCATCAATACTTGCATTTGATGATCTTCTACTTTCCAATTTACCATTGAATCAAGCACTAAATGACTTCGAATCGGATCCATCTTGAACCAACGTTAAGAGTTCACCTCAATTTCTGCAAATATAACCAACTTTTACACATTAAGTTGCTCAAAAAAAACTTGCAAAATATAGAAGACTAGGGAGCAAGTTACATCTTAAAACATCCTAATTTGTACTAAAAACACACACCAAATGCCTACTAATAACCATATATAATAAACACTTATCAGCCTTTTTCTAGTGAGATAAATTATAACTAAAAAATCTTTAAAATACAAAGAAACTTGAAGGAGAGTATTTGATGTCTACAAAAACTTGAAGTCAAATTAGGGTATTGAAAATGTAATGTAACTTGAAAGAAAGGACACTAGAAATCTGTAAGCATTATAATAAACTAAAAGAAAGAGGAATTTGAAACATAATAAGCTCAATAGCTCTCAATTCTCCCAACCATTTTATGTTACCAATATATCCTGACACAAGATAGTTGTAGGTAAGGAAAATCATTTTTCTAAAGATGATTACATTTAAAACTATTTATGCAACTATTTTAGTACTTGATTGTATAGTCAAAATCTCAAATATTAGTCATGACAACATTTATATGATCGATTTACTGCCCAAAAAAATTGATGTAAAATAAATGTAAGTTATTGGTTTGCCGGCAAAATTGAAATTTTTCTGAAAATGGTAAAAGAGAAAAGAATAGACCAAAGAAGGCCAAAAGAAGATCCTTTCATGGTTCAATAAGAAAAGAATTGTTTAAGGGTGGATGTTAGCCATCTCATACATTGAACTCCTCAGAATTTTGTTTGAAAACTTTGCAAATGAGATATAGATAGATCTGAATGCATGATAGTAACATTTTCTAAGTTAGTTACATATCTCATCTAAAGTATCGAATCTAATAAAGAATTGCTTTGCTACAAAACATAGTAAATAATCCAAAAGTTGGCTCACAATTATTGCCAGATGCTTATTTGTGAGAGAGAGAGAGAGAGAGAGAGAGAACGGCAAAAGCTTAATAATGACATAAAAAAATAAAAATTTAAACCCTTCAATCCAGTTAGGTTTTTTTAGTAGGAGAAATGTGAGATTTAAGAAAGATGAGTCTTACTCCTGTTACTCAAAACAGATTATGTTATCAGATTCCTAACTACCGGAGATAAACTCAAATGGACCAAACCAACATCTACTTCAACAACTTTTGTACCTACTACAACAAAGTCTTCACCAACTCCAACCACTGCGGCACCAACTCCAACCACTACTCCAATAAAGAAAGAAAAAGAAAAAGATACCGAGATGGTATCCGAGGCCACCTCAAATGACTTTTTGATGAAAAAGATGATGCAAGATCCAAGGCTACTCAAAGAATATCTGGACTACTTACAAAAGCCGGACAAGAAAGAAGCAACCGACAAAATTGTCGAGTCAGCAGAATCATCCGAATCTACTTTTGATCCATTCGGAGGACCATGCGGACAAGATCCAAACGACTTTTGAAAAAGAGGTCGATCACTTTTGAAAAAAGATGTCGGCCACAAATGAAAAGAAGATGAAACTCAAATGAAGAAGAAATGAAATTCAAATGACAAAGGCCCGAGCCTCTATAAATTGAAGAAAGATTGCAGACTGAAGGCATCGGCGAAAACTATCAAGGCAAAAATCTCTTTGTATCAAAACCTCTCAACCACTCTCACCTACTCTTACCTACTCTCAACCAATCTCAACTACTCTCAACCACTCTTGTTTTTACATTTTCTTTATTGAATTAAATTTCTATTTAAATTGGCTAGTTTATGCATTTATGTTTACATATTTCATTAAACTTTTACTGAAAGCGTTGGTAAGACTTGATGCCTTGTAAGACCGTTGGTAAGTCCAGGATAGGATGTTCCAGGCCTAGTGCTCGGTTGTTCCCGGTTAAGTAAAATTTAATTAAATATTAAACATGGCTGCATTTCTTAGACAATTGAAAATAGGATCTAATTCAAAACAAGATAATGTAGTACAAAGTCATGAATATCATATGCCTATAAATAATTCAGATTGGACTATTCCAGAAGAAAAAATAGAACACATTTACAGAATTGGCCCTTTAGATTTTAAAACTGCTTTATCAGTCAAAACGCATGAAGAAACAATTTCTATTCAAGAAGAATATCAATCTATTCAATTATTAAATCATAGTACAATTCAAAAATACCTAAGTAAAGGATACCGATATATTCATATAGGTTTAATACAAATAGCAGTAAAACCTTTATTCCATTTAGGAGTAGATGCTCCAATATATTTAGCATTAAGAGATACTAGACTCAAACGATATAAAACTTCCTTATTATCTATGATTCAAACAAATGTTTGTAATGGACCAATATATTTTAATTGTGCTCCAAATTTTTCAATAGACTTAACAGATCCACACATCTTGAATTCTGTCATACTAGATATTCATATGCAAGGAAATGAATTCGAAAAACATACAAAGAATTTTGCAATAATATATAGAATATATTATAGACCTTTGTCTTCGCATTTAAATCCAAAATTTATAATGACTCCAACTCTTAAAGAAGAAACAACTTTATTACAAGTAGATGCAGATAGACCTACAACTTATACTCCAAAAAGATTAAAATAGAATGAAATAACTATACCAAGTGAATTCGAAATTAAAAATCCACAAATAGCAAGAAATATAGAACAAACTACTGCAGAAGATATTATAGAAAAATCAGATGGAAGTACTTTAATAAGATTTTCATCATTAAGAGAAAGACCAGAATCATCATATTCATGGTTACCTGCTAGACGTTCAAATTATGAATCAACTGAAGTTAATTTTCCTATAGAAAGTACCTCAAATTTTAAATATAAAACACTTATACCAGAAGTTATAAATCAAAATCAATCAGATTATTCCCCAACTCATTCACAAATGAAAGGAGAAATAAATGTTATAAATAAACCATATAAGATAAATCATAAATATTTGCAAGAAGATTTTGAAGATGAAGAAAACACAGAAAAAAGAATTTGGTTTTTTCAATTAGAACCAAAGTATAAAGAAAAATTAATAATAGAATGGAAAAATGAAATAGAAAAACAAAAGTTTGATTTTCCTTTCTTTACATGGTTAACATATTATATGTCAAAATTAGGAATAGATGATATATATAGTACACCCCAAATAAATGTTCAAACTAATTTATATAAAAAATGGAAGTTAAAAGATGAACAAATTATAACCTCAATACACCCTCCATTACAAGAAGTAAAAATTAATATAGGATAGGGAGAAATAATTGCCTCACCTTTTAAGAAGGGAAGAGAAGCGGAATCAAGTACAAATAATTCAATAGATTTAGAAGATCTTAAAAAAGTTTATCAACAAAATAATTATACAAATCAAATTCTTCATACAATATCTCAACATATGGAAGTATTAAATACTAAAATAGATACAATAAAGAAACCAGAATTAAGATTCCCAAATGATATTTCAGCACCTCATTTTAAACCAAGAAGCCTGACAAGAGAAAAAGAACAAGACTTAGTACAAAATATTAATAGTCAAAAAATAAATACTACAGATAATTTATTAAATAAAATATCTCAAGCTCTACAAAACTTAACCACAGAATCTAAACCTTCAACTCCAAAAATAAATACATTAGATAAAATAATAGAAGAAAATTCAACTGACGAAATAGAAGATTTATCTGAAAATTCAACAGAATCAGAAACAGAAGAAGAAGATATAATTTTACCAATAGAAAATCAATTTGAAGAAACAGAAGGAAATCAAGTAAATAGAATAAAAAGAAAAAATTATAATAAAAATAATTGGAAGATGGTAAGTTCAAAAAATTATTATCCTAGACCAAGTCCTCCAGATATTCAATATGAAGAAAGATCAAAATTTAGAACTACTAAATATGATGGAGATTCAATATATGAATGGAATATAGATGGCAAAGCTGAATATGAAGTATTAAATAATTTGCAAGAAATGGGAATGGCTAGATTAGCTTACAAAATTAAAAATATTCAAGAAAGAAATATTGCAACTTTATTAGTCTCAAGATTTACTGGACAATTAAAAAATTGGTGGGATAATGCTTTAACATTACAAGATAAATTATCAATATTAGACCATACACAAGAGATTGAAGATGATCAAGGAAATATTCAAATACAGTCAGACGCCGCAGAATTTTTAATTGTAACAATAGTCATGTATTTTATAGGAAATCCAAAAGAAGAATTAAATTCTAATAAAACATTTTTAACAAATTTAAGATGTCCAACATTATCAGACTTCAGATGGTATAAAGATATGTTTTTAACAAATGTATTAAGAAAACCAGATTGTAATGCTTCATTCTGGAAAGAAAGATTCATAACTGGATTACCAAGTTTATTTTCACAAAGAATAATGGATAATTTACAAAAAGAAATGGGAACAGATGTAGTTTCATTCGAAAATATTACTTTTGGACAATTATTTGCTTTTGTAAAAAAGGAAGGATTAATGTTATGTTCAGAATTAAGATTACAAATAAAATATGGATCAAAAAGAAAAGAAGTAGGGTCATTCTGTGATGCATTTGGAATTAAAAGAATTAAATCACCATCAGCCTACAAAAAGAAAGTTAAAAAATATTCTAAGAAAATAAAATATAAAAACCCTAAGGAAAATGAACCAACTAAGAAGAAAAGATTTATTAAAAAGAAAATTGTTTGTTACAAATGCGGTAAAATAGGTCATAAAGCAAATAAATGCAAATTGAAAGAAAAAATTACAGAAATCTGTGCAAACGAAGAAGAAATTAAAAATAAAATAATAAATTTACTAATAAATGAAAAAAATCAAAGTTCTGAAGACAATTATTATGATGATATATGTAGTTCAGAAAGTGAAGAAAATAATTGTAATTGTTCTAATACTCCAAAAATATATAAATGTTATAACTAAAAAAGAAGATAAAGAATTTTTATTAGATATAATAGAAAAAATTGAAGATCCAATAGCTAAAAAAGAATATTTAGAAAGATTAAAGAGCTTAATTATTCAAGAAGATAAAATGCCAAAAATAATAGAACCTTTTAATATTTCTAAATTAATTGACAAATATCCAAATATAAATGTAATGAAAAAAGAAACTAGTAAAGATCTTCAATCTGAAATTAATAATTTAAAAATACAAGTAAAACAATTACAACAAGAAATTATAGAATTAAAAACAAAAGATTTAGAAATAGAAGCAAGAATAGCATTAATAAAAGATCAGCCCTCAACCTCTAAAACAGAAGAAATAATAATCTCAGAAAAACCAATAAAAGAAGATCAATATTTGAATACTATAGAAAGAATGACATTTCAAAAATGGTTTGCTTTAGTAACTATTACAGTAGAAGATTTCAAAGAAACATTTGTAGCTCTAATAGATAGTGGAGCTGATATAAGTTGTATTAAAGAAGGAATCATCCCCACTAAATATTGTGAAAGAACAAATGAAAAACTAATGGCAGCAAATGGAGAAGATTTAAAAGTAAAATATAAATTTACAAAAGGATCAATATGTAATAATGAATATTGTATTAGACATAATTTTATAATTGTAAATAATATAAATTATGATGTAATATTAGGAACACCTTTTTTAATACAAATATATCCATTTTCAGTAAGTAATGAGGGAATTTCAGTAAATATAATGGGAAAAATTGTTACCTTTAAATTCTTAACTCCAATAAGACAAAGGGAATTACAAACATTGCAAACATCTTCAATATATAAAACAATAAATACTATTACTAGAGTACAACAGCAAATAAGCTATATTAAAAAGGAAAAATCTAATTTAAAAATTGAAGAACAATTAAATGATATTAAAATACAAAAAAGAATATCAGAACTAGAAGAATTATTTCAAAAAGAAATTTGTGTAGATATTCCTAATGCCTTTTGGGATAGAAAACAACATATGATAGAATTACCCTATGAAAAAGATTTTAATGAAAAAAACATTCCAACAAAAGCTAGACCAATACAAATGAATTCTGAGTTATTAGAATTTTGTAAGAAGGAAATAAAAATACTAATAGATAAAGGATTAATAACACCCTCAAAATCACCTTGGAGCTGTGCGGCATTCTATGTAATGAATCAAGCTGAAAAAGAAAGAGGAGTTCCAAGATTAGTAATAAATTATAAACCTTTAAATAAAGTTTTACAATGGATTAGATATCCTATTCCTAATAAAAAGGATTTGCTTAATAGATTATTTAATGCAAAAATCTTTTCAAAATTTGACTTAAAATCAGGATATTGGCAAATAATAATAGACCCAAAAGATAGATATAAAACAGCATTTACAACACCTTTTGGGCATTATGAATGGAAAGTTATGCCATTTGGATTAAAAAATGCACCATCAAAATTTCAAAATATAATGAATGATATTTTCAATCCTTATAGTTCATTCAGTATAGTTTATATAGATGATGTCTTAATATTTTCCGAATCAATAGAACTACATTTCAAACATTTAAGTATATTTTTAAAAGTAGTTAAGAAAAATGGATTAGTTGTTTCTGCTCCAAAAATGAAATTATTCCAAACTAGAATAAGATTTTTAGGACATAATATATATCAAGGAACAATAAAACCAATTAATAGAGCTTTAGAATTTGCTACTAAATTTCCAAATGAAATAAAAGATAAAAATCAACTACAAAAATTTCTAGGATGTTTAAATTATATAGCAGATTTCTTTCCTAAATTAAGACAAGAATGTTCTATACTATTTAATAGATTAAAGAAAAACCCAAAACCGTGGACAGAAGAACATACTCAAAAAATAAAATATTTAAAAGAAAAAATTGAATCATTACCATGTTTATGTTTACCTCATCCTAAAGCATTTATGATAGTAGAAACAGATGCATCAGAATTAGGATATGGAGGTATATTAAAACAAAGAGTAGACAATTCAAAAGAAGAATTAGTTAGATTTCATTCAGGAACATGGTCTGACCCTCAAAAGAATTATTCAACTATTAAAAAAGAAATTTTATCTATAGTTTTATGCATATCAAAATTTCAAGATGATTTATATAATAAAAAATTTTTAATTAGAATAGATTGTAAATCTGCCAAAGAAATTTTACAAAAAGATGTTCAAAATATAGTTTCAAAGCAAATATTTGCTAGATGGCAAGCTATTTTATCTGTATTTGATTTTGAAATAGAATTTATCAAAGGAGAAAATAATTCTTTACCAGATTTTCTTACTAGAGAATTTCTACAAGGACATGGATCGTGAATTGATCGCTCAAAGAGAAGAACGAGAATATACCAATTATTTAAGAACTCAAAGGGATTCTCCCAAACTCCAAAATAAAGAAAAAGATATCCAATCCAGAGGATATCAATATTTCGCTCAAACCAGTTATGGCAGACAAAGTATTCCAGCCTATCAGATTCCTAAATATGACACAATATATATTCGAAAAAGCCCTTACACTACTACTATCACTCCTCAAGAAAGAGCCTTTCTTATTCAAAGAGAGATTCAGAGAAATACCATTCGAATCAAAGTTATGAAAAGAATTGAGAGAAGTGAGGAATTTATTCAATACCACAGAGAACAAAATAAGCAATTATCTAATCAACTTAAGGATATTGTTTATTAATATTGCAGGATTATGGATTCAAAAGCAGGAAATTCCAGGCCAAAGACTCCTCAAGATTATGAGATGAGTCTTACTCCTGTTACTCAAAACAGATTCCAACTCTTATCAGATTTTCCAGCATTGACTTATAGTCAAGCTGCTTGTACTCCAACTTCCTCTCAAATTAGACCACTTCAACAACTACCAAAATCCCCAGAAAAATCCACAGAAAATACCTATTTTACAAAGCCATTTACTCAACATATCACTCTAACCAGATTCCAAGAAGTACCTTTGTACTCTACACTCAATCAAATTACCCAAAGAATCTTTCCTCAAAAATGTTTTTGACAACCAGATGATCCCTCAAAAAATTTGGATTATTATGAATTAATTCTCACAGATACTCAATCTGTAGAAATATTCCCAATTCCAGATTGAAAAAATCCAAATATAATTAGCCACTCAAAATGCATAATAAAGAAAGTTTGTTCTCCAAATGAATGGACTTCTCTTTATTCTAAAAAATCCTTTTCAGTAAGGTTCATTCCAGATGGATTCACATATCAAGATTACAAAATGGCATGGTATCGTGCCTTCCTTTTTAGACCATTCAATCATTCATAGTTCTTCACGTTCAAAGAAAATTGCAGCAGAGAATTTCCAATTTGGTTTAATCACTGGTGGAAATGGTTTGGACCACAACCAGACATATTACCTCCAAATGTGCTTTTGGAATTTCAAACGTATCTAAAAAGAGCAAAGGGGGAAGAATATACAAGATCGATTTTATTTCATATGGAGTTCAAAGTTCCATGGATATTTTGCTGGAGTTTCAAAATTCATCAAGAACTTGAAAAACCACTTCCAATGTCATTAGTTAGAGAATTCAAAATTAAATGGTGGACATGATTCAATCAAGAATTCGGAGATCAAGTAAATGTTATCAGATTTCTAACTACCGGAGATAAACTCAAGTGGACCAAACCAACATTTACTCCAACAACTTTTGTACCTACTACAACAAAGTTTTCACCAACTCCAACCACTACGGCACCAACTCCAACCACTACTCCAATAAAGAAAGAAAAAGAAAAAGATACCGAGATGGTATCCGAGGCCACCTCAAATGACTTTTTGATGAAAAAGATGATGCAAGATCCAAGGCTACTCAAAGAATATCTGGACTACTTACAAAAGCCGGACAAGAAAGAAGAAACCAACAAAATTGTCGAGTCAGCAGAATCATCCGAATCTACTTTTGATCCATTCGGAGGACCATGCGGACAAGATCCAAACGACTTTTGAAAAAGAGGTCGATCACTTTTGAAAAAGATGTCGGCTACAAATGAAAAGAAGATGAAACTCAAATGAAGAAGAAATGAAATTCAAATGACAAAGGCCCGAGCCTCTATAAATTGAAGAAAGATTGCAGACTGAAGGCATCGGCGAAAATTATCAGAGGAAAAATCTCTTTGCATCAAAACCTCTCAACCACTCTCACCTACTCTTACCTACTCTCAACTATTCTCAACCACTCTTGTATTCAAGCTATTGTATAGCATTTTCCAAGCAGAATTTTAATAAGAAAGTTCAAAGATTTCTGCATTCAACAAAGCTTCCGTACGCAACTCAAAAGTTTTATTGTAAGTTCAAATCTTTATGCTTATTACAAGTTTATATTGCCTGGGTAGAAGTGGTATCAGAGCCACACCCTTTTATGCACATATGCATATTTAAACTTTGTTTTACATTTTCCTTATCGAATTAAATTTCTATTTAAATTGGCTAGTTTATGCATTTATGTTTACATATTTCATTAAACTTTTACGATAAATTCAAATAGACCAAACCAACATCTACTCCAACAACTTTTGTACCTACTACAACAAAGTCTTCACCAACTCCAACCACTATGGCACCAACTCCAACCACTACTCCAATAAAGAAAGAAAAAGAAAAAGATACCCAGGCAATTTAAACTTGTAATAAGCATAAAGATTTGGACTTACAATAAAACTTTTGAGTTGCGTACGGAAGCTTTGTTGAATGCAGAAATCTTTGAACTTTCTTATTAAAATTCTGCTTGGAAAATGCTATACAATAGCTTGAATACAAGAGTGGTTGAGAGTAGTTGAGATTGGTTGAGAGTAGGTAAGAGTAGGTGAGAGTGGTTGAGAGGTTTTGATACAAAGAGATTTTTGCCTTGATAGTTTTTCGCCGATGCCTTCAGTCTGCAATCTTTCTTCAATTTATAGAGGCTCGGGCCGTTGTCATTTGAATTTCATTTCTTTTTCATTTGAGTTTCATCTTCTTTTTATTTGTGGCCGACATTTTTTTCAAAAGTGATCGACCTCTTTTTCAAAAGTCGTTTGGATCTTGTCCGCATGGTCCTCCGAATGGATCAAAAGTAGATTCGGATGATTCTGCTGACTCGACAATTTTGTTGGTTTCTTCTTTCTTGTCCGGCTTTTGTAAGTAGTCCTGATATTCTTTGAGTAGCCTTGGATCTTGCATCATCTTTTTCATCAAAAAGTCATTTGAGATGGCCTCGGATACCATCTCGGTATCTTTTTCTTTTTCTTTCTTTATTGGAGTAGTGGTTGGAGTTGGTGCCGTAGTGGTTGGAGTTGGTGAAGACTTTGTTGTAGTAGGTACAAAAGTTGTTGGAGTAGATGTTGGTTTGGTCCATTTGAGTTTATCTCCGGTAGTCTGATATCATTTACTTGATCTCCGAATTCTTGATTGAATCCTGTCCACCATTTAATTTTGAATTCTCTGACTAATGACATTGGAAGTGGTTTTTCAAGTTCTTGATGAATTTTGAAACTCCAGCAAAATATACATGGAATTTTGAACTCCATATGAAATAAAATCGGTCTTGTATATTCTTCCCCCTTTCCTCTTTTTAGATACGTTTGAAATCCCATAAGCACATTTGGAGGTAATATCTCTGGTTGTGGTCCAAACCATTTCCACCAGTGATTAAACCAAATTGGAAATTCTCTGCTGCAATTTTCTTTGAACGTGAAGAACCATGAATGATTGAATGGTCTAAAAAGGAAGGCACGATACCATGCCATTTTGTAATCTTGATATGTGAATCCATCTGGAATGAACCTTACTGAAAAGGATTTTTTAGAATAAAGAGAAGTCCATTCATTTGAAGAACAAACTTTCTTTATTATGCATTTTGAGTGGCGAATTATATTTGGATTTTTTCAATCTGGAATTGGGAATATTTCTACAGATTGAGTATCTGTGAGAATTAATTCATAATAATCCAAATTTTTTGAGGGATCATCTGGTTGCCAAAAACACTTTTGAGGAAAGATTCTTTGGGTAATTTGATTGAGTGTAGAGTACAAAGGTACTTCTTGGAATCTGGTTAGAGTGATATGTTGAGTAAATGGCTTTGTAAAATAGGTATTTTCTGTGGATTTTTCTGGGGATTTTGGTAGTTGTTGAAGTGGTCTAATTTGAGAGGAAGTTGGAGTACAAGCAGCTTGACTATAAGTCAATGCTGGAAAATCTGATAAGAGTTGGAATCTGTTTTGAGTAACAGGAGTAAGATTCATCTCATAATCTTGAGGAGTCTTTGGCCTGGAATTTCCTGCTTTTGAATCCATAATCCTGCAATATTAATAAACAATATCCTTAAGTTGATTAGATAATTGCTTATTTTGTTCTCTGTGGTATTGAATAAATTCCTCACTTCTCTCAATTCTTTTCATAACTTTGATTCGAATGGTATTTCTCTGAATCTCTCTTTGAATAAGAAAGGATCTTTCTTGAGGAGTGATAGTAGTGTAAGGGCTTTTTCGAATATATATTGTGTCATATTTAGGAATCTGATGGGCTGGAATACTTTGTCTGCCATAACTGGTTTGAGCGAAATATTGATATCCTCTGGATTGGATATCTTTTTCTTTATTTTGGAGTTTGGGAGAATCCCTTTGAGCTCTTAAATAATTGGTATATTCTCGTTCTTCTCTTTGAGCGATCAATTCACGATCCATGTCCTTGTAGAAATTCTCTAGTAAGAAAATCTGGTAAAGAATTATTTTCTCCTTTGATAAATTCTATTTCAAAATCAAATACAGATAAAATAGCTTGCCATCTAGCAAATATTTGCTTTGAAACTATATTTTGAACATCTTTTTGTAAAATTTCTTTGGCAGATTTACAATCTATTCTAATTAAAAAATTTTTATTGTATAAATCATCTTGAAATTTTGATATGCATAAAACTATAGATAAAATTTCTTTTTTAATAGTTGAATCATTCTTTTGAGGGTCAGACCATGTTCCTGAATGAAATCTAACTAATTCTTCTTTTGAATTGTCTACTCTTTGTTTTAATATACCTCCATATCCTAATTTTGATGCATCTGTTTCTACTATCATAAATGTTTTAGGATGAGGTAAACATAAACATGGTAATGATTCAATTTTTTCTTTTAAATATTTTATTTTTTGAGTATGTTCTTTTGTCCACGGTTTTGGGTTTTTCTTTAATCTATTAAATAGTATAGAACATTCTTGTCTTAATTTAGGAAAGAAATTTGCTATATAATTTAAACATCCTAGAAATCTTTGTAGTTGATTTTTATCTTTTATTTCATTTGGAAATTTAGTAGCAAATTCTAAAGCTCTATTAATTGGTTTTATTGTTCCTTGATATATATTATGTCCTAAAAATCTTATTTTAGTTTGGAATAATTTCATTTTTGGAGCAGAAACAACTAATCCATTTTTCTTAACTACTTTTAAAAATATACTTAAATGTTTGAAATGTTGTTCTATTGATTCGGAAAATATTAAGACATCATCTATATAAACTATACTGAATGAATTATAAGGATTGAAAATATCATTCATTATATTTTGAAATTCTGATGGTGCATTTTTTAATGCAAATGGCATAACTTTCCATTCATAATGCCCAAAAGGTGTTGTAAATGCTGTTTTATATCTATCTTTTGGGTCTATTATTATTTGCCAATATCCTGATTTTAAGTCAAATTTTGAAAAGATTTTTGCATTAAATAATCTATTAAGCAAATCCTTTTTATTAGGAATAGGATATCTAATCCATTGTAAAACTTTATTTAAAGGTTTATAATTTATTACTAATCTTGGAACTCCTCTTTCTTTTTCAGCTTGATTCATTACATAGAATGCCGCACAGCTCCAAGGTGATTTTGAGGGTGTTATTAATCCTTTATCTATTAGTATTTTTATTTCCTTCTTACAAAATTCTAATAACTCAGAATTCATTTGTATTGGTCTAGCTTTTGTTGGAATGTTTTTTTCATTAAAATCTTTTTCATAGGGTAATTCTATCATATGTTGTTTTCTATCCCAAAAGGCATTAGGAATATCTGCACAAATTTCTTTTTGAAATAATTCTTCTAGTTCTGATATTCTTTTTTGTATTTTAATATCATTTAATTGTTCTTCAATTTTTAAATTAGATTTTTCCTCTTTAATATAGCTTATTTGCTGTTGTACTCTAGTAATAGTATTTATTGTTTTATATATTGAAGATGTTTACAATGTTTGTAATTCCCTTTGTCTTATTGGAGTTAAGAATTTAAAGGTAACAATTTTCCCCATTATATTTACTGAAATTCCCTCATTACTTACTGAAAATGGATATATTTGTATTAAAAAAGGTGTTCCTAATATTACATCATAATTTATATTATTTACAATTATAAAATTATGTCTAATACAATATTCATTATTACATATTGATCTTTTTGTAAATTTATATTTTACTTTTAAATTTTCTCCATTTGCTGCCATTAGTTTTTCATTTGTTCTTTCACAATATTTAGTGGGGATGATTCCTTCTTTAATACAACTTATATCAGCTCCACTATCTATTAGAGCTACAAATGTTTCTTTGAAATCTTCTACTGCAATAGTTACTAAAGCAAACCATTTTTGAAATATCATTCTTTCTATAGTATTCAAATATTGATCTTCTTTTATTGGTTTTTCTGAGATTATTATTTCTTCTGTTTTAGAGGTTGAGGGCTGATCTTTTATTAATGCTATTCTTGCTTCTATTTCTAAATCTTTTGTTTTTAATTCTATAATTTCTTGTTGTAATTGTTTTACTTGTATTTTTAAATTATTAATTTCAGATTGAAGATCTTTACTAGTTTCTTTTTTCATTACATTTTTTATTTCTTTTTTTTTTTTTTTTAGGTGTGTCCCGCAGGGAGTGGACCCCGCAGACTATTCACCACCCTCAGCAACTTGCTGGCAGCAAGGTTCGAACCAGGGACCTGAGGCTCCATCTTCAGCAACCTCAACCACCAGACCAAGCCCCTGAGGGCTTTTTTCATTACATTTATATTTGGATATTTGTCAATTAATTTAGAAATACTAAAAGGTTCTATTATTTTTGGCATTTTATCTTCTTGAATAATTAAGCTCTTTAATCTTTCTAAATATTCTTTTTTAGCTATTGGATCTTCAATTTTTTCTATTATATCTAATAAAAATTCTTTATCTTCTTTTTTAGTTATAACATTTATATATTTTGGAGTATTAGAACAATTACAATTATTTTCTTCACTTTCTGAACTAGATATATCATCATAATAATTGTCTTCAGAACTTTGATTTTTTTCATTTATTAGTAAATTTATTATTTTATTTTTAATTTCTTCTTCATTTGCACAGATTTCTGTAATTTTTTCTTTCAATTTGCATTTATTTGCTTTATGACCTATTTTACCGCTTTTGTAACAAACAATTTTCTTTTTTATAAATCTTTTCTTCTTAGTTGGTTCATTTTCCTTAGGGTTTTTATATTTTATTTTCTTAGAATATTTTTTAACTTTCTTTTTGTAGGCTGATGATGATTTAATTCTTTTAATTCCAAATGCATCACAGAATGATCCTACTTCTTTTCTTTTTTATCCATATTTTATTTGTAATCTTAATTCTGAACATAACATTAATCATTCCTTTTTTACAAAAGCAAATAATTGTCCAAAAGTAATATTTTCGAATGAAACTACATCTGTTCCCATTTCTTTTTGTAAATTATCCATTATTCTTTGTGAAAATAAACTTGGTAATCCAGTTATGAATCTTTCTTTCCAGAATGAAGCATTACAATCTGGTCTTCTTAATACATTTGTTAAAAACATATTTTTATACCATCTGAAGTCTGATAATGTTGGACATCTTAAATTTGTTAAAAATGTTTTATTAGAATTTAATTCTTCTTTTGGATTTCCTATAAAATACATGACTATTGTTACAATTAAAAATTCTGCGGCGTCTGACTGTATTTAAATATTTCCTTGATCATCTTCAATCTCTTGTGTATGATCTAATATTGATAATTTATCTTGTAATGTTAAAGCATTATCCCACCAATTTTTTAATTGTCCAGTAAATCCTGAGACTAATAAAGTTGCAATATTTCTTTCTTGAATATTTTTAATTTTGTAAGCTAATCTAGCCATTCCCATTTCTTGCAAATTATTTAATACTTCATATTCAGCTTTGCCATCTATATTCCATTCATATATTGAATCTCCATCATATTTAGTAGTTCTAAATTTTGATCTTTCTTCATATTGAATATCTGGAGGACTTGGTTTAGGATAATAATTTTTTGAACTTACCATCTTCCAATTATTTTTATTATAATTTTTTCTTTTTATTCTATTTACTTGATTTCCTTCTGTTTCTTCAAATTGATTTTCTATTGGTAAAATTATATCTTCTTCTTCTGTTTCTGATTCTGTTGAATTTTCAGATAAATCTTCTATTTCGTCAGTTGAATTTTCTTCTATTATTTTATCTAATATATTTATTTTTGGAGTTGAAGGTTTAGATTCTGTGGTTAAGTTTTGTAGAGCTTGAGATATTTTATTTAATAAATTATCTGTAGTATTTATTTTTTGACTATTAATATTTTGTACTAAGTCTTGTTCTTTTTCTCTTGTCAGGCTTCTTGGTTTAAAATGAGGTGCTGAAATATCATTTGGGAATCTTAATTCTGGTTTCTTTATTGTATCTATTTTAGTATTTAATACTTCTATATGTTGAAATATTGTATGATGAATTTGATTTATATAATTATTTTGTTGATAAACTTTTTTAAGATCTTCTAGATTTATTGAATTATTTGTACTTGATTCCGCTTCTCTTCCCTTCTTAAAAGGTGAGGCAATTATTTCTCCCTGTCCTATATTAATTTTTACTTCTTGTAATGGAGGGTGTATTGAGGTTATAATTTGTTCATCTTTTAACTTCCATTTTTTATATAAATTAGTTTGAACATTTATTTGGGGTGTACTATATATATCATCTATTCCTAATTTTGACATATAATATGTTAACCATGTAAAGAAAGGAAAATCAAACTTTTGTTTTTCTATTTCATTTTTCCATTCTATTATTAATTTTTCTTTATACTTTGGTTCTAATTGAAAAAACCAAATTCTTTTTTCTGTGTTTTCTTCATCTTCAAAATCTTCTTGCAAATATTTATGATTTATCTTATATGGTTTATTTATAACATTTATTTCTCCTTTCATTTGTGAATGAGTTGGGGAATAATCTGATTGATTTTGATTTATAACTTCTGGTATAGGTGTTTTATATTTAAAATTTGAGGTACTTTCTATAGGAAAATTAACTTCAGTTGATTCATAATTTGAACGTCTAGCAGGTAACCATGAATATGATGATTCTGGTCATTCTCTTAATGATGAAAATCTTATTAAAGTACTTCCATCTGATTTTTCTATAATATCTTCTGCAGTAGTTTGTTCTATATTTCTTGCTATTTGTGGATTTTTAATTTCGAATTCACTTGGTATAGTTATTTCATTCCATTTTAATTTTTTTGGAGTATAAGTTGTAGGTCTATCTACATCTACTTGTAATAAAGTTGTTTCTTCTTTAAGAGTTGGAGTCATTATAAATTTTGGATTTAAATGCGAAGACAAAGGTCTATAATATATTCTATATATTATTGCAAAATTCTTTGTATGTTTTTTGAATTCATTTCCTTGCATATGAATATCTAGTATGACAGAATTCAAGATGTGTGGATCTGTTAAGTCTATTGAAAAATTTGGAGCACAATAAACATTTGTTTGAATCATAGATAATAAGGAGGTTTTGTATCGTTTGAGTCTAGTATCTCTTAATGCTAGGTATATTGGAGCATCTAATCCGAGATGGAATAAAGGTTTTACTGCAATTTGTATTAAACCTATATGAATATATCGGTATCCTTTACTTAGATATTTTTGAATTGTACTATGATTTAATAATTGAATAGATTGATATTCTTCTTGAATAGAAATTGTTTCTTCATGCGTTTTGACTGATAAAGCAGTTTTAAAATCTAAAGGGCCAATTCTGTAAATGTGTTCTATTTTTTCTTCTGGAATAGTCCAATCTGAATTATTTATAGGCATATGATATTCATGACTTTGTACTACATTATCTTGTCTTGAATTAGATCCTATTTTCAATTGTCTAAGGAATGCAGCCATGTTTAATATTTAATTAAATTTTACTTAACCGGGAACAACCGAACACTAGGCCTGGAACATCCTATCCTGGACTTACCAACGGTCTTACAAGGCATCAAGTCTTACCAACGCTTTCAGTAAAAGTTTAATGAAATATGTAAACATAAATGCATAAACTAGCCAATTTAAATAGAAATTTAATTCAATAAAGAAAATGTAAAAACAAAGTTTAAATATGCGTATGCAAATAAAAGGGTGTGGCTCTGATACCACTTCTACCCAGGCAATATAAACTTGTAACAAGCATAAAAATTTGGACTTACAATAAAACTTTTGAGTTGCGTACGGAAGCTTTGTTGAATGCAGAAATCTTTGAACTTTCTTATTAAAATTCTGCTTGGAAAATGCTATACAATAGCTTGAATACAAGAGTGGTTGAGAGTAGTTGAGATTGGTTGAGAGTAGGTGAGAGTGGTTGAGAGGTTTTGATACAAAGAGATTTTTGCCTTGATAGTTTTCGCCGATGCCTTCAGTCTGCAATCTTTCTTCAATTTATAGAGGCTCGGGCCTTTGTCATTTGAATTTCATTTCTTCTTCATTTGAGTTTCATCTTCTTTTCATTTGTGGCCGACATCTTTTTCAAAAGTGATCGACCTCTTTTTCAAAAGTCGTTTGGATCTTGTCCGCATAGTCCTCCGAATGGATCAAAAGTAGATTCGGATGATTCTGCTAACTCGACAATTTTGTCGGTTTCTTCTTTCTTGTCCGGCTTTTGTAAGTAGTCCAGATATTCTTTGAGTAGCCTTGGATCTTGCATCATCTTTTTCATCAAAAAGTCATTTGAGGTGGCCTCGGATACCATCTCGGTATCTTTTTCTTTTTCTTTCTTTATTGGAGTAGTGGTTGGAGTTGGTGCCGTAGTGGTTGGAGTTGGTGAAGACTTTGTTGTAGTAGGTACAAAAGTTGTTGGAGTAGATGTTGGTTTGGTCCATTTGAGTTTATCTCCGGTAGTTAGGAATCTGATAACATTTACTTGATCTCCGAATTCTTGATTGAATCCTGTCCACCATTTAATTTTGAATTCTCTGACTAATGACATTGGAAGTGGATTTTTAAGTTCTTGATGAATTTTGAAACTCCAGCAAAATATCCATGGAACTTTGAACTCCATATGAAATAAAATCGGTCTTGTATATTCTTCCCCCTTTGCTCTTTTTAGATACGTTTGAAATCCCATAAGCACATTTGGAGGTAATATCTCTGGTTGTGGTCCAAACCATTTCCACCAGTGATTAAACCAAATTGGAAATTCTCTGCTGCAATTTTCTTTGAACGTGAAGAACCATGAATGATTGAATGGTCTAAAAAGGAAGGCACGATACCATGCCATTTTGTAATCTTGATATGTGAATCCATCTGGAATGAACCTTACTGAAAAGGATTTTTTAGAATAAAGAGAAGTCCATTCATTTGGAGAACAAACTTTCTTTATTATGCATTTTGAGTGGCTAATTATATTTGGATTTTTTCAATCTGGAATTGGGAATATTTCTACAGATTGAGTATCTGTGAGAATTAATTCATAATAATCCAAATTTTTTGAGGGATCATCTGGTTGCCAAAAACACTTTTGAGGAAAGATTCTTTGGGTAATTTGATTGAGTGTAGAGTACAAAGGTACTTCTTGGAATCTGGTTAGAGTGATATGTTGAGTAAATGGCTTTGTAAAATAGGTATTTTCTGTGAATTTTTCTGGGGATTTTGGTAGTTGTTGAAGTGGTCTAATTTGAGAGGAAGTTGGAGTACAAGCAGCTTGACTATAAGTCAATGCTGGAAAATCTGATAAGAGTTGGAATCTGTTTTGAGTAACAGGAGTAAGACTCATCTCATAATCTTGAGGAGTTTTTGGCCTGGAATTTCCTGCTTTTGAATCCATAATCCTGCAATATTAATAAACAATATCCTTAAGTTGATTAGATAATTGCTTATTTTGTTCTTTGTGGTATTGAATAAATTCCTCACTTCTCTCAATTCTTTTCATAACTTTGATTCGAATGGTATTTCTCTGAATCTCTCTTTGAATAAGAAAGGCTCTTTCTTGAGGAGTGATAGTAGTGTAAGGGCTTTTTCGAATATATATTGTGTCATATTTAGGAATCTGATGGGCTGGAATACTTTGTCTGCCATAACTGGTTTGAGCGAAATATTGATATCCTCTGGATTGGATATCTTTTTCTTTATTTTGGAGTTTGGGAGAATCCCTTTGAGCTCTTAAATAATTGGTATATTCTCGTTCTTCTCTTTGAGCCATCAATTCACGATCCATGTCCTTGTAGAAATTCTTTAGTAAGAAAATCTGGTAAAGAATTATTTTCTCCTTTGATAAATTCTATTTCAAAATCAAATACAGATAAAATAGCTTGCCATCTAGCAAATATTTGTTTTGAAACTATATTTTGAACATCTTTTTGTAAAATTTCTTTGGCAGATTTACAATCTATTCTAATTAAAAAATTTTTATTATATAAATCATCTTGAAATTTTGATATGCATAAAACTATAGATAAAATTTCTTTTTTAATAGTTGAATCATTCTTTTGAGGGTCAGATCATGTTCCTGAATGAAATCTAACTAATTCTTCTTTTGAATTGTCTACTCTTTGTTTTAATATACCTCCATATCCTAATTCTGATGCATCTGTTTCTACTATCATAAATGCTTTAGGATGAGGTAAACATAAACATGGTAATGATTCGATTTTTTCTTTTAAATATTTTATTTTTTGAGTATGTTCTTCTGTCCACGGTTTTGAGTTTTTCTTTAATCTATTAAATAGTATAGAACATTCTTGTCTTAATTTAGGAAAGAAATCTGCTATATAATTTAAACATCCTAGAAATCTTTGTAGTTGCTTTTTATCTTTTATTTCATTTGGAAATTTAGTAGCAAATTCTAAAGCTCTATTAATTGGTTTTATTGTTCCTTGATATATATTATGTCCTAAAAATCTTATTTTAGTTTGGAATAATTTCATTTTTGGAGCAGAAACAACTAATCCATTTTTCTTAACTACTTTTAAAAATATACTTAAATGTTTGAAATGTTGTTCTATTGATTCGGAAAATATTAAGACATCATCTATATAAACTATACTGAATGAACTATAAGGATTGAAAATATCATTCATTATATTTTGAAATTCTGATGGTGCATTTTTTAATCCAAATGGCATAACTTTCCATTCATAATGCCCAAAAGGTGTTGTAAATGCTGTTTTATATCTATCTTTTGGGTCTATTATTATTTGCCAATATCCTGATTTTAAGTCAAATTTTGAAAAGATTTTTGCATTAAATAATCTATTAAGCAAATCCTTTTTATTAGGAATAGGATATCTAATCCATTGTAAAACTTTATTTAAAGGTTTATAATTTATTACTAATCTTGGAACTCCTCTTTCTTTTTCAGCTTGATTCATTACATAGAATGCCGCACAGCTCCAAGGTGATTTTGAGGGTGTTATTAATCCTTTATCTATTAGTATTTTTATTTCCTTCTTACAAAATTCTAATAACTCAGAATTCATTTGTATTGGTCTAGCTTTTGTTGGAATGTTTTTTTCATTAAAATCTTTTTCATAGGGTAATTCTATCATATGTTGTTTTCTATCCCAAAAGGCATTAGGAATATCTGCACAAATTTCTTTTTGAAATAATTCTTCTAGTTCTGATATTCTTTTTTGTATTTTAATATCATTTAATTGTTCTTCAATTTTTAAATTAGATTTTTCCTCTTTAATATAGCTTATTTGCTGTTGTACTCTAGTAATAGTATTTATTGTTTTATATATTGAAGATGTTTGCAATGTTTGTAATTCCCTTTGTCTTATTGGAGTTAAGAATTTAAAGATAACAATTTTTCCCATTATATTTACTGAAATTCCCTCATTACTTACTGAAAATGGATATATTTGTATTAAAAAAGGTGTTCCTAATATTACATCATAATTTATATTATTTACAATTATAAAATTATGTCTAATACAATATTCATTATTACATATTGATGCTTTTGTAAATTTATATTTTACTAAAGCAAACCATTTTTGAAATGTCATTCTTTCTATAGTATTCAAATATTGATCTTCTTTTATTGGTTTTTCTGAGATTATTATTTCTTCTGTTTTAGAGGTTGAGGGCTGATCTTTTATTAATGCTATTCTTGCTTCTATTTCTAAATCTTTTGTTTTTAATTCTATAATTTCTTGTTGTAATTGTTTTACTTGTATTTTTAAATTATTAATTTCAGATTGAAGATCTTTACTAGTTTCTTTTTTCATTACATTTATATTTGGATATTTGTCAATTAATTTAGAAATATTAAAATGTTCTATTATTTTGGCATTTTATCTTCTTGAATAATTAAGCTCTTTAATCTTTCTAAATATTCTTTTTTAGCTATTGGATCTTCAATTTTTTCTATTATATCTAATAAAAATTCTTTATCTTCTTTTTTAGTTATAACATTTATATATTTTGGAGTATTAGAACAATTACAATTATTTTCTTCACTTTCTGAACTAGATATATCATCATCATAATTGTCTTCAGAACTTTGATTTTTTTCATTTATTAGTAAATTTATTATTTTATTTTTAATTTCTTCTTCGTTTGCACAGATTTCTGTAATTTTTTCTTTCAATTTGCATTTATTTGCTTTATGACCTATTTTACCGCATTTGTAACAAACAATTTTCTTTTTAATAAATCTTTTCTTCTTAGTTGGTTCATTTTCCTTAGGGTTTTTATATTTTATTTTCTTAGAATATTTTTTAACTTTCTTTTTGTAGGCTGATGGTGATTTAATTCTTTTAATTCCAAATGCATCACAGAATGATCCTACTTCTTTTCTTTTTGATCCATATTTTATTTGTAATCTTAATTCTGAACATAACATTAATCCTTCCTTTTTTACAAAAGCAAATAATTGTCCAAAAGTAATATTTTCGAATGAAACTACATCTGTTCCCATTTCTTTTTGTAAATTATCCATTATTCTTTGTGAAAATAAACTTGGTAATCCAGTTATGAATCTTTCTTTCCAGAATGAAGCATTACAATCTGGTCTTCTTAATACATTTGTTAAAAACATATCTTTATACCATCTGAAGTCTGATAATGTTGGACATCTTAAATTTGTTAAAAATGTTTTATTAGAATTTAATTCTTCTTTTGGATTTCCTATAAAATACATGACTATTGTTACAATTAAAAATTCTGCGGCGTCTGACTGTATTTGAATATTTCCTTGATCATCTTCAATCTCTTGTGTATGATCTAATATTGATAATTTATCTTGTAATGTTAAAGCATTATCCCACCAATTTTTTAATTGTCCAGTAAATCCTGAGACTAATAAAGTTGCAATATTTCTTTCTTGAATATTTTTAATTTTGTAAGCTAATCTAGCCATTCCCATTTCTTGCAAATTATTTAATACTTCATATTCAGCTTTGCCATCTATATTCCATTCATATATTGAATCTCCATCATATTTAGTAGTTCTAAATTTTGATCTTTCTTCATATTGAATATCTGGAGGACTTGGTTTAGGATAATAATTTTTTGGACTTACCATCTTCCAATTATTTTTATTATAATTTTTTCTTTTTATTCTATTTACTTGATTTCCTTCTGTTTCTTGAAATTGATTTTCTATCGGCGAAAATTATCAGAGCAAAAATCTCTTTGCATCAAAACCTCTCAACCACTCTCACCTACTCTTACCTACTCTCAACTATTCTCAACCACTCTTGTATTCAAGCTATTGTATAGCATTTTCCAAGCAGAATTTTAATAAGAAAGTTCAAAGATTTCTGCATTCAACAAAGCTTCCGTACGCAACTCAACTAGCATAGAATAAAACAAAGTTTAGAACCCATGATCTCTAATTCCTGGAGTCTCAATTTTAACAACTAGACTAAGCCCTTCGAGGCTAATTACACCAAATAGTTCTTGGTGAGAATTTCTCCCTAGAAATTGTAACAAATTGATCCATAAATACTTTTCAATTAGCCATGTTAAGTAGGAGTGAGCAACAACTCTAATTAATATAAGAACATATAAGAAGTGGGGTGGGGTAGGGAAATTAGAACACAAAACCTCTAACTCTTGGGGTTTTAATTTTAACAGCTAAACTAAGGCCTCCGAGGCTAGTTACACCAAATAGTTCTTGGTGAGAATTCTCCCAAGAAATTGAAACAAATTGATCCGTAGATACTTTTCAATTAGCCATGTTATGTAGGAGTGAGAAATAACTCTAATTGAAATAAGAACTATATATATATATATATATATATATATATATATAGACACATATTTCCTTTTATTTAGAAAAATTGACACTTGGTGCACCAAATAAACTTTTCATTCCACAAATCTAACAGTGCTTCTTGTAAGGATAAGAATCCTGATTTGAAGTGTAATAAGATCCTTCCAACAAGTCCCAAAGTCGTCATTGGCAGCACTTTCATCAGATTTTTGCACTTTTCAATTAACTCAACTACAAAAAAAAAAGGGTTAGAATCATGGATAAATACGCGACCTTACTTTTGCCTTTATTCTTGTATGCAAGGTTTTCGCCAATGTTGCTTGATTCCCAACAACTGGAATATGAACATCAATTGTTAAAATAGATCAAGAGGAATGATGTATTGGTTAATTGACTGTGCATCAAAGTAAGGAATTTTTATGCTGTTTAATCTATAAATACCCGAACTTATTCTACTCAATCCACTGTCTCACAAATTAAATTGTGAGTAAGGCTTCTTTTTTTTTTAATGATCATTAAAATTAGAAATATATAGTCTAAATTAACCCAAATAAATATTAATCATGACATCATATTGATCATTAAACTTGTATGATGAATTTAGTACATGATAAAACTGTCTAATGAGCATATATTTAGGTGAAATGTGATTATTAGCGTTGCACGCAACAATGAAATTAACGTGGATATTGTAAAAGAGAAAAGAATAGTAAAAAGAAGGCCAGAAGAAAATGAATACTTTAATGGTGGATGGTTTCCATCTCATTTCTATAGCAGAGAAATTTGTTTGAAAATCATGCAAGTGATTCTGTGATTATGGTTCAAGGAAATTCATATAAGAGGGAAACCTTGAATGCACGGTTGAAATATTCATCTAAGTCAGTTACATATTTCATGCACAGTATCAAAGTCGACAAAGAATTCCTTTGCTGCAAAGCATAGTAAGTAATCCACAGTTAGCTTCTAAATTTTTATCTTCAAATTTAAAAAAAAAAGGATAAGTTTAGTAGTGACATGGAATCGTTAAGAAAGAAAAAAAAAATATATATATATGTAAAACCCTCAAGCTGCTTTTGCTGCACGGAAATCCTAAGCAATTGTTAGTTTTAGCATACAAATTTATATGGTAGAATGAATCAAGTATTACAATTGAAAAATTTTAATATCAATCTTCAATTATTCTAAAAATGTCAAAATTCCATGTAAATCAACATATAATATAGTAGAACAAATAAAACAAAAGTAATAAAGCATATTATGTCCTATAAATTAATCATGGGTAACTAAGTCAAATTTATATTAATTATATTCTATTTTGACATCTAAATATTGATTATAATAAATATTGGGAAAAAATGAGCATTCCACTCCAACTTGTGTACTAGACACTCTAGAATGACAATTTTTTTTACCTACCATTATGAGCATTCCAGCACATGAAACAAGAGGTTAGAGTATCCAATGAGTCCTTGTTAAAATGTTTAAAAAGAAATTGTTAACAAATAAAAACAAAAGGAACCCTTTAATGCAATGGCTATATGACCCTTTTATAGATCATCTATAGAGTATAGAATAGATACTTTATGACAAATCACATTATCTGAAAGAAAAAAAAGAAAAAGATATGATAATGATCACATGTTGCATTTTAGTCGCTTTTTAGATTTAATTTCATTTCATTTGGGAAAATTGACACTTGCTGCCTCAAATAATCTTTGTCTTAAAAAAACTGGCAATTCATTTTGTAAATATAAGAATCCTGACAATTCGTTTTACACTTTTCACATGTTTTACGCTTTTCAATTAATTCAACAACAAAAAAGAGGGATACACAACTTTGCTTTTCTCTTTATTCTTGTGTGCAAGGTTAACGTCAATGTTTTCTGATTCCAAACACTAGAATAAGGAATGCTTTATTCTTTAATTGAGTGTGCATCAAAGTAAGGAATTTTTATGCCATCCAATCTATAAATGCCTGAACATATTTGCTGTTTCTAATTCTAAACAAACAAACAGTTTTCCACTTCGAAATACACAAATTCTCAGCTAAAAACCAAAGCAATGGCTGAATTTTTTGTTCCAAAGATAATAGATGAATTGGGTGATGTTGTCGTGAAGCAGCCCGGGGAGAAGATTAACCTGGTGATGGGGGTTGAAAAGGAGGTGGCAAATATCAAAAGAAAGTTAGAAACGATACAAAATGTGCTCCAAGATGCAGAAAGACGAAGGCTGAAGGAGGAACCGGTCGGGAAGTGGCTAGAAGAGCTTGAAGACATAACATATGAGATGGATGACATCCTGGACGAATGGAACATCAAGATTCAGAAACCAAAAAATGAGGGAACTCAACAAAATGCCAGATTGAAGGCAACATTGTGGAGCAAGGTTCGTTCCTTCATCCCATCCCTTTGTTCTTGTCTTAAACAAGTTCCTGTGCGTAGTGATATTGCTTCGAAAATAAAAAGCATAAGTGAAAAGCTAGAATTAACTTTGAAAGAGGCAGATGAATTCAAGTTTATTACAAGTGGGGGGGTTCCTGATTCTCAAGATTTTAAGCAAATTATGACTACCTCAATCATAGACGAATCAGAGATCTATGGTCGAGAATCTGATAAGGTTGCTTTACGTAACCAAGTATTATCTGAGAGTAGTAGTCAAGGAAGAAGGGGGGGTCAAGTTATCTCTGTAGTAGGGGCCGGGGGTAGTGGAAAGACCACACTTGCGCAGTTACTCTTCAATGATGATAGAGTGAAGAACCATTTTGAACCTAAAAAATGGGTTTGCGTATCAGATCCTTTTGATGAGAAAAGGATCGCCAGAGCAATTCTTGAGAGTCCGGAAAAGAGTTCTCTGGGCTCGTTAGAGTTGGAACCACTGCTCCAACTGTTGAAAGAAACTTTTTCCGGTAAGAGATTCCTGCTTGTCCTAGATGATGTCTGGACAGAGGATGACTCAAAGTGGAAACCTTTCAAAGACTCTCTTAAGGATTGGGCTCCCGGAAGTGTAATCTTGGTGACAACAAGGAGTCATAGAGTGGCCACAGTGGTGGGAACAACTGTGGCTAATACTCACCAGATGACCCAAATGTCCAACTCTGATTGTTGGCTAATAATGCAAAGGCTAGCATTTGCCAACAAATCAGGGGACTTGTGCAAGAAGGTGGAAAGAATTGGGCAGAAAATTGCAGAAAAGTGCAAGGGGTTGCCACTTGCTGCAAAGACTATGGGAAGCTTGTTACGGTTCAAAGATACCGTACAACAATGGCAGAATGTTTTGGACAGTGAGATATGGCAATTGGACGAAGCAGCCGTGGAACTTTTCCCTCATTTGTATTTAAGCTACAACGAGTTGTCCCCGGAGCTGAAACGTTGCTTCTCATATTGTGCTGTCTTTCCCAAAGATCATGAGATATATGTGATGGACCTTATTTTGCTGTGGATAGCACAAGGTTATGTTCGCCCAAGACGAAGAGGTGAGCGCTTGGAGCTAGTGGGCCGTGAGTACTTCATCAATTTGACAATGCGTTCCTTTTTTCAAGAATTAGAAAAAGTTGGTGATGAATATACTTGGTGCAAGATGCATGACATAGTGCATGATTTTGCACAATTTCTCACAAAAAATGAATGTCATGCACTTGATGGAATTGGAACAAATCCATCTGGTGGAAGAGCACGTCATCTAACAATTTTGGAAGAAGGCACTGAGGAGGAGATGTTTAGTTCTCGAGTCGTTGATTTTGGAAGGCTCAGGAGCTTTTTAACTTTTCTTAGATTTGGAAGAGCAGTAGTTCCCCAAAATCTATTCTGCAGGTTGAAGTGTGTGAGGACTCTGACTTTAAGTTGTTGTGGGCTAGCTGAAATTCCAGCCGAGATCGGCAGGTTGATTCATCTTCGGCACTTGGACTTAAGTGATAATTATTTCGTGGCACTGCCAGAAGCTATATGTGATCTATATTATCTGGAAATTTTGGATATCAGTCTTTGTCAAATGCTTTTGTGCCTTCCTGAAAGGATTGAAGACCTTGTACACTTGAGGCACCTTCACAATGATAATACCGATGAATTACGTCAAATTCCACAAGGACTCGGGAAGCTGACATCACTTTGTTGTTTGACTCGGTTCATCGCGAGGAGCAACTCTGATGATTTGGCAATTTTGAAGGACCTGAACCAACTGGAATCGTTGTGCGTTGAAATTGAAGGAGAAGTAGATTTTGGGAGTGTGGAACTCGGAAAGAAGGTCAACATGTGTGAAATGGCTTTGATCTTTAGCTCTGGGGCCCACCTTATAGAAACTCCAAGTTGCATTGAAAGCATGGAACCGCCTCCAAACTTGGAAGAACTTCAGCTAGATGGCTATCCAGGAGCCCAGTTACCGAGTTGGCTTGTGACGAAGCCTCTGGTCAATAACTTGACGAGGCTATACATTGAGAAGCCCCGCAATATCTCATCCTTGCATGCCTTGTGGAAGCTATCATCCCTAGAAGAGCTTAAGCTCAGGGAAGCGGAAAAGCTGGAATGTTTGGGTAAGGAATTCTTCGGAGTTACAAAAGCACTACATGAGAATAGTCGTGATGCTCTTGATACATTGTCAGACTCCGAGTCATCATTCTCAGCTGAAGCAGTGGCATTTCCAAATTTGAGAAAATTACATTTTCGTTACTTCCAAAATTGGACAAATTGGGAAGACTTGAGTGAAGATGATGAAGAAGTTGCGGTCTCTATCATGCCACACCTGGAGGAGCTACAAATTAAGTACTGTGAAAAGCTTGAAGTTCTGCCACACCGCATCCTCAGCAAGATATCATCTCTCAAAAAATTGGATATTCAGAGTTGCGACAAGTTGAGGAATCGTTACTCTGACAAAACAGGAGATGACTGGAAACAAATATCACACATTCCTCAAGTTCACATATCCGATTATTAGTATTAATCTACTCAGGTATGGTTACTCATACATTTTTTTTATGTGCCTATCATCTTTGAAGTCAAATAATTACGACTTATAGAATTACAACAAACTAAGGCCTGCTCTGTAGAATAAAACATGTGCTTAATAAGAATCACATGTTAACAAAGCCTTATGTATAATGAAACTATGAATTATTCATTAATAGTTTAGAATGGTTTTTTTTTTTATTGAGAAGATGCAAGTCATTAACTAGTAAATACAACTCTAAATTTCAAACAATATCTAACTGTAAACTCTTGAGTTTGGAATTCCATTTATCTCTTGTCTTTTTATCCTTTTATTTTTTATTTTTTTTTTACTTTTGCCCTTTGTTTTCCAGAAAATTGCTCATTGATGGCTCAAAGTGAAGCTACAGCAGAAGACTTTGAGGGATCAACCTCTATATCAACTTTTCACTTGGGTTCATGTAAAATTTCAAATAATTGTAAATATGGTTGAAGAGGCACATCCACTTACTTTGTTCAAAATCGTTTGTTGAAAGCGTATGTAGCCTTACAAATTGCCAAATTGAATTTCAAGTGGTTACACAACCAGTCTTTATTTCTTCAAATTATTATTGTCGTGTTGTATCTAAGATTGTGTAGATTTAATAAAGAAGAAAGTTTGTACTTCATGCTTACCTATATAGTGTATTATTGACAATCTATTATTAGTGCACCTATTTTATGATATTATTCTAAAAATAACATGAATTCAAATTTGAAATTCAATAATGCACATGTTAGCATACAATAATTAAAAATCAATAATAAAAACTGTTAATAATAAAAAAAAATCACTACACTATGAGCGTATAAAAAATTAATCCTTATTCTAATGGTTAAAAGTGAACAAGTTGACAAATTATTCTTTATCTTGTTTCCTTTATTAAAAATGTTTACATAGATAACTAGAATAACAAAAACTCAGACTACAAAAGTGCATGTACCAAAACTCATGATACTTTTATAGTAGTAGCAGCAGTGGTAGTTCTAGTAGTAGTAATGACAATGATTTGTTAATAATACTTTCTTTTAAAAGTGAATGGACTAATTAGCTTTTTTTAAAAACAATTAAGAAGGGAAGAAATCGAATTTAAGAAACCGGAGGGGATAAGGTGAGTTACAACCCACAGAATTTTGAACTTGAAAGTTTGCAAGGCATATCATAATAAATCAATTATTTGCATACTTCACATATATGAACCAGTTAAACAAACTATCCATATTCCAGAATTGAATATCATCCTTTGTTTATTCACTATTATATATGTTCAATACTTGGTTGAAAATATGCCTTCCCCATCCCTGCTTCCTAATTATACCCCTTCCTGATAGAAATAATTTTTAAAAAATAATTGAAAAATTCAAACATGTAACTAGTTATCTTCAAGTTGATTGAATATAAAATAGACTTTGACACATCAGATTTCATTGTATTTATATTCAACTCCAGCAGTTAGTTATATTTTGATTCTTTCTATAAAGGCTATTAAATCATTTAATCCATAAAACTCACATTTTCACCGTGAAATTGGGCAGCCCTGGCCTGATGACTTACATGATTGAAATCACTATCTCTCAAGTAGACATTACAACAGGAAATCGAAATATGGTGAAGCAAAATTGGTACTTCCCGTTTAGCTTCCAGAAAATTGAACTATGAAAGAATTCCCAAAGAAACAACAGAACCTTGCCCAATGTTACTAGATTGCTACTTAAGTTACCAAGCTTGACAAGAAACTGGCACTGGTTTCACCAAGTTTGTTTACAAATTGACAAAAATCCCTACAAACATCAAATTAGAAACCAACGTAGTGCATGAGAGTATAGAAGAAACTGTTATATAAGGTTTACAAAAATCCCAACAAATATTCCATGTAACCCAATGTAGCCCACGACTGGATGCATGCAGGGAATTGCAACACAAAATCTTTGGAGTAAGGAAACCCAATGTGCTCTTTTTGTCTAGTTGATGGAAATAATAATCATTTAACTAATAGGATTAGCGCTTATGCGTTGAATATCATTCAAGATGAGGAATTTGTGATTCCTTAGTGCCATTGTGCACTAGTTGTTTTTAGTTATCAAGCCTTTGCTTGAATTGTATAGTTTATTTCATGATATAAAATCACTTATCGTTTCGACAAAAAAAAAAAAAAAAAAAGGAAATCCTATTCTGCCTGCTGAGAAGGGTTCAGAAGAGAAGAATTACAACAGTACAAAGCTCTAATGTTGGTCCACAGCACCTGCGTCCTAAAATTTCAGATGGTGTTCAAACAAAGAAGCCATTTCAATCTGCAATACAACTCAAACAAGGAAACAAATTCATCCTTGGTACCGGATCATGAATAGACATCATTAGAGAGGAAAATGCAGATCAGGAACATTTATTTCTAAAATATGGTACAACTCATTATTTTGTCAGACCCAGGATACAAAATGAACATCATGCCATTAAATATGCTATGACAGCAAAAACAGACTCTTCCCGCAAGAGTTTCTTACTCATAAGATGATGACCCGAAGAAGGACAATATTACGAGCAACGATCAATCAGAATTTGATTTAGAAACCTAACGACAACTACATGCACTGTCATAAACTAGATACAACTCGGAACTAATAAAAGCTAGATATTTTAGAGTCCTGCTGAGAAACTCTGGTTGGGAAACCACCAGCATCATAGAGAGACCCACCAATGGTCGTTATGGAGTTCAACCCCTTATTTGCCTTCTAACTCCCATTTTTAACTCAAAAAATAATTTATTTTGGATGATCAATACCTCACTGCTTAAGTAAGAAGGCTGCTTTCCAAGCATTCCTATTGGCTGTATTATACTAAATTATATTGAAAGAAGGCCAGTTACAAGGGCAAAACCCAGCAGAGATGGAGAAATTCATCAAATCACCTTGGTTGAAAATTATTTCAAGTTATATGCTCCTTTTAAAATATGTTGAATCAACCTTGGTTGACAAGCAAAATGTCGTCATCTAGCATTCTAGCAAAATAGTATATGGCAAACCAAATATCATATGCATGTTCAGGCAATTGATACCAGACTAAGACGCAGCACTGTTTCTCAAGTACAAGGTCAATTTCAACAGAGCATACCTTCTCATATGCCTCAGTACCAAGCTTTTGTCTGAATGATGAAAGATTCACCAACAGAGCATACCTTCTCATACCTTCCCCTGGCAATTTTTCTCCATCATGTGTAACAATTCAATCCAATGCATATCTAGTGTCTTTACTTGATCTTATAACTGCAACACTTCAGCATAAAAATACCAATTAGAAAAGAAAGAGAAAGACAGAGGTAATGTTTACATCCACCAAATATCCATTCTATCTAGAAGTACAGTTCAAGCAGGATGAATAGCTACTAAATCAGTATCGAGTTCTAATCTATTTCCCAATTCAGTTTTGCATAAAGGAGATCATTATGGAAATTGAAAACATGATCTTCAAATGCCAACCTTGATGCCAAGGCTGCCAGCAAAATACCAAAACGAACAAACTAAATACACCCAAAACACAACTAAAAAAAAAAACCCAAAACAATTGAAGGTAACCAGAATTTAGAATTTCTTTACTCGGTTGAAGCTTGGTTCAATTTCCATCAAACAGAGGGTATGGAATTTTCTTTTTCATCTTTTCAAAGATCAATGGAACATGTCGATTTCCTCTTCATATTGTTCCACAAGCAAATCAGGTAACAGTTTCAGAACACCTACCAAGCCTCGAATAAGCATTCCCTATAAATTGAATATAAAGGCAGTCACCCAACTTAAATCAGGAATTCGGGCAATACAGAATCTGTTTTACAAACCACCAATGATATATTCGTACTTCAGAATGCCAGACACCACAAAGAGTGAACTTGAGTTATGAACTTTACATTGACCTAATAATTAAATGTAGAAATGTTAACTAAAAGTTGCAACAAGATCAAATTATCTAATTTGCTAAGAAGCCCTTAGCCCTCAGAGCATCAAAGGACATAAAGAACTCAAGTGGAAGAAATGGCATTTCAATGGATATGACTTACCAAGTGCCAGTATGTACTAACTCCAATACATTCAAAAACAATTTTAGACATTCATTGTGAAGCTTGACTCCTGAATAATTTCCAGCATCATCTGAATAAGATCTGAATATTTACTCAGTCTCCAAAAGGTCCTCAATATAATTCAGTGGCAAAGATCCTTCTGAATCTTTCCTATAGATTTGACATATAGGCCTTTCCTAACCATGAGAGGAAATATAATGACCACAAAAATGTTTATCTCCTTCTCTAATTATAAGAAAATAGCAAGCATGACACTGAGGATGAAGTACAGGCTAAGAGTTTAAAGCTTTCAGAAGTTCTCCCCTCCTCAAAAGCAGCATTCGACCTGTAGCATTAGGTACCGCATAGGCAATTGCGTCCCTCAAACTCTAATCCTGTGATTCTAATTACTTATATCAGGAAGATACCCCATATCTTTCAGGACACAAGTCAGATCTTCAATCAACTCATATAACTCCCCAGTTTTCTGGTGAGTATTATGCTTCATAAATTAAAGTGAGCCTCCCTTTGAATTTCAATCATACTATGACCAGGCTCCTTCGTCATACCAGATTCATTCGTCTTATGGTACATGCACAAGCCCTAAAGACTGATGCAAAAGTATAGTGGCATGGTATCAAAACATTTTTTCTCATCTTATGGTACATGCTCTAGCCCACCTCTTCCAAACATGGTTCAAAGTCGCGGTCGCGGCCTGTACCGTTCCACATCGGTTTCGACATATCAGTGGCGGTCTCGACGAAACGCGAATTTTTTAAATATTTAATATTCCAAAAAATATAAAAAAATATGATAAATAAAAATAATTAAAAATTAGTAAAAATAATAAAAATTCGAGTTGACTCGGGATGACTCGGAGTGATTCTGTATGACTCGGTCATTTCAACCCTTCACGGTGACGTCTCAGCGAGTTGAGTATCTTGATATCGTTTCGTCACGGTATCGTATCTGAGTGATTCGGTGTGACTCGGTCGTCTTCGAACCATGCTTCCAAACCTTTCTGCACATAGCCTTCAATCATCGAATTCCATGAGACTGAGCTTTTCATTTGTAACTTATCAAAAAGAATTTGAGCTAAATTAAAATGTCTTGCCTTTGCATATAAAATCAACAATTTAACCTTTAGCTATTCATTGGGAACAAATCCAACGATTATCATTTGCAAGTGGAACTTTTCCCCCAAACTATAATCTTTCCTGAAGATACAGTCTTGCAAAATAAGAGAATAAGTTTCCGATTCTACTTGAAACCCAGCATGGCATAATATCCGAAAAGCTTCCACTACTCTTCCCGAAAAAAAGAGATCCTTCAAATTCTCATCCAACTGAAGGGTAGTCTTCCTAGCATCAGCTTGAAATCTGGGAATGCCATCAACGATGATTTAATTTGACCACAAGAACAACTCTAGTTCCTTGGTTCTTTTTCCACGAAGAGTAACAGGTTATGGAAAAAAAACTATTCATTCTAATTGCATGAATACCAGTAATTACAATCATATGATATGCTCATGTTGTTTTTTTGAAAAACCCTCCGAGAGTCTTACAAAAGACAAAACTTTAGCCTTTAGTCATTTACGATACATAAAACATTTACTAGTTGATGAACAGTCTTCACTCCATTTACTTCAGTTATATAAACAATTATATACTTGCATCCTTCCCTCATGCAGACACATCTATCTATAAAAGTTATACAGCCAAAAAAAAGTTTTTCTGTATTAATATGGCAAATTATCAATACAGCTCTTACCCAAGCAGGTATACCTGATCCAATTTATACTTGTATTCATCCTCAGCACAGAACCCACATTCATTAGTACAAGTTATACACAAAAAAGAAATTAAAAAACATATTTTTGCTGTACTAATTTAGCAATTTGTCAAGTTTTTAAATGCTATAGCATTCAATTGCCACCAAAAATCCAATAAACTAACTAAAAAAACATGCAAGATTATTAAGAACACAATCCATGGTAATCCAATAAAAGGGATAATTTCAGAAACCTCCCTTGAGGTTTCTAACAATATCACTAGCCTCCCTTGAAGTTTGCAAACTTACACAAACCTCCCCTGAGGTTATGGTTTTGATAACAAATTAGTCCAATTAGAAAAAGTAACATTAAAAAAAATACTTTAAGGAGAGAGATGAAACATTTATCTCATAAATACCCCTTGTACATATATATATATATATATATATATATATATATATATAAGTTGTATTAGTAAAAGAATAAAAATAATTGAAAATTAGAAATAATTAATACATATATTTCATCACTCAAAAGTTCACATTTAATAAATTAGACAATACAAATAAGCAACAAAACTACACTAATAATCATAAGATTCAACAAAACAGATTAGTCATCTCTTTTGACATGATGTTATGATTCTTGTGATTTTGAACAAAAAATTTTTGAATTTTGCTTTTCTTTTCCCTCCATTGTCCTTTACTAATATCTAAAAAATTGACAGGTTGTCGAAGCCTGTGCAATAATAAAACCTGCTCAAACTAAAAGTGATTTCTGTAGATAGCAGTAAGCAGGGTCGAATCCACAGGGACTGGGAGTACTTATTTCTTTTCAAGTTCACAGTGACAAGGGGGTGTTTTTATGCAGAAGATGGCAAACAAAGAAAATCTAAGAAGCTACTAAAAATTAAATAACAATCTACTAAAATCAAATGAGTGATAATTAAGGATCTAGCCAAGAAATAACTTCAGCAATGGTTCACCTAATTGATCATCGATAAGCAAAGGCAATTCCAATTATTTACTAATAAATAGGTTATAACTGCCAAACAAGCGATGACAGTCAACCCCTCCTTACTGTGTCGATGATTAAGGTACGCCCGTTAATCACTGCTCTAATTGAGAAATAATCCTAGGTACGCCCATAGAATTTAATTCCCCAATTGCCTTACGTATTAGAGGAGCCCTATTCTAATCAAATAACGCACTACCAGGGTTATTTTAGATTAGCCCGCGTATTCGCCTGACACAAACCTAATCATGCCAGTTGCCACTATTTTAGAGCAATTAAACAATTACGGATTTAATGCCCTAATTGACAATAGATTATCCAATCAACTAATTATCTGGATCCAAGACAATCAATTAATTAAATAACCATAAGCATAGCAACCAAGAAATATGCGGATACCAATAAATAAAAGGAAAAAATTAAATTAAAACGATCTCACAATTTTTAGGCGAACCAAAACCTTCGTTGCTCCTTGACTAGAGTGGTGAAATTAGTTCATATTTGATGAACAATATCCACGCAAAAGTGAAACAAGAGTCGCGGCCATCAACTCCTAAATTGGGAAATGCAATTCGCTCCAATCAAGAAGAGATAGCAAAGTTACAAGAGGTAGCTCTCTGTTTCCTTCGGATGACATACGAAAAAGCAAAAGCAATTGCTAAAGGTTCAGATGAAGAAAAGTCAAAGTTTCTTTCAATTTTGCTCTTGACGTCCGTAGAAGTGATAAGAGTTTATTTTACGTATTTTTAGTGTGTTTTATTAGTTAATTTTGGTTTGATTATTTAGTTTTATAACTAAAATAACTAAGGTTTTGGTAAAAAAACTACATTTTATGTTAAAATGGCTAAACATTGCATTTTATGGATTTTTATGGTAAAAAACTTCATATTTTGTAGGTTTAATGATTCAATCATCAAATGAATTGCATTGGGAAGATATTTGGATGATTGAAGATGGATTAAAGTGGTGAAAATAAAATATGAAGTGTAAAAGGAAAAATGCAAGAAATATCAGCTTTGACAACTCTGACACGTTTTGGTATTTTGACTATATCTGGAGCTAAACAGGTCGGATCAAGGTGATCTTGGTACCATTTTGAAGCTAAGAGATAGATCTACATTTGGTATGAAGACATCAAAGTCCAATTCAGCCGTTTTCAAAGTCCAAAAGTCGAAATACCATAATTCAACACTGCTGTCCAAAGTTGAAAACAGGGATTTGACCAGGTGTTAGTATTTCAGTCATATCTCAGGCTACAAATCTCCAAATTAGATGATTCTTGAAGAATTCGAAAGCTAACTCGAAGGGCTACAACTTTTGTGTTTTGCACAAAAGCCAGTTCGGCCTTTATGATAGAGAAAATTTCAGATAAAGTAAGGCCAAAGTGAATACGCGAGTACACAAAACGTGACTTTTAACCGCGTTTTGTGTAGGCGCGTTTTCTGGCCGAAATTCTGCAATTTGTTCAGTCAATTCTCTTGTGTTCAGACTACTTTCCAGCTATAAGTTGCAAGTGAATTTGGTGCACATGCTTCAGAAGACAAAAAGAGCATACAATATGGCTTATTCCAAGTCAAAAGTCATTGTTTTTGACTTCCTTAACAAATGGAGAATTGAGAATCATTAGAGCAGAAATTTTGGACTAGAGAGGAGATTTTCATCAGCTTATATGCAGAGACATTTGGAGAGGATTCATTCATTCATCATACGGGGAGAGAGCTGGAAGTGCAGAAATGTAGTTCTTCCATTTCCTTTGTATAGGATAGTTTAGCTAGTGTAGTTCATCCATTCTTGTATATTGCTAGACTAGGATTAAGATGGAGATGAAGAAGGCAAGGTGATGAGCTCAAGTGACATGGGTTACATTCCTTTCCAACTCTTTATCTTTTGTACTTAATTCCAAATTCAGTTAATATGCAAGTTCTGGAATTTATGTCTATTATGTGTTTCTAAAGTCTATGCCTTGAGTTTGGTTGAACTTTCTATGATTGTTAGTGTTTATCATTTGGCTATTTAACTGCTATGATTTGAGCAAGTTATTTAGCACTTTAGCTCTTTAAATCATTATTAATCTGGTACCATTAATTATGATTATCTAAGGGTGTTATTTCTGCAATGAAAATTGAGATTTAACATTAGTTCAATAAGTGCTAAACATGGGGAGTACACTCACGAGAGTAGAGGTGCACCTATGGGGTTTTGGTGATTAATTTCATGTAATTTCATTGAAGAAATGAACTTGTAACTAATTTCATAACCATGAGAATAGGTATGGATTGGTTATTAGTATAATTGATTCACTACGAAAGTAGGATTCAAATGCATAAGGAAATTACACCATAACTAGCCTAGATGTAGTACTAAATGATCCAAATATAGCACTTGCATGAGTAGTTAGGGATACCACAACCTAAGGAGCTTTTATTTGTTATTTTGTATAATTCCAGTAGGTTAAATTTGCTATAATTTATTGATAGTCTAAATAATAGAGAAGCTTTAGTAATACCGGTAATTGTTCACTCTTCCTTGTGGGATCGACCCGATATATACCCTAAACTACTAGTTGATCTGTATACTTGCAGTGAACGGGTGTAATTCGGTATTTTTTAGCTTGCACGTATGTAAAATACCCGTCAAGTTTTTGGCGCCGTTGCCGGGGAAGATTTGGCAATATCGGTGTGAAGAGCAACTTTATTAGTTTAGACATTTTATTAGTTATAGTGTGAATGTTGTTTTCTGTTATTTTAGTGTTTTAAATGTGTATGTGTTTTATCACCTATTCTTCTTACTAATTTTGCTCTTAAGTTGTTTAAAAGTAATTTTAGGTGATGAGAAGGATAGGTCAAGTTGGAGGACAATGCTTGAGAAATGGAAGATTGGCAATGGATGGTTACCAAGTGCAAAACTCCTTCAACAGAGGTAACCAAGAATTTACTGAAGATATGTCTTTTGAAGATGGTTTAAGGTGCTTAAAGGCTAAATTTGATGTTATGATGTTACAAGTTCAAATGGACACAATTAAGCATGAAATTGAGCAAGGGAGGAATGCTAATGCTTTTAATTCTTATCATGTGATTTGTGACTTGTGTGGAGGTTATCATACTACTAATACATGTATGCAAGCACAAAATGTGGATTATTATGATGAATTAGAGCATTACAATCCTTGTTTTGATCAATATAGAGCTCATTTGAGCAATTCTCCTGCTTATGGTTGGGATAATCAATATACTTATAGTGATTATTCATATTTTTATGATTACCAACCTGAATGTGTCCAATATGAATCAAAACCATCTTGGGAGTTGGCAATTGAAATGGTAGCTAATGATTCTAAGCCATCTTGGGAGTTAGCTTTAGAGAAATTAGCTAATGCAACTTCTGACCGTTTTGATAGGATTGAGGAAAGAATAGATGAATTAGCTTCTCACTTTGGTAGAATACATGAGCAATTGAGTGCATTGTGTGAAGTTATTTCGTCCAATAAATTGCAAAATGATCCTAGCATGAATGGTAGGAATGTTGTATGTGAAAATGGATTGCATTTTGATGAAAATGATGAATCTCAATTGTGTTTCAATGAGCAAATGTCCATTTCACATGATAATATCTTTGGAACTAACTTTGAGCCTCAAGAGGTGAGTTTTAATGACTCATTTTTCACCCCTCTTGAGGATTGCAGTGAAAGTATAGGTTCTAAAGGTATTCCTACCCAAGATACTCTCATGACATTTCATTTGGTAAGTTCTCAAGTGGTGCATACTCAAGGTAATATCTATGAAACACTTGGGATAGGTAAGTCACTTTTATTTCTCACATCATTAGATCATGTGGCTTTTGCTATAAAGTCACCATTTAATGATCCACCACGACCTAAAATGGTGGATTATTCGTTAACTAAACCTCCTTGAAAAATGAGGTTCAATAGTCGAGCCAACGACTATAAATAAAAGCGCTTATTGGGAGGCAACCCAATGTTTTGGTTATTTATATTATTTTGGGGTGATTTTATGTTTAAAGCATGTGTTTGAGTTATTTTGTTATTTTTCATTTGTAGGTATTGGAAATGGAAGCAAAAGTGACCAAATGAGGTGAAAAAGGCGAAATTTGATCAAGGAAAGTGACCATTGGTACCCCTCGATTTGAGTAATTGTTGTTTTTGATTCGTTACAAGGGGTTAAAATGCATATTTTGATCATTTTACATGTGCATGCATTGAAAATTTTAGCAAACAAATGATCTATGATGCATTTTGAGTGATTGGGGTACCAATGATAATTTTTCAAAGTTGGCTTTCTGCAAAAATTTCGCAGAAGGAAACGCATTTGGGCTGAAAACGCGCCTTAGAATCGCGTTTTCCATAGGCGCGTTTCTAATTCTGCGCCCTCACTGAAGAAAACGCGTTTCAAAACGCGCGATGAAGTCGCGTTTTCGACCAAGTCGCGTTTTCCAGCCTGTTCAGAAACCAAAAACGCGCCTTCAAATACGCGACTTAAAGTCGCGTTTTTAAGCATAATCGCGTTTTCAATCCTGCAAGATTTGTGAAGAAACGCGACTTAAGAAAACGCGGATTGGTGGCGCGTTTTTATGAGTCACGTTTTCTGAAAAAAAAAAAATGCAGTTTCCTTGATTCTCTTTTTCTTCTTTTCCTCATATATTTTCTTGTACCTTCAGTTTCTTATTGTGTATTTTTTATAGGTACATCACCAAAACAAAGGCTTGAAGTTACGGATCCCCATTTTATTTTCTTAAGCCTTTGTTATCACTTTTGTTTCTCATTTTCCATTTTTAGGTTTATATCACTAATGGTTACCAAATGGAACTCATGAAGCGATGAAGACAAGCGAACAACGTACCTTGAAGCTTCATATTCAATCACATCATAGGGGAGTATTACTTTCTTTATCTTGATTTTCCTTTTTACACATTGAGGACAATGTGCATGTTAAGTGTGGGGGGAAGAATTGAGATTATATACATTGTATGTGATTGACTTATTAGTTGCAAATATTGGACTTGTGTTAAAATTCAAATTTTTCTACAATCTTGTCCAAAATTGCAAACTTGCTCCAAAAAGTTTCAATTTTTTCGATTTTATCCAAAGGGGTAACAAGTTTCATACCATTAGTAGTTCAAATTCCTTCTACATTTGAAATAAATATATGTGATTTAAGCACTTCTTTTATCATTTAACTTGGAAATGACTATTATGTGATTATAATTTTTGCATTTGTAGGAAAGTATATCTTTTAAAGTGGAGAAAATTATGCCTAAATTTTTTTGCATATTTGATGAAATTTCTTCGCTTCATTTGATTTTATAAGTTAAGTGATAAATATGGTCAGTAATTGCAACACTCCTCTCATGATTAATCAATTGAGGGAATGTTTATTATTTTTACTTCAAAAAAAAAAAAAAGAGAAAAATGAAAAATAATGAAAAGAAAAAATGAAAAAAAAAAAATTGAATAAGATTTATTCTACTCCAATGATTCTCGTACTTAGTAACCGGGAGTTTTCATCTAAAAATGTCGACTTTCGCGTAAAACGGTACTTGAATTAAGAGTATGCAAAGCAACTTGAGTATGTGAAGTGTTGAGTAACCGGTGATCTTCATCTAAAAATGTTGATTCTCGCGTAAAAAGATACTTTCACAACTTAAGTAATATTTAGCTGTATTATATAAATAAATCCCTCTTTAAGTTAAATAAGAAGATGATCATGGGTTTAGGAAGCATATTATTGATCATATGAGTTACTTACTTGTAAGATTGGGTAAGAATGAAAAATTGATTTGAATTTGTTATAATGACGGTATAATTGGCTCTCCTTTACTTGATATTATGAGTACTTGAATTTAATTGAATAATTGCATAATGATTATTTACTTTGTTTTGAGGAAATGAAGTTGAAATGCTACATATGTTTATTTTCAAATTTTGGATCATTGTTGGTTTGTATTTCTTATTGCTTGAGGACAAGCAATGATTCAAGTGTGGGGGTATTTGATAAGAGTTTATTTTACGTATTTTTAGTGTGTTTTATTAGTTAATTTTGGTTTGATTATTTAGTTTTATAACTAAAATAACTAAGGTTTTGGTAAAAAAACTACATTTTATGTTAAAATGGCTAAACATTGCATTTTATGGATTTTTATGGTAAAAAACTTCATATTTTGTAGGTTTAATGATTCAATCATCAAATGAATTGCATTGGGAAGATATTTGGATGATTGAAGATGGATTAAAGTGGTGAAAATAAAATATGAAGTGTAAAAGGAAAAATGCAAGAAATATCAGCTTTGACAACTCTGACACGTTTTGGTATTTTGACTATATCTGGAGCTAAACAGGTCGGATCAAGGTGATCTTGGTACCATTTTGAAGCTAAGAGATAGATCTACATTTGGTATGAAGACATCAAAGTCCAATTCAGCCGTTTTCAAAGTCCAAAAGTCGAAATACCATAATTCAACACTGCTGTCCAAAGTTGAAAACAGGGATTTGACCAGGTGTTAGTATTTCAGTCATATCTCAGGCTACAAATCTCCAAATTAGATGATTCTTGAAGAATTCGAAAGCTAACTCGAAGGGCTACAACTTTTGTGTTTTGCACAAAAGCCAGTTCGGCCTTTATGATAGAGAAAATTTCAGATAAAGTAAGGCCAAAGTGAATACGCGAGTACACAAAACGTGACTTTTAACCGCGTTTTGTGTAGGCGCGTTTTCTGGCCGAAATTCTGCAATTTGTTCAGTCAATTCTCTTGTGTTCAGACTACTTTCCAGCTATAAGTTGCAAGTGAATTTGGTGCACATGCTTCAGAAGACAAAAAGAGCATACAATATGGCTTATTCCAAGTCAAAAGTCATTGTTTTTGACTTCCTTAACAAATGGAGAATTGAGAATCATTAGAGCAGAAATTTTGGACTAGAGAGGAGATTTTCATCAGCTTATATGCAGAGACATTTGGAGAGGATTCATTCATTCATCATACGGGGAGAGAGCTGGAAGTGCAGAAATGTAGTTCTTCCATTTCCTTTGTATAGGATAGTTTAGCTAGTGTAGTTCATCCATTCTTGTATATTGCTAGACTAGGATTAAGATGGAGATGAAGAAGGCAAGGTGATGAGCTCAAGTGACATGGGTTACATTCCTTTCCAACTCTTTATCTTTTGTACTTAATTCCAAATTCAGTTAATATGCAAGTTCTGGAATTTATGTCTATTATGTGTTTCTAAAATCTATGCCTTGAGTTTGGTTGAACTTTCTATGATTGTTAGTGTTTATCATTTGGCTATTTAACTGCTATGATTTGAGCAAGTTATTTAGCACTTTAGCTCTTTAAATCATTATTAATCTGGTACCATTAATTATGATTATCTAAGGGTGTTATTTCTGCAATGAAAATTGAGATTTAACATTAGTTCAATAAGTGCTAAACATGGGGAGTACACTCACGAGAGTAGAGGTGCACCTATGGGGTTTTGGTGATTAATTTCATGTAATTTCATTGAAGAAATGAACTTGTAACTAATTTCATAACCATGAGAATAGGTATGGATTGGTTATTAGTATAATTGATTCACTACGAAAGTAGGATTCAAATGCATAAGGAAATTACACCATAACTAGCCTAGATGTAGTACTAAATGATCCAAATATAGCACTTGCATGAGTAGTTAGGGATACCACAACCTAAGGAGCTTTTATTTGTTATTTTGTATAATTCCAGTAGGTTAAATTTGCTATAATTTATTGATAGTCTAAATAATAGAGAAGCTTTAGTAATACCGGTAATTGTTCACTCTTCCTTGTGGGATCGACCCGATATATACCCTAAACTACTAGTTGATCTGTATACTTGCAGTGAACGGGTGTAATTCGGTATTTTTTAGCTTGCACGTATGTAAAATACCCGTCAAGAAGAATTCCACTACCACAAGCTAAGAAAGAAAAGTCCCTACTAGATGACGAAAAAATGGAAAAGTCAAAGGAAACTAGACTAAACTAAACAATGGAGAAACTAAGAGGGAAGCTAGCTCCCTGCTGTGCGGCGGCTCCCCCAGGGGAAAGAAGACTCCACACTTCAGCCCTGCGTTCTCTCTTTTAATGCTGCCATCTGCGAATTACCAAAAAGGACTTGTATCTCCTTATTCCAGAAATGCCCTCGATTGCCTGCTATGTGAACTCTTTCTCGATAACTGTCAAATTGGCCTTTATTGTGATATTTTTGTTCTACTCCCTGAAATAAATGCAAATTACGAAAAGTGAGTAGAATCTAATAATTAATTCACATTGGATTAAGTAATAGGGAAAATTAATAATAAAATTAACTATCAAATTGCAACCTATCAAATATCTAAGAATTGAGTAATTAGAGCACTAATTAATTATTAGTAGCTAATTAATGAAAATAATTGTTGAAAATTTCTTTAATAATGAACAATGACTTGCATGTACAAGAATAATGTCAATTGATATGCCTAATGAAGGAAGGAGGGAAAAGAAAGACAAAATTTGAAAATTTTTCTGTTCAAAACCACAAAAATCATAGCAAACATTATGTTGAAAGCAATGACTAGTCTTTTTTTCTAAATTTTGTGATCATTAGTGTAATTTCATTGTTTAGTTGTGTTGTCTAATTTATTGCATGTAAATTTTTGAGTGGTGAAATGTGTGTACTAACTGTTTCTAACTTTTATTTATTTATTTTTTATTAAAACAACTTATATACATGCATAAGGGGTATTTATGGAATCAAAGTTTTATCTCTCTCCTTAAAGTACTTTTTTAATGTTACTTTTTCGAATTGGATAATGTCCAATATGTTCAAATCTTTAATGTTCAAACTCTACTCCAACCGCCATACTTGATTTCACTTCAACTTGAATCCAAGGGCTACACTTGAACCTCCAATCTTCCAACTCTGCTAGGAGCATCATATTTGATTTGACTTGAACTTAAATCCAAGGACCACATTCTTGTTATTGGATTTAATATCAATTTGGGATATAATACAATGGCCAAAGGCTTATTCTTAGATTTGCCTTTTTTTTTTAACTTGAGAGAATTTTTAAGAGAATTTGATAGAGTTTTTAAAACCATTGAGGACTCAGAAAGGGATACCCATGTTTATAGCTAAAATAGGTTGGTTTAGATTTAAAAAACAAAATTTTACAGAGCCTTATTACAATTTGGATAATTTATAGCTCGAGAAACTCATTTAATTTAGACTTTAATAATAGGCTAGCTCGAATGATTCATTACAAATTAATTTGAATAATGAACTCACTTAAACTCAAATCGAGCTTCCACTTTCATTTTGAAGGCCATGTCGCATTGCCCCAATTACATTGCAAAGATTAGTGGACTTGCCACAAACTTCATTTAATTAAAACTTAACCAAGACAAATTTTTATTTTTTATCTTAGCTAAATAAATTAAATTTTCACTGCCTACAACGATGTTTTTCGTTATTGAAAACTAAAGATGATTTGAATATAAAGGATCCATGCTTGTCAATATAAAAGTAATAACATCACAGGCAAAGTATACGTCTTTTGTTGCAAGTGATCCCAATTCTTGCTCAATGATTTTTGCATCAAGTATAGGGTTCTACTGTTCTCGTCTTTAAGAGCACAAGGGAAAGCATTTCATCACTTTGTTGCCTCTCCTAGACTACAACTCAATTTGTGAGCCCGAAATCCTCGTGGAATATCAAACTTAGAATAAGATGCGGAGTAAAGCGGGAGGGCAAGGAAGGTTATCGTCAATTAATTAGGTAGAACCACAATTCTTTCATCATCTTGCATATAACTCTACGAATAAAGTGGATCAACAAAATACTTTCATCGGCTTGTACAAAAATTTGGTCATTTAGTCATCTGTCTTTCGGATTAGAAAGAAAAGTCTGGCCATAACTCTTTTGTATTTTGAAGCTGGAAACCTTGAGCACAAAAACTTGTTTGTTTCAGTTTAAGGGGAAAAATGGGTTAGAAAAAAAAAACATCAAATATATTCTGATTAACTTGAAGTTGTCTTTGAAAGGGTAAGCCCACGTTTTGATAAAGGTAAAATACACTAAACCCTCTTGTGGTTTGGGTTATTATCATAAAGTTTCCTCATTATTTGAAAACTCCCAAAGAGCCCCCTCATGGTTTGAACTAATTTGGGTAATGAACGGAAATCGTCTAATTTGACGGGAAGTGAATTACACATGCTTGACAAGCGAGTGTGATAACAATACATCAAGGGTAATTTGGTAATTTTACGTTTTCTTTTCTTTTCTTTTCTTTTTTTTTCCTTGTTCTTCCTTTTTCTTCTTTCTCCTGAACCATCTGGAGTAGAAAAACTGAAGCAAAACTGAAGCAAAATCAACACCAACCTTTGTTAATCCAGTGACACCCGGCAAAAGATTCCACCAACGGAATCCAGTGTTTGCTTCAACCCTTCACCAACCGAAGCAACCCAACACCTCAACCCTCAAACTCCTCAAAGCCTAAAACCATCCGCTTTTCCTAGTTGTTATAACTTGCACCACCAATTTGTAATTACAAATTTCTACTAGAAGGGAAAAAAAAAATTCCCCGAACTCCTTCAGAATCATCATCATCTACCACCAAGTACAATTAAACTGGTCGGCCCGATACCTGCCCGGAGGCTGACGTGACCCAGACCCGTAAGCTCAACCCAACCCAGAGAAACCCGAGGACGAGACCACCCAGAAATGCGAAAATCACCATCATCATCAATATAAGGGTACCAATAGTACCGTGGGTTAGTTGTGAATTTGTGTCAAACGTCCACTTTAGGGCTGGCTGCTCGGTGAAATTGAGGTTATTGTTGTTGCCCCCGGAAGCGGAATAATTGAAATCTACGACAAGGAATTTCAACCAAGTAAACTTATGAAGAAATTGTGGCAAATAATCCAGCACCAGATTACAAGCACAATAGGGTGGCGAAGATGTCCACGTGACGGAGTCATAGGCTGCCGGCTGAAGAAACACCATAGGATAGGTGACAGCATGGACCAGTTTGCCGGGAAAAACAGCCAGTTGGAGTGTGGGATCACGTTGGATGAGTGAGATCTGAACAGGGATTTTGAAAGAAACAGATTCGGATTTGTAAGCAAGAGAAGAGAATCTTTTGGAGACTAAAGGAACACCTACAGAGGTATTTGGCTTCAAAAACTTTGTCAAGAATGACGGAAACTATTGCATCTGGTAATCGCTTGAATGGATCAACAATTTCTTTTCCTCGATGTTCTTCTGCAGCAGCTGCTCCAAATTTTTGAAATTTTCAAATGAGCCCACTACAACAAAAAAGGGATTTGGCAAGGAACAAAAGTTCTCGCCAAAAGTTTTGACTTCCTCGCCAATTAATTTTAGCGAGGAAAATGCTTCCTCGCCAAGTTTCTCGCTAGATGCTCGTCGCTAAAAGTTATTAGCGTGAATGCTGCCGCCTTTCTCACTAATGGAACAAATCAATAGCAAGGGCAGACCTCCTCGCTAATTGCTCGAATGCTATGGCGAGAAAAAACTTTCCTCTCCACTAAAATCAAAAACTCCCCACAAAAACCAGTGGTTCCTTGCAAATAGTCAAGCTGTTTTGTGAGGAAAATAGTGCATCCTCACCAATAATATAGAATTGGCAAGGAGCTTTTTGACAAATCTGCAACCCCCCATACCAGTAAAACATTTTTGGCCAGGAAAGTTTCCTCTCTAACAAGCGATAATTGATTCTTGCCTAACTATTCGGTGGGAAAATGTTCCCCTCCAATGTTATTGTGAACATTTCTTAATCCCATTTTAATATTCTAATCTTAATTCCCTGAGCCAATTATGGAGTGGTTTTGTTAGAAAATTTAGCTGCAAATAGCTTAAATTTGGCTTCTCATGTCTGTTGTACATTTTCCAGCTTCTTATAAGTATCAAATTGTTTGAAATTTTTTTTTTTATGAACATCACCAACGCAGATGCTCATCAAATTTAAACTCATAAGCCCTGGTATTTGATAGTTTTTTGGAATATCACCTGGTGCCAACAATTCCCTTTTGCTAAACATTCGGTAAAGAACATACAAAAGCTTTGGTTAGCTAAAAATAATTGCAAGCAGAGTAATACATCAACATCCAAATTTTTCAATATCTTGAGCCATACAATAGGAAGTGCTTGAAACCAATTGGCAATCCAAAATTGTCAACCATCAATGAGAATCTATCCAAAAGAAACAAAATATTAATACCTGAAATCACGTTTTACAATAAGTGCACAACAAGCACCTAACCCCAAACGACCCATGTTGGAATAGAGTTTAGTTCAAATGTAGAAATTCCTAGTAGAATGGAACTGCAACTTCAACTTCAGTAAGTTGCAAGCTGGTATTGTGATTCCATGAATCCTGAAATCACCCCCAAGTCCTCTTGCCTCCAATACTTAGTTTGTATACAGAGGCTGACCTATTCTTTACACTTGTGGGTAAGTTCAGAAGAAGGCATTCAATAGAACTAACTTGATGTGGCTCCATATCAGCATTGCCCCTCTTTAAATCTCACTTGATGAAGCTGCACAAAAAGGGAGGATTAGATTAGATGGAGAAATTTTACTGATTGCATATGAAAACAGGGGCTTAAACCAACTAGGAAAAGCAGCGGAGTTAACCTCAACCAACTAGGAACTAACTTGTTAGTATGTACACAGAGGCTGACCTGTTCTTTACACTTGTAGGTAAGTTCAAAAGAACACATTCAATAGAACTAACTTGATGTGGCTCCATATCAGCACTGCCCCTCTTTAAATCTCACTTGATGAAGCTGCACAAAAAGGGAAGATTAGATTAGATGGAGAAATTTTACTGATTGCATATGAAAACAGGGGCTTAAACCAAGTAGGAAAAGCAGAGAAGTTAACCTCAACCAACCAGAAAACAAGATGAAAATCAGAGGTTGTTAGCTTAAACCACAACCAATTGAAAAATACAATCTTTGATATTAAGTACAAACCCACATAATTTACCTTCACAGAGTCTAGAGAATGGTTGGAACTCAATTTTCCTAAAATTGTGAGGAAAATAACGTAATCTTAGAAATCTAACACAAATAATGGTAATAAGAATGCACAAGAAGGATATGAAGATTCACAAAATGGCACCAAAATATAGATCTAACAGTAATTGAAGCAAATGGATGAAGTATTGAAGTTGCTCTGAGGTTTTCTTACAGCAATAAAACCTAAGCTCCTTCACGTTTTGCAATTCTTAGGAGATAGACAGGAGGTGGGCCTTCATTTTTTAGCAATTCCTCAGAGGTCTCCTTCACGTTTAGCAATTCCCGCATCTATTCTTCTATTTTTGGACTAAAAACCACCAATCTTGGCCTTTGAGAGAAGAACATATGCGTGCTTGATCAATTGAGAGAGATAAGCGAGGACCGGGCTTTCTATGTATATATATATGATAGTATTATCTCTCAGTTGTAATGAGCCTTCAAATTTTGCCGAACGGACGTTGCGGGAAAAATAAAATTCTTGGAGGGAATAAAGCGCGCGTGTCCTAAATTCTGAAACATTAATGATGTTTTAAGTGTTGTAGTTAAAAGTTTCTAAGAATTGGAGTATATTATATAGAATGAATATTGAGTGTTAGAAGTATAAAAAATTTGAAAGAGATCATGTATGAGAAAATGAAACTAATGAAAATATTCTCAATATATAGCTAATCAAATTAACTAAGTTTGATAAATTTGCATTTAATTTTCAAATAGAGGTTTGTTGTATGATATCTAATTGCCATTTCTTGAAATTATTCCTCACTCTTATATTTTTGTTAAACTTCAAAGAACTTAACTACGCAAAAAATAGCATGAGAGGAATGCCTTCAAGTGTGCTAGTCAATAAATATTTATATTATATTTGTGCTAATACATGTCCATATGCATAATTCAAGAAATCTTATGTATTTCATATATGAGTATTTTTTTCAAGTAACTGTATAAAACACTTATAAGTGTTAATAATTAGATGATTTAATTTAATTGTTCTAAAGTTTTAAATACGAGGATAAAGAATAAAATTGGTATGGATGTACAATAATCTATGAAATTATAGTAAATTACTTGAAATTCCAGTTCCTCAACTTTTAAATCTATTTGTATTGTGACTTTGAACTATGTGTTATTTTGCTAAACTCATATTTCTATGATGAACTTTTGATCATAATTTATAAAAAAGAATTTCATGAACAAGCGATTTATATTGCCTATCCATTTTTTTGAATTGTTATAAAGTATGTAATTCTTTTATTAAGAAAAAAAAAGTCTTGTGTAATAGGCTTAACCTCTCCTCAATTACAAAATTGATTCAAATAAGGGTTAATTACATTTACCTCCCTTGAGGTTTGACCAAATAACAAATCGATCCTTGAGATTTGGACAAATAACAAATTACTCTCCCACGTTAAGTTTGTCAGTTATATGGAACGGAAATAGCCAAAAGTCTGAACAACCCTTATTGATTTCCATCAAATTTTAAAGACATAAAAATAGAAATATGTACTTACAATTTTAGCCTTTAGGCGGGAAACAATACAGATAGCGACTTTATCACTTTAACAATATGTACTTACAATTTATCTATTTAAGATAAATTAAATATTTAAAAAAAAAGAAATGGCCCATAAAGTATTATTAATTCTTTATGGTTTTTATCCATTAGATGAGTAAAGTATTGGCTCTTTATGGGCATTTTATTCTGAATCATTTAATTTATGTTAAATACATAAATATTTGTAACTAAAATTGAAAAAGTGTTACATTAATATTTTTACGGAAGGGAAACTGGTAGGTTTTGTATTTAACAAAAATATGAGACTTTGTAGATTTTGAAGTTTAAGGAAGGGATATTTGAAGTTTAACGACCGTTATACAACTTTCAAAACAAACAAATTCATTCTAAATTTTGGTTTGGGGTAATTTCATAATCTAAATCGCGGTCACTTTCTATAAAGTATCACTTTCCCATAAAAGACCAGCTCTTTATGGCTTTTCTCCATTATAAGAACAGAGCATCCATTTTTCCATAAACAAATTTATTTATCGAAAAAAATAAAAATAAACGCGTTTTCCAATAAAACACTAACTCTTTATGGCTTTCCTCCATTATAAGAACAAAGTATCACAAATCAAACCTTTTTGCTCGTTAAACTTGGGGAAAAATGGGGAAGTCTTTTTCTTCTCTCTTTTTGTACAGATAAAGGTAGGCAAGTCAAACGTGATTGGGATGTGAATGATAAAGAATTATAATCCCAATATTATATATATATATTTTTTAATGAAAAGGGTATTTTCGGAACTATTATTAATCTTGATGATAGTTGGATACAATAAGGGCAATTTCGTCATTCCAAGTTTTCTTTTTCCTGATGTCAAGTAGAATCACTAACGTCTCTTAACAGCAGGTGGGTGATTGTTAAATGTCTGGTTATTCAAAGGGGTGGACTGTTATTTGTCCAAATCTCAGGGATCGATTCGTTATTTGATCAAAGTTCAAGGGAGGTTATTTAATTTTCTTGATAGAGGTTTGTTGTATGATATGTAATTGCCATTTCTTGAAATTATTCCTCATTCTTATATTTTTGCTATACTTTTTTTTTTTTCTCATAAATATGGTCTTTATTGGCAAAGAAAAGAGAAATTACACAGATCGTGTGACTAACCTACCCTGAGACCGTACAGACTCTCACATACGGAGTTGACAACCTGTCTAACTGCAAAAGAGCCCGAACTTTAGAAGGGAGAGCTCTTTCACTGAAAAATCGGGCATCCGTTCGTAGATCCGAGGAGGCCAAAGCGTCGGCGACCGCATTAGCCTCTCTGAACGTGTGAACCAGAGACACCCCCAATTTTGCCACCAAGCACCGAATATGCCTAATTGTGTTGCATAACGGCCAGCCAGCCGTCATCTTAACGGACACGAGATGCACTAAAGTACTAGAATCCACTTCTGCTATGACTCCCGTGAGATTGTTGTCCTGGCAATACCGAAGACCCTCCAGCAAAGCCAACGCCTCTGAGGAGAGAACGTCTTGCTCTCCAAACTCCTTATAAAAGGCAAACACTAAATTACCCTCACCCGAGCGCACCACCCCTCCACCACTTGACCGCCCGCTCACCACACTAGCATCAGTGTTGAGTTTCACCGCTTGCCCTGTAGGTTTTACCCAAGAAAAGGCTCGAAGCTGTATCAATTTGTTCTTGGCCTTACCGAATTTCACCCAGTCGCAATCTGTGTCCCCTTTGAAGAACTCCAACTTGAACAGGCCCCCCTACCCAACTGCTCAACCAATGCGCACACCTGGTTGGTTACCTGATCTGACGACATACTCATCCCCTCAAAGCGGGCCTTGTTACGGCCCTTCCAAATAAACCACAAGATCAAGAGCGGGAGGATGACACGAATATGATTCTGTGAGACAAACCGGTGAGAAAAGAGCCAACATGAAAGCCTCGATGCCACCCCACTCCCCTGGAGTACCAGCCCAAAGCGGCAGGAGAAGTGCCGCCAGACCCTGCTCGCTAAAGGGCCCGAGACAAAAAGATGGTCTCCTGTTTCTGGCGCTAGGCCACAACAGTAGCACTTTGACGCTAACCTCAACCCTCTACCTTGAAGGAGATCATCCAAGGGGAGCCAACCACGCAACAACCTCCACACAAAGAAGGATACCTTCAGAGGGATCACCGAGCTCCAGACCAGCGAATCAATAACAGATCGATTACGCTTTGACCGAAGAACGTCCCAAGCTGAAGACACAGTAAAGCTCCCCGAAGGTGACGCCGCCCAAATCATTTGGTCTTGCATATTGGGAAAAATACGCAGCTCCAAGATCTTCGACACTAAGTGCCCCGGAAGCAGCCTTCTGAGCCACTGCTCATCCCAGCCATCAGAAAGAAAAAATTCCCCTACCAACCTGTGAGACTTAGGGCCTGGCACCAACCTGGCGAGCGGAACATCAGTACACCACCTGTCCTGCCAAAAGTCAACTAAGCCCTCCCCCAGACACCACCGGATATTCCCCTCCGCGAGGTCCCTCACCTCTATCAAACGGCGCCAAATTGGGGACGGGCGGTCAACTGAAACTAGAAGAGGATGCCCCCCTCTGACATACTTAACGTGCATGAACTCTGCCCAAATGGATGCCCGTTCCCTCAACTTCCACCAAAGCTTACATGAGAAAGCCTTAGCGACATCCTCAAATGGGCGAAACCCCAGGCCCCCTTCCTCGACCGGACGGCACACCTTATCCCAAGCCGCCCAGTGGATCCGTTTGCTTTCAATAGAGGTATCCCACAAGAAAGCATTGCACAGACGGCCTAACTGCAGCAGCACAGCCTTCGGCGGTTGGAGTACCTGGAGTAAGTAGACCGGAAGGGAACACAGGACACTTCGTAAAAGGACAATCTTCCCCCCCATAGATAGCATCTTTGAGCTCCAATGGAATAACTTTTGGCGAACCTTGCCCAGCAACGCATCAAACACTGCACATGTGACCCTACCACGAATCATCGGCACCCCTAGATACCTGAACGGAAAAACCTGGCACTGGTACCCCAGGGTCGTGCTTACCAGGGCCCGCTGGGTGTCTGTAGCCCTAGCCGAAGCGTAAAAAGCACTCTTAGCAATATTCACCTTCTGACCAGAACAACTTTGGTAGAGTTGCAAAAAATCCTTAATGGACACCAACGCATCCTGCGAGCACCGAGTAAAGATGACCATATCATCCGCAAAGGCTAAATACGGCACTTTCGACCCAGCAGAAACGAAGTATCTACTGTCCTTGGAATCAAAAATCCTTTGCAGCCCTCTCCCAAGAAAATCCGCCACGAATAAGAAAAGCGCAGGAGAAAGAGGGTCACCCTGTCGCACCCCTTGAAATGACTTCACAAAACCCGTTGGTTCCCCATTAACTAGGATCGAGAACCAAGTGTTAGAAAACGTTCGAAAGAGCAAATCCACTACTACCTCGTCAAACCCATACTGCCTAAGCAGAAAAAGTAGAAAGGACCAATCAACCCGATCATATGCCTTCTCCATGTCCAGCTTCAAGATCAAATTCGGGTCAATCAACCTCCTATCCAAGTCTAAAATCAGCTCCTGTGCCAAAAGAACATTGTCCACTATCCCACGCCCCGGAACAAAACCTGTTTGCCATGGTGAAATGAGCTTCGGGAGGAGCTTGCTGATCCTGATGGCCAATATCTTAGACACAACCTTAGAGGTTACATTACAAAGACTAATAGGCCGAAAATCCCGCCAGTGGGATGCACCCTCCACTTTTGGGATGAGCACCACCATAGAGTGGGACCAGCTCCTGGGTTGCTCCATACCCTGGAAGAAGTCCTGGATAGCCATAAGCAAGTCATCCTTGACAATGTCCCAGCAGCTTTGGAAAAAACCTGCTCCAAACCCATCCGGACCCGGAGCACTCTGTATCTCCATTCCAAACACTACCTCATGGATTTCCTCCATCGTAGGAAGACGTTTCATAATCTCATTATCCTCCTGGGTGGCTCTAGGAACCTCAAAAGGAAGCTCAGTGAGGGCCTGTACCTGACGGTTGGATGCGAACAAGTCCGAAAAAAAGGATATCGCTGAGTCCTTAATCTCCTGCAGGTCTTCATGCCATCCCCCCTCCTCTTTCCTAATACGGGAAATGAAATTCGAGTTCCGACGCTGGCGGACCCAAGAATGAAAAAATGCAGTATTAGCATCCCCCGCCTGTAACCATTTAATACCTGCCTTCTGATGCCAAAACTCACACTCCATGGAAAGGGCCCGATTGTATCTCGCTCTGGCCTCATGAAGATGAATCTTCGACTCCTCACTTCTAACCAAATCGTACTCCACCTCCCTCTGTTTTACCTCCTGATCCGCCTCTGCCACCTGAGACGAGACATTGCCAAAGACCACACGGTTCCATTGCTTCAATGCATCTCGCACCGTTTTGAGCTTGTTGTAGAATCTAACCATCCCCATGCCATAGACCTCCTTACTCCATGCGGCCAACACTATCTCCCGGAACTGGGGGTGCCCGCGCCAAACATTAAGAAACCGAAAGCAAGACGATGTAGCCCTATAGCCTGCACATCGAATCAACAACGGACTGTGATCCGATCTCCCTCTGGCCATATGGGAAACCCTAGAAAGCGGATAGACCTCGGACCACCGCCTATTCCCCAACGCCCGATCCAAGCGCTGCCAGACTGACCCATTAGTCCATGTGAATCGAGACCCATCAAAATCAATTGTAGATAGCCCGCATTTGAACATGGAAGCATTAAACTCTTCTATGTTCCGAACATTAGCTGGAGCCCCCCCTTCACGCTCCGCTGCCGAAGCTATGACATTAAAGTCGCCTGCTGCTACCCAGGGTTGATTGTGTGAGACCGAGGAAGCCACACTTTCCATTGCCTCCCAGAGTGGCCTCCGCCTAACCCTCGTGCACTTGGCATATATCGCAGACACCCAAAAGGATGCCCCAGAGCCAAAGGAAACGTGAGCATGAAGCATTTGCTCAGCGTACTCGACACAGCTAAATCGTAAGAGGCACGACCAAAACACCCATATTTTACCACCAATATAAAGAGCTGAGAAATCAAAATTTAAAAACCTCCGAACCACCTCCAACTGACACTCCGCAGACATTGGTTCTAATAGAAATAATAACCTAACCTTGTTATCGTAGCACAGCTTCTTCAGATAGCGCAAAGAGTCCCTTCGGGAAGCCCCTCTGATATTCCAAACTAGCATATTAATCGGATCTAACATGAGACCGCAATGAGTATGAAGCTTGCGCCAAGGGTACACACATGCTATTATCCCCCTTCCTTGGTCTCCCCCGTTTCCGTCTCAGAACCGTGGCGGCATCATCCTCCTCCAAGTCATTACATAAATCCCCTTCAAGAAGAGTTAAAGAGTCCAAAACAGTGTCAACACCCTGGACTGGTTGCGCCTTAGCATTGAAATCCCGTTGAAACGCCTTCAATTTTTCTAGCGAGACTGAGACAGCTCTCACACTATCCACTGAACGCCCTCGCTGATGGCAGTCCCGTTTCCAACCTCTCGACGCTGACCGTACAGGGCTCCTGTCTCGCTGCTCCTCATCTGCGGATTCACCTTCCAACTCTCCTAGAGCAGCGAAAGAATTTATCACGCGTATGCTTCCCTCCTCTTCGGCGCCCATACGAGACCCGCCCTGCAGCTCAATCCACAGGTGACCAGCACTCCCGTGGCCGCACTTGTCATTCCCCATTCCTTCCGACTGAATAACTAGCCTGCCCTCCTTCCCCTTATCCCCATTACTCCCCAGACCCAAAGTCTGTACCATCTTATTGTCGTCTGCAACAGGCTCCAGAGACGCTGCACTCACTGCCGCATCAGTCTGTTCCAATGCTCCTTCCGACTGGAGCAGCGCACAACCAGTACCAGCAGCCAGTCCTTGTTCACCGACAGCAGCCGCCTGCACACTCTCCCGCGACACCTGGTCCTGGCCAGGTGCCACCGCCAACTCCTTCCCATTCACCACTTTCGGAACGTACACTTGCCGATGTTTCAGTGTTTTTGCCCGGGCAGCGCGAGGCTGCGGATCCGGGCGCAAGGAAGGATTTCTATGAAAACACTGCTCCTCTGTATGGCCGAATCTGCTGCAGAACCCACAGTAGTCTGGCCACCCCTCCATCTCAACAAGCTGCCAGAAACCGAAGTGATCATCACCTATCCAAATACGACGCACAGGGGTCGACACTACGTTTACCTCCACCAATACTCTGGCTACGGACGGACGGCGCAAATCACATGTTGATGCGTCAATCTTGAGGGGCCTGCCCAACGTAGAAGCGAGCTTGATTATCTGGGATCTCTGGAAAAAAGGAATCGGCAATTCTGGGAAGCAAACCCAGATTGGAGCTATGGCTAACTCCTGATCTGCCTTAAATTCCAACGACCACTTGGAAATCGACATTGGCGAGCTGCTAACATACCAAATCCTCCGCGCAAAGAGACGGGTGTAGTCTTCCTCCAGAACGGGACGAATGAGAACGTGTTTCTGGTCGAGGAGGCCAACCTTACAGTCCCCTCTGAGACCCAGCGACAGAAAGAACTTTCTGATGACTTCCATGGGTGGTCTGTTGAAGGAGAAACGCCCCACCAACGAATTCTGAAACGGTTCCGAAAGCTGCTCAATTTCCCTACGAGAGATACGCAAAGCAGGTTCTCCTCTGAAGGTAGAGACCTCCCCTAAAGCTATGGCATCAGGTTTATCCGAAGCGCCTGCCAGAACCGAAGCAAAGGACCTCTGAACCGGAGACCCACTGGCCTGTGTGTGTGACGGCCCACAGGCCGCCATGTTCGGTAAGAAGATCTAGCCGCACCCTCAACCCTAGCCGCACCCTCAAGGAATGACTTTCCGACTCAACTTTGTTTCTATGTGATCCTCTCTCTAGTTCTTAATTTCTCTTGTTTGAATAAATTCTCTCTTAGGATTTTTCTACTGAGATATCTTCTCTTTTAGGATCTGCTTGCTATACTTCAAAGAACTTAACTACGCAAAAAATAGCATGAGAGGAATGCCTTCAAGTGTGCTAGTGAATAAATATTTATATTATGTTTGTGCTAATACATGTCCATATGCATAATTCAAAAAATCTTTTGTATTTCATATATGATTATTTTTTTTCAAGAAACTGTATAAAACACTTATAAGTGTTAATAATTAGATGATTTAATTTAATTGTTCTAAAGTTTTAAATACGAGGATAAAGAATAAAATTAGTATGGATGTACTATAATCTATGAAATTATAGTAAATTACTTGTAATTCCAGTTCCTCAACTTTTAAATCTATTTGCATTGTGACATTGAACTGTGTTATTTTGCTAAACTCATATTTCTATGATGAACTTTTGATCATAATTTATAAAAAGAATTTCATGTAACAAGCGATTTATATTGCCTATCCATTTTTTTGAATTGTTATAAAAGTATGTAATTCTTTTATTAAGAAAAAAAAAAGTCTTGTGTAATAGGCTTAACCTCTCCTCAATTACAAAGTTGATTGAAATAATGTACTTTAGAAGTTTCATTGAGTATTAATAATTGTAAACCACTCCATTTTTATTATTCTAATGCCAACATAACAAATGCGGCTTTGAACTATATGTGTTATTTTGCTAAACTCATATTTCTATGACGAATTTTAATCATAGTTTATAAAAAGGAATTTCGTGTAACAAGTGCTTCACAATGCCTATCCATTTATTCTGGAATTGTTACAAAAGTATGTAATTCATTTATTAAGAAAAAAGTCTAGTGTAATGGGCTTAATCTCTAGTCAAATACAAAATTGATTGAAATAATGTACTTTAGAAGTTTCATTGAGTATTAATTATTGTAAACCGCTCCATTTTTATTATTCTAATACCAACATAACAAATGTGACTTTAAACTATATGTGTTATTTTTCTAAACTCATATTTTTATGAGAAATTTTAATCATAGTTTATAAAAAGAATTTCGTGTAACAAGCGCTTCACAGTGCCTATCAATTTATGCTTGAATTGTTACGAAAGTATGTAATTTATTTATTAAGAAAAACGTCTTGTGTAATAGTCTTAATCTCTCCTTAATTACAAAATTGATTGAAATAAAGTACTTTAGAAGTTTCATTGAGTATTAATCATTGTAAACAACTCCATTTTTATTGTTTTGAGACCAAAATAATAAATGTGACTTTGAACTATATTCCTATTTTGTCAAATACCAATGCATATACAGATTAATTAATTTTTCAATATTATTTGTGATATCATTTCCCCTTGTTTCCATGTTAAGTGACAAGATTCTAAAGTACTCCCTCAATCTTAATATTAGAGTCATTTTTTGGGAATCCAAATTTATATGGAGATATGGTAATCATTATATTTAAATGAGGTGGCATTGATGAATTACATATATATCCTTTGAATTCAAAATATTGTTTTAATAGAAGTGTATCGAAATTAAAAAAAAAACTTTTTCAAATGGCAAAATTGGACAGTATGTATTTAATTTGAAATAGCGACTCTTATTTTGGAACATCAATAAAGTAAAAACATGATAACAACTACGGACAAAGGAAGTACATAACAACCATTTCATGAAATTTGAAATTCTTTGACAGAGTTGTGAAAGCTAATGCCCCCCGTGTAACACTTTTTCCATGCCTGCATTGTTTGGCTGGTAGATATAAATTTCAAAACCCATAAATACGCTTGATTTAAAGTATTTGGTCTATATGAATCTCCAAGTTCCAAAAATCTTGGGCAATTGTATAACATATTGTTAGACTTTCCCACTTTCATTACACGGATTAATAAAAAACAATAAAATGCAAAATTGAAACTAAAAAAAACAATAAGCATAAACTAGGATGGAAAAAGGGACGTGTGACATTTAATCATAATTCAGCACCTATGTATGACCATAAGTTGAAGTCATTACTTCAAAAATACATGAACAGCAATTGTGCCTTTCCAAAATAACTAGAGTTTATAACCACCGTTTAAAACAAACTTGAGCTTCCAAAAGGTCTTGTCACCTATTACATCCCAAACAAGCCACCTAAACATTTTAAACACTTTCACAGTGCCTTCCAGATTGCAACCTATTTCCAAATTTGCAGTGTTAACCTGCACCAGAAAAATCACATATTAATAAGCTAAATTCAAGCAAAAAATTAACTGCAAGCATTTTTAGAATTGAATTACAGGACTTTTGTCAAGAAGACAAATTGCCACATAGAGCAAGGAAAACACATACCGTTACACCTTTTAAACACAAGCTGTAAAAACTAGAGAGTTCCAAAGAAGTTGTTGGAAACACGGCTAGAAACAGAGGAAAAACAGAGCAGCGATATCACTTCAAGAAAGCAGTGCTGTTATGGCACCACACCAATTCCTCACCCAGCTCAGTGGTGAAACAGCTAAAGAAATGTTCTAATTAAGTCGAGAGAGAGAGAGAAAAAAGAAAAAAGAAGTTCTGTTTTTTCACACAAGAATGAAAATGCCACAACTGATTCATTGAAAAGACTAGCAGCATTTGTCCATTTCTCTAACACTGAAGACGTTGAAGCTGTTGGCTCCCCCATTTGATCAATTACACTCCCTATCTTTTAAAGAGTGAACATGCAATCATGGCCAAGAAAACTCAGCAATATTGCTCTGGGATTAACTTGGCATCAATCTATTACTATAAAATTCAAGACCCTCATGGACATTGATTATTGTAAGAAAGCCTTTTACGTTCCCCTTCTGTCGCTTCCCCAACCAACCGCCCATTCAGAGGAGAAAGAGCGGAAGCAGTGGCAGCGTCGGAGGCAAGAAAAAATGGCGGACAAGGCGGTGACTATTCGTACTAGGAAGTTCATGACCAATCGTCTTCTTTCCAGAAAACAATTTGTCATTGATGTTCTGCATCCTGGAAGGCCTAATGTTTCCAAGGCTGAGTTGAAGGAGAAATTGGCTAGGATGTATGATGTCAAGGACCCAAATGCCATCTTTGTTTTCAAGTCCAGGACGCATTTTGGAGGTGGCAAATCAACCAGGTTTGGATAGATGTATGGTTCCGTAGAGAATGCTAAGAAATCCTGAGAGTTCTAGGCCTTGTCAAATTTTTATAGAGAAAAACAAAAATGTTTTTGCAGCAGAGTTATTTTCTCATTTGTTACTTTGAATTGTGTCTTTGTTCCTTTGAAACTATGAGATGAAGATGTTTACAGTTCAAATCTTGCACTCTATGAATAGCCAGTACCCTCTGAAAAAAAAATGAAAAGACTTTTCTACTTCTAGAGTTGATCTTACAAAGGATGAAAAAGCATACCTGGTTAGAGATTGTTGCAGAGAGAATGGATAGATACTAAGAAGGAAAAAGAAGGAAATTTTGGAAGTCGAGACTTTTATCTCTCCTGCAGACAACTTTTATATTCTTGGTTTTTTAGTTTTAAATCCTATTAAGATCTTGTTTGGTGGTAATTTTCGGTTTTGGCAAGAAAAACACCACATCCTCTCCGTTACTTAAACAAGCCAGCGACCACAACTCCTCCCAAAAGAGGGTACACCAGCTGCAATCCCATCATTTCTCACCAATAACATAAAAACTTTGGCCCACTACAATTAGTATTTGGAGGGAAGCTTTCCCGCGTTGCTTTTGGCGAGGCTATTAGGCAAGAAAAGTCGTAGCCCTCGCTAGGTGTAGGCTGGCTCCAATTTTTGGTGAGGCGTTGTTCTTTTTCTTGCTATATGCTTCTTAATAGCATCAAACCTTCTATTTCATGCTAAAATTGTTGTCGTTAATGCCCTTTCTTGTTGTAGTGGCCACTTGATGTTTCTTTATTCTCAAATGAAGTGAGAAAGTTTCTAAAATCTTATGTAAATCTTGAACTAACTTTTAGTATAGGTTGAAACAAGGTTCATATAGGAATTTCATATTTTCCGTTAAATTGGACGATTTCCGTTCATTGCCCAAATTAATCCAAACCACGAGGGGGTTCTTTGGGGGTTTTCAAATAATGAGGAGGCTTTATGATAATAACCCAAATCACAAGGGAGTTTAGTGTATTTTACCCTTTGATAAAATTTGACGTCCTCAATGACTTCATTAGCAAATGAAAGATTAATTGTTAAACATGTACAAGTGGTTTTTCTACAGAATCCATGTTGAACAATTTAGAATGAATCCATAGATTAGGTCGAACAATTTATTCTTCTAATTACTTGAAGAGTAATTGGACAAAGAAAAATAAAAATAAAAAGGCAAGAGAACGGTGGTCAGAAAGCACTGCATAACATTAAAAGGATAATTAACCAAACGGCATCAAATCCTTGGTGGCACATTTCTCAGGCAGATAATTTTGAAATGAAATATCAGGTCTGTCGCTAAAAAACCACAAATGGAATTATTAGATTTGTTACTTAAATTGCCGATTAAATTGGAAATTGGAATTTGGGTGCAGGTAATTTTGAAAAGATACCTTAAAGCTTGCTGGACTTCTAATCAGATTCTTTTAAAGAATTTTCTCTCAAAAAATAAGCACAGATTTTTTTTTTTTTTTGGGGATAATTAGGCACTGGTAAATATTGGCCGTAGTGAGTCAAGAAGATGAAATTTAAATAAGTTGTGGTGGACTTGCCGGCTAGGCCAAGAAACCCCTTGGAAAAATCTCGATACCATCATGGACAAACGCACTGACTTTTCCAAAACTGGAGCCTGCACATCTTAATGGCTTCTTCATCTTGCCAATCTTCGAATAAAGCCTTAATGGGTACGAAATAAGTCGCAGCTATGAAGATATATTGAATTTCCATTAATCGAGGTGGCCCCAGTTAAAGATTATCCACAAAATCCTATGCTTACGGTTTGAATATGTACAAAAGGTGGCATGCAATGAAGAGTATTGGAATCAAGATCAGAACTGAAAGAAGCAGTAAGTTGAGGGGCGCATGCAATAGAAGGGGAACCCCTTAAGTGTATACAAGAAGTAAGAAAGAGCCTATTATCTGTAGTCGGTACCACCACAAATTGACCACCCTTATCCCTCCTCCGCTTCTGGTGATCTACCAACCCTTCTTCTCCTCCGTTGCTTTCCACCCATGCAGCCCAGAATGGATTATAAGACCAAGGAGAAGTTTTTAATCTGACAAAAAAATTTCATCCCAATTGACTCTTGAATTGTTTTCTTGATGTGTTTCATCCCCATTGACTCTTGAATTGCTTTCCACCTCCGTTACTTTCTTGATGAATAGTATCCGTTACTTTCCATCTTTGTTATTTTTTTTCATTTTGGTTTTTAGAGACAAGATGTAATGATCTTGAAGTTCCAACAACTTTCCTAATTGATCAATGGTCAATTGGTTATGAAGTGCTGCAATGCCATGGAGTTGCTGTAGGATAAAAAGATGGAAGAAGAAAAGAGGAAAAAAATAGACAAAGAAATAACAGATATGATAAAATATTTATTTTTAATGATACCTTGGAGTAAAACCCATACTAAATTTTTAGAAATGAATTCAATTACAATTCCGATTCCGATTCCGATTCCTAAACGCCCGATAGTTGTAAGTTTTCCTTGTTCTTGTCCACCTTCTTCCATCCTACTCAATTCCACGAATATCCTTAAGTATCATATGAACCATACAATCAGTACTCAGTAGGAGGGAGGATATAGTAGTTTCTTAAACACCTTCCAGTTCCTGCTCCACCACAGATGATTCACCGTAGTTGCAAAAGCAACCCTGCGCACTTGAGAAACAAAACTCTGCTGAGAGCAATGCATGTTCATCCATTTCAATTCTCTATTTCATTCAAGAGCCTGTCTGTAAATCAAATAAATAAATTACTATTCAATTAATTTATCAATTTTTGTCTTAACAACAAATTATTATCGTTAAAATAATGTAATTATTAGGATTATAACAATCATTAAAAAAGTACTTTAATATTTTAAAAGGTATCGGCTAATGAAACTTGTACTTTCACTTTTTATATTTTCATTTACATTTTGTTTGACTGGTGGAATTGACACCTACCAACCAAAGCTTTTTTACAAACCTTAATTGTATACTACATTAAAATTACATTGAAGTGTAACTAGGACAATAATCCATGCCTATTTTAGATCCAAAATTTTAATTGTTTTGTTTTGTTAATCTTATCAGTAGAAGCTAAGAGCCAACCCTTTTTTCTTCGCCTTAACACAAAGAATTCATCTGCTTAGCCACTACCTAGCTTTTTTTTTTTTTCCATTTCTTTATTTTTGCTATAAAGAAACAATGAACGGGTGCCAGGTTGCTGGTGGCATTTTCCAAATGTGACCCCCAATATTTTTTTTCCTGTTTAATTTTTTAAAGAACAAAATGGGGTAGTCGCATTTCGTGAAATGTGAACACTTGTAGGTTGCCAATATTTTTTTCCTATTTAATTTTTTAAAGAACAAAATGGGGTAGTTGCATTCGTGAAATGTGAACACTTGTAGGTCGCATTTCGCAAATGAAACGGCCCACCCTTTTCCCTCTTTAATTTTCAATTTTTTTTGTCACAAAGAAAATTAGGTGTTTGCATACCTCAAATGCGACCAACTCGGTGGTCGCAAATCACTCCTTTCTTTGCGGATGAAAACTGCTTTTTTTTTTTTTTTTTTTTTTGTGTGATGAAAACTGCTTTTCATCACAAACGAAAAAATTGGCTGGTTCGAGACTGAGGTACAGTAGTTCGTCAAACTTTAAAACTGAGGTGCAGTTATTTGAAGGTCAAATTCTGAATTTCTTTCATCATGTGATGACCGATGAGTACGGACGATTAATTTCTTTTATTTTTAAGGAATTAAACAGAAGAAAGCGTTGACGAATTGTCATGCTACACCACTAATGACCTGCCCAAGAGTTTAGGCCTCAGGCTTGTAAGCCTGAGCATGAGTCCCTATGGTTAAAATTATGTCACGCGGCTGCTCTTGAAGTCTTTCAGATTATAGTGTATTTTTTTTCCTTCAAATGATATAAATATTTCATAGATCTTGAACTTTTATCTCATTAATTTTTTCATATCATGTTTTTTGGTAAGTGGAAGGTTTTAAAACTATAACTTTCTACTTATAATCCCTCTCCCGCCTTATCACCCAAGCCAACCCGACCCTTCCCCAATTAATTATTATGGTCCTTAATCTTCTGATTTCCATTCAATTTGGTCTCTAAAAGTTGCTTAATAAAATTTTATTTTAGGCATGACTTTCGTGAAACTACAAGATTTTTCTTAGTCTTTTAGGATACTTGTTTCGTGTGTACAGTATTACTAGTGTGAATACCTGTGCTATGCACGATACTGATATTATTGAAAAAATAAAAATAAAAGGGTGAATTTAAAAAGGTTAAAAAATTGTACCAACACAATTAAAATATAATATCTGTCTAACAATAGTTTGAAATATGATAGAATGTGTATATTATTCAAAAATTATCTTTTTCGGAAGATAGATCCTGAAAAAATAATAGAAATTCATATTAGAAAATGAATGATATATATGAATAAAAATGAATGTAATCAAATGTTGTTAAAATAAAATACTTACAAATATTATGCATTCGATTTGATAATCTTGCATGAAGGTGCGAACACTCTTCACACCAATCAACTTTTAGTACGAAAGCCAAAATTGGTGATTTAATTAATTCTGTTGAATTTTGTGGAATGCGTACTACAAATGAAAATGCGCGATTTTTGCATGAATTGATTCGTTGGTTGAACAACCTATCACCATTGTCCTGAGAATTAAGTACATGCGAAATTCAAAATTAGTGTATTTTTTATACATAGTTTATAAATAGCATTATGAAAAATAAACATATATCAAGAAATTTTATCTTTCTTTGTAATTCTCTGAGATAAGAAACATTACAATCAAATATGAATCGTGCATGTCTGTCCTGTAGATTAAGATGCATGTTACCACTGGAATCTTTGATTTGTATGTTAACATTGTACCTATTTGACAAATAAAATGTTATATACAATACAGAAAAATTTGTTGAAATTAAAGGTACATGAAATTAATTACTTAACAACAGTGTCGACTATGTCATTACAATGCATACACACTGTTTTTGAAAAACGACCTTCACATAGTTATTCACAATTTTTGCATAGCTCATAAAACATGTTTTCTATGTTAATGCTTTGAATGTAAACAAGTATTCAAAAATATTTAACCTAGTAAGAATGAAAGAAGGTATATGTTATGCTTATAAATTTAAAACATTTGTGCAGTAATTAAATTAAATTGAGTAAGTTTACCGTATGCATGATTGTATATTCGGATATCCATATTCTTGTTGAATTTGCTATCAACAATGCTTGTGATATTGTAAAATTGTTTGACTTCAACTACGTAACTAACTTTCGAGCACATGTATCATTTTCAAACATACAATTTTTTGAAATACATGTTGATAAAAGTATGAAACAACATTAAAAGTTTGATGTAGTGTTACCGATGGAACTCACCAACTGTGCAGGTATCGAGTAAAATCTAAATTGTAATTAATATACAATTTGCTAGCCCAATTATATAAAGTGATGGTCCTGCATAGTATAGTTATATTCGCTAAAAAAACTATTCAAATTATATAGAGTATATGTAAAAGCATTTGTTTTACCTCTGATATTTCGTACGCAAATACCACATGCTAGTAAAATATTATTTTTTGTAGCAAACTGATTTTATAGGATTTGTAGTATATTCAATAACTTGATACTCAAATCACCGATAAGGCAAAGTTTGTCTAAATAAGCTTTATAGTGTCCTAACTCCTTGAAAAAAAAAAGCACTAAATAGTCCTAATTGGCATCGCAAGTTACGGCAATGTGCCAGTGCCATCTAGGCCTAATTGTTTTTTGGTCAAAATTTAATCCTAATTGGTTCTGCTGTTTCTTGATCATGTTGTATGCTTGCGAATTAAAATTGTATTAAAATAGCATGTGAATTAGCATTTGTCTTTAATTAATGAGTAAAAAGGATTTAAAATATAAATAACAAACTATAAACGGTTTTATGAAGTAGATTATGGAAAAGTTTTAAATTTTAAATTTGACTGGTGATAGGGTTGGTTATAACCCACTACTTTTTATATATTAAAATAAATAGAAAAATCTATAACCCACTACTTGTTAGGCAATTTTTAGGGTTAAATATAGTAAGCCCCTTAACTTTATATTTAGCTGCACTTTACCCCCTCAACTTTACATTTAGTTGCACATTTGTGATTTTTTTGAAACGTGATTGTAATTTGCAAAACTCATTTGTAGGGGTGGCTATAGGGTTTGTGTGGTGACAAATATTTCTTAATTATAAAAATGTAACGTTGTATTAAAATAGCATACGAATGAGCATTTGTCTTTAATTAAGGAGTAAAAAGGATTTAAAATATAAATAACAAACTATAAACGGTTTATGAAATAGACAGTGGAAATGTTTTAAATTTTAAATTTGATTGGTAATAGGGTTGGTTATAACCCACTACTTTTTATGTATTAAAATAAATACAAAAATCTAGAAAAAAGAATGAGAAATTTGGAAGTCATTGAGAAGGTCTCTGCTAAAAATCCCTTCTGCAATACATATAGATATAGATGCTTACTTCCAGAGTGGTAATAGCGAATTACTATTGAGACAATCTACGACAGTTCAATAATCTTTACTTAAAAAGATGGACTAATTTCAAAAAGTTCCCCTAAGGTTTCTGACACTTCCACTGATCTCCCCTAACGTTTTTGAAATTAGTAAGATGTAATGAACATACTAGTTTGCCCTAAGATATTATACTTTATTACAAATGGATATTTGAAAAAAAAAAGGTTAGGGTACTAAATAAATGAGATTAATTAATTAAACCAAAATATCGGTTATTTCATCTCAAATCAACAACCATAATTTCAATTAAAAAATGGCATCAATTGCTACCCCAAGATGGGACTATTTTTGTGATTGACATCACTTGATAATGATAAGGACAGACAATCTTATAGAATTTGCATAAAATGATTTTATGAGCAAGGGAAATAGAAAGAATTTTTAACTAACTTGTGTTGTTGAATTTTGAGTCAAGACAAAACTAATTTATGCCTTTGTTGCTGATTTGTTGACTAAAACCTATATGTTTTCTATACTAATACTTTACTTTCACTTTGCCAACTAAAATAAAAAGATTAATTTTTTATCCTGTGTTTCGATACTTATAACTTGATAGCTTTTATAGAGCTAATTGTGTCCTTTATATGTAGCTGTAAAGGAAATAAAATATGGCTATTGCAGTTTGTACTAGTTGTTGGGAAGATCATTGCTACTTAGCCTACTTAAGATTTTTGCTGCTACATCTTTTTGAATATCAATTATACTCTCTGACTTTTATCATTGTTTCATTCTTTATTAATACAACTTGAGGACATTTACAAAAGGGCATATATAGAACAAAATTATCATCTCACTCCTTAAAATACTTTTCTAATAGTACATTTTTTGATTTGAACTGACTTTGTTATTAAAACCTTAAGTTTAAGGAAGGTCGGTGTATTTTTTAAAACCTCAAAAGAGGTCAGTGGAAGTGTCAGAACCCTCAGAGAAGGTTTGTGAAATTATCCCTAAAAAGATTACAGAAGTTCTATCTGTTCCATGCAATCCTTGGTTATTCTTGTAATCTTACAACTGGCCCAAGTTTTGCTAGGTGGAATTCTGTATTGTTGGCCTACTGCTTAGTTTAGCACTATGGGGTTGTTTTGGGCGAGAAAAACCACTAGTTCCCCATTTAAATTAAAAATTAGGAAAGTATGAAACCAATCCTACATACTAAGAAGGTTCTCACTGCAAAAACAAATTAAAGGCAATAAACAACTACTGCGACACTCCAAATTCCTACTAGTAAAGTGCTACTATGAGAGTTGGTTCAAGTCCTATGTCCAAAACCATATAGAGAAATCCATCCTAAATTTCAAAGCTTGGGGAAGAAATTTTACAAGAAAATTAACAAAGGTTCAAGTCTTACGTACTCTTAATTCCAAATTGTCAAATCCTGACTCAATCTCTCACCTTGCATCTCTTGTTCTCTCTACTTTCCCCGACCATGCAGGGAATTTTCCCAGATGATGCAGACACACAATTCTTCCTATTTTTGGCAATTGATGGATAAGAAAATTAAGGGGATGTTCATTTTGATAGTGGTTGGTAAGTCACATAACATTCTCCCCAACTTCCTCCCACTATCCTTAAAAGTACCCAGTAAACTTAATAGTTTGGGATATGATAAATTAGGAGTGCACTAATCATTTAACACAGCATGTTTATGAGTAACTAACTACTACTACACAATAATATTTCTTGTGATAATATATATTTATCTATTATCAAATAATATCTATTTATTTGTTAATTTTTGCAATATCTTTGTCAAAAAATAACCGGGTTTACACAACGGGCGTCGAGATGGAGTACGTGAACCACGAAGGTCCTCGCTTGGATGGTCGCCGCCATTAGAGGTTTCGTTTCTTCCTACTTCTTTTCTCCCTTTTCTTCCCTTCCCTTTGTATTTTCATTCCAAGGCTTCTCTTTTTTAGTTTGCTATTTAATTCGATTTGCATTTTGTTCCAATATCAGATGAGACAGCAGCGTGCCGAAATCGGGTTGACTGCCAGAGCTGATGGGTGCTCAAAAAAGTTTATTTCTTTTTGTTTTTGCTCTTAGAGGGAAAGAGTGTGTGTAGATGATACGTAGAGTGTAATACATGGAAAACGCCAATGGAATGGTTGCTCAAAAAAAGCATTTTGGGTTTCATCTGATCGATGCAGCTCTGCTCTTTTCGGGACCATCGGTGCCTTAGCCGATGAGTTTGTTTAGAGACTATTATTTGAAGTTTTCATATGGAACAATGGCTAAAGTTCCTGTTCCTCTCAATCAAGCATTTTTTTTAGACTTTTTCGATCCCAAAGCTTAAAGCTGGTTTTGTGCTTGCAGCTCTGCTGTTTTTGAAATGGGTTATTGCTATTGTATACGGTCCCAGAGCGACATATATTGCCCTCTTCAATCCCGTGTTTTTTCCCCCCCTAATTTTAGTTTTACGCCAGCACCACATGCACATGTCCATCTCTCAAAAATTGATAGTATAATATTATTGTGCTGTAGCTGGATTCCTTTGAAAGTTCAGAGCAGCTTACCCCTTCAATTGCAAATACTTAATGTAAGAAACGTTTGAGTAGTTGGTAGAGCAGTCAATTCCTCGGTATCTTTCTAATTCACACGCTGCGACATTGCAAGTGTGGGGCTGACTAATATTTTATAAACCGTTAGAGAAAGTGAAATAGCATTTTTACTATATAAAGGAAATCAAATATGAAGATGCACAAAAAACCGTCCTGCCAATCAACAGTTCCCTGTCGCCAAATTTGAAATTTTGAAAGAAAAAAAAAAGGCTAAACAAATCAACTGAAAGGGTATATAAAAATAGACAAGTCCTAAGAAGACGGAAAGCTGTAGTTGATGAAAGAACCACCATTTTCAAGAGGAATAAAAGAAGGGAACGAATGCCGTTAAGCAGCCCAACCCGGGTAGCTCGAGTGGTTTCGTTGCTCCTCTTTAGGATATGGCGACCACGGTTCGACTCCCGGGAATACCGTGTTCGAGGGGAATGGCCCTCTCTTCTCGGATCGCAAGGAATTAGTCGGGCCAAAAGCCCGAACACCCATGTGCAAAAAAAAAAAAGTGCCCTCAAGCATAGAGGGCACATGGGATCAGGTTTTTAGGCATGTGAAAGAAGCACAAGAGCTGGGAATGCATGTGGAGGAGAAGATTCAGCTATTTCTTTACTATTTTATCTTCGTATTCTAAGAACTATTTTATTTAGTAAAATTCAAAATATGTATAACCCACCAAGGGCAGAAAGAGCTAAGAACATGGATCCACCCCATTGTATATTAAATAAAAGTAAGTCGTCAAGACCAGCATGTTGGTGTAGCAAGAAAACAAGTATATAACAATGCAGTAGGAGTGGTCATAAGTAACCAATCTGGTTGTTCGCCTTTGTATCCAACTTCTATTTGCAACCAAATATCCTTTCCAAATCATATTAGTAGTATTCTATCGTTGCAACATTTTATTTCCAATACTCCTTGTACCTCAAAAACAAAGCAATGGCTGAATTTTTTGTTCCAAAGATAATAGGTGTATTGGGTGATGTTGCCCTGAAGCAGCTTGGGAGGAAGATTAACCTGGTGATGGGGATCGAAGAAGAGGTGGAAAATATCAAAAAAAGCTTGGAAACGATTGAAAAAGTGCTGCATGATGCAGAGAGACGAAGGCTGAAGGAGAGACCTGTCGGAAAGTGGCTAGAAGAGCTTGAAGACATAGCATATGAGATGGATGATGTACTGGACGAGTGGACCGTCAAGATTCAGAAACTAGAAAATGAGGGAACTCATCAGAATGCCAGATTGCAGCCAATATTGTGGATCAAGGTTCGTTCCCTCATCCTATCCCTTTGTTCTTGTCTCAAACAACTTCCTGTGCGTAGTGATAATGCTCAGAAAATAAAAGGCATAAATGAAAAGCTAGAATTGACTTTGAAAGAGGCAGATCAATTCAAGTTTATTACAAGGGGAGGAATTCCTGATTCTCAAGATTTTCAGCGAATTATAACTACCTCAATGACAGACGAATCAAAGATCTGTGGTCGAGAATCTGATAAGGTTGCTTTACTTGACCAAGTTTTGTCTAAGAGCAGTAGTCACGGAAGAAAGGGGGTTCAAGTTATCTCGGTAGTAGGGGCCGGGGGTAGCGGAAAGACCACACTTGCCCAGCTCCTCTTCAATGATGATGAAGTGAAGGACCATTTTGAACTTAAAAAATGGGTTTGTGTATCAGATCCATTCGACCAGAAAAGGATCGCAAAAGCTGTCCTGGAGGGCCCGGAAAAGAGTTCTCTGGGCTCGTTAGAGTTGGAAACATTGCTCCAACTGTTGAAAGAAACTTTTTCCGGTAAGAGATTCCTGCTTGTCCTAGATGATGTCTGGACAAAGGATGACTCAAAGTGGGAACCTTTCCAAGACTCTCTCAAGGATGGGGCTCTGGGAAGTGTAATATTGGTGACAACCAGGAATCAAAGAGTAGCCACAGTGCTGGGAACAACTCATACTCACCAGATGGCTCTGATGTCTGACTCTGATTGTTGGCTAATAATGCAAAGGATAGCATTTGCCAAAAACTCAGGAGACTTAGAGTTGTGCAAGAAGGTGGAAAGAATTGGGCAGAAAATTGCAGAAAAGTGCAAGGGGTTGCCACTTGCTGCGAAGACTATGGGAAGCTTGTTACGGTTCAAAGATACCGTACAACAATGGCAGAATGTTTTGGACAGTGAGATATGGCAATTGGAGGAAGCAGCCGTAGAACTTTTCCCTCATTTGTATTTAAGCTATAACGAGTTGTCCCCGGAGCTGAAACGTTGCTTCTCACATTGTGCTGTCTTTCCCAAAGATCATGAGATAGTAGTAGAAGAGCTTCTTAGGCTGTGGATAGCACAAGGTTATGTTCGCCCAAGACGAAGAGGTGAGCGCTTGGAGCTGGTGGGCCTTGAGTACTTCAACAGTTTGGCAATGCGTTCCTTTTTTCAAGAATTAGAAAAAGCTGAGGCACTCTATGGGTTACCTGAATATATGAAGTGCAAGATGCATGACATAGTGCATGATTTTGCACAATTTCTCACAAAAAATGAATGTCATGCACTTGATGGAATTGGAAGAAATTCGTGTAGTGAAAGAGCACGTCATCTAACAATTCTAAAAGGCACTGAGGAGGAGGTGTTTAGTTCTCAAGTCGTTGATTTTGGACGGCTCAGGAGCTTTTTAACTTTTCATAGATTTGGAAGAGTAGTTCCCCAAAATCTGTTTTGCAGTTTGAAATGCGTGAGGACTCTGGCTTTAAGTCGTTGTGAGCTAGCTGAAATCCCAGCCGAGATCGGAAGGTTGATTCATCTTCGGCACTTGGACTTAAGTGTTAATCCTTTCATTACACTGCCAGAAGCTATATGTGATCTATATTATCTGGAAACTTTGAATATCTTTGATTGTGGAAAGCTTTCGTGCCTTCCTGAAAGGATTGAAGGCCTTGTACACTTGAGGCACCTTTTCAATGAGGACACCAATGATTTACGTCAAATTCCACAAGGACTCGGGAAGCTGACGTCACTTTGTACTTTGTCTCGGTTCATCGCCAGGAGTAACTCTGATGATTTGGCAATTCTGAAGAACCTGAACCAACTGGAAAGATTAGTCATTGAAATTGACGGAGAAGTAGATTTTGGGAGTGCAAAACTTGACAAGAAAATCAACATGCGTGAAATGTTTTTGTTATTTAGTGATGGGACCCACTTTATAGAAACTCCAAGTTGCATTGAAACCATGGAACCACCTCCAAACTTGGAACTACTTGGGCTAACTGGCTATCCGGGAGCCCAGTTACCAAGTTGGTTTGTGACGAAGTCTCACGCCAATAACTTGACGAGGCTAATTATCGATAGTCCCCGCAACGTCTCATCCTTGCCTACCTTGTGGAAGCTATCATCCCTAGAAGAGCTTGAGTTCGTGGGAGCGGAAAAGCTGGAATGTTTGGGTAAGGAATTCTTCGGAGTTACAAAAGCACTACATGAGAATAGTCGTGATGCTCTTGATACATTGTCAAACTCCGAGTCATCATCCTCAGCTGAAGCAGTGGCATTTCCAAATTTGAGAAAACTACATTTTCGTCACTTCCAAAATTGGACAAATTGGGAAGACTTAAGTGAAGATGATGAAGAAGTTGCGGTCTCCATCATGCCACGCCTGGAGGAGCTAAAAATTAGTCACTGTTACGAGCTTGAAGCTCTGCCACATCGCATCCTCAGCAAGATATCATCTCTCAAAAAATTGGATATTCGAAGTTGTGACAAGTTGAGGGATCGTTACTCTGACAAAACAGGAGATGACTGGATAAAGATATCACACATTCCTCGAGTTGACATATCTGCCAAATATTATTAATCTGCTCAGGTATTGTTATTCACACATTTTTTTTTATGTATCATCATCTTTGAAGTCAAATAATTACTATGTATAGAATTACAACAAACAAAGGCCTGCTTTGTAGAATATGACGTGCTTAATAATGAATCAAGGGTTGACAAAGCCATATGTATAATGAAAATATGAAATATTCATTAACAATTTAGAGTGGTTTTTTTTATTGAGAAGATGCAAGTCATTAACTAGTAAATACAACACTAAGTTTCTAACAATATCTAACGGTAAACTCTTGAGTTTGGAATTCCATTTATGTCTTGTCTTTTTATCCTTTTTTTTTTTTTTTTTTTTTTGCTTTTGTCCTTTGTTTTCCAGATGATACTCCATTGATGGCTCAAAATGAAGCTACAGCAGAAGACATTGAGGGATCAACCGCTACGTCAACTTTTCACTTGGGTTCATGTAAAATTTCAAATAATTGTAAATATGGTTGAATAGGCACATCCACTTGCTTTGTTCAAAATCATTTGTTGAAAGCGTATGTACCCTTACAAATTTCCAGATTGAATTTCAAGTGATTACACAACCAGTCTTTATTTCTTCAAATTATTATTGTCCTATTGTATGTAAGTTTGTGTAGATTTAATAAAAAAGAAAGTTTGTACTTCGTGCTTATCTATATAGTGTATTATTGACAATCTATTATTTGTGCACCTATTTTATGTTATTATTCTATGAATAACATGAATTCAAATTTAAAATTCAAATAATATGCATGTGGCATACATCCAATACTGTTAGTAATAAAAAAATCACTGCACCGTGAGTGCATAAAAGTTAATCCTTATTCTAATGGTTAAAAGATAACAAGTAGACAAATTATTCTTTATCTTGTTTCCTTTCTTAAAAAATGTTTACATAGATAATTGGAATAACAAAAACTCAGACTACAAAAATGCATATACTTTTAAAGGCACTTGATGGAATTGGAAGAAATTCGTGTAGTGAAAGAGCACGTCATCTAACAATTCTAAAAGGCACTGAGGAGGAGGTGTTTAGTTCTCGAGTCGTTGATTTTGGACGGCTCAGGAGCTTTTTAACTATTTTTGAAATTGGAAGAGTAGTTCCCCAAAATCTATTCTGCAGGTTGAAGTGCGTGAGGACTCTAACTTTAAGCTATTGTGAGCTAGCTGAAATCCCAGCCGAGATCGGAAGTTTGATTCATTTTCGGCACTTGGACTTGAGTTGGAATCCTTTCGTGACATTGTCAGAAGCTATATGTGATCTGTATTATCTAGAAACTTTGGATATTAGATTTTGTGAAAAGCTTTCGTGCCTTCCTGAAAGGATTGAAGGCTTTGTACACTTGAGGCACCTTTTCAATCATGGGACCTCTGAATTACGTCAAATTCCACAAGGACTCGGGAAGCTGACGTCACTTTGTACTTTGACTCGGTTCATCACCAGGAGTAACTTTGATGATTTGTCAATTTTGAAGGATCTGAACCAATTGGAAATATTGCGTGTTGTAATTGAAGGAGAAGTAGATTTTGGAAGTGCGGAACTCGAAAAGAAAATCAACCTGCGTGAAATGGATTTGTGCTTTCGCTTGGGGGCCCACTTTATAGAAACTCCAAGTTGCATTGAAACCATGGAACCACCTCCAAACTTGCAACGACTTTGGCTAGATGGCTATCCAGGAGCCCGGTTACCAAGTTGGCTTCTGACAAAGTGTCACGCCAATAACTTGACAAGGCTATCTATTAGTGGGCCCTGCAACATCTCATCCTTGCTTGCCTTGTGGAAGCTATCATCCCTAGAAGAGCTTGTGCTCCTCAGAGTGGAAAAGCTGGAATATTTGGGTAAGGAATTCTTCGGAGTTGCAAAAGCTTTACATGACAATAGTCGTGATGCTCTTGATACATTGTCAAACTCCGAGTCATCATCCTCAGCTGAAGCAATAGCATTTCCGAATTTGAAAAAATTATATTTTGGGTACCTAACAAATTGGACAAATTGGGAAGACTTAAGTAAAGATGATGAAGAAGTTGCGGTCTCTATCATGCCGAGTCTAGAGGAGCTAAAAATTAAGGACTGTAAAGAGCTTGAAGCTTTGCCGCATCGCATCCTCAGCAAGATATCATCTCTCAAAAATTTGAATATTCGATGTTGTAATAAGTTGAGAGATCGTTACTCTGACAAAACAAGAGATGACTGGATAAAGATATCACGCATTCCACGAGTTGACATATCTGATAAAGATTAATCTGCTCAGGTATGGTTATTCTCACATTTTTTTTTTATGTATCTATCATCTTTGAAGTCAAATAATTACTACTTATAGAATTACAACAAACAAAGGCCTGATTTTGTTTACAACAAACAAATAATTATTACTTGTAGAATATGACATGTGCTTAATAATGAATCAAGTGTTAACAGAGCCATATGCATAATGAAAATATGAAATATTCATTTATAGTTTAGAATGAATTTTTTTTTTATTGAGAAGATGCAAGTCATTAACTAGTAAATATAACATTAAATTTCTAACAATATCTAACTGTAAACTCTTGAATTTGGAATTCCATTTATGTCTTGTCTTTTTATCCTTTTCTTTTTTCTTTTTTTTCACTTTTGTCCTTTGTTTTCCAGATAATACTCATTGATGGCTCAAAATGAAGTTACAGTAGAAGGCCTTGGGGGATCAACCTCTACGTCAACTTTTCACTTGGGTTCATGTAAAATTTCAAATAATTGTAAATACGGTTGAAAAGGCACATCCAGTTGCTTTGTTCAAAATCATTTGTTGAAAGCGTCTGTAACCTTACCAATTTCTAGATTGAATTTCAAGTGGTTAAAAACCAGTCTTTATTTCTTCAAAGTATTATTGTCCTATTGTATGTAAGTTTCTGTACATTTAATAAAAAAGAAAGTTTGTACATTGTGCTTATCTGTATAGTGTATTATTGACAATCTATTATTAGAACACGTATTTTATGGTATTATTCTAAGAATAACATGAATTCAAATTTGAAATTCAAATAAAACACATATGTCATACTTCCAAAACTTTTAGTAATTAAAAAAAAATCACTACACTGTGAGTGCATAAAAAGTTAATCCTTATTCTAATGGTTAAAGTTAACAAGCTGACAAATTATTCTTTATCTTATTTCCTTTCTTAAAAAAATGTTTACATAGATAATTGGAATAACCAAAACTCACATTACAAAAATGCATGTACACTTAAAAGGCACCAAAACTCATGATACTTTTATAGTAGCAGTGGTAGTTCTAGTAGTAGAAATGACAACGATTTGTTAATAATACTTTCTTCTAAAAGTGAATGGACTAATTAGCTTTTTTTTTTAATTTTTTTTAAGAAGGAAAGGAATGGGATTTGATAAGCAGGAAGGGGATAAGGTGACTAGAACAAAATCTCATAATAAATCTTGACAATTTCATTCATAAAAGTTACCACCCGCAGAATTTTGAACTTGAAAACTTGTAAGACATATCATTATAAATCACATATATTAACCAATTTAACAAACTATCCATATTCCAGAATTGAATATCATCCTTTGTTTATTCACTATTATATATGTTCAATACTTAGTTGAAAATATGCCTTTTCCATCCCTGCTTCCTATTCATAACCCTTCCTGATAGAAACAATTTTTAAATAATATAATTGAAGATTTCAGACAAGTAATTAGTTATGTTCAAATTGATTGAAGATAAAATAGACTTTGACACATCAGATTTCATTATATTTATATTCAGCTCGAGTAGTTAGTTATATTTTGATTCTTTCTATAAAGGCTATTAAATCATTTAATCCATAAAACTCATACTTTAACTGTGAAATTGGGCAGCCGTAGCCTAATGACTTTCATAATTGAAGTCACTATCTCTCAAGTAGACATTACCTGATCAAAAATTCCATCTCTGGAGAAGCAAAGATGGTACTTCCTGTTCAGCTTCCAGAAAATCGAAATATGAAAGAATTCCCAAAGAAACAACAGAACCTTGCCCAATGCTACTAGATTGCTACTTAAGTTACCAGGCTTGACAAGAAACTGGCACTAGTTTCACCAACAAGTTTGTTTACAAATTGACAAAAATCCCTGCAAACATCAAATTAAAAACCAACGTAGTGCATGAGAGTATAGAAGAAACTGTTATATAAGGTTTACAAAAATCCCAACAAATATTCCATGTAACCCAATGTAGCCCACCACTGAATGCATGCAGGGAATTACAACACAAAATCTTTGGAGTAAGGAACCTATTCTGCCTGCTGAGAAGGGTTCAAAAGAGAAGAATTACAACAGTACAAAGCTCTAATGTTGGTCGACAGCACCTGCTTCCTAAAATTTCAGATGGTGTTCAAACAAAGAAGCCATTTCAATATGCAATACAACTCAAGGAAGGAAACAAATTCATATTTGGTATGGTATCATGAATAGACATTATGAGAGAGGAAAATGCAGATCAGGAACATTTATTTCTAAAATATGGTACAACTCATTCTTTTGTTAGACCCAGGATACAAAATGAACATCATGCCATTAACTATGCTATGACAGCATAAACAGACTCTTCCCGCGAGGGTTTCTTACTCATAAGATGATGACCTAAAGAAGGACAATATTATGAGCAACGATCAATCAGAATTTGATTTAGAAAGCTACCAATATCTACATGCACTGTCATAAACTAGATACAACTCGGAACTAATAAAAGCTAGATATGTTAGAGTCCTGCTGAGAAACTCTGGTTGGGAAACCACCAACATCACAGAGATCCACCAACTCCCATTTTTAACTTGAGAAGTAATGCATTTTGGATGATTGATACCTCACTGCTTAAGTAAGAAGCTGCTTTCCAAGCATTACTATTGGCTGTATTCTACTAAATTATATTGAGAGAAGACCTCTTACAAGGGCAAAACCCAGTAGAGATAGAGGTAAACGATAGTCTTAAATTGGTCAAATCACCCCTGTCAAGTGGATCCAAATATTTGATTTGAACAGAACACAAACTAGATTCTATCTACAAAGCAAACAATTCCCTATACAGCAAAAATGAATGGACACTTAACGGTTGTATGCATTGTATCGCCAGATACAACTCCTAAAAGGAAACCGTTTAGTTAAGAAGAAATATTAAAACAAAATTCCAAGTGCCAATCTTTTGACCATTAAATTTATATTTTAATTTAATAGTCAACATGACAAATGCATGCGCAATTTTGAAGTTTCCCTCCAAAATTTCCTACAATCCAAATTGATTTGAATATGTGTGCACTTGATTTTGCACTTGATTTTAAACCTCTTCCATACTTTACATACTTTCCATATGGGATTTATTACAAACTATTTCCAACAAAAATTTCTATCTAAAAACTTCTCACATACAAGACACCCTTCAGAGAGACGACTGCACTTGAAATACATATCCATGGGGGCACTATTAACTACAAGATTTCCACTAATTTGGCACTTGATCCACAGAGCATGGGCTTGCCTGCCATGCTCTAGGATTGTTAAAGAAGCACAAACCTTAAAAACTGATGCAAAAGTATAGTGGTTTGGTATCAAACCATTTTTTTTCATCTCAGGGGACATGCTCAAGCCCACCTCTTCCAGCCCTTTCTGCACATAGCCTGCAATCATCAAACTTCATGAGACTGAGCTTTTCATTTGTAACTTATCAAAAAGAATACGGGCTAGATTAAAATCTCCTGCCTTTGCATATAAAATCAACAATTTAACATTTAGATATTCATTGGGAACAAATCCAGTGATTATCATTTGCATATGGATTTTTCCCCAAAAAGTCTTGCAAAAGAAGAGAATAAGTTTCCGATTCTACTTGAACCAATGCATGGCATAACATTCGAACAGCTTCCACTACTCTTCCTGACAAACAGAGATCCTTCAAAGTCTCGTCCAAGTGAAAGGTAATCTCTCTCGCATCAGCTTGAAAACTGGGAATGTCATCAACGATGATTTTATTTGACAGCTAGAACAACTCTATTTCCCCTGTTCTTCTTCAGAGAAGAGGAACATGATGTGGAACAAATTATCCATTCTAGTTGTATTAATACCAGTAATTGCAATCACATAATATGCTCAAGTTTTTTTTTTTTTAACAAAAGACAAGACTTTAAACTTTAGTCATTTATGATGCATAAAAACACTCACTATTTGACTCTCATGGCCTACATTGATACCATTTACTTCAGCTATAGAAACAATTATATACAATCCCTTATGCAGAACCCACATAAAAAAAAGGTTTTAATGTATTAATACAGCGAATTATCAATATGGCTCTTGCCCAAGCACGTGTAACTGAACCAATTTAAACTTGTATTCATCCTGACAAGATTTGTGCGGCCAAAAATTCTTCTTATCATTAGCATAGCAATTATCTATATATACATGTGAGTACAGAACCCTACCAGCAATTACGCTAGGTCTCCTATTAATTAGGAGAAGAATATGCTAACTACTATATATACAAGAGATATATACAAAGTTGATACATATCTTGACAGATATATATCTTGACACCCCCCCTCAAGTTGGAGCATGGAGATCACAAATGCCCAACTTGTGAAGGAAAGATCCAAATTGCGACGTCCCAGCGGCCTTAGTGAAAATATCAGCTAATTGCGCATGAGTAGACACATAAGCTGGGCGAATGGTGCCATCCTGTATGGCATCACGGACAAAATGACAGTCAACCTCGATATGCTTGGTGCGCTCATGAAAGACAGGATTAGCAGCAATATGTAGAGCAGCCTGACTATCACAATATAAGAGCATCGGTTGAGAATGGAAAATCCCAAGATCACATAATAAAGCTTTTAACCATTTTAACTCGGAAGTAGTTGTAGCCATGGAGCGATATTCTGCCTCAGCGGAAGAACGAGATACAATAGGTTGTTTCTTTGTTTTCCAGGATACTGGTGAATTTCCAAGAAACACCAGCCACCCAGTTAATGACCGGCGAGTCAAAGGACAACTAGCCCAGTCAGAATCACACCAAGCAGAGAGCTACAAGTCACAGTCAGCCCGTAGCAAAATACCTTGGCTGGGATGACTTTTTAAATACCGAACAACACGCAAAGCAGCTTCCCAATGTGCCACACGAGGTGCTTGCATAAATTGAGCTAAAATATGAACACAATAAGATAGCTTAGGACGAGTCACCGATAAATAAATAAGACGTCTAACCAAACGCCGGTAACGCTCGGGAGTGTCAAAATGAGCACCGTCAACCAAAGCTAAACGATGATTCTGCTTAAGAGGAAAGGCAGCCAGTTTGCTACCTAAAAGACCAGCCTCAGAAATAATGTCTAACGCATATTTGCGTTGACACAAGAAAATTCCTTCAGGACTGCGAGCGACCTCAATACCAAGAAAGTACTTGAGGGCACCTAAATCTTTCATATGAAAACAAGTGCTCAAGTAATTCTTGAATTGATGAATAGTCGAGCTATCATTTCCTGAAATAATAAGATCATCAACGTAAACCAAAACATGAACCTCAGCGGCATGACGATGCAGGGTAAACAATGAGTAGTCTGCATAAGATTGAATAAAGCCATATTGCTTTAAAGCAGTACTAAGTTTGGCAAACCAACACCGGGGAGCCTGTTTCAACCCGTATAAAGATTTCTTCAGACGACAAACAAGGTTAGGCTGGGGAGGAGAAAACCCTGGTGGAGGTCGCATGTACACCTCTTCCTTCAAATCACCGAGAAGAAAAGCATTGTGAACATCCATTTGATGAAGTTCCCAATTGCGTGCAGCCGCTACTGCAAGAAAAGTGCGAACGGTGACCAGTTTCACAACAGGAGCAAACGTTTCATTATAATCAATGCCCTCAACTTGGCGATTGCCAAGAATGACCAATCTGGCCTTGAACAGTTCGATAGTACCATTAGAATGGTACTTGATGCCATAAACCCATTTACAACCAATGGACTTCTTGCCAGGAGGTAAATGCGTCAACTCCCAAGTGCGATTAGTCTCCAAGGCCTGTAGCTCATGTTGCATAGCCGCACGCCAACAGTCATGTACAATAGCCTCAGTATGTGTAGAAGGTTCAAGTCCAGTAGTAAGAGTAGCAAGAAAGTCCCTGTGTCGTAAAGAAAATCGATCATAGTTCATAAAATGTGCTATAGGATAGGTCGTACCTGAGGACGGCGATTGGGTCAATAAACAAACGGGGGGAGGGCTCGACATGGTGATTGTGTTTGTCACAAAATCTCGAAGAAGTACTAACTGTTGCTTAGATCGATGACCGCGGCCCAAAAGCTCCTCAGGTTGCTCATCAGTAGGACGAGAGGATTCGCCAAGATGATCGAGCGCTGGTTCATCCCGTAGAACTACTGGAATAGACTCAGGCGCAAGCTCAGGCTCTGGCTCGCCAATAGGTTCAAGTTCCGGCTCAGAGACAACCTCATCAACACCAGTAGGCAATGCAGAAGAAGGAGTAGTGACAGGAGAGGACACAGGAGCAGAATAAGGAAAAGTGGATTCAGAAAAAATCACATCACGCGATACAAGGTATTCATGAGTATCTAAATCATAAACATGCCACCCTTTTTTTCCGTACGGATAACCGACAAAAACACAGCGCCTACTCCGACTCGCAAATTTGTCCCCTTTGCGATCTTGATTATGAACAAAACACAAACAGCCAAAAGTTCGGAGATGATCATAAGAAAGAGGTTTTCCATATAAAATCTCATAAGGAGTTTTCCCATGTAAAAGAGCAGAAGGTGTGCGATTAATTAAGTATCCAGCTGTCAAAATACATTCGCCCGAAAATTGAATAGGCAAATGTCCCTGAAACATTAACGCCCGACCAACATTTAGAATGTGTTGGTGTTTGCGTTCAACACGACCATTTTGTTGAGGCATGCCCTTGCAAGAAGTTTCAAATATCACACCATGCTCAGCAAAAAAAAGCTTCAAAGAATTGAACTCAGTGTCGTTATCACTACGAACCACTTTAACTTGTTTGTTGAATTGTCTATGCATGCAGGAAAAGAAATTGCGCATGGTTTGAGGAACAACAGTCTTATCATTGAGAAGAAAAATCCAAACAGCACGAGAACAATCATCAACAAGTGTTAAAAAATAAATAGCACCAGTAGAGGATGGGGTACGATAGGGTCCCCATAAATCACAATGTATGAGTTCAAAAATATTCAAAGAATGATGATCACTAAGCGGAAAATGTGCGCGAGTCTATTTTGCACGAAGACAAACTTCACAGACTTTATTGGTCAAGCTACTAGACCCTCAAGAGCCAACATGAGGAAGCATCTCAATTATTTTAGTGGAGGAGTGACCCAACTGGTTATGCCAGAGATCAAACATGCTTGAGTCACCAGTCTTAATTGCATTTACGGTAGAGGAGCCACAAAGATAATAGAGCCCTTCCCGCTGTTCACCCATTCCAATCAGCATCCTCGAAGTGTGGCCCTGTATTGCACATAAAATGTTAGTGAATAACAGGAAGCAATTATTCTGACGAATTAATTGAGACACAGAGATCAAATTGCAAGTCAGATTTGGTACATAAAGCACATCATGCAAGGTTAAGTGTTTGTTTAACACAGCTACCCCTGCTTTAGTTGCCATAACAGATTCACCATTAGGAAGTCCCACCGGACACCCCATCAAATCCTGGAGATCAATTAAGAGTTCTAGATTGCCTGTCATGTGATTAGAGGCTCCGGTGTCGATAATCCATGTCACATTTGTTTTCTTACCAGTCATGTTTAGTGTAGGTTTTGTTTGTGCATTAAGGAAAGTCCGCAACATTTGCCATTGGTCCTTAGTTATTCCTGTGAGACCATTTTGATTCAAACCTCCTTCAAGAGCTCCATTAGTAGATGACCCAGAAGCCATAGCCGCATGCGCCTGGCCTCCACGTCCTCCCCCACGGCCTCATCCAGTTCCTTTGCCTCGGCCAGTGCCTCTCCCGACACCACAAGTACGATCTCCCCACCAGTCAGGATAACCAATCAATTGGAAACAATTGTCTGCTTCATGACCAGTGCGTTTGCAGTGAGTGCAGAATCTGGTTGGATCTTTCACCATCTCACGCCCACGCCCCGGATTGATTTGTGCAACAAAACTCATCACTTCACCTTTCATCTCTTTAGATGAGCTAGCAGTGTGAACCTGCTCTTCTCGAATCATAGAAGCATAGACTTTGTTCATATTGGGCAATGGATCACTACCCAATATGGTGGAACGTATCGTGCCATATATATCAGAATTAAGTCCCATAAGAAATTGATGTACCTTCTCATCTTCAGCTCTCTTATCAAATGCTTTCGTTAAGTTGCATGTACACCGTCCACAATGACACATCGGAATCGCGTCGTGGTCTACCAATTCTTCCCAAAGCTTTTTCATCCGGCCATAATAATCACTAATGGTTGAGTTTCCTTGCTTACATTCAACAACGGCAACCTTAAGTTGTTGAATGCGAGGCCCATTTGTCACACGAAATCTTTCCCTGATATCTTGCCAGAGATCGAAGGCACTATCCTTGTAAGAGATGGTGGATCTGAGTATCGACTCAATAGTATTGAAAATCCACGAGACCAACATCGAGTTCACTGTATACCAATCTTCAAGATCATCAGAGTCATCATCGGGACGTTGGATTGTGCCATCCAGGAACCCCAATTTCTTCTTCGAACGCATAGACATACAAATAGCTTTGGCCCATTCATCATAATTATCACCCTTCAGTTGAACATGGGTAACCAGATTTCCAGGATTGTCATTAGGATTTAGATCATATGGGGAGGTTACTTTCTTTTTGGATGAGTCACCTTCCTTCTTATTATCGGAAGTGGCCATGCACGAGGAGGAAAGAGATCAATGAATGAAGTCTATTGAAGAATCAGAGCACAAGGCTCTGATACCATGACAAGATTTGTGCGGCCAAAAATTCTTCTTATCATTAGCATAGCAATTATCTATATATACATGTGAGTATAGAACCCTACCAGCAATTACGCTAGGTCTCCTATTAATTAGGAGAAGAATATGCTAACTACTATATATACAAGAGATATATACAAAGTTGATACATATCTTGACAGATATATATATCTTGACACATCCTCAGCACAGAAACCACATATATTAGTACAAGTTATGCAGAAAAAAGAAATTAAAATACATATTTTTGCTGTATTAATACAGAAATTTATCAAGTTTTTATATGTCAGAGCATTCAGTTTCCACTAAAAATCCAACAAACTAACTAAAAAGTGCAAGATTATTAAGAACAAAATCAATGGCAATCAAGATATGGTGATTAATAAAACAACTATGAAATTAAAAAGAGAGAAAAAAATGGGAACCTTACTTTCCATTGCTGCTCTTGGTCTTAATCCTCCTGAGAAGAGTGGAAGTTTTTCCGGTGAATATGGGTCCAACAATCCCGTGAATTTCACAATTCTAGACATCCATTGAATTTATTTGCAAATTCTAGACACCCATTGAATTGATTTGATTTGTTTCTTTGCAATAGTTAGTATATCCTCTTGAAATTCTAGACACCCAGTAAAGATTGTTCTATGAATTTCTTTCTTGAACCATAAAATTCATTTTTAATTGTTCTATGAATTTACTTCTTTCTTTATTGAATGTTTGGAGATGCCAAGGATTTTAGGATGATAACTATTGCAAGAAAACGAAGACCTCCTAAATAGGACATTGAAGTTCCAATTAGCTAAGTATTGGCGTTTCCTATTTTAATCGGAACGGTTATACGTTTGATGTGATAAAAACAATTTGAAATTTTTGAAATTGGCCTAAATCCATAATCAGCCCATATATGGGTTATTATCATTTATCCCCTTAAACTATATCACTATTATTAGTTTACCCCCTAACGTTATCTTTTAGTCACTTTAACCCATAAGTAATTCAACTCAACATATTAAGAAATTTTGGACAAAAATACCCTTTAATTTTATTGCATTACTACATTGTTATTATCACTTGGGTTAATCACATTTTATCCCCTTAAAGAATACCCCATTTCTCAGTTTACCCCCTAACCTTTAATTTTGCTCACTTAACCCCCTTTAGGACAAAATTGCCCTTGTATTATTTTGACTTTTTATTTACCTTGTTTTCCTTTCTTTTGTTTCTTTTTCTCTTTCTTCTTTATTTAATTCTTCCTCTTTCCCACAAAAAAATTCACCTTAATGATTGAAATTAAAAAAGAGGAATTGCAAAGACCTATTTTCTTCTTAAATGATTAAAAAAATATTCAAATCACTTTCCTAAAATACAATTTTTTTAGCCTTTCAATTCTTTTAATTTTGGGTTTTCTTCTTTCCTTTCTAGTTTCTCATTTTATTTTCAAGAAAATATCATAAGATGAAATTGTTTTTCTTTCTTTTATTTCTTTTTCTCTTTCTTCTCTCTTTCATCCTTCCCAATAGAAATTCCATTGCAACGAAAATTTTTGTTTTGAGTTTATAATTGCATATTTCTGGGTGAAGGTTTAAAAGACATCAAAAACTAATTTTGATTTTTTATATGATGCCACGTGTCACAAATTTCAATTGATGATTATTAATCAGGTCACAATTTCATCTTAAGACACTACAACAAAAATTGCCTTTAACGGCATTTAAAAGTGTTAGTATAGATAATCTAACCTGACACTTTATCTATCCTCATACCTAGGGCGGGTGTTGTCCCTTCCAATGTGGGGATAGACTCATACTATTCAACATGTCAGGAAAACTATGCTATTATAACATCCCATCTGCCAACAAAAATCCCTTTTCTTGATAATTGAAAGTGTCAGAATAGGTATAGTACAACATTAGAATATCGAATTCTATGCTGACACTTTTAATTGTCAGGATTTTTTTTTTTTTTTGAGATAGAAGCAACCTGCAGGTAATGCTCCCTGCTATACATTCCGTCAATCAGAAACCCAAACGACTTTTAAAATTATCCCAAAGAATAGAATACATATAAGATATATGCTATGATGCAAAAATCTAGAAACATCAAACTTGAGCAGTACTGTGATTATGAGAATTGAAAATGCCAACTCCCATAAGCAAGAGGAGATTTGTCATCATGTTTCATACATCAAAAGCAAAATGCAAATGAGACTAAATGATATACAAGCCAACACACAGTGGAAAATCTCAGAATAAATGCAAGCGCACTTTGTTTATAGCAATAACAATTCGCACTCCAGCTGCTTTGGCATGAGCAATGGCCTCTTCTGTTTGAGGTCAAATTCCATCATCAGTAGCAACTACAATAACAGCAATGTCTATTACTCTGGCTCCACGAGCTCTCATTGCTCAAAATGCCTATCCAACCATTTTTACAGTTATGTTAGATAATTCATCTTAACACAGGCCTTTTAAGATATGTCTGTAAAATCTCCAAGAAGAGCATTTGACATAAAAATTTTAAAAAAAGAAAAAAAAAACTTGCATGAATAAGCAGTTAAAAGTTAGAACTAGTGCTACATCATTAATTACCTCATGTCCAGGGGTGTCAAGGAAAACACAAGTCTGTGGCTTGCCATCAAAAGGTACTTGTACCTTGTATGCCCCCATGCCTTGAGTAATTCCACCTGTTTCAGATGCTGCCACTTACAGTAGATTGTCTAAGATTTAGTTCCCAGCTATTCAAGTATCATAACATAAGACAGAATAAGGTACTTCTTCTAAAGTCATCAAATCATAATGGCATTACAAATAATGTACCTCAATGTGAACTTCAATAAAAATAATCGATTCATACCTTGCTTTTCCTGATGTAATCCAAAAGTGTGGTCTGCCAACCCAAAAGAAAACCAGTAATATATTAGCTAAAGATTGTTATGGGACAATAAATCTAGAATGACTCTCCTAAAGATCAATTAACTGGAAGCACACAAAATGTTCATAGGCAACAATCAAATAACAAAGAAAGGTAAAATTATTTCATGGGATGAGATCATAATGACTTCAAAAAAAATCCATTTGCTATGGAAGACTAATACAGCTGTAAGAAAAATAAGTGCATGCATCAAGGAGTACAACATTAATATTGATGATAACGTATCATTTATAAGCAAAATACTGAAAATGAAACTTGGAATGACTATATCTAGACATCTCTAGACAAATCCCAATTCTCTTGATAAGGGAAGACAAGCTAATAATGTACAGCTAGATTAGTAATAATTTAATAGAGAGCCAAAACTTAAGATGGGCACCTGAACTATGTCGTAGATTGGCGTGATGCCAGTCTAAAACTGAGTTGATCTCAGCTCTTTCGAACAGGTCTGCTGGGTACCTTTTTGGTATGAAAAGCACAAGTGATCAAAAGAGGTACGATCGAGTATCAGTTGTTGGTTTGATACCTTAGAAGCCAATAGGCATCATAGTAAGACTTACATTTAGCAAGTGGCTATATAACCATTTTCTGGTCCTCATGTGTTGCAGCCTGATGATGGTACCACCTTTGATTGTATCCCTTTGTTGGGCGTTGGTATCTGGTACGGGTCTAACAATCTGCAAGCCAAGTTTAATCATACCTAAACTTAGAAAATTATGATGATCTAGAAAAAATAGATACTAGAAAAAGAAACATACCCAATAGCTGTTTGAGTCATCAACGTTGGGAAAACCAGTAACGGATTGCTGCCCACTATCAGAGCCATATGGTACATCATGCGAATGGAGTCTAAACTTTGTTCTCTCATGCATCAACTTGATCACTGACCCATAAGTAATCTACCAAAATCACAGATGCCGAACAAAATAAGAATGACTTAGCTCAAAGCCCCATTATACAACTATTAGAACTCAAAGCATCATACACCATTTTTTATTTTCGCCACACAACAGAAACCTCAAACTATAAAACAGGAAAAAAAATCAAATTTAATTCATAAATCAGCTCTTTAAAAAATCCAAATAGCAATTTTTAACTGACACCCAACTAGATTTTCAACAAAGATTATCGAGGCATTTCATCAAACATGTCGAAGGCTATTACTAATTCTACACAAACAACTCCATTTCCTCTTTCCCTGTCCTCTTTTAGCTTATAAACCTCTGAAGCGCTATAATTTATAACCATCACATGCCTATAATAGCACAAACTTGGTCAAAATTTTGAACCAAAAATAACTATAAAACAACTTTCCGCGTACAATTTCAACAAATAGGGAGAAAAACACACACACGCACAAAGATGCACCGCATATCTGTGCAACTACAGGAATGCAAAAACCATGAATTTGAAGTAGTAAGTGGACTTTTGGCTTACCTGGACGCCTTCGGAAGCGGTAGAGATGGGGGAAGAGGTGAAATCGAAGTCAAGGGCAAGAAAAAGGAAAATGGCGAGACCGAAAAATGAGATTGCCATTAGTAAAAGTAAGCCAATGAACCAGGTAGTTTGCCAAAAGGGCAAATTGAGATTGGACTTGGAAGACAATTCTCGATAAACTATTCGAGTCGGGGGAGAAATTTGTTGAGCTGAATTTGAAGAAGAAGATGATGATGACCCGGAAGTGGGTTTCCTTCGAGAGAGATTTTGTTGCTGATGCTGCTGTTAGCTGCCTGAGGGAGCCACGGTTGAAGCTTCATGGAAACTGCTGCTTGGCTGCTACCCATTTTTCCCACCAACTACATCGGAATCTGACAACAGAGAGATCGAGAGACAGAGAGAGGGTGGCTAGAAATGATGGAGCTGGAAAATGAAAATTTTGAGCAATTGTTTTGAGTAAGTGTTTTGGCCGGCAGAATGAAAATTTTGAGTGTTTTAGGGCGAATGAATCTTCCGCCAAAATCAAACGATGCTGTTTAGTGTCTTTCTTTTTTTTTGGTGTATCTCATATTTTCTCAAGTGTCATGTTAGATAGTCTAAAGGCACATTATTATTTTTATATCTAATAAAATAAAAAAATTAGAGTATATATTATTGAATTGCTAATAAGTGTCATGATAGGAGTGCTATAATGACACAAACCAACAAGTGTCCTTACAGATATGTCAGGAAAGGTCATTTTTGTTGTAGTGAGATATTTTCTTGAGAATAAAATAAGAAACTATAAAGGAAAGAGGAAAACCCAAAATTAAAAGAATTGAAAGGCTAAAAAAATTATATTTTAGGAAAGTGATTTGAATATTTTTTTAAATTTTTTAAGGAGAAGATAGATCTCTGCAATTTCTCTTTTTTAATTTCAATCATTAAGATAAAGATTTTTGTGGGAAAGAGGAAGAATTAAATAAAGAAGAAAGAGAAAAAGAAATAAAAGAAAGGAAAACAAGGTAAATGAAAAGTCAAAATAATGCAAGGGCAATTTTGTCCTAAAGGGGGTTAAGTGAGCAAAATTAAAGGTTATGGGGTAAACTGAGAAATGAGGTATCTTTTAAGGGGATAAAATGTGATTAACCCTTATCACTTTATTCATTTAGATTAGGGTTAATCACATTTTATCCCCTTAAAGAATACCCCACTTCTCAATTTATCCCCTAACCTTTAATTTTGCTCACTTAACCCCCTTTAGGACAAAATTGCCCTTGCATTATTTTGACTTTCATTTACCTTGTTTTCCTTTCTTTTATTTCTTTTTCTCTTTCTTCTTTATTTAATTCTTCCTCTTTCCCACAAAAATCTTCACCTTAATGATTGAAATTAAAAAAGAGAAATTGCAGAGATCTATCTTCTCCTTAAATGATTAAAAAAATATTTAAATCACTTTCCTAAAATACTATTTTTTTAGCCTTTCAATTCTTTTAATTTTGGGTTTTCTTCTTTCCTTTCTAGTTTCTCATTTTATTCCCAAGAAAATATCTTAACATGAAATTGTGACCTGATTAATAATCATCAATTGAAATTTGTGACACGTGGTATCATACAAAAAATCAAAATTAATTTTTGATGCCTTTTAAACCTTCACCCAAAAATATGCAATTAAAAACTCAAAACAAAAATTTTCGTTGAAATGGAATTTCTATTGGGAAGGATGAAAGAGAGAAGAAAGAGAAAAAGAAATAAAAGAAAGGAAAACAATTTCATCTTATACTATTTTCTTGAGAATAAAATGAGAAACTAGAAAGGAAAGAGGAAAATCCAAAATTAAAAGAATTGAAAGGTTAAAAAAATTTTATTTTAGGAAAGTGATTTGAATATTTTTTTTAATCATTTAAGGAGAAGATAGATCTCTGCAATTCCTCTTTTTTAATTTCAATCATTAAGGTGAAGATTTTTGTGGGAAAGAGGAATAATTAAATAAAGTAAAAAGAGAAAAAGAAATAAAAGAAAGGAAAATAAGGTAAATGAAAAGTCAAAATAATGCAAGGACAATTTTGTCCTAAAGGGGATTAAGTGAGCAAAATTAAAGGTTAGGAGGTAAACTGAGAAATTGGGTATTCTTTAAGAGGATAAAATGTGATTAACCCTTTAGATTATAGTGATACAATCACTTTAGTTCCTAATATTATTTTTTAGACATTTTACTTCATCGTTAATCTAACTAGTATGGTCAAAAAATTTTAAATATATTTACCCTTTTTATATATAATTAAAAATAAAAAAGTTGGAATGATTATTCTTCCCTTTTTTTCACTTTAAAAGATCAAAAAGCATAAAAATAAAAGGGTTTTCTCAAATTTTTTTTCACACTTATTAACACTCGAAAAAGAAAAAGAGATGGGAAATAAGGAGATGAAAAATTAGATTTTGCAAATAAAGAAAATAAAGAAAAGTATAACATTATCGTATTACTTTAAGGTTGTCGAGATTAGGATTGGAATTTGGTAGTAAACGGAAAAGTGAAATAATTTTAAAATATAAAAGTATTCAATTCTTTCTTATTTGTAATTAAAAAAAAAAAGAATTGAGCTCTCTCTCTCTCTCTCTCTCTCTCTCTCCCTCTCCCCTCCCCCTCTCCATCTTTCTATTTTTTCAATATTAATAAGATTGCCAAAAAGAAAGAAATGAATTCTTTGACTTTTTTTCTTGATGCTAAAAGGGGAAGAGTCACTCTAAATTTTTTATTATTTTTATTATGCGAAGAGGAGGGTATTTGCTTCTAAAGTTTTGTAACTTGCTAAGTTGGTTTAATGGTAAGATAAATTGCCTAAAAAATAACTCTAGGGGGTAAATTGATAATGAGACTATAGTTTATGGGGGTAAAATGATAATCATTTTAAGGGTTAAACATGTCTTTTCACTTTAATTAACAACTCCGTTAAGTTTGACCGTTAGTCTTGGGGGTAAAGTGACTAAAAGATAACGTTAAGGGAAAAATTGATAGTAGCACTAAACGTTAAGGAGATCAAGTGATAATAACCCCGCATTTTATCTGGTATTTTGTATACAAAGACTTGCACTTACTATATTATAACATGTAAAATAGGAATAAGAATAGACGCAACTCAGACTCAAGCTCGAAATATAGTTGAAGGTGAATTTATCTAGGTTGTGAAATTAACCTTTTCTATTGTTAATTAGAACGTTCATGTTTAATTAGTTTTCTGGGTGTTAAAATTCTTATACCAACATCATTCTACAAGTGCATAACTATGCAATATACATCCCACCATCTTAATATCAAGACCTAAAGAAAGTCGTATCTTTTTTATTTTCCTTATTTGTTATTGTAATTTGTACCTTATTCCTGTGCATACAGTACATCAGAAAAAGGTGTTTTCCCATCTATTTTTATTTTTCTAAAAATAAAGAAGGCAGAGAAGTTGAGGGAATATGTTGAACTTCTACTTCTTTTTCTACTTGTCCCTTTTCATCCTGTTTAATTCGTTTTATAATTTCTTCAATTTACAAAAATATTCAATACAACATATTAAACACTTTTCATATTTTCTTTAAATATATTAAAGAAAGCTTGAAATGGTCTCATGACCACTGATGCACTCCACTCAAACTTAATTATATTCTGCAATTTCTGTTGTAAATGGATCTTTTGTTCCACTCCTTGTTCTCCTCACTATTATACTTTTTATTATATTACTATTTTTTTATAAACATCATATTATAATTCTTTTTTTTCCATAAAGATGCAATTACTATTAATTGAGCAATACATAAAATTTAATAAATTTAAAAAATCAAATTATACAAAAAATTATTTTTATGAATTTTTTTATTTTTCTTTTTTTGAGACTATTGTATTTATTTTTTCCTATGTTTGTAGTTATTTAATAGTAAAAAAAAAGAATTGAAATATGACATTTATGGAAGAAAAATAACAATATAATAAATAGTCAGACAGAGTGGGGAACAGGGAGTGAGATAGAAGATTTGTTGCAAATTTCATTTGGATTCTTTTTTCTAAGTTTTGAAAGAAGGATTGTATTATTTTAATTTTTTTTCAAAATTTAGATAAATTATGGTTAATTTTATGTTAGAAGATACTATATACCAGAATTAGAACAATGAATTAGGACCACCAAAAATCTCAATCATGCGCAAATAAATTATAGACAATGACTCAGTTTTTATATTAATATTTGATTGTAACATTTCTAACATCTAATACGGTAATTTAATTATCTTTAATTATCTTATGTACGTTACAAAGTTTCTTTCTTGTGCTAAATCACCAATGCAAAGTTTTTTTTTTTTCCCTTCCCTTTGGAACTTTTCCCTTGTTTCCTTTCTTAATCTTTGTCAATGCGTCACAGGCTCGAAGCAAGTTTTCCACGAATGGAACGCTAGCCTTGCTGATTGGCGCTTTCCCCTATTGATGCATAAGTACTTGGGAAAGCTGAAGCTGCCATTGTTATTTACATACTAGCAATAATTTTTGTTTCACAGGATTTTTATTTTATTTTGTTCACAATGACAGTTGTAAATAATTTGTTGTTTATTTGGTAAGATATATGATATTAATAGCAAGTTGCTAAGCAACTTTTTTTTTCTGTCCAAAATAAACAATAGTTTATTGTTTGATAAGCAATAATGACAATAGTTTTACTAATATGATAAAATATATTTCAATACCAAATTTATTCTTTCTAAATTAGAACAAAGTGTCATCATAATGCTTTTAGAGTTGGTGGCTTTTTGGATTCGTGAAACTATCATAATGCTTTTCAATAGCAGTTTTAGACCTTTTTTTTTAGTTAGTATTGCTTATAATACCAAAAAAAAAAAGAAGAAAAGGATTGACAAATAAAAATTAGATCACATAAAAAATTCTCAAAAAAAGTCACTGGTTTAACAGTTAATGTTGGTGTTTATAGTTCCATAGTTTCACTAGGAAAACTATAGAAAAATGAGGAATAAGAAGAGAAAACGAAAAGAAAAAATAATTATAAATCCCATTCTTTGTATATGGATACCAAACAAGTGAGTCTTATTAAATGTTAAGGCTATTATTGTCATTTCAGGTGTGTAAGGGAGGCAAGTGTAATTTTTAAAACCTTGGGAGAACTCAATGAAATTATCAGAAACTTATACCTATGGGAAATGTTTGCATGCCATTGAAATTTGCTGGTCAGTTTTAATGACCATAAACTGAATTTCTCACATAAATACTAAGGTTGCGTTCGATTCTACAGAATTGGAATTGAATTGAAATTGTAACATACTGCAATTCCTTGGTTTGGCAAATACATAGAATTGAGCAGGAATTCATTTCAAATTCCAAATTCTTTGTTTGATTGGGAGAAGAATTCATGGAGAATTGGAATTACTTAAATTTAAAATTGAAAAGATATGTTCCTTTCAATAATAATAAAAAAATGTTAACACAATCACTTTGTGGGAAAAAAAAGGAGATAATTTGCACAACTTTTTGATTATTAAAAACAAAAATCTTTATATCCTATTATGTAGTCTATACTAACTTTTATAGATTTATATAACTATTATATCATGTTAATTATCAAAACATTGAAAATATTCACTACCAAGATTACATCTAGAAAATGAAGCAAAATCCAAAAAACGTGTACAAAATGCTTGTCCACGTCACCAAATCAATACCTACTATGTAATCGTTAATTATGATCTTACCAGCTAGAACAAATAAATACAAATTTAAATAATCTAGCATTAACATTTTGGCCTTTTAGTCCCATTTCTAAGAGAATGGAAATACATATAGTTAATGACAAGTAATGCTCTGTCCCTAGCCTCTAGCCCCACGGTTAGTCATTTGCTGCAAGTTCTTGTTATAACAGATGCAACAAACAGGAGAACAAACAAGAACAGGCAAGAACACTAGAATAATTTTTGGGGGAAATCAGATTTTTTTTATTAGGGTCCGGAACGAATCAGAAGTTTTTTTATACAGAATGAATATAAGGCGTATATATATACAACCAAATAACCAAATGGACTGGACCCAAAAATAGTTCCAAAACCGAGACCCAAACTAAAACGGACACGGTATCTAATATATTCCGTAAGCTTCGTTGCCCCACGTGCCCCTAGCTAGGGCGCGTCGCCCCCTGGACTCCCGACTCGCTGACCGGGCAATGAGACCCCCGAACAGCTTAGCGAATTGCCATAGGTCGAAGACCTGATTCAAGGCATTCCAACAGTTCTTTTCAGTGGACAATCACTTTTCAAATTCCAATTCAATCTACAAAATAGCTTGGTTTAGTTGCTCTTTGAAATAGGCAGTAAGGTGGTCTGCCTCTGCATTCCTTATACAATTGCTATCATGTACCTCAAGCAAGATGCTGTATAGCAATTGCTATCATGAGAGATGTTATTAAAGTTTAAAAAATTCTTATCAGGTCAACCAATCATTCTATATCGCAATCAGCAAAGTAGCAGATGGCATTGTAACGGACAAAAATAATGCATAATCTATTAATTCATGCAAAAGACTAGGCAATCAAATGCATATCCAGTAAACAATACAACATGACGTAAATGTATAACTGATTTTGTTTTCACTACTAACTCTTCCAACTGCATAATATAACTGGCAAATGAGTTTTTTGAATGTTTGTTTAAAATTTTACTATCGCTTACTGTAAAAGTTGTAGAAAAAATTTTTAAGATGAAAAGTTTTTTTATTCTTTTCTTTTTCTTTCTTTCTTTTTCTCTTTCTTCCTTTCTTTTTTCTTTTCTTTCCTCTCTCCCCCTCAACACCACCACCACTGGAGTTTGAGCAAATTCCAGAGCAAAAGCTCCAGCGGAGAAAGAGTGGAACGGCCAAGGACATAACAACAACCCTCGCTTCTTTATACAATCAGACTAAAGGAAAGAAAAAATGAAAAAAAAAAAAAAAGAAACAATTCTAAGAGTTCCAGTGAGAGCTCTCCGCCTTTTGTACATTCATCCGTCCCAACACCAACGCGGCCACCACCACTTCCTTCTTCTCAGGTCTTTCAAAATCTTTTCGAGAAAAGTAGCAAAAATAAACATGTATATTCCCTTTCCGGCACTGCACCACAACCTCCGCCTCCGCCACCGCCTCCTTCTAATTCAATATTCAATAACTTGTTTAAAGGCGGCAGGAAGAGAGAGGAGGGGAGGAAAGGAGGAGAGGGAGAAAAGAAAGAGAAAGAAAAAGAAAAAAAGGGTGGCTGGCACCGGCATCGATGCCGGCTGGTCTTCTCCAACGGCAGAGGTGGTGATGAGTTGAGGTGGAAGAAGAAAGAAGGGAAAAAAAATTTTTTTGTGTGTTTTAGATATTTTGAAATGTGTAGTTTAAAATTTTGAAAAGTTTTTTTGAGATTACAGTAACTAAAATAGTTAAAAAATTTGTAGAAGATAAACTTGGCAAAAACTCTCTTTGCCAAATGGGGCCTTAGTAAACTAAAATACTTTTGAACCGTAAGACTAGTATGCTATACTGGAGGCGCTATGAAAGAGCTTTCTTTAGTGATCCTAAAAATATATATGATTTTGCTAGTAGATATAAACCAGTCTCTAATTAACAGTGGCATCAGACTAGGCTCCATTTGTAGCATACATGTTTGACATAAGTGTGTACTTTACAACCTTGTACAGCTCAAACGCAAAAAGCTTTGAAGCTGCCCATTCTACTGCAATTACGGTTAGAAAATAAATGCTCCAGGTAAAGGAACATGAGCTAACATGGCAAACATCCTCAATCGTGCAGAGTTCCATGGAGGACAATGTCACGTTGACAACATTTCCAGGTAAAAGAACATGAATAAATATGTTAGATTGTCATCAACCAAGGATCAAAGAGCAGGCATGCTTTGCATCAAAAGGCAGCATATGTGACTTAAATGAATGTAACTATACACAACCAGAATCGATGAGAAAATGTCAACTATAACAACTTTATTGGTGAAATCTTAACCTACAATTGCATCTGTTATGTACGAAAACTAAGGCAGCTTAATTATGAGAAAGACACGTAGGGAAAGAAAGAAGGTTAGCATGATTAGAAATAAGTTATAAACAAATAATCCAGGTAAGCTAACTATTAACATCACCAATATCCCAATCTATCTCTCTTCATCTCAAGATCTCTCACCAAAAGTGTTCATCACTAGCTCGTTCATACTGAACTTCAAAAATTCTATCATTAGTTAGGTTATCTCATAATTATTGTCTCATAAGCACAAGACAAGAATCTCAAACCTGTAATTGGAAAAAAAAAAAAAACTAAATCTGTATACTAACGTTTCATTAATTAGCAAAGGATAGGTGGCAATTTTTAAGATCAAGTTAGCAAAATAATGCAATTCTTATACAGATGGCACATGTACCGCTGCAGAGCCACCTTTAGTGTATTATCAGATTAAAGAAGGATACAATTTATCTTTCATCTTTCTTTGAATTAGTTAGAATGATCAATATTTGGACACCCAAATTATGGTTGGTGCTATGGCTAATGTAGAAGCAACATTCTTATAACAAAAACTACAAGCAAATATGAGTCAAATGGGCTAGGATTAGAATAACAACGAAATTCAAGTTTTTTTTTTCTTTACCGGAATTCAAGTTAATAGAACATAACAATGTAAAAGAACTTCATCTAGGAATCCATCTTCCTCATTCCTTGTACTCCAACGAATAAATTTATGACTTCCCATCAAAATTATTTAGGATATATAGTTACTAGTTGACATCAAGAAACCGAATCAATGATGGCTCATGCTTATGGAAATAAAGACCATGATGCAAACATCTATACATTTTACATGGGATGATAAACCAACCAGGCAATTAATTAATATTTAAATTAATGCCACAAGTATACCATTTCACTTTCAAAGGAAGGCAAATGTTAAAAACAAGAGATGAAGCTTTGAGAAACATTCTTGCCCTTCTGTTCATTCGATGATGCATATATATACAGGATTTGGCCAAAACTTTAGCTGCAAGAAAATCCTCCTATGATTGAGGAACATACCTAGAATTATACCAGAATCCAATCACCTAGAGATATACCAGAATCCCAGCCAACTAATTACTTATCTAACTAATATATATCTAATATTATCTATACAACTAATACCCCCCTCAAGTTGGAGCATGAAGATTCGAAATGCCCAACTTGGCGAGTAATTGAACAAACTGACGCTTGCCCAGTGCTTTGGTAAGAATATTAGCCAATTGATGAGTAGTCGGAACATAGGCTCGACAAATGGTACCACGACAAATCTCATCTCGAACGAAATGACAGTCAACCTCAATATGCTTAGTGCGTTCATGAAAAACAGGATTCTGAGCGATGTGTAATGCAGACTGACTGTCACTGTAGATATGCATAGGAGTAGGATGGTGAACACCAAGAGTAAAGAGCAATCCGCGTAACCATTTCAACTCACATGTGGTGACAGCTAAAGTGTGGTACTCGGCTTCTGCAGATGAACGAGATACCGTTGGTTGCTTCTTAGTTTTCCATGAAATCAGAGAATCACCAAGAAACACAAAGTATGCGGTCAAAGATCTACGTGTCATAGGACAACTTGCCCAATCGGCATCACAATAGGCCATTAGGCGTAAGTCAGAGAAGGATTTGAACAATATACCCTGACCCGGATTGGACTTCAGATAGCGAACCACTCGTAGAGCTGCTTCCCAATGTGCCTCCTTCGGCTACTGCATGAATTGAGCTAAGATATGAACACAATAGGATAATTCGGGACGTGTGATTGTCAAATATATAAGGCGGCCAACTAGCCCGCGATACTGTGCGGGAGATTTCATATCGACACCCTCATTAAATCCCAGACGATGATTTTGCTCTATAGGAGTGCCAGCTGGCTTGGATCCCAAGAGACCTGTCTCAGAAATAATATCCAATGCATATTTGCGTTGACTGAGAACAATGCCAGTAGAATTTCGAGCAACTTCAAGACCTAAAAAATATTTGAACGTACCAAGATCCTTCATATGGAAACAGTGGCTTAAGTAGCGTTTGAAACGTTGTATAGCTGCCGAATCATTACCTCCAATCATCAGGTCATTGACATAAATCAGAATTGATAAGTGCACAGCATCTTACTGGTAAGTAAACAAAGAGTACTCGGAGGAAGACTGAACAAAACCGTAGTGAGTAATGGCCGCTACTAACTTGGCAAACCAATACCGTGGGGCTTGTTGCAAACCATAGAGAGACTTGCGCAGACGACACACTTTGTTGGGTCCTGACACCGCAAATCCTGGAGGAAAGCGCATATATACTTCTTCGTCAAGCTCACCATGAAGGAAAGCATTGTGTACATCCATTTGATGTAATTCCCAGCGCTTTGCCGCTGCCACTGCAAGGAATGTGCGAACTATCACCATCTTGGCCGTCGGTGCGAAGGTTTCTGTGTAGTCAATTCCTTCGACTTGATGATTACCAAAAACCACCAAGCGGGCTTTATAACGTTCAATGGACCCGTCTGCATGATACTTAATGCGGTAGACCCATTTGCTGCCTAACGCTTTCTTCCCCTTAGGCAACTCTTCAATGGTCCACGTACCATTGGCTTCCAACACCTTTATCTCTTCCTTCATTGCATCGCGCTAACATTGAGAACGAACGGCTTCTGAATAACTTGAAAGCTCACGTCCTGCAGTTATAGCCGCCAAGAAATGGCGATGCAGCAAGGAGAATTGATAACAGGTTACATAGTGAGAAATAGGATATGGTGTACCTGTGGACGCCGTCGAGGATGAATGAGCAGGTGACGGGCTGAGGCGAGCTGTATGTGTGACATAATCTTGAAGCCGAACAGAAGAATATCATTGCTGTTGTCCGCGACCAAGCACAACCTCTGGCTCAGTAGTATCATCTCGGTTCCCATTGTCGTACCTACCGGTGTCCTCAAGCACTCTCTCAGAGTGCGAGGTAGATGAGCTCCTGTGTCCTTCGTGATCGGTAGAAGGCACTAGTTGTAGACGGATCGCGCAATTTAGGAGGAACTCGACTAGAGGACAAACCTCTATGTTCGTATTGTCAAAGATCAGGACACACCATTGACACTTGCTATCGGTTACATGGATTTCCTGCTGGGCGAGGAGCAGATACAACTAGCCGTGGTAGAGGAAAAGGCAGACGACTAGGTCGTGGTAGGGGTGGCGCGGCAAATGCAACTGCTGTGCAGACCGCAGACACTACCGCATCATCGATGCATGTTCTTAGAGATGCAGACAAGGTGGAGCTGGAAAATCTTAGTGTAGAAGATTGGTTGACATTGAAGTCACTCTTGAGCATACACAAATCAATGTCGAGCCATCGTTTGTCTGGTAAGGCGAATTTACAATGGCTTTTTGATACCGGCACTTCGCATCATATGACTGGAGTCGTTGAGTCTTTTAGCGAAGTATGGAATATTCCTCCTTGTCCTGTGAAGTTGCCTAATGGTGAACAGGTTATGGCTACAAAGGAAGAAGCTGTTATTTTGGGATCTTTGTGTCTCAAGAATGTCTTATTTGTACCTGACTTAGACTGCAATTTGATCTCAGTGTCAAAGTTGGCTCGAGACAAGACTCTTATATTAAAGTTTACTAATTGTCTATGTGTTGTACAGGACCGCACTTCGAGGATACTGATTGGAGGGGGTGAAGAGCGAGAAGGGCTGTATGTTGTGAGGGAAGTATTTTCTGCTCGAGCAAAAAAGGTGAACGGCGCCGTTAGTGCGGAGCTTTGGCACCAAAGACTAGGTCACCCCTCCAAGCGAGTTGTGGAATCCCTTTCTCCTATGATCGGTGGTATTAAATTTGGGTCAGATTTAGGTCATTGTGATGTCTGTTTGCGGGCAAAACATACTTGAACTCCTTTTGTTTCTAGTGAAAATAAGGCTACTGAAATTTTTGAATTAATACATTGTGATTTATGGGGTCCATATCGTGAAGTGTCTCTTTGTGGTTCTAAATATTTTCTAACTATTGTGGATGATTACTCACGTGCTGTTTGGATCTTCTTGATAAAGAAGAAGCACGAGGTGCCTAAGATCCTTAAAAAAATTTTGGCTTTCACTGAACACCAATTTAATAGAAAGGTCAAAATTGTTCGTAGTGACAATGGCAAAGAATTTACATGTTTAACCAGTTACTTGAAAGATCTTGGAATCATTCATCAAATGTCTATGGTGGACATTCCTCAGCAAAATTGGTGCGTTGAATGTAAACATAGACATATCCTTAATGTGGGAAGGGCGCTTCGTTTTCAATCTTTTTTGCCTATCACATTTTGGGGTGAATGCATTTTGACTGCAGGCTATTTGATTAATCGAACTCCCAAACCACTTGCGGTACATGTTAGGTAGGGGATCAGTTGCTATTATGGTGGATCGAATGGTGTTGTAAGGAGCTTCATCGAGTCCCAGGAGAAACTGATGAACTCTCTCTCCTCTTCACTATGCTGTTCCAGCCGTGCATTGAGATTGCACGTACAACCACGACAAGTGCACACCGGCATTGGATCGTGATCATTCAGATCATCCTAGATCTTTTTGAGTCTACCATAATAGCCCATAACGGTATCACCGTTTTGTTTGCACTTTGAAACTTCAGTTTTTAATTGATGAACCCTCGCTCCATTGCGTACAGAAAACCATTGTTGGATATCATCCCACAACTCTTTGGCCGTTTCTCTGTAAGAGATCGTGGAACGTAGACTTGGCTCTATCGTATTAAAAATCCATGAGATAATCATTGAGTTCGCAGTCCACCAATCTTCTACCTCATTTGAGTCATCGGTTGGTTGTTTGATTGAACCATCGATAAACCCATTTTTCTTCTTCGCTCGAAGCGAAATACAAATTGCTTTCACCCACTCTTCATAGTTGGTACCTTTCAATTGGGTATGAGTAATTAGGTTTCCTGGATTATCATTTGACGTAAGGGCAAATGGCGAGATGGATTTCTTCCTATCATCTGATCCGGAATCCCTTGAAGGCGCCATGGATCTTTGGTGTCAAAAGAGTCACTTTTCCTTGTGTGGCTCTGATACCATGTTAAAAACAAGAGATGAAGCTTTGAGAAACATTCTTGCCCTTCTGTTCATTCGATGATGCATATATATACAAGATTTGGCCAAAACTTTAGCCGCAAGAAAATCCTCCTATGATTGAGGAACATATCTAGAATTATACCAGAATCCAATCACCTAGAGATATACCAGAATCCCAGCCAACTAATTACTTATCTAACTAATATATAGCTAATATTATCTATACAACTAATATACAGCTAATAGCAAAAAAATGCAAATATTTGAGCACAAGGTATTGTGCGTCAAGGATAAGAAAGTACGCTCAAATTGATGAGACCAATAATGGAGAATCTATATACAAGGGATGCCCCCAACGTGTAATGCTACGAAGACTGAACATGCGTAAATGAGAGTAGATGTTCAATGGTGGCAAAAGGCGGAGGAGGAAGATGAGTAAGAGGAGAGACGAGGAGTCAGCAATGGGAGGAGGAAGATGTGGAGGAGAAAGAGGCAGAGAAATGGTGGTAGGTCTGTGCTAAGAGAGAGAGACCCGTTTTACTAATTTAATTCATCTAGGATCCACGTACGAACCCGATTAGGGGGTGAATTGTGGAATTAGAATTGTAATTCTCAGATCTTACTAAAGAATTGAATCTGTAGAATTGAAGACCCATAGAATTCGAATTAAATTCTAATTCTCTAGCATTGATAGTGTCCAAACTGCATATTTGGAATTCGGTTCCAATTCCAATTCTAGATCTCCAAAGAGAACCAAACACACCTTATAAGTGTTTTTCACTTGATTGACTTATAATCAATGTAAGGTGCGCCAATTTAATTGGGCTAGTTACCCAGTTTGCCAGTCAATTTACAAGCAAGAATCCAATCATGCCAGTATGACTAAGGCTTATATTAACTGAATTGGACATTATTTCCAAGGTGAAGTTGAGATAATAACTAGTATTGTGAAATCCATCCCACATAAGACGAAAGGAAAAGATTAGTAGTTTGGGTTTGAACTTGTGTTCCGCTCAAGAGTCATTAGACCAGTCCAAACTCCAAATCCAATCAACTTGCAAACAATAATCCAATCATGCCATTGTGACTAAGGCCAATATTAATTGAATTGGACATGATTCCCAAAGCAAGCTAAAGTTGAATTAATAACTGACATTGAGAGATCCATCCCACATAGGATGAAAGGAAAGGATGAGTAGTTTAGCTTTGAACTCGTTACTCTGCTTAAGAGTCATTAGACCAGTCCAAAGCTCTCATCAGAGCAAATCTCACATGGTCTGGTCATATGCAACATCAAGTAAAGGTTTGGGGAATGACGGGAAAGAGTGTTGAGAAGAATCTAGCATCAGAATTTTTGAGGAATTTAGTTCAATTCATTTCAGATAGTTGATGGATTTTTGAGGCTACAATTCACACTTTACAGGCATAGTTATGATGTAGTAATTAGTACTTTCGATTTTCAATTCATTCATTGGCTCTTTTTTATTTTGGGCTTAGATATTGTATAGGACACTAGGTAGGCATCTTTCTTTTTCTCTTCCAAACAAATATGTTTTAATTTAATTACCTTCATAGAAGAGTTGCGGAAGGAAATAGAATATGAATCTCTGATTGAGAAAAGTTGGAAGAGTCTTGGAAAGATTTAGTATTTTTTTTAGTTAGTTTCTTTTTTTTTTTTTTTTGAGATATCAATTGTCTTAAAATAATATCTTACTACAATTTGAATGCCCTTTGGAGTAGAGCTAATTAATTTAATTCTTTTTGCTGTATCTTTTTTCCAAGGACTTTAGATTCTATTTCTGCCATTTTCAGTTGTGAGATTATTTAGCTCTCAGTATAAAACAAAACAGGCTGTGGGCTTCTCTTCTAAAATTCTCCATGGCGGATAAATATGATCTTGAATTAAGAACAGGATGAGTTTTATTTTAGTACTAACGATTTTAGGTAGCATGATTGTAACAAGGTACACCCAGTCGATGTCAATGCTAGGTAGAAAATCTGCATCATCCTTGAACACATCCCTTGTGACAAGTTAAGGAGCTAAAAACAAAACGAGGCAGATTAAATTAACCATAAGGTTGCTTTTGATACTTGATAGAAAAAGGCATGAGCCGGCTAATTTGAAATACTTGAGGAAGCTGCTGTGGACTTACGGGGGGAAAGCCAATTAGTACACAATAATACACCATTTTTTAGAGATGAGAATCTGCAAGTGGTGGAGTTCGGTAAGACTTTGCGGTTGTAATTGTGGGTTCCAGGCATCAAAATAATGCAACATAGATTATTCAAGAATATATAAGGTTGATTGGTAAGAAAACTTTTTATACAACTGCAGGAGAAGATGACAATGTGGTGGAGCTAGCATAAGGTGTGCAACAATCGTAGTTTAGTGCAGAGTAGGTGTCAGATGTGAAAGTAATTTAGTGCTTTCTGGGCTCATTCCAATATGATTATGGTTAAATGCCAGTAATGTAGCATGTGTTTTGCACGTGACCATGAGATTTTTTATTTGGATAAAATATAAAAAAGCCCCTTAAGGTTAAGTGAATATACAAAAAAGCCACCTATAGTTTCAAGGGATAATTTCAGAAACCTCTCCTGAGGTTTCTGACAGTTTCACTCCCGTCCCCTGTGGTTTCTGAAATTCCACAAACCTCCCCTAAAACTAAATAGGCAAGGCCAAAATAGACCCAATTTAAAAATACAAACAATAAAAAATTAGTAGCTGGAGAGAGAAACAAATGTATACCACAAATGCCCTCATTATCTTAGGTTAGAGAGCTAATCAATTGTGAAGAAAAATGAGGGAATTTAAGAAGAATGAAACTTGAGGGGGTGTAAGTGAGACCAATCAACAGACAAGCACACAATGTCAGTAGTGAACAAAATGGAAGGCAACGGCTCTTTCTGCAGCCAGTTCTAACGTCTATATGCAACGGCCAATTCAGAAGGCTATTTATCAGAGTAAAATGCAGCAGCAAGAGATGCAACTGAAGTGCAACATTTTTAATTTGTGAGATGCAACTGAAGTGCTTGGTGTTGGATGCAACTGAAGTGCTTGGTGTTAGGTGAATTGCAGCAGCAACAAACACACGCACAAATGGCCAGTTCAAGCAGCAGAGGTGAATTCCAAAATTTTGACGGACAGTTATTCAAGACAGTGCTCTGTTTCTTTATAGGCATAGTTTCCTCTTCATGTATTGCTGCCAATAATTTTGCAATGCCTAATGGATTTTTGCATACATGCATTCAGGGAATCCATTCTGATTTTTACGTCCCTGAACTAACACCTCTTTTGGTGGCTTCTTCCCTGCTCTTGGTCATGAATGATTCTCCACAGCCACACTACCCTTTAGAATTTGGATTGATAAATATGAACTCTGACCTGATCATACCAAACAAAGATGTTTGAGATTTTAGCAGGCAGAACAAAAAGGTTAACTGTTCCACTATACATGAGGAAATGAGAAATAACATCACCCCGCCATGGAACAAAGTTAACTTCGAGGCTAACCTCTAAATCATAGTCATTATCTGAAGTTGGAGTAGTTCAAAGGAAGATAACATCACATTTCAAGAAACAATGCTACAATGAAAAGTATAGAGCAAAATTTGTGTTATAACTGCACAGATGCTTCTGAAATTGAGTTAAGCATTAATAGAAAAGAATTTCATACCTCAGTTTATCATCGACAAAGTCCATCTTGGTTCCTATGACATGCATGAGAGCCTTCGGATCAACCAATATCTTAACACCCTTGTCCTCAACCAACTCATCAAACTTCTCTTTTTCATCTATACATTTAAGAAATTTGCGCATCAGGCAAATAACTATCAACCAAATTATGGAAACAAAACAAAGGGAATGCCCATTGTCTTCTGGTTACATTGAATCCTACAACATCATTTATTATCTCCAACAGTTATTGCAGTGCACCAACTCTCATCAGGTGGGATTCCCGCAACACAGGCAAATCAATGAAAGAACACAAAGTACATGGATAAACAAAAGTCCAGCAATGTCGTTGAACAATCCTTTCCTGTTCATTTTCTTTTTATTTCCAAATTTTGGACAGGGGAATGGCGGTAAAGAAAAATAGTGAAAGTGGTGGGAAATTGGAAAGCGTGAGAAACGAACTGTTGTATGATGAGGACAAAAGACCCTTAACCATCCAAGTTTCTACTCAGATTGTGATTCCAAGCACTCACCTTAAGTTCATCAAATGCACGGAACAATATAATATCTAGCCAAATAACCTAGGTTTGACTAGGATTAAAATTTTCAAGATACAGGCAATTCGAAAATGTCACCAGCCTGAGGAGTCAACAAAAGAATCATCTTCTGGATTTAATCGCCGTAAAATAAATTAACCAATAAAAATCTTCATATTCGAACCTTTCAGTTAACGTTTTCACTAAAAGGGCAAAGGATAGAACCAGGCCAAGTAGAGCCCACTAGCAGAAATCCCTCTTGTTGTAAGCTTCAAACAAGAAATACTGATAAAAAAAAAGACCTTAACCTATCCATTCCAGTCTACTCGGCATAAAGGGAAAAAAGTTTTTGTTCTAAATCTACGACAGATAAAGCCATAACAAATAACTCTACCAGAGATTTTGGGAGGAAATTTAACAAACTTATCTTAATTGAAGCAAAAATTACATGCGGCAATTGGGGAAAAAAATGTACAATCTAAAAAAGAATTGAAGAGGGGCGGGGAGAGGGGGATTGATTTTGAGAAATGGAACCTGCGTAATTAAGGGTGTAAGATAAGCCGTTGCAACCGCGAGCTTTGACGCCAAGCTTGAGAAATGAGCGCTGCCGTTGTTCCAACAGCTGCCGTATTCTGGAAGCGGCGGTTTCGGTTAAGGTGAGAACTTGCTTTCTCAGGGCCGAAGCCGGACCCATCTTCTCCACACCCCTCTCTTTAACGTCCAACAATTTGGACACGACACGATTGACAGTAGCAAGATCATGGCGCCTAAGTTTGGCGCCATTTCACTACAGACCGTTTTCTATATTGGTAGTTAGGACTCCCAATTATGGTTAATTACATTAATTGTGTTTATAACTAGCTTAACTAATAGTTTTCAGATAATCATGAAATATTAGCAAAATGGTAAGGGTATTTAAGTCATTTTGTCACCAATGATGTAAGAAATGGGACCTCACCATCTGACAGGGGAGGTTTCTGAAATTATCCCTAGTTTCAAACATATACTCTGGTACCTCACGATTTGAACTAATTTAAAAAGGCAATGGAAATCGTCAGAATTAATGGGTTTGAAATGCATGATTCTTTTGCGAGTATTTGTATCAAAAATAAATAAATTTTTAATTGATGTACCTATTATACCCTTAGAGTTATAATACAGAAAAACCCTTGTGGTTAAGAAAATCTATAGAAAAACCCCTTATAGTTTCAAACCATACAAACCAGTATCTCGTGGTTTGAACTAATATGAAAAATTGACAAAAATTATTTAAATTAAAGAGTTTGAGGTTTCTTGACATGGAAAATAATTTTTAAATCAAAATTTTTAGCTAATATACCTATTAAACCCCTTAGAACTCATAAAATTTTCAAAAACAATCCAAAACCCAAATACGACTCACCTTATTTCTATACATAAAATAAATAAACAAAAGTTTCCCAATAAAACTCACCGTCTATACACAAAATAAATAAATAAAAACTTTCAAATACAACTTACCTATTCCTATACACAAAATAAATAAATAAAAGTAAAATATAACCATAGAGGGCTTTTCCGTAGGTTGGCTTAATCACAAGGGATTTTTCCGTAAGTTTGTTTAGTAGGATGGTTGTTAGGAGGTCTTTTATTACTTATATATATTAGGCAACTCACTTGCATCAACCCAACAAAGAATATCATCCAAATTACATTGTTTAAGACATTTGTCTACTGCTAAAACCCAACCAAAATTATATGTCTATTTGCGCTTATGGGATTCAATATGGCAAAATTGTCACCATCAATCAGATATCTCTCTAATATTTTGCCATTATTTAACAATTCATATACCTGAATAAATTTTTCTCTCTTTTCTGTCAAGTTTTCCTGGCCTTCCTGGTTGATTGACCAATCAAATCCTTCAATCAAACAACCCGTAGCAATCAAAAAATTTGACAAGATTCCTCTCCGATCTCTATTTTCACACTTGTAACAATCTAACAATTTTCGGACCAATCTTATGACCAAATCCTTCACCAACTACACATTTCAAAGCTAAATTTGTGGTCTAATTCAATTAACTAAATATTTTTCGACAACTTTATGTCCTAATTCTCTGACAGTAGAAACGCCCAAGACTAACCTCATAATCTACCTCTAATACCAATTGTAGAACCCAAAATTTTAGGATTCTAATAATAATCAATATGTGCAAGGTTACAGAATTGAAGGGATAAAACAAACACTCAAAATATATGTGGGAGAGAAGAAAATAATCAACTCACAATATCACTGAAATTTCAAACAATGAAAAAAGTTACATCATAATAGAAAACGTGACAAACTCTACTAGATTCTCTCTAGAAAACACCCTAAATAATGTCCTATTTATAATCTACCAGATTTGTTTGGAAAGAAACTACTTGCATGAGAAATTACCAAATGAAACATAAATTCACAACTATTAAAATCTAACTCCCATAAAACTAATAAATAAATAAATAAACACTTTTAGATTTGGTTTAGTTTGCCAATACTTTTCTTCATTAGAAATTCCCAAACAAGTTGACGATAAAAATGTTAGGAAGAATTAAGGACATAGGAAAAATTGAAGAAATTAAGACTGCAAATTCAATACGTGGAAATCCATAGAAAAATTTTTTGGAAGATGCAAAAGCATTAGTAAACCAAAGAAAATTTTCGGTGATTCTATGTTACAATCTTATAATTTCCAGAGAGAGTTGCGGTTTTAGTCTCTAATGTTTGGTCTATCTCTACTAAATTGGTCAGTGACCCATCTTAAAGTGATAATCCATCTTTTTGAATAAACAATTCAAAAGTGAATTAAAGAATGATTAAAGGTAAAGGGTTGCTGCTTAAGCTTCTCAATCATAGCATGCAGCGATTGGCATTTGAGGTGGGCATAAGGTGTAAACTGACGAGGGAAGTTAACAAATATTCGTAGATCCTATGCAGACTCCATCGTTGTACATATAAACAAATCTTAATTCTGAAATAAAACAAATATGATTTAATGGAAAAACATTGTGAGGATTTGCATCATTTTACATTTTATATTTGAGGCACATGTCGTGATGAGGAATAATAGATTCATTCTATTCCTTTGTGCTTCAGTGTGTACACTTTGTATAGTTTTTTTGGCCGTTATCCATGCATTGTTAAGGTATACCATATCAATTTAACTTACCATTTTGAAAAGAAAACAATATAAAACAAATATGACAAAGAAATTCAATTTAATTCTATGATGTTTTACTAGTCACCTGCGTCTGCGATTTGAGTCATCGATGAATAGGTGGAATACCCCACGCCTGATCTTTTTTGAAAGGAAAAGAATAAAAGCAAAATAAAGAAGGTAAAATAATTATTAAATATTTAATAAGACTTTCTGGCTTGCGTCCACAAGGCACTTGTGTCCAAAAATATCCACACACAATTCCTAGGTACCAAGTGTGATAAGTAACGCGTTTTTTATAGGGACAAGATGAGAGTCTGAGGCCCTCCGGGGCAGCTGAGAGTCAAATAGTTTCCGTAGTCTACTCTTTAGGAGTAGGTCTTAAGTTCAACTTTCGGGAGCTACTGTGCTGTGATTCTTGGGGTAGGACTCTCACAATCTAGGAAGAGTAATCTGGTCCATTCAGGTGATTCTGATCAGGTCAGGATACTTCTCAGTCGAAAAAAAAAAGTTAAGAGTCTGAGACCCCTTACGATGAAATGGATACCTTTTGACTGTAGTTTATCTTGAAGTTATGAGAAATAAAAAAGCTACAGCTTTCTGAGATATTCTACGATTGCAACAGCGAAGTCTCACCAAACTACTCCACCACATGCAGATTTCCATACCTAGAAAATGGTGGATTATTGTGTACTAATTATCTGTTGAAGTGGAAATGTGCAAAGGTTTTGGAATCAAGTATATTGGACTGTTTTCCCTATTGTCTTTTCGATACGTGTTCGCTTGGAAATTTCTTATTCTCATGCTTTATCCCCACTGCCACATGAGAAAAGATGTTAACAGTAAAGGATGTCCAAAAAATGAAAGAAAAGCGGAATGTAGCATATAAAATGAAAATGGCTTTCTTACTCTTAATTTAAGATACGAGACAAATAAATAAGTACACATTAAATCCCTATTTAAAAAATAATTAATTACAAAATCCAAAGAATAAGTGTATCGTATTTATTTAGATTTACATGTTTGGATTGCAAATTTTTCTAAAAAATTTGTTACTTTTTCCGTAATCACATTTTTCAATCACCTTTCTACTTTATATATGTCAAATCGTTTTCAGAAAATAGTAATCCAAACGAGATTGAATTTGAAACTCGTAGTATAAGACCTATTTACCAAATATCCCTTAAACTTTAAACAGTTTTTTTTTTTCTTTTGAAGGATAAAACTTTAAATAGTTAATGCAAGAAACATTTGGGGTCTATCGTGTTGGTAAATTCAAATGTGAGGCAAAAAGTGGAGCTGTGTGGAATGGATCCTTGTATACCGTCTAATATCTTGCAATAATTGAGCAAAAGTTGTGGACTACATAAAAAGATGTAAAGTAAATCGTAAAAAGCTGCAAATCAAGCTCAAAGAGTCAAGACCCAGTAGGAGTAGTACCAATGAAGCAATCCCTTTCTCCTAAGTAAAAAAATATATATATCCTTTCCGAATCCATATTCCAGAATCGAATAATTATCCTTTATTTATTCACTATTATATATGTTCAATACTTAGGGGGCACTTGGTTCAAGCTTAGGAATTGGAATTGGAATTGGAATCATACAAAAAAACTTAGTATGGGTTTTGGACAAAGATATGATTACAAATGAGGGTGCCTGGTAAATATTGATAAGGAATGGGTATCAAATTTAATAATCAATTTTTTACCTTTAATTTCTTTTTTCTTTTCATATCTTTCTTCTTGCTCGTTCAAATGTTTATCCCACATATCCATCCACCATATATATATATATATATATATATATATATATATATATATATTCATATATAAATATAAATATTTTGTTTAAAATATATTTATAAATATACTTATATTTATATTTATATAAATATATTTATTTTTATATATTCATATAAATTTATAAATATATTTATTTCAATTTTGTTTTATAATATGTATATTAATAGGTATATTTCAATTTGTATATTTCAATTATGTATATTAGTATGTATATTATATATATTATATCAATTGAAATAAATATTATATATTTATATATAAATATTTTTGTTTAAAATATATTTATAAATATATTTATATTTATATATAAATATAAATATTTTTGTTTAAAATATATTTATATATTTATATAAATATATTTATTTCAATTTTGTTTTATAATATGTATATTTCAATTTGTATATTTCAATTAATATTTATATTTTATTATATATAAATTATATTAATATTAATATGTATATTTCAATTATGTATATTAATATTAATATGTATATTATATATATTATATCAATTGAAATAAATATATATTTATATATAAATATAAATATTTTGTTTAAAATATATTTATATATTTATATATATTTATATAAATATATATTTCAATTTTTTATAATATGTATATTAATATATGTTAATATATATTTATATATGTATATTAAATATATATTAATATACATATTATAAAAAATGAATTAAAAAATATTATATATATAAATAAATAAATATTAATATGTAGAAACAGAGCTAGTATATATTTAAAAAAATCCCAAAAATAAAAATTTTTTTAAAAAGATTTTGGAATCAAATGTGGGATTCATCAAAACCCTCCAATCTAGTTGGGGATTGAGAGTGGCTGATTTTTCATGATTCATTCCAAGATTTCAAAACCTATACCCATTAGCCAAGCAACAATTTTGGGACTCAATCCAATTCTTGATTCCTATACCCTCCAACCAAGTACTTGAGTAATGGATCACGGAATCCAGCACCAGTTGATTAAGAAGTTGCTCAGTAATTCTTCTTTTCGATGTGGAACCGACGCGAATTTGTAATCTTCTTGGTCTCCAACACTGCACACTTTTGTCCTTTTATTTCAACCAAAAATTAAATAGTATCAGTTGTTTTCTATTCTACATATTCCAAGGATAAATTTCACTTTACACCGCTCAATTATGCCTGAATTCCTACTTAAACCACTGAACTTTAATTACTTTATTACAGGATAATATTTGTCTCACTTTGGTCTTTTAATGTACAAATTCTGTCCTATTTTAATTCCTAAATTATAAAATCTATTTCACTTTAATCCTAAAGAACGATATTTGTCTCACTTAAATATAATACCTGTCTCACTTTTGTCATTAATTTTACCAAAGTGGGACAAAATTTTTATTTTAAGGACTAAAATGTCTCATTTTAAAGTTTAGGAATCAAAGTAAAAATCTAAGCATGGGTAAAAGGTGAAAAGTGGAATTAACCCTATATGAATTAGAGGAATGTGTTTTATTTTTTATTACCATTGTTTGGATGTATTATTTGGAATAATTACTTTAGTACTTTTTGTGATGTGATGTATGTGAGATAAAAAGGTGATTGGAAATATAAAAAAAGTGGGTTAAAAAATATGTTTATAATGCAAGCGAAATATTATTTAAGATAATTTGTTATCCAAACAAACTCTTTATTAGAATAAAAGCAAAGCAGTTTGACGCGGTTGTTGGTAGTCATATGAAAAGATCCAAACTGTTTTCTGATGTTCTTGTTCGGCATCCAGCAGTGATTTTCATTCAATTCTGACCACCCACTCTATATTTTTGTATTCGAGCTAAAGAACTCGTAACGAGGCAAACAAAATTCCCAACCTTTTTCCTTTCTTTTGCTGGAAAAAATGCAACAAAAATTTTTTTTTTTTTTAAAAAAAAGGACTGAAATGCATTGTCAAGTTAGAAGTGCAGAAAGTGCACTTCATTTATAAGTTTTGTGGAGCCAAGAATTTCAGAAGAAGATAAGGCCCACATACAAAGTTACAAAAGAACACAACGGAGAGACACTAAAACAGAATCTTTTCTTAATGAAGTTTCCAACTCCTAAAGACAGCTCAACAATTAGTGTCCCATTTGTAATTCTTGACAAATGATAAATAAAAATACTTTATGGTTTTTTCAATCTGTTCCCCACAAGATAATCATATCAAGAAAGGGGGAGAGCGGAACGTGAAAGCTTAAAATTATCACACATCGCCTAAATGGTGTATGTTTTTGTAGAAAAAAATAGAAGTCGATTTAAATAATTGTTTTCAAGGCTTTTCTGAAAACTATTATATTTTAGCACCTTTATTAATAAATAAATTCGTGAGATAAATAGGTAGTAGATTAACGTGTTCAAAATTTTATTGTGAAGCATGTTTATGAATACCATGACCTAGACAAATTTCTTATACTTTAAGCGCATGTCACGATGAGGAATGGATTCATTCTATTCCTCGGTGATTTAGTGCACACTTTTTATAGTCTTTTCAACCTTTGTCCATATATTGTAAAGTTTTACCACATTAATATAACTTACTAGTCATGTACAGCTGGGATCAAAGAGTCAGCCGTGGATAGGAGAAAACAAATCCTACACTTGATCATTTATGAAAAAATAAAAATAAAAAGGTAAAGCAATTATTAAATATTTAATAAGACTTTCTTACTAGTGCCTGAAAGGCACTGATTCAGGCACCGGTTAATCAATTCCCACGTCTTTGATTTTGAAAAAGGTTAAATTAATCCAAATTCTTCTAAATGCAAGAAGATTGGAAAATAATTGTGATTATAAGCATTATTAAAATCTTAAAGAACCCACTCAGTACCATTAAACAAACCTTAAAAATATCCTAAACTGACCTGAGTATTTGTCTCCAGTCTAAGATAACTCTCTTTGGAGAACATGGATCCATCCCATTTTATATTAAATAAAAGTTGACTGGGAAGACCAAGTCGTCAAGACCAGCATGTTGGTGTAGCATGAAAACAAGTATATAACAATGTTGTAGGAGTGGTCCTAAGTAACCAATCTGGTTGTCCGCCTTTGTATCAACCTTCTATTTGCAACCAAATATCCTTTCCAAATCATATTAGTAGTATTCTATCGTTGCAATGGCTGAATTGTTTGTTCCAAAGATAATAGGTGAATTGGGTGATGTTGCCGTGAAGCAGTTTGGGGCGAAGGTCAACTTGGTGATGGGGGTCGAAGAAGAGGTGGCAAATATCTCCTCTAAGTTGGCTACCATTGAAAAAGTGCTGCATGATGCAGAGAGACGAAGGCTGAAGGACAGAAGTGTTGGAATTTGGCTAGAAAAGCTTGAGGACATAACATATGAGATGGATGATGTGCTGGACGAATGGAACTTCAAGATTCACAGAGCAAAGAATGAGGGAACTCAACAGAATGCCAGATTGCAGGCAACACTGCGGAACAAGGTTCGTTCCCTCATCCCATCCCTTTGTTCTTGTCTCAAACAACTTCCTGTGCGCAGTGATATAGCTCAGAAAATAAAGAAAATAAATGAACAGCTAGAATTAACTTTGAAAGAGGCAGATCAATTCAAGTTTATTACAAGTGGGGGGATTTCTGATTCTCATGATTTTCAGCGAATTATGACTACGTCAAGCATAGACGAATCAGAGGTCTATGGTCGAGCAGCTGATATGGAGAAGGTTCTTGACCAAATTTTGTCCAAGAGTAGTAGTCAAGGAAGGGATGGGGTTCAAGTTATCTCTGTAGTAGGGGCCGGGGGTAGTGGAAAGACCACACTCGCCCAGCTGCTCTTCAATAATGATAAAGTGCAGAACCACTTTGAACTTAGAAATTGGATCTGCGTATCAGATCCTTTCGACCAGAAAAGGGTCGCGAAAGCTATCCTTGAGAATGCTGGAAAAAGTTCTCATGATGCAGAGTTGGATCCGTTGATCCGACGTATAAAAGAAACTTTTTCCGGTAAGAGATTCCTGCTTGTCCTAGATGATTTATGGACAGAGGACGACTCAAAGTGGAAGCCTTTCCAATACGCTCTCAAGGACGGGGCTCCCAGCAGTGTAATCTTGGTGACAACAAGGAGTCATAGAGTGGCCACAGTGGTGGGATCGACTGATACTCACGGCCTAGGCATGATCTCTCACTCTGATTGTTGGTTAATAATGCAAAAGATAGCATTTGCTAGAAAGTCAGGGGACTTATGCAAGAAGGTAGAAAGAATTGGGCAGAAAATTGCAGAAAAGTGCAAGGGGTTGCCACTTGCTGCAAAGACTATGGGAAGCTTGTTACGGTTCAAAGATACCGTACAACAATGGCAGAATGTTTTGGACAGTGAGATATGGCAATTGGAGGAAGCAGCCATGGATCTTTTCCCTCATTTGTATTTAAGCTATAACGAGTTGTCCCCGGAGCTAAAACGTTGCTTCTCATATTATGCTGTCTTTCCCAAAGATCATGAGATATCTGTAGAAGAGCTTATTAGGCTGTGGATAGCACAAGGTTATGTTCGGCCAAGACGAAGAGGTGAGCGCTTGGAGCTAGTGGGCCGTGAGTACTTCAACAATTTGGCAATGCGTTCCTTTTTTCAAGAAATACAAAATGTTGAATATTACTATGAGTTTCGTGAATATGAGCAGTGCAAGATGCATGACATAGTGCATGATTTTGCACAATTTCTCACAAAAAATGAATGTCATGCACTTGATGGAATTGGAAGAAATTCATCTAGTGAAAGACCACGTCATCTAACAATTTTGGAAGGCACTCAGGAGATGTTTAGTTCTCGAGTCGTTGATTTTGGACGGCTCAGGAGCTTTTTAACTTTTTCTGAAATTGGAAGAGTAGTTCCCCAAAATCTATTATGCAGGTTGAAGTGCGTGAGGACTCTGACTTTCAGCGATTGCGAGCTAGCTGAAATTCCTGCCGAGATCGGAAGGTTGATTCATCTTCGGCACTTGGACTTAAGTGTTAATCCTTTCGTGACACTGCCAGAAGCTGTATGTGATCTATATTATTTGGAAACTCTGGATATCACTCTCTGTAGGGAGCTTTCGTGCCTTCCTGAAAGGATTGAAGGTCTTGTACACTTGAGGCACCTTTTCAATCATGGGACCTCTGAATTACGTCCAATTCCACAAGGACTCGAGAAGCTAACGGCACTTTGTACTTTGACTCGGTTCATCGCCAGGAGTAACTTTGATGATTTGTCAATTTTGAAGGACCTAAACCAATTGGAAATATTGCGCATTGTAATTGAAGGAGAAGTAGATTTTAGGAGTGCGGAACTCAAAAAGAAAATCAACATGCGTGAAATGGATTTGTGCTTTCGCTTGGGGGCCCACTTTATAGAAACTCCAAGTTGCATTGAAACCATGGAACCACCTCCAAACTTGCAACGACTTTGGCTAGATGGCTATCCAGGAGCCCAGTTACCAAGTTGGCTTGTGACAAAGTCTCACGCCAATAACTTCACAAGGCTATCTATTAGTGGGCCCTGCAACATCTCATCCTTGCTTGCCTTGTGGAAGCTATCATCCCTAGAAGAGCTTGTGCTCCTCAGAGTGGAAAAGCTGGAATATTTGGGTAAGGAATTTTTCGGAGTTGCAAAAGCTCTGCATGAGAATAGTCGTGATGCTCTTGATACATTGTCAAACTTCGAGTCATCATCCTCAGCTGAAGCAATAGCATTTCCAAATTTGAAAAAATTATATTTTGGGTACCTAACAAATTGGACAAATTGGGAAGACTTAAGTAAAGATGATGAAGAAGTTGCGGTCTCTATTATGCCGAGTCTAGAGGAGCTAAAAATTAAGGACTGTAAAGAGCTTGAAGCTTTGCCGCATTGCATCCTCAGCAAGATATCATCTCTCAAAAATTTGAATATTCGATGTTGTAACAAGTTGAGAGATCGTTACTCTGACAAAACAAGAGATGACTGGAAAAAGATATCACGCATTCCTCGAGTTGACATATCTGATAACTATTAATCTGCTCAGGTATGGTTATTCACATATTTTTTTTTATGTATCTATCATCTTTGAAGTCAAATAATTACTCCTTATTGAATTACAACAAACAAAGGCTTGATTTTGTTTACAACAAACAAATAATTACTACTTGTAGAATATGACATGTGCTTAATAATGAATCAAGTGTTAACAGATCCATATGCATAATGAAAATATGAAATATTCATTTATAGTTTAGAATGGTTTTTTTTTTTATTGAGAAGATGCAAGTCATTAACTAGTATATATAACACTAAATTTCTGACAATATCTAACTGTAAACTCTTGAATTTGGAATTCCATTTATGTCTTGTCTTTTTATCCTTTTCTTTTTTCTTTTTTTTTCACTTTTGTCCTTTGTTTTCCAGATAATACTCATTGATGGCTCAAAATGAAGCTACAGCAGAAGGCCTTGGGGGATCAACCTCTACGTCAACTTTTCACTTGGGTGCATGTAAAATTTCAAATAATTGTACATATGGTTGAAAAGGCATATCCAGTTGCTTTATTCAAAATCATTTGTTGAAAGCGTCTGTAACCTTACCAATTTCCAGATTGAATTTCAAGTGGTTAAAAACCAGTCTTTATTTCTTCAAAGTATTATTGTCCTATTGTATGTAAGTTTCTGTACATTTAATAAAAAAGAAAGTTTGTACATTGTGCTTATCTGTATAGTGTATTATTGACAATCTATTATTAGCGCACGTATTTTATGGTATTATTCTAAGAATAACATGAATTCAAATTTGAAATTCAAATAAAACACATATGTCATACATCCAAAACTGTTAGTAATTAAAAAAAAAATCACTACACTGTGAGTGCATAAAAAGTTAATCCTTATTCTAATGGTTAAAGTTAACAAGTCGACAAATTATTCTTTATCTTATTTCCTTTCTTAAGAAAATGTTTACATAGATAATTGGAATAACCAAAACTCATATTACAAAAATGCATGTACACTTAAAAGGCACCAAAACTCATGATACTTTTATAGTAGCAGTGGTAGTTCTAGTAGTAGAAATGACAATGATTTGTTAATAATACTTTCTTCTAAAAGTGAATGGACTAATTAGCTTTTTTTTAAATTTTTTTTAAGAAGGAAAGGAATGGGATTTGATAAATCTTGACAATTTCATTCATAAAAGTTACCACCCGCAGAATTTTGAACTTGAAAACTTGTAAGACATATCATTATAAATCACATATATTAACCATTTTAACAAACTATCCATATTCCAGAATTGAATATCATCCTTTGTTTATTCACTATTATATATGTTTAATACTTAGTTGAAAATATGCCTTCTCCATCCCTGCTTCCTATTCATAGCCCTTCCTCATAGAAACAATTTTTAAATAATATAATTGAAGATTTCAGACAAGTAATTAGTTATGTTCAAATTGATTGAAGATAAAATAGACTTTGACACATCAGATTTCATTATATTTATATTCAACTCCAGTAGTTAGTTATATTTTGATTCTTTCTATAAAGGCTATTAAATCATTTAATCCATAAAACTCATACTTTAACTGTGAAATTGGGCAGCCCCAGCCTAATGACTTTCGTAATTGAAGTCACTATCTCTCAAGTAGACATTACCTGATCAAAAATTCCATCTCTGGAGAAGCAAAATTGGTACTTCCTGTTCAGCTTCCAGAAAATCAAAATATGAAAGAATTCCCAAAGAAACAACAGAGCCTTGCCCAATCCTACTAGATTGCTACTTAAGTTACCACGCTTGACAAGAAACTAGCACCAATTTTCACCACAAAAATTAACAAAAATCCCCACAAACATCAAATTAGAAACCAAAGTAGTGCATGAGAGTATAGAAGAAGCTGTTATATAAGGGTTACAAAAATCCCAACAAATATTCTATGTAACCCAATGTAGCCCACGACTGAATGCATGCAGGGAATTACAACACAAAATCTTTGGAGTAAGGAATCCTATTCTGCCTGCTGAGAAGGTTCAGAAGAATTACAATAGTACAAATCTCTAACGTTGGTCGACAGCACCTGCTTCCTAAAATTTCAGATGGTGTTCAAACAAAGAAGCCATTTCAATCTGCAATACAACTCAAACAAGGAAACAAATTCATCCTTGGTACTGGATCATGAATCGACATTATTAGAGAGGAAAATGCAGATCAGGAACATTTATTTCTAAATATATGGTACATTATTTTGTTAGACCCAGGATACAAAATGAACATCATGCCATTAAATATGCTATGACAGCAAAAACAGACTCTTCCTGGGAAAGTTTCTTACTCATAAGATCATGACCTAAAGAAGGACAAGATTATGAGCAATGATCAATCAGAATTTGAGTTAGAAGCCTACCGATAACTACATGCACTGTCATAAACTAGATCCAACTCGGAACTAATAAAAGCTAGATATTTTAGAGTCCTGCTGAGAAACTCTGGTTGGGAAACCACCAACATCACAGAGATCCACTAACTCCCATTTTTAACTTGAGAAGTAACGCATTTTGGATGATTGATACCTCACTGCTTAATTAAGAAGCTGCTTTCCAAGCATTACTATTGGCTGTATTCTACTAAATTATATTGAGACAAGGCCTCTTACAAGGGCAAAACCCAGTAGAGACAGAGGTAAACGATAGTCTTAAATTGGTCAAATCACCCCTGTCAAGTGGATCCAAATATTTGATTTGAACAGAACACAAACTAGATTCTATCTACAAAGCAAACAATTCCCTATAGAGCAAAAATGAATGGACACTTAACGGTTGTATGCATTGTATCGCCAGATACAACTCCTAAAAGGAAACCGTTTAGTTTAGAAGAAATATTAAAACGAAATTGATTAAAATTAATTTCGATTCTTAAGACCAAGTGCCAATCTTTTGACCATTAAATTTATATTTTAATTTAATAGTCAACATAACAAATGCATGCGCAATTTTGAAGTTTCCCTCCAAAATTTCCTACAATCCAAATTGATTTGAATATGTGTGCACTTGATTTTGCACTTGATTTTAAACCTCTTCCATACTTCACATACTTTCCATATGGGATTTATCACTAACTATTTCCAACAAAATTTTCTAACTAAAAACTTCTCACATACAAGACACCCTTCAGAGAGACTACTGCACTTGAAATACATATCCATGAGGGCACTATTAACTACAAGATTTCCACTAATTTGGCACTTGATCCACAGAGCATGGGCTTGCCTGCCCTGTTCTAGGATTGCTAAAGAAGCACAAGCCTTAAAAAACTGATGCAAAAGTATAGTGGTTTGGTATCAAACCATTTTTTCTCATCTCAGGGGACATGCTCAAGCCCACCTCTTCCAGCCCTTTCTGCACATAGCCTGCAATCATCAAACTTCATGAGACCGAGCTTTTCATTTGTAACTTATCAAAAAGAATACGGGCTAGATTAAAATCTCCTGCCTTTGCATATAAAATCAACAATTTAACATTTAGATATTCATTGGGAACAAATCCAGTGATTATCATTTGCATATGGATTTTTTCCCATAAAGTCTTGCAAAAGAAGAGAATAAGTTTCCGATTCTACTTGAACCAGTGCATGGCATAACATTCGAACAGCTTCCGCTACTCTTCCTGACAAACAGAGATCCTTCAAAGTCTCGTCCAAGTGAAAGGTAATCTCTCTCGCATCAGCTTGAAAACTGGGAATGTCATCAACGATGATTTAATTTGACAGCTAGAACAACTCTATTTCCCCTGTTCTTCTTCAGAGAAGAGGAACATGATGTGGAACAAATTATCCATTCTAGTTGTATTAATACCAGTAATTACAATCACATAACATGCTTAAGTTTTTTTTTTTTTAAAACCCCTCCAAGAGTCTTACAAAAGACAAAATTTTAAACTTTAGTCATGTATGATACATAAAAACACTCACTATTTGACTCTCATGGCCTACATTGATACCATTTACTTCAGCTATAGAAACAATTATATACTTGCATCAATCCCTTATGCAGAACCCACATAAAAAAAAGGTTTTAGTGTATTAATACAGCGAATTATCAATATGGCTCTTGCCCAAGCACGTATAACTAAACCAATTTAAAACTTGTATTCATCCTCAACACAGAACCCACATATATTAGTACGAGTTATGCAGAAAAAAAGAAATTAAAATGCATATTTTTGCTACATTAATATAGAAATTTATCAAGTTTTTATATGTCAGAGCATTCAGTTTCCACTAAAAATCCAACAAACTAACTAAAAAGTGCAAGATTATTAAGAACACAATCAATGGCAGTCAATATATGGTGATTAATAAAACAACTATGAAATTAAAAAGAGAAAGAGAAAAAAAGAAAGAAAGAAAGAAAGAAAGGGGAACCTTACTTTCCATTGCTGCTCTCGATCTTAATCCTCCCGAGAAGAGTGGAAGTTTTTCCCGTGAACATGGGTCCAACAATCACGTGAATTTCACAATTCTAGATATCCATTGAATTTTTATTTGCAAATTCTAGGCACCCATTGAATTGATTTGATTTGTTTCTTTGCAATAATTAGTATATCCTCTTGAATCTACCATCCTCTTTTTTATGTAAAGATTATTCAAAACGTATAATGTAAAGATTGTTCTATGAATTTCCTTCTTGAACCATAAAATTCATTTTTAATTGTTCTATGAATTTACTTCTTTCTTTATTGAATGTTTGGAGATGCCAAGGATTTTACGATGATAACTATTGTAGGAAAATGATGACCTCCTACATAGGCACATTGAAGTTCCAATAAGCTGGGTTAGGAGTGTGCATTCGATGCATATTCGGTAATTCGGTTATTTGAATTTGATTTTTTTGATTATTTCACTTGTAGAACTCTAAATCGCTTTCAATTTCGAATTGAAAATAATCAAATTATTTCAGTTACTGAATTGAATTTGGAAACGGTTATGAAATCGGTTATAACCGAATTGGATAGTAATTCTCACATAATTAAATGGGACTCACTTGTGTAGTCGTATACACTTATTCACTTATAATTTACTAATTTCATTACACTTACATTTATTTTTATTTTTTATATAGTTTAAATGTTTAATTTGCAAATAACTTGATTACTTGCAACTGTGAATGCTAATATACTAATATGTTGGCATGCGATTTATATACATTCGTTTAGACTGCTTAATCATACTATTTTGTTTTCTTTGTTTAAACAAGATTAGTGATTAAGGAATATAAATTCATATATTATATATGTAATGTAAATTTAGAGTATACTAATACTTGCAAGTTAAACATTACACATTCAAATATTTAATAACCTAACATGAATGATGAACCAATGTCTAAATTTTCATTACTAATTATGTTTAATATTTAGTACAGTACTTATACTTATTATCTAGTTCTATTTATGTATAAAAGGATAAGTATTATAGTTATGTATTATTGTATATTTATATTATTATAATCATATAACAAATACTAAAATAGGATATTTTACATCATTGTATATTTTTATTATTATAGGTGCATGATAATACTATATAATATCTATTATTAATAGCCTTACCTATATAATATATTAATAGTAAATAGTATTTATCTATATAATATATAAATTTATAAACTAATTTGATATTTGAATGCGATAATACGGTACTCTATTTTGTTTATCAAATTTGAATTCGAAATCAGTTATTACTAAATTGATAATCTCATTACCCATTTTATACCATACTAGAATTCGGTGAATTTGGTAAATACCGCTTTTATACCAATTGCCAAATACCCGATTTCAAATTACTAAATTGAATTTGAAATCCAGTATGAATTCGGTTCTTACCAAATTTGCTCACCCCTAAGCTGGGTAATGGCATTTCCTATTTTAATAGGAAGGGTTATACATTTGATGTGATAGAAACAATTTGAAATCGGCCTGAATCCATAATCAGCCCGCATTTTATCTGGTATTTTGTATACAATGACTTGCACTTACCATATTATAACATGTAAAATAGAAATAAGAATAGGCTCAACTCAGACTCGAGCTCGAAATATAGTTGAAGGTGAATTGATCTAGGTTGAGAAATTAACCTTTTCTGTTGTTAATTAGAACATTCATGTTTAATTAGTTTTCTGGGTGTTAATATTCTGATACCAACATCATTCTACAAGTGCATAATTAAGCAATGTACATCCCACCATCTTAATTTCAAGACCAAAGAAAGTCGTATCTTTTTTATTTTCCTTATTTGTTATTGTAATTTGTACCTTATCCCTCTACTTACAGTACACCAGAAAGCGTGTTTTCCCATCTATTTTTATTTTTCTAATAATAAAGAAGGCAGAGAAGTTGAGGGAATATGTCGAACTTCTACTTCTTTTTCTACTTGTCCCTTTTCATCCTGTTTAATTTGTTTTATAATTTCTTCAATTTACAAAAATATTCAATACAACATATTAAACATGTTTCATATTTTCTTTAAATATATTAAAGAAAGCTTGAAATGGTCTCATGACCACTGATGCACTCCACTCAAACTTAATTATATTCTGCAATTTCTGTCACAGTGGATCTTTTGTTCCACTTGTTGTTCTACTTACTATTACATTTTTTATTATATTACTATTTTTTATTTATAAACATCATATTCTAATTCTTTTTTTTTCCGTAAAGATCCAATAACTATTAATTGATCAATACACAAAATTTAAAAAATCAAATTATACAAAAAATTATTTTTATGAATTTTTGCTGTATTTTTTATTTTCTATTTTATTTTTATTTTTTGAGACTATTGTATTTATTTTTTCCTATGTTTATAGTTATTTAATAGTAAAAAAAAGAATTGAAATATGATATTTATGGAAGAAAAATACCAATATAATAAATAGCAAGACAAAGAGGGGAATAGGGAGTAAGACAGAAGATCTGTTGCAAATTTCAGTTGGTTTCTTCTTTCTAAGTTTTGAAAGAAGGATTGTATTATTTTAAATTTTTTCAAAATTTGGATAAATTATGGTTAATTTTATGTTAGAAGATACTATACACCAGAATTAGAGCAATGAATTAGGACTTCCAAAAATCTCAATCATGTGCAAATAAATTCTAGACAATGGCTCAGTTTTTATATTAATATTTGATTGTAACATTTCTAACAACTAATACGGTAATTTAATTATCTTATGTACGTTACAGAGTTTTTTTTTTCCCTTCCCTTTGGAACTTTTCCCTTGTTTCCTTTCTTCTTAATCTTTGTCAATGCGTCACAGGCTCGAAGCTAGTTTTCCACGAATGGAATGCTAGCGTTGCTGATTGGAGTTATCCCCTATTGATGCATGAGTACTTGGGAAAGCTGAAGCTGATATTGTTATTTACATACTAGCAATAATTTTTGTTTCACAAGATTTTTATTTTATTTTGTTCACAATGACTGTTGTAAATAATTTGTTGTTTATTTGGTAATATATATGATATTAATAGCAAGTTACTAAGCAACTTTTTTTTCTGTCCAAAATAAACAATAGTTTACTGTCTGATAAGCAATATTGACAACAGTTTTACAAATATGATAAAATGCTTTTCAATACCAAATTTATTCTTTCTAAATTAGAACAAAGTGTCATCATAATGCTTTTAGAGTTGGTGGCTTTTGGGATTCGTGAAACCATCATAATGCTTTTCAATAGCAGTTTTAGACTTTTTTTTTTAGTTAGTATGGCTTATAATACAAAAAAAAAAAGGATTGACAAATAAAAATTAGATCACATTAAAAATTCTCAAAAAAAAGTCACTGGTTTAACGGTAAGTGTTGGTGTTTCTAGTTCCATAGTTTCACTAGGAAAAATATTTAAAAAATGAGGAATAAGAAGAGAAAACGAAAAGAAAAAATAATTATAAATCCCATTCTTTGTATATGCATACCAAACAAGGGAGTCTTATTAAATGTTAAGGCTATTATTGTCATTTCAGGTGTGTAAGGGAGGCAAGTGTAATTTTTAAAATCTTGGGAGAACTCAATTAAATTATCAGAAACTTATACCTATGGGAAATGTTTGCATGTGATAGGGTGTAATTTGTTAGTAATTTTTATTAGTAATTTCCCCTTTTATCCCTGATAAATAGTGTGCTAATTTCTGATATTTACTCATATTTGGTATCTGGACTTAATTTCAGGAATGAAGCAGAAAATCACTAAAAAGGAAGGACTTTATGGAAAATAGGGAGACTTCTAAGGGCTTCAATTCTTGGGCCCTTGAGTTGGTGGGGGACCACAAGCTAGTGGAAGGCATCTACTCCTTTGGGCTCTTAAAAGAAAGCTACGGAAAGAGACTTGGGGCAAGAAGTACTTTGAAGGCTTTGTCCACATGTGTGGGGACCACCTAAATAGCCTTTAGTCATCTTTCTTTATTGCTTAAATAGGGATAACGTAGAGTAGCAGGGACATCTCGAGTTTTAGTTTTTTAGTGTAGTTTTAGTTTTTCTTTCTTTTGACTGGCCTCTGACACACGCCAGGTGTTCGATAAAATTCCCCAACGGGAAAAACACCTTTTATTCCTTGCTTCTTAATAGAAAACGCTATGCCTTTGCAATCCATTAATTCGTGTGGTGATTTAATTATGCGGCGTGGCTAAATCTCCCATCTAGTCAAGGGTCAACTCGACGGCGCAGTCCCGAAAATCTGTGAGATCTAATTAGTTTTCACGTGTTCCTTTATTTATTAATATTTGCACGTTATCTGCTTGAATTTTCATGGGATTATTTTATTAATTGGATGTCAAGGGCCCGATGTTCAATGTGATTTATTAATCCCGTGCCAATTTAGTCAATTAAATCCGTAATTGTTTGATTGATTAATGTTAGTGGCAACTAGTGTGTTTACACATTAGGGGAACGTGCAATCTAATTTAAATAACCCTCATAGCGTGTTATTGGTTAGGGCTAGGTTTTTCTAGTTATTAATGCAATTGGAAAATTAATTCCTACGGTCGTACCTAGGAGTACTTTTCTGGTTAGAGGTGATTAATGGTCGTACCTTGGTCATCTATAATTTAAGGAAAAATTGGTCGTCAGACTATAACTAGCCTATTAATACATTAAGTGAACCTCTCTTGCATCAATGATCGGATGATTGGACTGTGCCTGAGTAGTTGTATCCTTGGCTAGAATTTATTTATTCTTGATTTAATTCCTGTTTTACTTGTGCTAGTGATTTATTTATTTTTAATTAAATTGTTTAATCATTTTTAGTTTCATTCCGGTGAAATCCCCCCTTATCAATTGGACTTTTAAAAGAGACAGATATCCCCAGTCCCTGAGGAGACGACCCTACTTGCCACTGTCTACTATTTAGTAATTTTTGTCTATTAATTAATTCTGGTATATCGGGTTAAGCAAACTCTTCGGGAACAGGGTGAATCAAGTAACCCATTGCACACCTAGAGTCCCTGCTCCAGTACCTAGGATTGATTATTGACTGCTTTTAGTGGTATCTAGGTTCTATATTTATTATTATTATTGCACAGGCTGACGACCTGTCAATTTTTGGCGCCGCTGCCGGGGACTGGCGTTATTATTTGTTTCTTTTTAAATTCAATTTTGTCCTAATTTTCTGGTTTTCTTCTAGTATATGCCTCGATCTTGTCGCACAGGTGATTTGGTTTTTGATCCTGAGGTAGAGAAGACCGCGCGTAGAACGAGAAAGGAAACCAGACAGCTCAGAGAAGAGCACTCTAGTGCTACATCTCAAAGACCCGAGTCAGAAGTTGAACCAACAGATTCGTTTGGTAACACTTCGAGTGACTCTGACCAGGAGGAGTTCACCATGGCTAATGCACAAACATTAAGGGAGTTGGCTGCTTCTGATTTAACTCAGCAGCCTTTGTGCATTACTTTCCCCGCTTTAAATGACAACATTCCATTTGAACTAAAATCTGGTCTGATTCAGCTTTTACCCTCTTTTCATGGTTTACCAGGTGAAGAGCCGTATAAGCATCTGCAGGAGTTTGATGTCGTTTGCAACAGTATGAAACCCCCGGGAATCACAGAAGAGCAGATAAAAATGAGGGCATTCCCCTTCTCCTTGAAAGATTCTGCGAAGGACTGGCTGTACTACCTGTCACCAGGTAGCATCACCACGTGGGGCCAATTGAAGAAAAAATTTCTGGATAAATATTTTCCTGCGTCCAGGGCTGCGAGTCTAAGGAAAGAAATTTGTGGGATCAAGCAGCATCCCGGGGAGTCACTTTACGAGTATTGGGAACGATATAAGAGCCTGTTGCGCAGGTGCCCTCATCACCAAATAAGTGAGCAGTTGATCATACAATATTTCTATGAGGGGCTCATTTTTAGAGACAGGAGCATCATTGATGCTGCAAGTGGAGGGGCACTGGTGAACAAAACCCCTCAGGAAGCACGGGAGTTAATAGAGGGGATGGCAGAGAATTTACAGCAATTCAGTACAAGAGATGATGTCCCAATACGTAGGGTGAATGAGATAGAGACACCCTCTGTGCAGCAGCAGCTAAATGAGTTGACTGCATTCGTTAGGCAACAGGCTGTGAGAAATGCATCACAAGCCAGGGTATGCGGGATTTGCACTGGTATAGGTCACTCTGCAGACATGTGCCCAATGATTCAGGAAGAAACTGAGGAACAGGTGAACATGGCTGACCACGCGCCCGCGCCAAGGAAGCAGTACGACCCTTACTCAAGCACCTACAACCCCGGGTGGAGAGATCATCCCAACCTCAGTTATGGTGGGAATAGGCAATCCAACTTCACGCCAAACAGGCAGTCTAACTTTGTGCCAAATAAGCCACCAGGGTACCAGCAGCAATACCAACCCCGACCACCTCCGCCCCCTCAATCTGGTTCATCTACGGATGAGATGCTGAAACAAATGATGACAACCATGGCGCAGAATCAGCAAAGGACGGAGGCAGCTATTATGCAAAATCAGCAAAAGACGGACTCCGAGATGCAGGACATAAGGAATCAGATAGGTCAATTGGCCACCAGAATGAACCGTTTGGAGTCCCAGAACCAAGGGAAGCTGCCATCTCAACCGGAGTTGAATCCGAAGAACGTGAGCGCAATGACCCTAAGGAGTGGGAAAGAAATTCAGGGGCCTGAACCTGTGATTCCCAAGGACAAGGATGAAGAGAAGATCGAAAATGAGCTTGAAAGGGAGGACAGCAATGGTGCAGATCCAAAGGTACTTCCTGACCCAATAATTACAGTTAAAACTAACCCACCTCCTTTTCCTAGCAGGTTGGAAAAATCGAAGAAACAGGATAAGGAGAATGAGATCTTGGAGGTTTTTCGCAAGGTTGAGATAAATATCCCCCTCTTGGACGCCATCAAACAAGTACCAAAATATGCCAAGTTCCTAAGGGACTTGTGTGTCAACCGAAGGCGATTGAGGGGAGATGAACGGGTCATAGTTGGGGAAAATGTGTCTGCGATCCTGCAGAGAAAGCTCCCACCAAAGTGCGGGGACCCAGGTATGTTTACTATTCCCTGTAAGATAGGTAATACTGTGATCAGAAGGGCCATGTTGGATCTGGGAGCATCAATAAATGTCATGCCTAAGTCTATCTATGCTTCTCTAAAATTAGGTCCATTAAAAGAAACTGAAATAATCATTCAATTAGCTGACCGAACTAATGCATATCCTGATGGGTTGGTTGAAGATGTGTTGGTAAAAGTTAATGATTTGGTGTTTCCAGCTGATTTTTATGTACTTGATATGGATGATGATCACTCCCCTGATCCCTCACCTCTGTTATTGGGTAGACCTTTTATAAGCACAGCACAGACGAAAATTGATGTTAATAAGGGTATTCTGTCCATGGAGTTTGATGGGGAAATTGTGCATTTTAATATTTTTGATACTATGAAGTACCCCTCGAACTCCAACTTTAGCTCAGTTTTTTCCGTGAGTGCTATTGACCCTGTAGTGCAGGAAGTGTTTGAAACTGATGGCAGGGATGAGCTGGAGGTGGCTTTAACCAAGCACCTCGAGTTGGAGACAACTCCTCAAGTGGAGTGGAGTGAGGATTTAAAATGCACAATAGGTGCATTACACTCATTGCAGACCACCACGAAAAGGTATGAAGTCTTACCTATTTTTACTCCCGAACCTCACCAGAGGGTGTTGCCATCTGTGGTGCAGGCACCTGTATTGGAGTTGAAACCTCTACCAGAGCACCTGAAATATGCATATCTGGGTGATAATGAGACACTCCCGGTGATTATCTCATCGGCACTGTCAAAAACCCAGGAAGAGAAATTGATCCGGGTCCTTAGAGAGCATAAAGAGGCGATAGGTTGGACAATTGCAGACATTAAGGGAATCAGCCCGGCCATCTGTATGCACCGGATTAGACTAGAAGAGGATGTCAAACCTGTACGGCAGGCTCAAAGAAGGCTCAATCCCCTCATGATGGAAGTTGTAAAGAAAGAAATTTTAAAATTGTTGGATGTGGAGATTATTTTTGCAATCTCTGATAGCCCTTGGGTGAGCCCGGTCCAGGTAGTTCCAAAGAAGGCAGGAGTGACGGTGGAGGCCAACAAAACGGGTGAGCTTGTTCCAGTGCGTAAGCCCACTGGATGGAGGCAATGTATAGACTACCGTAGGCTAAACGCCGTCACCAAAAAGGACCATTTCCCTCTCCCTTTCATTGACCAAATGGTTGAACGTTTAGCTTGTAGGGCTTATTATTGCTTTTTGGATGGATTTTCAGGATACTTTCAAATAGCAATTGCCCCGGAGGATCAAGAGAAGACAACCTTCACGTGCCCGTTCGGGACCTTTGCTTATAGACGAATGCCATTTGGATTGTGCAACGCACCCGCGACTTTCCAAAGATGTATGGTAAGCATCTTTTCTGAGTATGTTGAGAAAATAATAGAAGTTTTCATGGATGATTTCAGTGTGTATGGTAATAGCTTTGATACGTGTCTAGATAACCTGAAATTGATCCTGATAAGGTGTATAGAGACTAATCTTGTGCTTAATTGGGAAAAATGTCATTTTATGGTTGAGCACGGGATAGTCCTGGGTCATATTGTGTCGTCTAAGGGCATAGAAGTTGACAAGGCTAAAATAGACATTATTTCTGCATTACCTTACCCCGCGAGTGTGCGGGAGGTGCGTTCTTTTCTTGGACATGTAGGTTTTTATCGAAGGTTCATCAAGGATTTTTCAAAAATTGGAGCCCCGTTGTTCCAACTCCTACAAAAAGATGTAGCCTTCGAGTTTGATGATAAGTGTGAGAGAGCCTTTAACAAGCTGAAGGAATTGTTGACTTCACCCCCAATCATCCAACCCCCCGATTGGAATTTGCCATTTGAGATCATGTGCGATGCCAGTGATCATGCTGTTGGGGCTGTACTGGGGCAAAGAGTAGGGAAGGCGGCTCATGTCATTTATTACGCATCCCGAGCCTTGAATGGAGCCCAGTTGAATTATTCCACCACTGAGAAGGAGCTTCTTGCAGTTATTTTTGCTTTGGAAAAATTTAGGTCATACTTGTTAGGTGCTAAAGTGATTGTATTTTCTGATCATGCAGCATTGAGGTACCTGATGACCAAGAAAGATGCAAAATCGAGGCTCATACGGTGGATACTGCTCCTACAGGAATTTGACTTGGAGATAAGGGACAAAAAAGGCTCAGAAAATCTAGTAGCAGACCATTTGAGTCGCATACTAGTTGAAGAGGATAGCGAGCCATTGAAGGATGCATTCCCCGAAGAACACCTATTTTCCTTAAATTCTCAGTTGCCTTGGTATGCTGATTTGGTCAATTATTTGGTAACTGGTAATCTTCCTGCAGGTTGGCCGAAATCGAAGAGGGATAAATTGAAGAGCGATGCCAAGTATTTTATCTGGGATGACCCGTACCTATGGAAGAGGTGTGCCGATCAAGTGATGAGGAGGTGTGTAAGTGAAATGGAATTTCAATCAATTTTAGCTTTTTGTCATACTTTTGCCTGTGGAGGTCATTTTGGACCCAAGAGAACTGCTCATAAGCTTTTAGAAAGTGGATTTTATTGGTTTTCATTGTTTAAGGATGCCTATGTGTTTTGTAAGTCATGTGATCGCTGTCAAAGGGTAGGTAATATAGCCCGTAAAGATCATATGCCCCAAGTCCCGATGATTTTTGTAGAAATTTTTGATGTCTGGGGTATAGATTTCATGGGGCCTTTTCCTACTTCATTTGGTTTTCTGTATATTTTGCTGGCAGTTGATTATGTGTCTAAATGGGTGGAGGATAAGGCCACTCGAACTAATGACTCGAAAGTGATTGCAGATTTTGTCAGATCTAATATTTTTGTGCGATTTGGAATGCCAAGAGCTATTGTCAGTGATAGGGGAACGCACTTTTGCAACAAAACCATAGCTGCGTTGTTTCGCAAGTATGGTGTACTCCACAGGGTCTCAACGTCATACCATTCTCAGACCAATGGTCAAGCGGAGGTGTCGAATCGGGAGATAAAGTCCATCTTGGAGAAAATGGTGCGCCCCGATAGGAAAGATTGGAGTCAACGGTTGGAAGATGCACTCTGGACCTATCGGACGGCATACAAGACACCTATAGGGATGTCTCCCTATAGGTTGGTATTTGGTAAGCCGTGTCATCTTCCAGTAGAGTTCGAGCATAAAGCATTTTGGGCGATTAAGCAATGCAATATGGATATTGAGGAGGGCGAAATCCAAAGGAAGTTACAATTACAGGAGTTGGAGGAGATTCGCAATGAAACTTATGAGAATGCGGTAATTTATAAGGAGAAAAATAAGATTTTTCATGACCAACAGATCTCAAGGAAGACATTCGAGTGTGGGCAAAAAGTTCTGCTATACCACTCCAAATTGCAGTTATTTCCAGGTAAATTACGTTCTCGTTGGATTGGCCCTTTTGTTGTGACTAATGTCTTCCATTATGGTGCAATCGAGATCCAAAGTTTGAAAGCTGAGAAGAAATTTGTAGTGAATGGTCATCGTCTCAAGCCGTATTATGAAGGGGTTCCAACTGAACGGGTGGAGGTGATGCACTTGGAGGGCCCTACTTGCTTAGTTTAAGCAAATTTTTGGACAATATCTAGCCGAAGACATTAAAAAAAGGCGCTCATTGGGAGGCAACCCAATTGTTCCTTTTAATTGTTTATTGGTTTCCTGTCATTGTTTAAATCTGTTTTCCTTGAATTTGACTGATTTTGGGTGTTAGTTTTCGTTTTTGCTGGTTTGTAGGCGACCTTCCCTCATGACGTGCCCGCGTGATGATGTGCAGGACGCTCACGATCAGGAAATTCTGAAACTTCTGGGAGCTCTCCTGCCCTCATGACGTGCCCGCGTGGTGATGTGCAGGACGCTCACGATCAGGGAATTCTGAAAATTCTGGGAGCTCTCTTGCCCTCTTGACGTGCCCGCGTCACGTTCGCGGGAAAGGTAAGGATTCAAATATATATATATATAAAAAAATTTTAAAAAATTTATAGAAAAAACTATTATTATTATTTCAGTTATTCAAATAATAACAAAAAAAATAAAAATAAAATAAAAATAAAAATAATAAAATAAATAAATAAAAAAATAATAAAAACAAAATAAAATAAGAAGCTGATTATTGTTCCTCTTAACCGTAGCATTTTCTTTTCTTTTCTTAAAAAAAAAAAAAAAAAACCTTTCTTTTCCGTCTTTTCTTTTCTCCCTTTTCTCTCTTTCTTCTTCTTCTTTCTTTCTCTTTTCTTTCTTCTCCTCTGTTTTGCTGCTCCCCTGCTCTCTGCGCACGCCACAACCACTCCAGCCGCCTTCCACTCCAGCAACTTCACCACCATCGCGCGTTCCGACCACGCGCAGGCCCGTCCGCCGCACGCATCGACCAACCCAAGCCGCCGGATCTGCTTCGCTGCTGGAGCTCGATCGACGCCGCCGCTGCTGAAATTCCAGCCGCGCGCCGCCAGTCGCCGCCTCCTGCTCGCCCTGCCGCAGCGAAGCCCTAGCGCGCGCCGCGTCTTTAGCCCCAGCCCGCACGCAACCTCCCCACGAAACTCCATCCTCACGCGCCGTCGCCGCTGCGCACGCCGACGCGAGCGCCGCCCCGCTCGACCACCAGCTTCAACGCCCCTTCTCTGTCTGCCGCCTGGGGTAGTCCCTGTGGAGGTATTTGACACTGGCCCTCAATTTCTCAGTGTTAGCCGGTGATATTTGGTAGCAAATTGTGCATATTTGAAAGATTTTCCACCAGTGGTACTGGTTGGACTATTCTTGCTTGGAATTGCTAATTCTTGTGGGTTGGGTGACATTGTGCATTTAATTGGCCATCTGGAGCCACCTGTTGGGAATCTGGGTGAGCTACACTAATGCATTGGTTTGACTGGCTGAGTAGCTGTGTTTATTGCGTTGTTACTGTCCCCTTGCTGCACTACTATTGCTGAATATGAGTTAGCTATTTTTCTTGGCCAACTGCAGCCGTTTATTGAGATTTTAAGTGTGTTGCAATGTTATGATTATTTGTTCAATTTGGAGACGACATTTTGAACATCACGTTGCTTAGGGATATTGCTTGAATTGCTGGATGACCCGCTGGGGTTTCTCTTGAGATTATAATTGAGTTATTTCTGAATTGCTTGTTGATTACCTGCTGGAACTCTTTTGTTGGCTATTGGCTGAGTTACTACTGGGAGATTGTTGCTTTGATATTGCTGGTTTCTATATCTGTTGGATTTTCTGTTGCCTTGAACTTACTGTTGGGGGACATGGTGAGACCAAAATCATCCTCTAGGTCTAGGACCCCTCGTTCTCAGCCTCCTCCACAAGCCTCCATCCCTGTGAATACACCTACCAACTTACCATCTTCTTCTGGTGCTCGAACCCGTTTGGGTAGGGGTAGGGGTGCGCAGGTAGATACCCCTACTCACTTTGGGGGGCACCTAACCTTCACTAGACCCGCCGATCAGGAGCGATATGCTAAGGTCTGCGAGCGGCGGATTACACCAAGCAAGACTTGGGAAAAATTAACCGTCATGGGTCTAGGTATACGAGAGGAGGTCGAGCAGATGTTTACGGCCATCGGGTGGCGCTCATACCTCGATATCTTATGCCCCGCCTTTGTCGAGCTGACTCGGGAGTTTTATTCCACCTTTGAGTTCGAGTTACCTACGAGATACACCGTTGACACACCACAGGTCATTCGTTTCCGGCTCATGGGTCGAAATTTCAATTTCTCCATTACCCAATTCAATCGGGCATTTGGGTTTGCCACTAGAGAGTATGCTGGGAGTAGGGAGTTTGCAGAAAGTGCCTGTGACTACATAGAGCCGTTCCTCTCCCACTACCATGACGTGTGGGAAGAAATGTCCGTCGATCAGCATCGTTACGATCCTTCCCGGTCTCGGAGCTCCTTTCTTAAGGACCCTAGTGCCCGCTATGTTCAGCGTTTCTTAGCCTACAGCTACTCAGGGCGCAAGGACAGCTCTGGCATACTTTCTCGCCCTGAGTTCTTCTTCCTCTGGAGTATGAAGAACAATATCAAGGTGAACTTGGGATGTTGGTTGGCCGCACAGTTCAAGACCGTCTTGGCTAAGAAGAACAAACCACTCATCCTTGGGTCTTATATCACTCACTTGGCGGTGCAGTTGGGGGTTCTTAACCTGGAGGACCACGACCTACATTTGGCGTGCGAGATGGAGCTCTTGGACGCAGACTGCTTGGAGAGGATGGGAGTCATCGAGCGCCTGCCTGATGGTTCCTACCAGTTCATCCCTCCTGGACCACCTAGAGCTCCGGGTGCGCATCATTCGTCCCGGGCAGGGCCGTCCTCCTTTCCTGGATCAGCCGAGGACACGGCTGGGCCATCTTCTTCTGCGCCACTTCCGCCGCATGGGACTACTGAATGGTAGCAACTCCGGGAGGAGGTTCATACTATGCAGGCTCGGATGGCCAACGTTGACGCCAATGTCGCCGGCATAGCACAGAATTTGGCGCAGTTTCTGATGCATACAGGCTTTGCACCTCCGTTTCCACCTCGCCCTCCGCTATGACCCGATTTCAGGGAAGTTTGGCTGATTCCCCTCTCACTTTTGCTTCACTTCTGTTTTACATTTGTCACATTGAGGACAATGTGTCCTATAGTTGTGGGGGGGGTGCTAGTGTTTTCCGTTTTTAGTAGTTCTTAGTTCTTAGTAATTTTTAGTTTTCAGTTTTAGTTCTTGGTTTTTAGTAGTTTTAGTAGTTTTTAGTTTTTAATAGTTTCTAGTTTTATTACTTTTTAGTTTTAATTCTAGTTGCTTATTTTCTTTCTTTGTGACTACTAATTCTAGTTTTAATTCTTAGTTTTAATCCCATGTGGCTATTTAAAAAAAAAAAAAAAAAAGGGAGAGAAAAATTTTGGTTTGTTAACTCTAGTTCTACTTTTGCCAAGTTCTTTTAAATATAATGTATCGGGTTAGTGTGGTTGGATTCGAGATGTCTCCTTGGTGAATATCGGACTGCTTGATTCTTGTGATTTCTTTGTTAATTTTTCTAGGCATAGGGAATGACTGTTGGCATTTTAATGTGAACTGGTCCAATATTGACTCCAGTTCTCTATGTTTGGCTATAATGAGGCGAGCTGCTCCTATTTTTGGTTCTTAGTGTTGTTATTATGTGTTCTTGGCTTTGTTTGGCTGTGAATAATCTGGACTGTACTCCGCTATGGGTTACTACTGAGTAACCGGGGTTCGGCACCTAAAAGTGTCGATTCTCGCGTCAAAAGGTGGTACTTTATATGAGTACGTGGTTGTATAGCGGTAGGAGCTGAGTAACCGGGCTCCGTCATCTAAAAATGTTGGAGTTCGCGTAAAAAGGCTCCGGCGGCTAGAGACTAAGTCTCCTTGGGTCAAATACTATTATGTACAAAAAAAAGAGAAAAAAAAGAAAAAAAGAAAAAAGAGAATCAATACTAGGGAAGCTTGCTGGTTTATGGACTCAATACGGGGACTTGTGTGAATATTTGGACCATTAGCTGATAAATGCTATGTGTCATTCCTTTTCCTTAGACTAGTTAATTTGGAAATTGCAGGAGTTTGTGGTAGAGGCTAACTGGGGGGATGTTTCTCGGATTTTAATTACTAGTGCCCGATATATGATTTTCTCTTGAATCTCTTGGCAATGTGGTAGATTAGAGTGTTGACCACTGTCAACTTTTTGGGGTCTGCCCACTTTTCTTATGCTTGAGGGCAAGCATGGTTTAGGTGTGGGGGGAATTGATAGGGTGTAATTTGTTAGTAATTTTTATTAGTAATTTCCCCTTTTATCCCTGATAAATAGTGTGCTAATTTCTGATATTTACTCATATTTGGTATCTGGAATTAATTTCAGGAATGAAGCAGAAAATCACTAAAAAGGAAGGACTTTATGGAAAATAGGGAGACTTCTAAGGGCTTCAATTCTTGGGCCCTTGAGTTGGTGGGGGACCACAAGCTAGTGGAAGGCATCTACTCCTTTGGGCTCTTAAAAGAAAGCTACGGAAAGAGACTTGGGGCAAGAAGTACTTTGAAGGCTTTGTCCACATGTGTGGGGACCACCTAAATAGCCTTTAGTCATCTTTCTTTATTGCTTAAATAGGGATAACGTAGAGTAGCAGGGACATCTCGAGTTTTAGTTTTTTAGTGTAGTTTTAGTTTTTCCTTCTTTTGACTGGCCTCTGACACACGCCAGGTGTTCGATAAAATTCCCCAACGGGAAAAACACCTTTTATTCCTTGCTTCTTAATAGAAAACGCTATGCCTTTGCAATCCATTAATTCGTGTGGTGATTTAATTATGCGGCGTGGCTAAATCTCCCATCTAGTCAAGGGTCAACTCGACGGCGCAGTCCCGAAAATCTGTGAGATCTAATTAGTTTTCATATGTTCCTTTATTTATTAATATTTGCACGTTATCTGCTTGAATTTTCATGGGATTATTTTATTAATTGGATGTCAAGGGCCCGATGTTCAATGTGATTTATTAATCCCGTGCCAATTTAGTCAATTAAATCCGTAATTGTTTGATTGATTAATGTTAGTGGCAACTAGTCTGTTTACACATTAGGGGAACGTGCAATCTAATTTAAATAACCCTCGTAGCGTGTTATTGGTTAGGGCTAGGTTTTTCTAGTTATTAATGCAATTGGAAAATTAATTCCTACAGTCGTACCTAGGAGTACTTTTCTGGTTAGAGGTGATTAATGGTCGTACCTTGGTCATCTATAATTTAAGGAAAAATTGGTCGTCAGACTATAACTAGCCTATTAATACATTAAGTGAACCTCTCTTGCATCAATGATCGGATGATCGGACTGTGCCTGAGTAGTTGTATCCTTGGCTAGAATTTATTTATTCTTGATTTAATTCCTGTTTTACTTGTGCTAGTGATTTATTTATTTTTAATTAAATTGTTTAATCATTTTTAGTTTCATTCCGGTGAAATCCCCCCTTATCAATTGGACTTTTAAAAAAGACAGATATCCCCAGTCCCTGAGGAGACGACCCTACTTGCCACTGTCTACTATTTAGTAATTTTTGTCTATTAATTAATTCTGGTATATCGGGTTAAGCAAACTCTTCGGGAACAGGGTGAATCAAGTAACCCATTGCACACCTAGAGTCCCTGCTCCAGTACCTAGGATTGATTATTGACTGCTTTTAGTGGTATCTAGGTTCTATATTTATTATTATTATTGCACAGGCTGACGACCTGTCAGCATGCCATTGAAATTTGCTGGTCAGTTTTAATGACCATAAACTGAACTTCTCACATAAATACTAAGGCTGCGCTCGATTCTACAGAATTGGAATTGAATTGCAATTGTAACATACTGCAATTCCTTGGTTTGGCAAATATATAGAATTTAGCAGCAATTCATTTCGAATTCCAAATTCTTTGTTTGATTGGGAGAAGAATTCATGGAGAATTGGAATTACTTAAATTTAAAATAGAAAAGATTTGTTCCTTTCAATAATAATAAAAAAAATGTTAGCACAATCACTTTGTGGTAAAAAAAAAAGGACATAATTTTCCCTAATTTGCACAACTTTTTTTATTATTAAAAATGAAAATCTTTATATCCTATTTCGTAGTCTACAGTAACTTTTATAGATTTATATAACTATTATATCATGTTAATTATCAAAACATTGAATATATTCACTACCAAGATTACATCTAGAAAATGAAGCAAAATCCAAAAAAACGTGTACAAAATGCTTGTCCACGTCACCAAATCAATACCTACTATGTAATTGTTAATTATGATCTTACCAGCTAGAACAAATAAATACAAATTTTCTAAGAGAATGGAAATACATATGGTTAATGACAAGTAATGCTCTGTCCCTAGCCGCTAGTCCCGCGGTTAGTCATTTCCTGCAAGTTCTTTTCAGTGGACAATCACTTTTCAAATTCCAATTCAATCTACAAAATAGCTTGGTTTAGTTGGTCTTTGAAATAGGCAGTAAGGTGGTCTGCCTCTCTGTCATTCCTTATACAATGGCTATCATGTACCTCAAGGAAGATGCTGTATAGCAAGTTATCTTCTACCATGCAGGCCTAGATCAGAAAATGAGAGATGTTATTAAAGTTAAAAAAATTCTAATCAGGTCAACCAATCATTCTATATCGCAATCAGCAAAGTAGCAGATGGCATTGTAACGGACAAAAATAATGCATAATCTATTAATTCATGAAAAGACTAGGCAATCAAATGCATATCCAGTAAACAATTCAATAATACGTAAATGTATACCTGATTTTGTTTTCACTACTAACTCTTCCAACTGCATAATATAACTGAGAAATGAGTTTTTTGAATGTTTGTTTAAAACTTTACTATCGCTTACTGTAAAAGTTATAGAAAAAATTTTTAAGATGAAAAGCTTTTTTGTTCTTTTCTTTTTCTTTCTTTCTTTTTCTCTTTCTTCCTTTCTTTTTTCTTTTCTTTCCTCTCTCCCCCTCGACACCACCCCCTCTGGAGTTTGAGCAAATTCCAGAGCAAAAGCTCCAGCGGAGAAAGAGCGGAACGGCCAAGGAAATAACAACAGCCCTCGCTTCTTTATCAATCAGACTAAAGGAAAGAAAAAATGAAAAAAAAAAAAAGAAGAAACAATTCTGAGAGTTCCAGTGAGAGCTCTCCGCCTTTTGTACATTCATCCGTCCCACCACCAACGCGGCCACCACCACTTCCTTCTTCTCAGGTCTTTCAAAACCTTTTCGAGAAAAGTAGCAAAAATAAACGTGTATATTCCCTTTCCGGCACTGCACCACAACCTCCGCCTCCGCCACCGCTTCCTTCTAATTCAATATTCAATAACTTGTTTAAAGGCGGGAGGAAGAGAGAGGAGGGGAGGAAAGGAGGAGAGGGAAAAGAGAAAGAAAAAGAAAAAAAAAGGTGGCTGGCACAGGAATCGATGCCAGCTGGTCTTCTCCAGCGGCAGAGGTGGTGATGAGTTGAGATGGAAGAAGAAAGAAGAAAAGGAAATTTTTTTTTTGTGTGTTTTAGATATTTTGAAATGTGTAGTTTAAAATTTTGAGAAGTTTGTTTAAGATTACTATAATTAAAATAGTTAAAAAATTTGTAGAAGATAAACTCTCTTTGCCAAATGGGGCCTTAGTAAACTAAAATACTTTTGAACCTTAAGACTAGTATGCTATACTGGAGGCGCTATGAAAGAGCTTTCTTTAGTGATCCTACAAATATATATGATTTTGCTAGTAGATATAAACCAATCTCTAATTAACAGTGGCATCAGACTAGGCTCCATTTGTAGCATACATGTTTGACATAAGTGTGTACTTTACAACCTTGTACAGCTCAAAAGCAAAAAGCTTTGAAGCTGCCCATTCTGCTGCATTTACGGTTAGAAAATAAATTCTCCAGGTAAAGGAACATGAGCTAACATGGCAAACATCCTCAATCATACAGAGTTCCATGGAGGACAATGTCACGTTGACAACATTTCCAGGTAAAAGAACATGAACAAAAATGTTAGATTGTCATCAACCAAGGATCAAAGGGCAGACATGCTTTGCATCAAAAGGCAGCATAGGCAACTTAAATGAATGTAACTATACACAACCAGAATCGATGAGAAAATGTCAACTATAACAACTTTATTGGTGAAATCTTGACCTACAATTGCATCTGTTATGTACGAAAACTAAGGCAGCTTAGCTATGAGAAAGACACATAGGGAAAGAAAGAAGGTTAGCATGATTAGAAACAAGTTATAAACAAATAATCCAGGTAAGCTAAATATTAACATCATCAATATCCCAATCTATCTCTCTCCATCTCAAGATCTCTCACCAAAAGTGTTCATCACTAGCTCATTCATACTGAACTTCAAAAATTCTATCATTAGTTAGGTTATCTCATAATTATTGTTTCATAAGCACAAGACAAGAATCTCAAACCAGTAATTGAAAAAAAAAAAAAAACTAAATCAGTATACTAACGTTTCATTAATTAGCAAAGGAAAGGTGGCAATTTTTAAGATCAAGTTAGCAAAATAATGCAATTCTTATACAGATGGAACATGTACAGCTGCAGAGCCACCTTTAGTATATTATCAGAGTAAAGAGGGACCACAATTTATCTTTTATCTTTCTCTGAATCAGTTAGAACGATCAATATTTCCGCATCCAAACTATGGTTGGTGTTATATCTAATGTAGAAGCAACATTCTTATAACAAAAACTACAAACAAATACGAGTGAAACGGGCTAGGATTGGAGTAACAAACGGAATTCAACTTCTTCTTCTTTTTTTTACTGGAATTCAAGTTAATAGAACATAACAATGTAAAAGAACTTCATCTAGAAATCCATCTTCCTCATTCCTTGTACTCCAACAATAAATTTATGACTTCCCATCAAAATTATTCAGGATATATAGTTACTAGTTGATATCAAGAAACCCAATCCACGATAGATCATGCTTAGAGAAATAAAGACCATGATGCAAACATCAAGACACTTTACATGGGATGATAAATCAACCAAGCAGTTAATTAATATTTAAACTAATGCCACGAGTATACCATTTCACTTTCAGAAGAAAGCAGAAAAATACAAATATTTGAGCACAAGGTATAGTGCATCACTGATAAGAAAGTACTCTCAAATCGGTGAGGCCAATAATGAAGAATCCATGTACAAGGGATGCCCACAATGCGTAATGCTGAGGAGACTATCTCCGGTGGCCATCTTCGACTGCAGTGATTGGATTTACTGCATTTGGGCCAATTTTGACGTCAACCACGAAAAGAAGCCTTACAATTTCGCTCATAACATGCATAAATGAGAGTAGATGTTCAATGGTGGGAAAAGGCGGAGGAGAATGATGAATAAGAGGGGAGACGAGGAGTCAGCATTAGGGGTATAGGTGGAGGCAGAGGAGTGAGTATAGGAAGAGAAAGAGGTATGGAAGTGGGAGGCTTACATTTTTTTCATTTCATTTTTCGTTGATTATATAGAGACCCGTTTTACTAATTTAACTCATCTAGGATCCACGTACTAACCTGATTAGGGGGTGAAATTGTGGAATTAGAATTGTAATTCTTAGGTCTTATTAAAGGATTTGAATTTGTAAGGTGCGCCATTCCAATTCTAAGTCTCCAAATCTTTCACGACTTGTAATCAATGTAAGGTGCGCGATTTAGGTGGGCTAGTTACCTAGTTTGCCAGTCATCTTACAAGCAAGAATCCAATCATGCCAGTATGACTAAGGTAAATATTAACAGAATTAGACATGATTCCGAACGCAACCTGAAGTTAAGTTAATAATTAGCAGTGTGAGATCCGTTTCACATAGGACGAAAGGAAAGGATGAATAGTTTGGACTTGAACTCGTGACTCCGCTCAAGAGTCATTAGAGTAGTCCAAATCTCACATTAGAGCAAATTTCACATGGTTAAGTCGTATGCAACATCAAGTAAAGGTTTGGGGAATGATATTGAAGATGCTTTGGATGCTATGGAAAGAGCATCAAGTAAAGGTTCGGGGGAATGATATTAACGATACTTTGGATGCTGTGGAAAGAGTATTGAGAAGAATCCAGCTTCAGAATTTTTGGGGAATTTAGTTCAATTCATTTCAGACAGTTGATGGATTTTTGAGGCTACAATTTACACTTTACACGCATAGTTATGATGTAGTAATTAGTACTTTCGATTTTCAATTCATTCGTTGCCTCTTTTTTTTTTAGCTTAGATATTGTATAGGACACTCGGTAGACTTCTTTCTTTTTTCTCTTCCCAACAAATATGTTGTAATTTAATTATGCTTCATAGAGGAGCTGCGGAAGGAAATAGAATATGAATCGCTGATTGAGAAAAGTTGGAAGAGTCTCGGAAAGATTTAGTATTTTTTCAAGCTAATTTCCTTTTTTTTAGATTTTTAAAATTATGGTCATATACTCTTATTGATTTTTCTTTTTGAAGGATATATATAAAGTTACATTGGCTATCTAAGTCGTGTTGCCATCAATATAATGAGTGATGGAAATTAAGGCCATTATAGCAAAGCCAGTTCGGAAGAGAGATTGGAAAGCGCAAAAAGATGGTAGACATCTAATTCCAAACGCACTCACCAAGTAATTGACTATATTGAGGTGGAAATGTGTAAAGGTTTGGGAATCAGGTGACCAATGATGGAGCCAAGGGGGCAGAGGGGGGTCATGGCTCCCCTAAATTTTGAAAATTTTAATTCATAATATGTAAATATGTGTGTAAAATAAAATTGGCCCCCCTTAAATTTTTACAATTTTAGTTTATATTATATATATATATATGAATTAGTCATCTTTGAATGGAATGGCTTGCAAGCTTTAATTTGCCATGAATGTCCATATGCCTATTACATTCATTGTTTGGCTCAAAGGCTTCAACTTGCTTTAGTTGCACCTTCTAGAGAAGTAACTTCTGTTCACCAATTCTTTTCCAGTTTAGTTTTGATTATCAACATTGCTACTGCATCTACAAACATAATAATGAATTAAAGGAGGCTCAAGCAATTGAAGTTGCTACTAAGATTGCTAATGGTGAACTTGAAACTGGAAGGGGGTTTAATCAAATTGGCACTTTAAAACGAGCTGGAGATACTCGTTGGGGTTCTTATTTGGATTCTATTTCTAGTTTACTGAAAATGTTCAATGCTACTTGTGTGGTTTTAAGTAACATTGCAGTAGATGGAGGTTCATACTCTCAACGTGGAGATGCAAATTTACCTTGGAATCAGTTGTTATCCTTTGAGTTTGTTTTCACTTTGCATCTTATGAAAGACATTATGGAAATTACTCATTTTCTTTGTATGGCATTGCAACGTAAATCTCAAGATATTTTGAATGCAATGCATCTTGTCTCAAGCACAACAAAGCTACTAAAGAATTTTCGAGATTCGGGATGGGATGATTTCTTGGTGAAAGTTAAATTAGTTTGTGGGCAACATCAAATTGATATCCCATGTATGAATGCTCAATATATTGCAAGACGTGGTAGATCTCGAAGTCATCATGATGAGATTAGTGTGGGGCATTAATATCGAGTGGATATATTTCTTGCAACAATTGATTATCAATTGCAAGAGTTACATAGCAGGTTTAATGATCATACTGTGGAATTGCTTGCTTTGAGCACTGCTTTAGATCCTAGAAATGGATTTATGCTATTCAAAATTGATGATATTTGTAAACTTGCAGAGAAGTTCTATCCGAATGATTTTATGGAGCAAGAACTAGTACGTCTAAGAATAGAACTTCAACCATTTGAACTCGACATTCCAAATCATCCTGAATTGCAAGAATTATCTGGTATTAATGAGTTATGTCAAGGCTTGGTGAAGACAAGAAAATCAGTGATATATTTTCTTATTGAAAGATTGATTAGACTTGATCTTACTCTACCTGTATCAACTGCAACTACAGAGCGGACATTTTCAATTATGAAAATAATCAAGACAAAGCTCCAAAACAAGATGGAAGATAATTTCTTGAATGATTGTCTAACTGTATATATAGAAAAGGAAGTTGCTGAAAAATTTAGCGGTGATTCAATCATAGATGAATTTATTTCTATAAAAGAGCGTAGAGTTCAATTTACTTCTAAGAAAAGATGTTGAAATTTCAAAGTATGTTAACATAACTTTTATCTTTTTTCAATTGAAAATAGTTACATTTATATTACATGATTATACATATATATATATATTGCATAGGTGACATATTGGAGAGCTCATAATGTGCAAATTAGATGGTTTGTGATGTTATAAGATATTTAATCAAAGGTTATCTTTTTTGTCAATTTTTGTTATGACTGTACCGCATATTTATGAATAGACATACCTTTATAATTAAATTTAATATTTGATATTTTTATATGTCATATATTTAAATAGAAGAAAATTATTTTGAACATAATATATTAAGATAATTTTATTAGGAAAAAATTTTGGCCTCCCCAAAAAAAAATCCTGACTCCGTCACTGGGTGACACTACTATTTGACTGTTTTCCCTTTTGTCTTTCCGATATGTATCCACTTGGAAATTTCTTGTTTTCATACTTTGTCCCAACATAAGAAAAGGATGTTGACAGCAAATGATGTCCAAAAATGAAAGAAAAGAAAAAGAAAATGTTAGTTGTAGTAGGATTCAAAATATAAATTAATCCACATTGTCTTTTTTATTAGTACTATAAAGAATGTTCCAACAATCGCTTGAGTTGGCCAAAATGGTAGTATTGATGTCATATTTTCTTGCCAACTAGAATTCGAATCTCTCCTGAGATTTCTGCTCATCGCACAGGATTTGTCTAATGCGTCTTATCACTCCATATGCTTGGCGAGCCATGCAATCTCTTATAAAAAAATCATATGATATACAGAACCCTAAATTGATTTGAAGCAAGTGATAACATATAGTTTGGTGCAATCTATTGGAAAGAATAATTCTATTGGAATCCAGAATGATTTACATGTTTTAGTTGGTGCAATCTATAAATTAATCTTGTGCAGGATCCTAAAATTACTGGCAAAAGGTGCTTTCAATCTAGCTTTAATCGACCCCATTCTCCTACCTTGCCAAAATTTGTCTCCGCAATCAAGGAATCCAGCATTCCAGCCCAAGTTGATGATGAAGTTGCTCGGTTGTGGGCTCTAACACTGCTGACATTTGACCTTTTGACTAACTTTGCCAAAGATCCATTCCTTTACAAAAAGAGAAAGAAGAAACATCGTAAATCCTTCAACTTACTTCACGTGTAGCAATTTTATGTGAAATTTAAAATAAAATTGAATGTTTCAGACTACAGCAACAAAAAAAAAAAAAAAAAATGCTTCAGACTACTTTCAAATCCTTCCATAAAATGCATCAGAACGAAAGTTTAAGCCAATTCTTTTTGCCAAAACAACAATAAACTGAAAATTTTTAAGCTTCTTCTATCGGTTGAAACCCAAAAAAGGCAAAAAGAAAAGGAAAAGAAGTTGAGTTCTACTGGCATATAATGACATGAAGGCTATTTCAAACAAAATATATTACATCAGTTCTGTACGTTAAAACTTTACCATTCAGGGGTCCATGATGTCCCAATTCTTTTTCCTTGATTTTGAAGTCCAAATTCTCTCTTTGTGGTATGGTTTTGGGCAGTGGACCAAAATGATCCTTTTGTTTTTCCAAAAACAAATTTAATCCCTTTTACTGGAAAATGATCCAATGTCGCTCCCTTATAATTTCAACAAAACTAAATTGAACATTCACTTAATCACAATGGGCTTTTTAGTATTTTACCCAACTAAATATTTTGCAATTTTCACCATTTATGGCAAAATAAATTCCCTTATACTATATTTTTTATTTAAAGGTGATCATTGAATAGCTTTTTAGAGGTGCTAAAAATTGCCTAATTTCGTGCATTATAATAACATTTAAAATTTTAATGTTGCTGCGGAAATCCATTATTTGACAATAGAAAAAACAATGTGATGTTTAGGCACCATTCTGAAAGAAATTCATGTTTCTAATATTATTTACAATAATTGAATTATAGCTCATCTATTTAGTGATTTACTTAAGTTTGGATTTTTCATGCACCATGGTTAATATATTAGAATTTTGTCTTACAATTAAAAAAATAAAATGATACTGGGATGCTTATAATTGCCTCCAAATCCTACATTAATGTCTCCGCTCTCTTGTATCTATCCTAGCATTAGTTAATATAGTAATATGGTCATAGAATTTCAAGGACCATAGTGATTAATTTTCTAAATACTAGGGGCTAAATTTTTTTTTTGCGTGAAATAAAAAAAAATCATTTTAACCCGCATCCTAATTACTGAGCACCAAAATTGCAACTCTTCCTTTCTGAATTCAAAGACTAGTCTATTTTTCCATGTGAAACGCTAAAGGAGTAAAAAGTCGTTTTAGATGGCTATCTTTTCCTGGCACGCCCTAATCCTATTACAAGTTTACAACAAATTCAAAGAAGCCTCTGTCGTAGGCGGATTCAAGGACCCATCTTAAAGTCATAATCCATCTTTTTGAATGAACAATTCAAAAGTGAATTAAAGAATGATTAAAGGTAAAGGGTTGCTTCTCAATCATAGCATGCAGTACTGATTGGCATTTGAGGGGTCCACGCATTGTCAAGCTTTATCATATCAAGCTAACTTACCATTTTGAAAAGAAAAAAAATATATAAAACAAATATGACAAAGAAATTCAATTTAATTTGTATGATGTTTTACTAGTCATCTACGTCTGCGATTTGAGTCACCGATGAACAGGTGAAATCCCACGCTTGATCTTTTTCGAAAGAAAAAGAATAAAAGCAAAATAAAAAAGGTAAAATAATTATTAAATATTTAATAAGACTTTCTGGCTTGTGTCCACAAGGCATTTGTGTCCAAAAATATCTGGTGCCAAGTGTGATAAATAATGCATTTTTGCTAGGGATAAATTGAGAGTCTGAGACCCCTTGCGACGCAATAGATGTCTTTTGAGAAATAAAAAAGTTACAGCTTTCTCAGATATTTTACAATTGCAACAGTGAAATCTCGCCAAACTACCACACCGCACGCAGATTTTCATGTCTAGAAAATGGTGGATTATTGTGTACTAATTATTGGGAGGAAAGTGGGGGAGAGATTGGAAACTGGAAAAGGACGGCAGACATCTGATTCCCGACGCAGTCACAATTAACTGTTGGAAAGTAATTGTGACTGTTGAAGTGGAAATGTGCAAAGGTTTTGGAATCAAGTGGACATTGATGGATCATGGATGAATGGGATAAAAGGCAACAGTATATTGGACTGTTTTCTCTACTGTCTTTTCGATACGTATTCGCTTGGAAATTTCTTATTTTCATACTTTGTCCCCACCCCACATGAGAAAAGATGTTAGCAGCAAAGGATGTCCAAAAACTGAAAAAAAAGCGGAATGCAGAATATAAAATGAAAATGGCTTTCTTACTTTTACTTTAAGATACGAGACAAATAAATAAGTAAACATTAAATCCCTATTTTAAAAAATAATTAATCAAACCTAATTTTCAATCTGAATCAAACCATCCAATAACCCAGTAATAAATTTCGAAAATAGAATTGATAGATCATTCAATCAATTTCATCATATTCACATGACATTTATTAAACAAAAACAATAAAAATTATAACATAAAAAGGCCATTCTTTGTCTTGGAATAATAGAGTTTTTTTTTTGGTAAATCTTTTCATGCACCGTTAGTATATCCGCTTGCGAATCTAGATGTGTATCATAAATATAAAATTTGGTATTTAAATTTAAATTAAAATGATATGGCGGTACATAAAACCGTCAGTGCATACAATGATAATGTAGAAAAGATTAATCTTTCTTTTTTATGTTATAATTTTTTATTTTTTCTTTTAAGGTTCATTAAATTTCACATGAATATCAAGTTGAGTTAACCAAGTGATCTACCAATTACACACCCAAAATTTGTAATTAGGTTGATTGGTGGTTTGATTCAGATTGAAATTTGGGTTCAAGGATGTAATAATTTCAGTTTTTAAATGTCAAGGACGAAATTGCTTCATTTTAAAAGTGAGGGACGAAAAGAATATTTTTGTGAAATGTGAAGGATGAAACCGATCATTTTCCCAATATATAAATTTGTACAAAAAATGTACTATCCTAAATAGGGCTGCAAATGAGTCAAGTCGAGTCGAATTTTGACTTAATCGAATCGAGTCTCGATTTAGTTTTATTAAACTCGAGGTCGATCTCCGAGCTGTTAATGTAAAATTTGAGTTCAAGCTCGAGCTTTAAAAAATTAAAAAATAATTATTTTATTTTTGAAAAAAATAAATAAAATAATATTTTTTCTTAATAAATAATAAAATATTATGAATATATATGTAATTTTACCATTAAAATGAATATATATATATATATATATATATAATCGTACCGATTCACGAACTAATGAATTTAGTATTTTTAAACTTGAATTCGAGTTCAAATTTGATTTGATCATTTCGAATTCGATGTTGCTTGAAGTCGAGTCAAACTTTAACTCGAATAGCTAGCGATCGGACGGTTCGATTCATTTGCATCTAATCCGAAGAAGGCTGAAACAATTGTTTGGAGCTCAATTCGCTTGAACTAATTCGAAAAAGCCTGAGACAACTGTTTGGATTGATTCTGGTGTATCCACGCACAACTCGCGATCGCATGAAATTTGTGAGCACGAAACTTCCACAAGAGTGGGGTTTGTTACGAATTTTATCGCTTTGAGGGACCTAAGCTTTACTATAAATTTGATAGGCAGTAGTCAATTTCCAATTGTTGTCATTTGTGCACTTGACTACTTGTAGGGCAGCCCACTAATTTGTGTACTCGCTTTGAGGGGCACAGTTGCATGAAATTTGTGAGCACGAAACTTCCACTAACGCTTCCCGTCCTGGGAGTAGGGACCTAAGCTTTACTATAAATTTGTTAGGAAGTAGTCAATTTCAAATTGTTATCTTCTGTGTACTTTGACTACTTGTAGGGCAGCCCATTAATTTTGTCGAAGAATTATTGTCCTTTCTGTTATCTATGTTCGGACAGGTAAATGAATTGGGTGGATGTTCGGTTCAATTTTTTTTTATCGGTTTAACCAGTCAGTTCGTCGGTTCAATGATTTTTTTAAAAAAATTTTAATAATAAAAAATAGCTAATAATGAGGAAGTATGAAATAAAGGCAAAAACCCTGAATTCTGAAATATCTTTTACACAATGTCTAGCAATTTTCAATTCATCAACCAAAGAAATGAAAATGTTTTTCGTTTAGCAATATTAAGGATCAAAACAAATATAAATTTATCTACACAATAATGGAAAAAGAAGATTCTGACTTTCCCAAGTCAAGAACAAATCAAATAAGGTTTGTAAAATCAACTCCAATAATGAAAAATAACAAAAAAGAAAGAAAAGTAGAACAGCCATGTACTGAAGATGTATGCGGCCTTTATAATTGATATTTATATTGCCCATTATCATCTTCTTCACAACCAATTGGCCTTCTATGGTGTAAAAACAAAAAAACAAAAAAGTTTGTAATGTACATCTTTACTAACTTTATCATCATTTTCACCGTCTAAATAATAAAATTAAAAAAAAAATGATAAAAGGGCAAAAATGGGGAGTAGGAGAAGAAACTAGAAGGACAGCTAAGGTATTTGGAAATGTGCAAAGGCACCAGTGTATTGGACTGTTTTCCCTATTGTCTTTTCGATACGTATTTTATCCCCACCCCCACATGAGAAAAGATGTTAACAGCAAAGGATGTCCAAAAAAAATGAAAGAAAGGCGGAATGCAAAATATAAAATGAAAATGGCTTTCTTACTCTTACTTTAAGATACGAGACAAATAAATAAGTAAAATTTTACAGCACTAGTATAAATTACTAGTCATCTACAGCGGAGATCAAAGAGTCAGCGGTAAATAGGAGAAAATAAATCCTACACTTTATATTTCACGAAAAAAAAGGGATAAAGCAATTATTAAATATTTCACGACTCAAAGTGGGATCCTCTTACTCACAAGTAGGGGTGTTTTGCGAATCGAGCCGCTCGCGAGTCGATCAATAGGAACGATGTATTGGTTAATTAAGTGTAAAGGAAGGAATTTTTTATGCTTTTTAATCTATAAATACCCGAACTTATTCTACTTCATCCACTGTCTCACAAATTAAATTGTAAGGCTTCTTTTTTTAATGTTCATTAAAATTAGAAATATATAGTCTAAATTAACCTAAATAAATATTAATCATGACATAATATTGATCATTAAACTTGTATGATGAATTTAGTACATGATGAAACTGTCTCATGAGCATATATTTAGGTGAAATGTGATTATTAGCGTTGCACGCAACAATGAAATTAACGTGGATATGGTAAAAGAGAAAAGAATAGTAAAAGGAAGTCCAGAAGAAAATCCCTTCATTGTTCAATAGGAAATGAATACTTTAATGGTGGATGGTTTCCATCTCATTTCTATAGCTCAGAAATTTGTTTGAAAATCATGCAAGTGATTCTGTGATTATGGTTCAACCAAATTCATAAAAGAGGGAAACCTTGAATGCACGGTTGAAATATTCATCTAAGTCAGTTACATATTTCATGCACGTACAGTATCAAAGTCGACAAAGAATTGCTTTGCTGCAAAGCATAGGAAATAATCCAAAGTTAGCTTCTAAATTTTTATCTTCAAATTGAAATAAAGAAAAAAGAAAAAGTTTAGTAGTGACCTGGAATCGTTAAGAATATATATATATATAATAACCCTTAAATTTATAAAACCCTCAATTGCATGGAAATCCTATGCAATTGTTAGTTTTAGCATAAAAATTTATATGGTAGAATGAATCAAGTATTACAATTGAAAATTTTTAATATCAATCTTCAATTATTCTAAAAATGTCAAAATTCCATGTAAATCAACATATAATATAGTAGAACAAATAAAACAAAAGTAATAAAGCAGATTATGTCCTATAAATTAATCATGGTAACTAAGTCAAATTTATATTAATTATATTCTATTTTGACATCTAAATATTGATTATAATAAATATTGGGAAAAAATGAGCATTCCACTCCAACTTGTGTACTAGACACTCTAGAATGACAATTTTTTTTACCTACCATTATGAGCATTCCAGCACATGAAACAAGAGGTTAGAGTATCCAACGAGTCCTTGTTAAAATGTTTAAAAAGAAATTGTTAACAAATAAAAACAAAAGGAACCCTTTAATGCAATGGTTATATGACCCTTTTATAGATCATCTATAGAGTATAGAATAGATACTTTATGACAAATCACATTATCTGAAAGAAAAAAAAAGAAAAAGATATGATAATGACAAATCACTTTATGCTGCATTTTAGTCGCTTTTTAGATTTAATTTCATTTCATTTGGGAAAATTGACACTTGCTGCCTCAAATAATCTTTGTATTAAAAAAACTGGCAATTCATTTTGTAAATATAAGAATCCTGACAATTCGTTTTACACTTTTCACATGTTTTACGCTTTTCAATTAATTCAACAACAAAAAAGAGGGATACACAACTTTGCTTTTCTCTTTATTCTTGTGTGCACGGTTAACGTCAATGTTTTCTGATTCCAAACACTAGAATAAGGAATGCTTTATTCTTTAATTGAGTGCGCATCAAAGTAAGGAATTTTTTATGCCATCCAATCCATAAATGCCTGGACATATTTGTTGTTTCTAATTCTAAACAGACAAACAGTTTTCCACTTCGAAATACACAAATTCTCAGCTAACAACCATAAACAATGGCTGAATTGATTGTTCCAAAGATAATTGATGAATTGGGTGATGTTGTCGTGAAGCAGCTTGGGGAGAAGGTCAAGCTGGTGATGGGGGTTGAAGAGGAGGTGGCAAATATCTCCTCTAAGTTGGCAACCATTGAAAATGTGCTGCATGATGCAGAGAGACGAAGGCTGAAGGAGGAACCTGTGGGAATTTGGCTCGAAAAGCTGGAAGACATAACATATGAGATGGATGACGTCCTGGACGAATGGAACTTCAAGATTCACAGATCAAAGAATGAGGGAACTCAACAGAATGCCAGATTGCAGGCAACATTGTGGAGCAAGGTTCGTTCCTTCATCCCATCCCTTTGTTCTTGTCTTAAACAAGTTCCTGTTCGTAGTGATATTGCTTTGAAGATAAAAAGCATAAATGAAAAGTTAGAATTGACTTTGAAAGAGGCAGAGCAATTCAAATTTATTTCAACTGTGGGGATTCCTGATTCTCAAGATTTTCAGCGAATTATAACTACCTCAATGACAGACGAATCAAAGATCTGTGGTCGAGAATCTGATAAGGTTGCTTTACTTGACCAAGTTTTGTCTAAGAGCACTAGTCAAGGAAGAAAGGGGGTTCAAGTTATCTCTGTAGTAGGGGCCGGGGGTAGTGGAAAGACCACACTTGCGCAACTACTCTTCAATAATGATAAAGTGAAGAACCATTTTGAACTTAGAAATTGGATTTGCGTATCAGATCCTTTTGACCAGAAAAGGATTGCGAAAGCTATCCTTGAGAATGCTGGAAAAAGTTCTCAAGAATCAGAGTTGGATCCATTGATCCAACGTATAAAAGAAACTTTTTCTGGTAAGAGATTCCTGCTTGTCCTAGATGATGTCTGGACAGAGGATGACTCAAAGTGGGAACCTTTCCAGAACTCTCTCAAGGATGGGGCTCCTGGAAGTGTAATCTTGGTGACAACAAGGAGTCATAGAGTGGCCGCAGTGGTGGGAACAACTCATACTCACCAGATGGCCCTGATGTCCGACTCTGATTGTTGGCTAATAATGCAAAGGATAGCATTTGCCAACAAATCAGGGGACTTGTTGACAGGTGCCGAACCTGTGCAATAATAAATACCTGCTCAAATAAAATACAAATTCTGTATATAGCGGTAAGCACGGTCGAATCCACAGGGACTGGGGATAATTTAATTTCTTCTCAAGTTCCAGATATGGGGGGGGGGTTTTTTGAAAATGAGAGTAACTAAATTACTTGGAATAAATTAAAATAAAATAACTACAACTCAAATAACTAATTATCACAATAACAATAAAAATGGATGAACTCTAGCCAAGAGACAACTTCGGAGATGGTTCACTTAATTCGATCACAGATGCAAGGATTATTCCAGTTACTATCTGATAAATTAGTTATAATTGTCATACACGCGATAAACAACCAACTCTTCCTTAATTTGTCGATAGCCAAGGTACGACCGTTGACTATTTCTCTAATCAGGAAATAACCCTAGGTACGACCATAGAAGTTCAATTCCCTAATTGCATGAATAATTAGAAGAGCCTAATTCTAACCAATCAACACGCTATGAGGGTCTCTTTAAGTTAGCCTGTCTACCTCCCTGACACAAACCCAATCATGCCAGTTGCCACCAGTTTAGAATAATTAAACAATTACGGATTTAACTACCCTAATTGGCTTCAGGTAATCTAGAATCCGGGCCCTGGATAATCGAATAATAAAACAACCATATGAATATAAAACAGAAGATAGACAAATACCAGTAAATAATGGAAATAAATAAAAACTAATTCGATCTCACAAATTTAGTAGAACCAAGTCCTCCGTTGTTCTTGACTAGACAAACCTAGCCACGTCTCATGAGAAAATCTTCAAGTAATTTCATTGAGATCCAGGCCATCAAAAGAGCCAAGGAAGAGAAGAAAAAAACTAAAACTATCCTAAAAACTATTGATTCCCTATCTCTCGTACGTTTCTCCCTTTTTAAAGCCAAAAGGAAGTCTAATGCTATCTCTAGTGGTCCCCACACCAAATTCAAAGTCTTGTACGTTTCTTTTCCTAGAGTCCAAATGACTCATGCTTCTTATCCGTGGTCCCCGCACATGTGGACAAAACCTCCAAAGTACTTCTTGCTCCAAGTCTCTTACGTAGCTTTCTTTGAAAAGTCCACATGACTAAATGCCTTGCACTAGCTTGTGGTCCCCACCAATTCAAGAGTCCAAGGTCCTCAGAAGTCTCCATTTTCCCATAAAAGTCCCTCCTTTTTGGTAATTTTCTGCTTTGTTCCTGAAATTAAACCCCAATACCAAATATAAGTAAATATTAATAATTAAAACAATATTTGGCAAGAATAAAAGGGGAAATTAACAATAAAATTACTAACAATTAACACCCTATCAATTCCCCCCACACCTAAATCATGCTTGCCCTCAAGCATGGGAACAACAATTGAACACCAAAATTTGACCATGACTGTTACTCCAACTACCATATCGCCAAGACACCAAGAAAATCATATATCAAGCGACACAGGTCAAGATCCAAGAAAAATCACCCCGGTTAGCATCTGAACTACCAACTCCTCCAATTTAAAGCAAACTAATCTAAGAAAAAGGAATGGTTGCTCACATTTATCAGCAAATGGTCCAACTATTAACCAAAATCTCGACATTAAGATCACAAACCGGCAAGCTGACTTATTCACATACTAATACAATCTTTATTTTTTTCTTTTTTCTTTTTGTTTTGTTTTGTTTTGTTTTGTTTTTTTTTTTTTTTTTTTGAGGAACAAAAGACTTAGTCTATAGCCCTTAGAGCCTTTTGACGCGAACTCCAACATTTGATAGATGGAGGAGCCCGGTTACTCAGCTCCAATCGCTACAGGACCACGCACTCATAATAACTACTACCTTTTGACGCGAAAATCGACACTTTAGGTGAAGATCCCCGGTTACTCAGTAGTAACTACTAGCAGAGTACAGTCAGCTCTTATTTACAACCATACAGTACAATAATTAAAAATAACACAAAAATAACAGCAGCCAGCCTCAAATTTCCAAATATGGAGAACTAAAATTAATAATTAGACCAATTCACATGAAAAATGCTAACAATCATTCCCCATGCTTAGAAAAGTTAACCAAAAATAGGAAAAGTTAAGCAATTATTGATATTCACCAAAGAGATATTCCTGAACTCAATCACATCAACTTGATACCTTTTTATTAATAAACTTGGCAATAGCAGAATTAGAGACAACAATCCGGTATCAAAACTTGGTATGCATATGAAGACTGACCACTAGAAAAAAGAAAAGAAAATAAACGAAAAAGAGATGAATATCAAACTTAAAACAAAGGAAAAACCTTTAGAAACTAAAAATAAAATACTAGCACCCCAACTAATCTCCCCCCCACACCTAAATGACACATTGCCCTCAATGTGATAATGTAAAAGCAGAAGGAATGAGAGGGACGACGGTACTTCCCTGAAATCATCAAAATAGGGACGGGGTCACAGCGGCGGTTGAGGTGGAAATTGAGGTGCAAGACCCGTATGGTACATAAACACTCCAACAATGATGTGGGTCGAGGGGTCCTAGGCAATTCAATAACAACTACGGCCACCAATAAGGACAATAAGCAAGTCAATATCCACTAATGTGTCCCACTTAACAATCCGACCAACAATAGAAACTGGTGTCCCAGCAAATGTATTAAACTAGTAAAGCAGAAGTCGCACCCAAGGGTAAGGCAACAATCAAGTGAGTAAACAATATTATTCCGCAACTGGACAATTAAATGCAAAATGCGTCCACCCAAGTACTCGACAAATGTCCCACCGGTCAATTTCTCCCAACAATAGCAAATTGTTCCCAACAAGTCAATGAAAATCAACCAAACAAGGGACACAGGTGCCGCGAGAGTCAATAGACAAACCCAACAGTTATTCTACTAACGGCACAACAGAAATTCCATGCAAAGTAGCACTTCGTCACAGCCCAAAATATTCCAACATATCACGTCAATGGACTCAATACAGAAATCAGCAAAATAGGACTCAAGTGATACCAAAAATGACCCCAACAAAGCAGTGAATTCAACCAATTCGAGCAAGTGAAACTCAACAAATGTCACCAATTGGACAGTCAACTACCCACATCAAACGCTCAAAAGTAGCACTTGAGCCACGGAACTAGCAATTCCAGCAGTAACCAAATAGAAATTGAGAATTAATAATTTTAAGTAACACTGCAACCAGTACCACTGGTGCTCAGACAGGAAAGTATTAAATCAACGGCAGCAACTCAACCACAAGAAATGAACCTTCAAAATAAGTAAGTGACTTCAAATAGAAGCCACAATTATAGGCAAAAGATCTCAACCAGTACCACTGGTGAGTCACAGGGAAAAGTAATCAAGCGGCCAATAATTCAATAAATAACAGAAAATACCCCCACTATGGCAGCAATTAAACCCAATTCTGTCCAAAAAGCACCCCCAGAATATGCCTAAATCACCCCTGCTATTAGCCATAAAGAAACTCAAACACAGGGTGGACTGGAACGACTCAACCAAAAACGCCCACTAGGCACAACTCACTTAATTAGGCAATCCAGAACACAGGATTATCAGATGTTAAACAACTACCATCACCAGTACCACTGGTGAGTGCATAGGGAGAAATTAAAGCAAATAACCAATCCAGTGAACAAAAAAGATTCGAACACCCAGACAGCGCCAAAAATGAGCGGACATTAAAGCCAGAAGCAATGGTCAACTCACCCCCAAAGTACCCCCAAATTTCGCAGCAGTTTGACTCAATTGTACCCAAAATTAACCCCAGAAAATGACCAAAATCACTGCCTGCCGTTTTCTTCAAGCAAAAAGCCCAAGCAAATGTACAAAATTGCGCAATTTATGGTTCAGAAGAAGACAAAGTGAGGCAGGAATCGTAATACCTCCACCTGCCAAAAATTGACAGGTGGTAACGCGCTGGGGTAGAGGTGGCGTGCAGCACAGGAGGAGCTGCGGCTGCGGGCTGTCAGCTCGGGCTTTATCAGCGGCGCGCTGGGGCAAGCAGGGGAAAGCAGGGGCAGCGGACGAGCTGAGGAGCTTCGATGGTGGTGGCCGCGAGCTTTGGAGTTGATGGGGTCGCACTGCCTCGCGATGGGGTCCCTCTGTCGGCTGGAGTTGCGCGCGCGCGAGGTGGACAGCAGCTGCGATAAAGAGGTTGGTGGCGGCGTGGACTGGTCAGCGGCGGGCGTCGGCTCGTGGAGGAGGTGGACTGAAGGGCTGGTGGTGGTGCGTGAGCTCAGGAGCTGCGCGCGAGGGAGATGGAGCCGCGGGCGGCCTGGGCAGCGGACGAAACAGGAGTGGGCCGAGCTGGATGTGACGCGCGGTGAAGCTGGGGGAGAAAAGAGGGGAGAGTGGCGGCAGGCGGTGAGCCTGTGACGCGGCTGATGCCGCGCGGCGCTGGCTCCAGGCGACGCGCGATGGTGGTTGTGGTCGCGGATGGAGGAGATGGCGGCGGGCATGAGGCGTGCTCGACCGACAGAGAGGAAGAAGAAACAGGGGAGAAGAAAGAAAGAAAAGAGAGAAGAAGAAAGAAAGAAAGAAAAAGGAAGAAAAGAAAAGAAGGAAAAAGAAATGGATTTTTTTTTTCTTTTGGAAATTTAAACTACGGTGAAAAGGAAAAACTTTTTTTTTTTAGTTTTTTTTTTAATTTTAAAAATTTTAAAAAATTTTTATTTTATTTTATTTTATTTTATTTTTGGGGAAATTAATTTTTTAAAAATTTTTTTTTTATTTTGGAAACTAAAGCTATGGCAATAAGATTTTTTTTTTTTTTTTGAATCCTTACCTTTCCTGCGAACGTGACGCGGGCGCGTCATGAGGGCAAGAGAGCTCCCAGAAGTTTCAGAAATTCCTGATCGTGAGCTTCCTGCACGTCATCACGCGGGCGCGTCATGACTGAAGGGCACCTATAAATCAGCAAAAACGAAAATTAACACCCAAAATCAGTCAAATTCAAGGAAAACATATTTAAACTATCACACGAAATCAAAACAAACAATTAAAAGAAACAATTGGGTTGCCTCCCAATGAGCGCCTTTCTTTAATGTCTTTGGCTAGACATTATCATATTTTGCTCATGGGGGATAAAATCTTGTGGCTCGCTTCAATGCTTCATCTTCAATGTGATCCTGATAACCCTCATAGATGGAGTAATTTTTGAACACACGAGCTACGGGCTTCCATGGACTAGTAAATGGCGCTAAACAAGTCAACAATGATCTGCATTCTCCACTCTCTCCTCCACCACACGCATTCATCGGTTCAAGATATTTTTCCATTGCCACTCTTAACTTATTCCTGTCATGAAATTTCAAATTTTCTGGTATAATAAAATCAATTTCAGTAACAAGAATTGAAGAAGAGGAATTAGGAAAATATTGATTAAGGAGTGGAGAAAATGTCACCGCATTTGAAAATTGTTCACTGGATTCATTCACTTGAATAATTTGATGTTGGAGTCTCATGTCTTCCGCTTCAACTTCCTTTTCAACTGTATCTTTGGATCCTCCTTCTTGAGACTCTTGCAGTTCCATGTCATTTGGCCGGACAATTGCACTCTCATCTTCCTCAAGATTGATATTGGTTTGTGCGGGCAATTCTCCCATTTGAGAAGCCAATCGATCTATCCTGCATGTCAATTGACGCAGTTGATCCGCCAGGTCGCGACAGCTCGCTTGTGTCTTCTGATGAAATCGATTTAGGCTCGCTTGTGTCTCCTGATGAAATCGATTTGAATTAGCAATTAGTAAACCTGTCATTTCTTCAAGAGACATACCTGACACGGAGGACGATTGCTGAGACTCTTGCAGTTGAGAATCCATTGGCCCGGTCGCATAATCAAAATTGGAATTATCCCACCATTCTTGATCATACCCGTTTGAATAAGGGTCATACCACGTTTGATATTGGGGTGAAAAATCTCCAAAAGTATCAATTGGAGCGCTTAGATTATCTTGAAATGCGGGGCATGTGTTAGTTGAATAACCTGAATCAAAATAAGTTCCACAATTTGCAACAGCCCATTGATCATTAGGAAAAACATGAGTCTCATAACCCCATTCAGGAACAAAGTCCAGTCTATCATCAAAATATGGAATGTTAGCAGCCATAAACTATATATAAAAAAAAAGGGAAAAAAAGTAAATTAAAAATGAAAACAAGGTGAACTCGAAAAGAAACAAATTAATCTGACACCAGTCCCCGGCAGCGGCGCCAAAAATTGACAGGTGCCGAACCTGTGCAATAATAAATACCTGCTCAAATAAAATACAAATTCTATATATAGCGGTAAGCAGGGTCGAATCCACAGGGATTGGGGATAATTTAATTTCTTCTCAAGTTCCAGATATGGGGGGGTTTTTGAAAATGAGAGTAACTAAATTACTTGGAATAAATTAAAATAAAATAACTACAACTCAAATAACTAATTATCACAATAACAATAAAAATGGATGAACTCTAGCCAAGAGACAACTTCGGAGATGGTTCACTTAATTCGATCACAGATGCAAGGATTATTCCAGTTACTATCTGATAAATTAGTTATAGTTGTCATACACGCGATAAACAACCAACTCTTCCTTAATTTGTCGATAGCCAAGGTACGACCGTTGACTATTTCTCTAATCAGGAAATAACCCTAGGTACGACCATAGAAGTTCAATTCCCTAATTGCATGAATAATTAGAAGAGCCTAATTCTAACCAATCAACACGCTACGAGGGTCTCTTTAAGTTAGCCTGTCTACCTCCCTGACACAAATCCAATCATGTCAGTTGCCACCAGTTTAGAATAATTAAACAATTACGGATTTAACTACCCTAATTGGCTTCAGGTTATTGAATTAATCTAGAATCCGGGCCCTGGATAATCGAATAATAAAACAACCATATGAATATAAAGCAGAAGATAGACAAATACCAGTAAATAATGGAAATAAATAAAAACTAATTCGATCTCACAAATTTAGTAGAACCAAGTCCTCCGTTGTTCTTGACTAGACAAACCTAGCCACGTCTCATGAGAAAATCTTCAAGTAATTTCATTGAGATCCAGGCCATCAAAAGAGCCAAGGAAGAGAAGAAAAAAACTAAAACTATCCTAAAAACTATTGATTCCCTATCTCTCGTACGTTTCTCCCTTTTTAAAGCCAAAAGGAAGTCTAATGCTATCTCTAGTGGTCCCCACACCAAATTCAAAGTCTTGTACGTTTCTTTTCCTAGAGTCCAAATGACTCATGCTTCTTATCCGTGGTCCCCGCACATGTGGACAAAACCTCCAAAGTACTTCTTGCTCCAAGTCTCTTACGTAGCTTTCTTTGAAAAGCCCACATGACTAAATGCCTTGCACTAGCTTGTGGTCCCCACCAATTCAAGAGTCCAAGGTCCTCAGAAGTCTCCATTTTCCCATAAAAGTCCCTCCTTTTTGGTAATTTTCTGCTTTGTTCCTGAAATTAAACCCCAATACCAAATATAAGTAAATATTAATAATTAAAACAATATTTGGCAAGAATAAAAGGGGAAATTAACAATAAAATTACTAACAATTAACACCCTATCACTTGTGCAAGAAGGTGGAAAGAATTGGGCAGAAAATTGCAGAAAAGTGCAAAGGGTTGCCACTTGCTGCAAAGACTATGGGAAGCTTGTTACGGTTCAAAGATACCGTACAACAATGGCAGAATGTTTTGGACAGTGAGATATGGCAATTGGAGGAAGAGTTGTCCCCGGAGCAGAAACTTTTCCCACATTTGTATTTAAGCTATAACGAGTTGTCCCCGGAGCTGAAACGTTGCTTCTCATATTGTGCTGTCTTTCCCAAAGATCATGAGATATATGTAATGGAGCTTATTTCGCTGTGAATAGCACAAGGTTATGTTCGCCCAAGACGAAGAAGCGAGCGCTTGGAGCTAGTGGGCCGTGAGTACTTCAACAATTTGGCAATGCGTTCCTTTTTTCAAGAGTTAAAAAAAGTTGGTGATGAATATATGAAGTGCAAGATGCATGACATAGTGCATGATTTTGCACAATTTCTCACAAAAAATGAATGTCATGCACTTGATGGATTTGGAAGAAATTCATCTAGTGAAAGAGCACGTCATCTAACAATTTTGGAAGAAGGCACTGAGGAGGAGATGTTTAGTTCTCGAGTCGTTGATTTTGGACGGCTCAGGAGCTTTTTAACTTTTTTTGAAATTGGAAGAGTAGTAGTTCCCCTGGATCTCTTTCACAGTCTGAAATGCGTGAGGACTCTGGTTTTAAGCAGTTGTGAGTTAGCTGAAACTCCAGCCGAGATCGGAAGGTTGATTCATCTTCGGCACTTGGACTTAAGTCGTAATCCTTTCGTGACACTGCCAGAAACTGTATGTGATCTATATTATCTGGAAATTTTGGATATCAATGATTGTCAAATGCTTTCGTGCCTTCCTAAAAGGATTGAAGGCCTTGTACACTTGAGGCACCTTTTAAATCATGAGACCCCTGAATTACGTCAAATTCCACAAGGACTTGGGAAGCTGACGTCACTTTATTCTTTGTCTCGATTCATCGCCAGGAGCAACTCTGATGATTTGACAATTTTGAAGGACCTAAACCAATTGGAATTGTTGCACATTGAAATTGAAGGAGAAATAGATTTTGGGAATGCAAAATTCAGAAAGAAGGTCAACATGTGTGAAATGGATTTGCTCTTTAGATCTGGGGCCCACTTTATAGAAACTCCAAGTTACATTGAAAGCATAGAACCACCTCCAAACTTGGAAGGACTTTGGCTACTTAACTATCCAGGAGCCCAGTTACCAAGTTGGCTTGTGACGAAGTCTCACGCCAATAACTTGACGAAGCTATTTATCCATGAGCCTCGCAATATCTCATCCTTGCTTGCGTTGTGGAAGCTATCATCCCTAGAAAAGCTTACGCTCCAGAAAGTGGAAAAGTTGGAATGTTTGGGTAAGGAATTCTTCGGAGTTACAAAAGCACTACATGAGAATAGTCGTGATGCTCTTGATACATTGTCAGACTCCGAGTCATCATTCTCAGCTGAAGCAGTGGCATTTCCAAATTTGAGAACATTACATTTTCACCGCTTCCAAAATTGGACAAATTGGGAAGACTTAAGTGAAGATGATGAAGAAGTTGCTATCTCTATCATGCCATGTCTGGAGGAGCTAAATATTAGTCAATGTACAAAGCTCGAGACTCTGCCACATCGCATCCTCGGCAAGATATCATCTCTCAAAACTTTGGATATTCGACGTTGCTACAAGTTGAGGGATCGTTACTTTGACAAAACAGGAGATGACTGGATAAAGATATCACACATTCCTCGAGTTGACATATCTGACAAATATTATTAATCTGCTCAGGTATTGTTATTCACACATATGTTTTATGTATCATCATCTTTGAAGTCAAATAATTACTATGTATAGAATTACAACAAACAAAGGCCTGTTTTATAGAATATGACGTGCTTAATAATGAATCAAGGGTTGACAGAGCGATATGTATAATGAAAATATGAAATATTCATTAACAATTTAGAGTGGTTTTTTTTTTATTGAGAAGATGCAAGTCATTAACTAGTAAATACAACACTAAATTTCTAACAATATCTAACTGTAAACTCTTGAATTTGGAATTCCATTTACGTCTTGTCTTTTTATCCTTTTTTTTTTTTTTGGCTTTTGTCCTTTGTTTTCCAGATGATACTCATTGATGGCTCAAAATGAAGCTACAGCAGAAGACATTGAGGGATCAACCTCTACGTCAACTTTTCACTTGGATTCATGTAAAATTTCAAATAATTGTAAATATGGTTGAAGAGGCACATTCACTTGCTTTGTTCAAAATCATTTGTTGAAAGCGTATGTACCCTTACAAATTTCCAGATTGAATTTCAAGTGATTACACAACCAGTCTTTATTTCTTCAAATTATTATTGTCCTATTGTATGTAAGTTTGTGTAGATTTAATAAAAAAGAAAGTTTGTACTTCGTGCTTATCTATATATTGTATTATTGATAATCTATTATGAGTGCACCTATTTTATGGTATTATTTTAAAAATAACATAAATTCAAAATTGAAATTCAATAATACACATGAAGCATACATCCAAAACTGTTAGTAACAAAAAAAAAATAACTACACTATGAATGTATAAAAAGTTAATCCTTATTCTAATGGTTAAAAGTTAACAATTTGACAAATTATTCCCAAAGAAATTCCAAAACTTTCGTAATTGAAGTCACTATCTCTCAAGTAGACATTACCTGATCAAAAATTCCATCTCAGGAGAAACAAAATTGGTTCTTCCCGTTCAGCTTCCAGAAAATCGAAATATGAAAGAATTCCCAAAGAAGCAACAGAACCTTGCCCAATGCTACTAGATTGCTACTTAAGTTACCAAGCTTGAAAAGAAACTGGCACTGGTTTCACCAACAAATTTGTTTACAAATCGACAGAAATCCCTACAAACATCAAATTAGAAACCAACGTAGTGCATGATAGTATAGAAGAAACTATTATATAAGGTTTACAAAAATCCCAACAAATATTCCATGTAACCCAATGTAGCCCACGACTGAATGCATGCAGGGACTTACAACACAAAATCTTTGGAGTAAGGAATCCTATTCTGCCTGCTTAGAAGAGTTCAGAAGAGAAGAATCACAACAGTACAAAGATCTAATGTTGGTCGACAACACCTGCTTCCTAAAATTCCAGATGGTGTTCAAACAAAGAACCCATTTGAATCTGCAATACAACTCAAACAAGGAAACAAAGACATTATTAGAGAGGAAAATGCAGATCAGGAACATTAAATTCTAAAATATGGTACAACTCATTATTTTGTCAGACCCAGGATACAAAATGAACATCATGCCACTAAATATGCTATGACAGCAAAAACAGACTCTTCCCGTAAGAGTTTCTTGCTCATAAGATGATGACATGAAGAAGGACAATATTACGAGTAACGATCAATCAGAATTTGATTTAGAAACCTACCATAAACTAGATACAACTCGGAACTAATAAAAGTTAGATATTTTAAAGTCCTGCTGAGAAACTCTAGTTGGGAAACCACCAGCATCACAGAGAGACCCACCAATGGTCGTTATGGAGTTCAACCCCTTATTTGCCTTCTAACTCCCATTTTTAACTCAAACAATAATTTATTTTGGATGATTGATACCTCACTGCTTAAGTAAGAAGGCCCTTTCCAAGCATTCCTATTGGCTGTATTATACTAAATTATATTGAAAGAAGGCCAGTTACAAGGGCAAAACCCCTTTCCAATGTAACCAAACCAAAAAGAAAAACAGAAAAGATTCTTTATTGATGATATTTGATTTAAACGGAACACAAACCAGATACTATTCACAAAGCAAACAATTTTCCAGACAGCAAATAAATACTCCATGGAGTAAAAAGACAAGAAAATGAAGAGACAAGAAAGCAACTCAACAAAATGAAATTGACTTACAGCTGTCAGCGCTGCTTCAGCACCTTTATTTCCGGACTTACCACCAGCTCGTTTGATAGCCTGCATTTATCATAATGTAACTTCAAGAAATGGGGTACCAATGGGGAAACTTGTAGAATACTGGTAAAGATCAGGGCGACAATTTCCATCAGCACAGAAATTTGACCAAAAACACCACAGGAAGATTATCATCATATTCAGCAACATGACAATTATATGATGAACTCTTTTATTATTTTCAATGCAATAACTCCCATGAAAAAGAATATAGGAGATCAGAAAGGTCAACCATGAGTTTTCATTGAGTTGTATTAAGCAAAAGAGAAATTTCATGAATTTACCGCTCCATGTCATCACAGGTCAAAACACCATATATGCATGGAACACTTGGAATTCATTGAAAGGAAAATTACATATTTCACCATTAAGGTACTTTAAATGTTTTAAGACTGCATTCCAAGGACAGAATTGTCTGTATTTGAAACACAAAAATGAAGTTATAGGTGTGCACACAACAAAGCAAGTTGATGATTCCCAACACCTCAAGTACCTTTTATGAGGAATGTATCTGTAAACTCCTACACTAAACAATTTTCTCATCTTCTGACATTTGAGAACATAAGAACCTCTGCTTCTGTGTCTGTGAGCACAAAATGGGAAAGACAGGTACAGCCACTATGCAGTGCACTTATTACGAATCAGACAATTTCAAAGTAGTTCCAAGTTGCAATAAACCATGAACATCTTTCAACAACACAAGATGAGTGTTTTTAACCCAAAAATCATCTGTCAACTAGGCAAAATTTTCCATCACTGCTACTACCTATGGATCTGTAGTATTACACAGTTACCAATCTTTTGATTCCTTTCTTAACAAAACTTGTTTAACTAAGCTACTGGATATCTAGATAATGCAATCAAATCTACCAAAGCTCCTCTAACGACTATTTCCCCTTGGGCTAAATTCATGCTTTTAGTATTTCAAGTTAGTAAGAATTGTTTCTCCAGATCATATAGTAGTTTAGATAGAAGCCATTCCCGGTATATGAAAACATTAAGATCAAGAAAACTTGCATATCATTTCCATTATGAAGGGCAATAATATTATTATAGTTTGTAGGTTGACATTTATTGCTTCATTAGGTATTGAAATAAACAATACCTGGGCTACTAATCTATACGGAAATGTAGGCAGGATCTGGATAATTCTCTTTCTTGGAAACCTGACCTCCTCCTCTCCCCTCCAAACTTCTCACAAATACAAAGTAAAACGGAAGAATAAAAGACATCGTATTTTACTTGCTTTGAACGAACTCAATTTCGTATACATTAAAGAAAACAAAGTCACTTCTGATAATTATATAACTGAATCATGTCTTCTGCCCCCAGTAAATTAACCCTCATGCTTGGTATCCCAAAAATCTGAGAGTCAATAAGCGGAAAAAAAAACCTAGGTAAATCAGGCAAATCTATTATAGAAATTTTTTTTCTTACACAGCATATGAGGAACAGAAATCTCATGCTGAGCAGTGTACTATGATAATGCATATATAAAAAGTGAATTAGCAAATGTGAGAGATATAATACCGAAAGTTACCACCAACAGTGGAAAGATATGCAAATAGTATTTCATCATTTCTTTTTGTGTTTGACTGCATTTGCATTGACTAACCAGAATTAAGGCCTGCAGACAGTACTCCGGATGCAGCTGAATTAGCCACAGCATCATAATGGGAGGGAAGTATCGCCTCTAATCTACTGGCCAGAAAAGAAAGTAATAACATTGTTTGGATACAGTATTATTTGAAATAATTACTGTATCTCTTTTTGTGATGTGATTTGTGATGTGATGTATGTGAGACAAAAAGGTGATTGGAAATATAAAAAGGTGAATTGGGAAATGTGTTTATGATGCACTGACAACTGGCAGGAAATAAGGAACTAGTAGCTGGTAATGAAGTTGAATGGTACCATAATTCGGTAATTAAAATGAATGAACTCAAGAATTGTAAAAGGAATTTTGAGTGAGAGTGATAGATAGAATTGCTACTTAAAAGATGAAAACCTTGTAGTTTGAGAGGCTGCCTATAAAATAGTAAGTTTTCATAACGGTTTTTCGGAGGCTGTCTCAAGTGTTATCTGCGCGTAAGTTGGAATAAGTCACTTCTGTTAAAGTCTTGTAGTTTGAGTTTCAATGAGATGCTTCTAATTTTTTTTTTTAAGTTTATTTCCTTAGTCTAAAAGATGTTTCAAGTGTATTAGTTGACAAGTATCTCTGTTTTGAAGGAATTTTCAACCAGTGAGAATTAGGAAGGCATCTAGCATCTAACTTGTCTCCCCTATGGGGGATAGAAGCAGGTAAGGTGGGGGCATGAGATGATTTTTTATTTTTTTTGGTATGAGATTATGTTATTATTAGATGGCTCAAAACTGGGATTGACCCTAAAAATATGGAAGTTTAACACTAGGACTGATATTCTTGTTGATTTTTGGGAAGTTAGACATTACATTCTACTGAATTCTAAAATGAAGTCTGTCCGTACTCAGGAGCGGCCGGCCTATGTTGTGGATTGACTTAATTTTGATTCCATAGACTAGATTTCCATACGAATTGTAAAAGGAATTTTGAGTGAGAGTGATATATAGATTTGCTATTTAAAAGATGAAAACCTAGATTGTGGAGTGATTATGGTGCCATTCAATATTCTCAAGATTTGGCTAATTGTCACAATGTGTTGACATGTGAAAACATGTCATGCGTGAACGTTCAACTGATCTTAGACTTTAGTTTTAGGGTGTAGGTGTTTTTGATTGATGGTAGATGTCTTTTAGGATGGATCTGCTTTTGCTTGGTATGGTTTTGCTAGTAATATAAGGTTTTGGGAAGCAAATGAAAATTTTATATTTGCACTCTGTTTTCGAGTACTTTGATAAGCTTTTTGGGCCAGGAAGCCTTTAAGGTCATCAACTTAATGGATAACTGAGAATCACCTACTTTTACGAGCATAATCGAAAATCTTAGAAAGTTTTGGGGGTTTAGTCATTAATGACAGGTGATGGGTATGAGAAATTGTAAGATGCAACTTAGATGGCTCAAAGCTAGTATTGGCCTTAAAAGTATGGAGATCTCACAATTTGGACTGAAATTTCAATTGAATCTTTGGAAATTAGATATTTTATATTTAATTTTATTGTAAAATAATGTTTTCTTATCCATGGTAGGGAGTGGCAGGTCTGGATATGGGTAGACTTTATTTTGGTTCAATAGACTGAAGTGCGGTATGATCGATAGAGGTGATTCTGAATGTGAGGCAGAGAAATTTGGCACTTGAAAGATGAAAATCTATATATTGATGTAATTATGGTCCATTTCATTATTCTTGGGTTTTGGCAAATTTTCAAAAGGATTTGACAAGTGAAACTATGTGGTATATGAATATACAATTGGTATTAGATTGCAGTTCAGAAGGTATATGTGTGTTTTATCTATGCACTGTATTTGAATTTAGATATTGGAGGTTGTAGAGAGGGTACTGTCTATGTCACATAACCATTATGTTGTAAACTAATTTCAATTATACATTTTGAAAGAGGGGATGTATTATTTAAGTTTATCAAAATGTAGGTAAATTAAGGTTAATTATAGGAGAGAAGATACTACGTACCCGAATGAAAACAACGAATTAAGACCGCAAAAGTCTCAATCATGAGCAAATAAATTCTAGACTATATTCTAACATTTCGATAACTAATTCAGTAATTTAATTATCTTGCACATGTTACAAAGTTTTTTGTTGTGCTAACTTATTAATGCAAAGTTTTTTTCTCTTTCCCTTTGGAACTTTTCCCTTGTTTCCCTTTCATTCTTAATCCGTCAAGGTTCGAATTAGTTTTCAATGAACGAAATGCTAGCTTTTCTAGCTAAGGATGGCAACGGGGCGGGGGACTCACTACCCACTAATTCCCCCCTACTGTCGCTCTGTGCCCCGCCCCGCCTTGCCCCGCTTCCTCCGCGGGAGCACCTGCAGGGCTAATAAAAATTTATTATATAATTTTACTATAGTTAAATTTTAGCAAATAATCAAGTATTAAAATATCAACGTATCACCAAGTTATTGTTCATTGTAATTTCATAATTGAAACTCATAAAAACAATCAAATAAAAGTTATTTGAATATAATCTAACGTGATGAAATAAATACAACTAAAATAGTCAAAGTTTTCACTTTTGGCACAAATACAATCACTAATTTATTATTGTGCTTGTGCTTTTTTTTTTTTGAAAAAAAAAATTGTTATTGTATTAAGTGTAATTAGGAATTTAGTATAACTAATTAATAATTTCTATTAGTAGACATATATAATTATTAGTATAATTGATAATATCAATTATATTACATATACTAATATACATTATATAATACATATAACTAATAATATCATTATCATAAGTTTGTAACTAATTAAATTAAATATTATATATAATTATATACATTTATTTATTTATTTATATTTTTTAGCAGGTGCGCGAGGTAGGGGATGGGGCAGGGCCCGCCCCATTTCTAAACCGGGGGAAAAATTCCCCTCCCCCGGCCCCGCCCCAATCCACACCCCATTGCCATCCTTATTTCTAGCTCCGTAGCTATAGGGAAAAGCAAAATGTACACAGCTATTGATGCTTGAGTACGTACTTGGAGAGGCTGCCTGGTTATTTACATATCAGTCTCATACTACGGCTGTTTAAGAGGATTCTTGTAACATAAACTTGCTTCAGATTGCTATTTTTTTTCCAAGAAAATGACAATTTTCCTGAACAACAACAAAGACATGATTTCTCTACCCAAATTGAGTGTCTTACCATTTAGATTTCAACCGTATGTACTTCTTTTTTTTTTTTTCCCAAACGATAACATGAACAACCGTATGTACTTCACTTGGTATAAAAGTGTTTGGAATATTGTCTTTTTTTTTTGCAAGTAACGATATATTGTATAACCTACTTTATCCTAAAAATATTTGAAATATTGTCGATAACCGCTTTTGATATTCAAACTTGTAAATATTTGAGGTTCTTCATCCGCTTGGGGCCTTGACTGTTCTTTGATGCTTATATTAGTCTAAGTCCTGTCACGCCCTAGGCCCGTAGGCCCAAGACGCGACTGAGATTCAGCAACCAAGTTCAATTTTTTGGTCTTCATTCTCACTAGTTCAAAATGGATATTTTAAATTAGATTTGAATGCTCACACTCTATTTGTGTATTGTATTAGCTTATAGCACTAACTTATTCGGCTTGAGATGGAGTATAACATTTATTCCTCTTTTTTAGGCTTTGCGTTCTCTAACCCAATCTCATCTCATGCAGAGACCACGCGAGATTCGCTCTGATGTCATAATGTCACACCAAAATCGGAATCTTAGTGTCCAAGTCCAATTATTTAGACTCCGTCCTTGTTTGCTCAAAACAAATATTATAAGTTGGATTTGAATGCTCAAATTCTACCTATGTAATAAGCTTATTCTACATACACACATATGCCAAAAAATTATAAAGAGCGTATATATCTTAGCTTACCTATATAAAAGTGGGAATGAATATATAAACAGTAATGAACAGTTGCAGTGGTTCAGTTATGTTCTTGCTTCTGTGAATTGCAGGGGTGTTGGGGTCTTTTGGTGTTGCCTGGGTTGGGCTTCTTTAGAGATTGGTGATGCCCATGTGGAGCGGTGGGCTTGTGTTTATATAAAATCGCTACATAATCTCTTTTCTAATTTTCTTTTTCAATCTAAAGTTACTCATTTCTCACAGTATGAAGATGCTTGCATTTTTTTAATGTCAAATCGTTACATAATCTTCTGCTTCATACCTTTTTTTCTTCCATCTAAATCTTCTGCTTCATATTTGCAACTTATCCAGAATATAAGAAGCAAAAAAATTCACCCTTACACCTTTGGGATTTCGATCTCAAGTTTTGAAATTAATATAAACAACGTGAGGGTTTTTTCAAACCACAAGTAAGGAAATGCTCAAAGGTCTTGTATATCCCAAAAAAAAATTGATTGGAATGGCTAAAAGTGCTCAAAGGTCTTGCATGTTCCAAAAATAAAAATAAAAAATCTATAGCCATGTTTGCAGATCTTGATGACTTGATTCTATTGCCTCCATTTGTGATTTAGCTTTGCGTTTGGGGTTGGTTTTTCTTGGTGCAAAAGTTGGTTTTAGTGCCTAGCGAGCGTCAAATATCTCAATTTTTATGATTTTTTTTTTCAAATTTTATAACTTTAATCCTTTCTATTCTATAGAAACTCTTTTACACAAGTGAAATAGGATGCATGCCAAACCTACTAATGTAAAAAAAAAAAAAAAAATCCACTAAACATAACTCTATTTAAAAATACGTGTGACTCAGGGATCATAATCTTATTTATAGATAACTTTTTTATTATCTTTTGGATTCCTATTTCAACCCATCATAGAAATATAAGGCCTTGTTTGAATTGCATTTTCTTGGATTTTTTGTAGAAAAATTACTGTAGCAATTTGATGTATGTGAGAAAAAAAGGTAATAGGGAAATATGATCACGGAAAACGACGCAATTTTGCTTCATATTACACAAGTAAAATAGGATGCATGCTACGTATACAAAAGAGAAATTTGTATTTTGAATAAAAAATTGTGTCATGCATCCAAACTTACTAATGTAAAACAAAAATCCACTAAACATAACCCTATTTAGGAATACGTGTGACTCAAGAATCATAATCCTATTTATAGATAGGGTTAATTATATTTACTTCTCCTAAGGTTAGGCCAAACTACCAATCAATCCCTGTGGTCTCAAAAAATAACATATACCCCCTTCAAATTTATTATCGTTTAACAAAAGCCACCCTACCGTCTAAAACCGTTAGGAATTCTACTAGTGCCAGCCAAAAAATTAAAGTGAAAGTCCAAAAATGTCCTTCAAGACCCATGTGCCATTATCTTTCTATTCGTTTATTCCGAAAATAGCCTTTTTCATCCAAACAAAAATTAAAAGATGAAAACACTCGAAAAAAAGCCCCCACAATCTTTTCCAATAAATATCATAAAAATGTTTTTGAAATCATTGAAAATTGTTTCCATTGATAGATCTCTATATAGGTGAGTAAATTTTTTGCTTAAAATGCTACAGGTTAGCCATGAAAACGATGATGAGTTTAAAAATGTACCATTCTTCCAAGCTCTTGTCACTTCAACAAGCCAAACAATACAACTATAATCTTTTGTTTTGTTTGGGTTGTCAATGGGATTAGAAAGCAAAATATTTGAATAAACAACAAAGAGTAGATTGATTAGAGTTTAAAGATTAAAACTTTGAACCATGTAGAGGAGAAAGGGTTAATAGAGAAGGAGAGAGATTGTAGAAATATGACGGTAAATAGGCTGATTGCTATAATAGTGATTGGAGTAGTGGCAAACATATAGGAGACCTCTATAGCTTTTCCTGCCAAAAGGCTATCTATGTAATTTGAAAATAATTTTTTTTTGTTTTAGAAATTGATCAGATATGTTAAAGGGCATTTAGTCATTTTTTTTTACTTCCATTAATCACAAGTGACGTAAGTACGTTATTGTGAGGGGCCATCTGTTATTTTTTAAAACCATGAGGATTGATTAGTAGTTTGGCCTAACCTTGAGGGAGGTAAGTGTCTTGTCTTCTGAATAATGGAATTGAATGATGAAGTTTGCAAGATTTGACTGTTAATATCCTGTTGTGAGCTGTTGAGCCTATGAGCATTGCATTGATAACTGCTCCATTTTCTTTCTTTGAGTGCTATCACACATGATTTGATTGTTCTAGAACTTTCTTTGTTGTGCATGTCAAGATCACATCCCTAAATTTGATGCATTAAAATGATAAGGGCACTTAGGTTCACCATTTTTAACTTTCTAAAGACCAACTCTAATCAGATCTCCCCTAGTTGACCATGGTTGAGCCTGGACCTTTTATTTATTTAAAAACTCATTTTGTCACCCCTAAACCTCTTGTGTTCGACCCTCTTTGTTTCTACCTCGTGTCAAAGGAATGCCTTGATTTCAGGGCATGATGATTTCGAATTGGGTTGAAAGGAGCTGACTGAAGTTAGCAAGTGTGTCTATATCCCTATGTAATGGGCGTAATTGTGAAAAAAAAAAACAAAAGAAAAAAAAAGTGCTTTTGTCTATGTGTGTTCTGTTGAGAAAAAAGGGGTAAAGTCCTTAGTCATGCTTGCACTTACTAATTTTTGGGGAAAGTTACGGTTAGGCTTTGGAAAGATCAATGGAATGGAGGAAATTGGAATTCCTGCAGTGGGGTCAATGGTGTTTCCTTTGACATAATGAGCCTAAATTACTTGTTTGATCATACCTGTGCCTAAACCCCATTACAACCTGCATAAAGACCCTTTGATTTGTGCATTAAATTTGGTTTCAGTGGTGGCAATGTGATATATTAGCAAGCATATGGTAACATCAGTTTATTGTGTGATGAGAGTGACCCCTTGTGTTTCACGTCGGTGTGGTGAGTAATCATATACCATTCTATAAGAGAGGGTTAAGTCTTGCAATTTCTGAATTTGATAACATTATGGTAGGATATTTATGAGGAGGATAGGTGATAGGGATATAATTATGCATTTTATTTGTGGTTATTTGGTCTTAATTTTGGCAGTTTAGTATGCAAAGTATTGGATTTCTGCTCATAATTAGTATTTGTGTTAATTACAGGCAATTAGTGTTGAAAGTGACAAAAGGGAGGCAAAATCCAGAAGACTCTTGCTTCTAAGGCGTGCCCACGCCAGACAACACAGAGCTGCGTGAAAAAGCCGGATCGCGGGCCCAATCCCTGGAACAACCATTCTGATTGGAAGATACCTTTCTACCATGCGTGAGATCATGCGTGAGATCAGGAAACCTTAAAAACAAGAAGTCGTTTGGCAACAAACAATTAAGAAAGTAAGAAAAAGGAATTCTTTTGGGAAACACAGGAGAATTGGAAACCAATTGGAATTGGAAAGCAAGTGCTGCGAAGACCTTTAAGTAGCAGAGGAAATAGAATTCGAAGAGGACTTTTGGCAACAATCCAATGAGGGAAATAAGGAAACAATCCTTGTGGGAAACAAATTCGAATTCAACAAGCAAAGGGAAGCGGCAGCAACACTATAAATAAAAAAGGCAGCAATAGACTAGGGCATCTTCTGTCTTAGACTTGTCTCTTTGTTCTTTTCTTCTTTTTCCTTTTGAACGCAAGTAGCAAATAGGAGCCGACATCTTTTACTACTTCCTCAATCGACAAAAACTCCATGAAAACTCTGAATTGCTTCAAGATTATGCGGCAAGGCTAGTTCGTTTATCTAGTTGAGGAATAAATCAAGGATCGGGGCACCATAACTGTGAGATCGTTTTAATTGTTTTATTTTTAATTTATATGTTCATGGGTATTTAATTATTCTCTATTTTTCCCTGAGTTATTATTGTTTAGATTTATTGGATAATTAGGCCTGTTATTCGATTGTCTAAATAATTGATAGCCAATTAGGATGTTGGCGCGTCGCCTTTAAGCATCTTGATTAGTGGCAACCGAGACAATTTCACCGCCTCGCAAGCGGTTTAATTTGGATCGTGGGGATAATTAATCTAGCCTAAATAAACCCGCATGTGTGTTTGTCATCTAGAATTGGGTCTTTCTAATTCCTAATGCTGTGGCTACATTAAATCCTGTGAGCGTTTCTGGGGTTGTCTAGTCACAAGAGGGTAGTTTATGAGCGTCTCTTGACTACCATAAAATTAAGGAAAGATTGGTGGTTGGGCGCGTCGCTTGACCACTATAACCAGTTTATTCGTGAGCATATGAATTGTCCCGTGTATCTGTGATCAGTTGTGTGCTTCGGTGCCAAGATTAATTCCTTGACTAGGTTGTTTTAATTAATTGTTATTTGTGTAGTTTGGTTCCTGCTATCTTAATCAACTTTAAATTTCAGTTTTTATTCCTTTTTAATTAGTTGGTACTACTGCTAAAATTTCCCCCATTTTTCTGTGTGATTTGCCTACCTGTTCCCTGAGGAGACGACCCTATTCACCACTATACTCATTCAGTTTTGGTAGTAGGTCTAATAATAAATTTTATTTTTGGTGGTTTGACACCCACCAAATTTTGGCGCCGTTGCCGGGGAACTGGTGTTTTAAGTGACTTATTGCACAGGCTTTAGTTTTTATTTTTATTATTATTATTATTTTTATTATTATTATTTTTTTATTTATTTTATGCCTCGATCTTCTCGTACAGGAGAATTAGAATTTGATCCAGAGATTGAGAAGACTGTAAGAAGGTTGACCAAGGAGGCAAAGTTGCGTAAGCAACAAGATTCAACGTCACCTTCAGAATTTAAGCAAGAGTTTGTTTCCAGGGATTCATCAAGTGAATCTGAAAAAGAAGAAGTGCATATCCCTCGAGTAGCAATGGCAGCCCCAAGAACTTTGAGGGAGTTGGCAACTCCTAACGTGAACCAGCAGCCATTATGCATTACATTTCCTAACACGGAAGAGGCATTTGAGCTTAAATCTGGTCTTATTCACTTACTTCCTACTTTTCGTGGTATTGCAGGTGAAGACCCACATAAACACTTGAAGGAATTTCATGTGGTGTGCTCCACAATGAAACCTCAAGGAGTCACTGAGGACAAGTTGAGAGCCTTCCCTTTCTCTTTGGCAGATAAGGCTAAAGATTGGTTATTTTACCTGCCATCTGGATCCATCACTACGTGGGAAGAATTGAAAAGAGGATTTCTCGAGAAATTTTTCCCTGCCTCTAGAGCCGCCAATATAAGGAAAGAAATATGTGGAGTTAGGCAGGCAAATGGGGAAATTCTATATGAGTACTGGGAGCGCTTTAAACAACTGTGTGCCAGCTGCCCACATCATCAAATCCCTGATCAGTTCTTAATACAATATTTCTACGAGGGATTATCACCCATGGATAGGAGCATGTTAGATGCAGCCAGTGGCGGTGCTGTGGTTAACAAGACCACAGACGAAGCCACGTTATTGATCTCCACCATGGCCGAAAATTCCCAACAATTTGGAGTGAGAGCTGATGGAGCAATACGAAGGGTCAATGAAGTGAATCACTCTGACTTAGAGGGTAAACTATCTGAGCTTACCTCCTTGGTACGTCAAATGGCAAGAGGGCAATTACAATCTGTGAAGACTTGTGGTATCTGTGCTGCTCCCGGACACATGACTGACATGTGCCCAACTCTCCAGGAGGATTCACCTGAACAAGCCAACATAGTGGAAGATTTTTCTGGACCACCTCCACGAAGGAATGATCCTTTTGCACCCACTTACAATCCAGGGTGGCGAAATCATCCTAACTTTAGTTATGCTTCAAAACCCCCTGGCTTTCAACAACATTTCCAGCCACGGCCACCAGTGCAACAACCATCCATTTCCAATTCAAACATGTCTCTTGAAGATATGGTGAAGTCACTGGCCCAAAGCACGAGTCAATTACAGCAAGAGGCTCAAAGATCTCAGCAGGAGTCTCACAGATTTCAACAAGAGACTCGTGCTAGCATTAGGAATTTGGAAGCACAGATGTCTCAATTGGCAACTTCCATGAGCAATCTGGAAAATAGTAATAGAGGAAAGTTACCATCTCAAGTAATTCCTAATCCCAAGGAGAATGCCAGTGCAATGCAATTACGGAGTGGCAAGGAGGTACAGTCTCCTAGGCGTGCCCACGCCAAAGAAGAAGAAGTGCCCAAGAAGGTGGAAGAGGAAGATGAGAAACAATCCTCTGAAGTCTCAAAGAAAGTTGACATTCCTCCTTTTCCTGGCAGGTTTACAAGAGCCAAAAAGGAAGAATCTGAGCAAGAGATTTTGGACACCTTCAGGAAAGTGGAGATCAATATTCCTTTATTGGATGCTATTAGGCAATTGCCTAAATATGCTAAATTTTTGAAGGGCTTATGCACTAATCGCAATAAGTTGAGTCTGGATGACAAGGTGAAGGTGGGGGAGAATGTCTCAGCGATGTTTCAAAGGAAGTTGCCCCAGAAATGCAAGGATCCAGGTATGTTTACTATACCATGCATAATTGGCAATCAAAGAATTGAAAAAAGCATGCTTGACTTAGGTGCTTCAATAAATGTCATGCCTCTCTCAATTTTTAAAGTTTTGAATTTAGGGCCACTCAAAGAAACTAGGGTAATCATTCAACTAGCTGATAGGTCGAATGTCTACCCTGAGGGCCTAGTTGAAGATGTTCTAGTAAAGGTCAATGAATTCATTTTTCCTGTGGATTTTTACATTGTTGATATGAATGATGAATACTCTACTGATTCAGCAGTGATTCTTTTGGGTAGACCCTTCATGAGTACAGCAAGGACTAAAATAGATGTACATGAAGGGACTTTATCTGTGGAATTTGATGGAGAGAAAGTCACTTTCAATATTTTTGATGCAATGAAGCATCCTGTGGATACTGAATCTGTAAATTTTGTTGGCATGACTAACACCATTGTGCAAGAGAATTTTGAACAGAATTTCATGAGGGACAAGTTGGATTTTGTCTTACAACAAGGCAAGACCAATTTGGAAGTGGACGACATGGAGGAGGAGGAAGTCAAAGAAGCTATCATGTCCTTACATTCACTACATCCGCTTCCAGGCAGGTTTGAAAATTCTTTTTTACCATTACCCACTTCTAATGAAAGAATTCTACCTTCTGTTCAACAGGCACCTAATGTGGAATTGAAGGAACTGCTGGGAGATAACAAGACTTTGCCTGTAATCATTGCCAATGATTTAACTGCGTTGCAAGAAGAGAGGCTCTTACGGGTCTTACGGAAATTTAAACCAGCAATTGGATGGACGTTAGCAGACATCAAAGGCATCAATCCATCCATTTGCATGCATCACATCCTTTTGGAGTCGGACGTAAAACCCGTGAGAGAGCATCAACGCAAGCTCAATCCTGCAATGAAGGAGGTGGTGATGAAGGAGATTCTCAAGCTCTTAGAATTAGGAATTATTTTTCCTATTTCTGACAGCCAGTGGGTGAGTCCAGTCCATGTTGTTCCCAAGAAAACTGGAATCACGTTGGTGAAAAATGAAAAGAATGAGTTAGTGCCAATGAGATTGCAAAATGGGTGGAGAATGTGCATTGACTTTAGAAAGTTAAATGCCGCAACTCGGAAAGACCATTTTCCACTCCCATTTATTGATGAAATGCTTGAGAGGTTGGCAGGTAAGTATTTCTTTTGCTTTTTAGATGGTTACTCTGGATATTATCAAATTATTGTTGCTCAAGAGGACCAACATAAAACTACTTTTACCTGCCCTTTTGGAACTTTTGCATATCGCCGTATGCCTTTTGGTTTGTGTAATGCTCCTGGAACATTTCAAAGATGCATGATGAGTATTTTCTCTGATATGATTGATAATTGCATTGAAATTTTCATGGATGATTTTACAGTATACGGTGATTCTTTTGATCAGTGCCTAGACCATTTAACAAAGGTTTTGAAAAGATGCATTGAAACAAACTTGGTTCTTAATTATGAAAAATGTCATTTCATGGTTAAGGAAGGCATAGTTTTGGGCCATGTTGTTTCATCAAGGGGTATTGAGGTAGATAAGGCTAAAATTGATTTGATCACTAGTTTACCTTACCATACTAATGTCAAGGTATTCGTAGTTTTCTAGGCCATGCAGGTTTTTACAGGCGTTTCATAAAAGATTTTTCAAAAATTGCTCAACCATTGTCTCGCCTGCTTCAAAAGGAGGTGCCATTCAACTTTGGAAATGATTGCAAATTGTCCTTTGACACACTCAAGGGTATGTTGACCACGGCACCAATCATCCAACCCCCAGACTGGAAGCTATCCTTTGAGCTCATGTGTGACGCCAGTCAGTATGCCGTAGGAGCTGTGCTTGGACAGCGGAGTGGGAAGTGTAGTCATGTGATATACTATGCGTCAAAAACATTGACACCAGCTCAATGCAACTACACCACCACGGAGAAGGAGTTTCTAGCCATTGTTTTCGCTTTTGAGAAATTTAGATCATATCTATTGGGGTCAAAAGTAACGGTTTACTCTGATCATGCAGCTTTGAAGTATCTCTTGTCAAAAAAGGAGTCTAAGCCAAGACTCATTCGTTGGGTGCTCTTGCTGCAAGAATTTGACTGGGAGATCAAGGATCGGAGAGGGGTGGATAATTCAGTAGCTGACCATTTGAGTAGGTTGATAAGAGAAGAGGAAGCAGTTCTCATATCTGAGGTATTTCCTGATGAACATCTTTTCTATCTCAAAGGTAAGGAACCTTGGTATGCAGATATTGTGAACTTTTTGGTCAGTCATAAATTCCCTATTGGCATGAGTAAGAGTAAGAGAGATAAGATAGTCCATGATTCTCGATACTATATTTGGGACGAGCCATATCTGTGGAAAATAGGCTCTGATCAAATTATTCGTAGATGTGTACCTGAAAGTGAAACTCCTTCTATCCTTGCTCATTGTCATAATTATGCATGTGGTGGCCATTTTGGACCTAAGAGAACTGCTAGAAAAATCCTTGATTGTGGCTTTTATTGGGAAACATTGTTTCGTGATGCTTATGCATTTTGTAAAGGCTGTGAAAAATGTCAAAAATTTGGAAGTTTGTCTCATAGGGATGAAATGCCTCAAGTGCCTATGTTATTTTGTGAAGTGTTTGATGTTTGGGGTATGGACTTTATGGGACCTTTTCCTAGCTCTTTTGGATTTTTGTATATTCTGTTAGCAGTTGACTATGTATCGAAATGGGTAGAAGCAAAGGCTACCCGGACTAATGATTCTCAAGTTGTTGTAGGATTTCTCAAACCCCACATTTTTAGTAGGTTCGGGGTGCCGAGAGCCATCATCAGTGATCAAGGTACCCATTTCTGCAATCGCACCATTGCAGCTCTCATGAGAAAATATGGAGTGCACCATCATGTGAGTACAACATATCACCCTCAGACCAATGGGCAAGCTGAAGTCTCCAACCGAGAGATCAAGAGCGTATTGGAGAAAACGGTTAACCCCAACCGTAAGGATTGGAGCTTGCGATTGGATGATGCTTTGTGGGCATATCGAACCGCGTATAAAACGCCCATTGGAATGTCTCCATATAGATTGGTGTTTGGTAAGATGTGTCATTTACCTGTGGCTATTGAGCATCGTGCATTCTGGGCAGTCAAGCAATGCAATTTGCATGCGGATAGAGATGGCAAAGAGAGAAAGCTCCAACTCCAGGAGTTGGAGGAAATTCGTCTTGAAGCATATGACAATGCACGTTTGTACAAAGAGCGTACCAAGCAGTTTCATGACCGCCTATTGCGTACGAAACACTTTTTCCCAGGACAAAAGGTACTCTTGTTCAATTCACGGTTGAAATTCATGCCAGGTAAGTTAAAATCTCGTTGGATTGGACCATATGTGGTAGTCAATGTTTTTCCCAATGGTGTGGTTGAAATCCAGAGTTTAGAGACTAATAAGAGTTTTACAGTTAATGGTCATCGTTTAAAACCGTTTGTTGATGTTTCAGACATTGGCACTTTGGAAGAGGTACACTTGATAGATCCTATCTATGCCTAATTGCTCACTATGGAGTCGTCTAGCCAAAGATGTTAAAGAAAGGCGCTTCTTGGGAGGCAACCCAAGGCCTCCAATTTTTGTTATAGTTCTCTTTCATTTTTCGTTGATTTTGGGTTGTTTTGTTTCATTGCAAGTGTTTTTTTTTGGTGTTGGGCAGGAGACTTGGATTTACAAGGCATGCCCACGCCCTATAAGTGACTCCATGAAAAGCGTAGAAATGCTTGGGCAGAAGACTCTGTCTTATAAGGCGTGGGCACGCCTTACAGCAACTCTGGTCCACTCTGGGGACACAGGCTTGGATTGAAGACTTCCGCTTCCATCTGAAGCAACGCTACACCACACTACCGTCGGAGGCTCCACGCTGCCAGTCCCTGACACCTCCTCTACCATGGTGTTTTGCTGCAGTTTTTATTCATTCAGGGAAGTTTTTTGCTCCTTTCACTTGACTTCAACTTTTCGTTCTTACATTGAGGACAATGTAGACTTTAGGTGTGGGGGGAGTAGTCTAACTTTTCCTTCTTACTGCTTTTCCTTCTTCCTTAAAAAAAAAAACAAAACAAAACAAAACAAAACCTTTACCATGCCTTTTGGATTTTTGTGGTTAGCCTTGATAAGCAATGTCTTGATTTTCAAATTTAACTATTGTTATGGTTTTAGATGATAATATGTTAAGTATGATATGGTAAAATTTTAGGATGACTCTCTGGTAAATATTTGAGATTTTGTGACTCTTGCAATTTCTTTTGGTTAACTTTTCTAGGCATTGTAAATATTTTTCTGACATTTTTGTGTGAACTGGTTCAACTATTAATCTTAGTTCTCCATGTTAAGGAAATGAAGCAGGCTTGCATGGTTCTAATTTTACTTGGGTGTTTATTTGTGAATAACATTCGGCTATACTCCACTGGTTATCATTGACTAGTAACCGGGGGTCTTCACCTAAAGTGTCGATTTTCGCGTCAAAAAGCAGCGATAACTATGAGTATGTGGTCTTTAAGCGGTTTAAGTTGAGTAACCGGGCTTCTTCATTGAAGAGATGTCGGAGTTCGCGTCAAAAGACTTGAATGGCTCAAGACTAAGCACTTCCTTCAAGGAAAAAAGGGAAAAGAAACAGAAAAAAAAATGAAAAAAAAAAAATTGGTATACGAGCATGAAAGTATGCGAATAATTGTATTGCCTGCGGATCCATGAGTCTTTATGTTGAGATTTTGCTTAATGGTTGGACCAGTTATTAAAGAATGTTGGTTGGATATTTTCTATTCTTAGATTGGTTAGTCTGGATTTGAAAGAGTCATTGGTTTTAAAAGTTAGTTGGAGAGTTATCCCGCAAAATTTGTCATCAGTACTTGACAGTTATCTAAATCATACATTGGCAATAGTTGCTTTGATTAATAGCCATTGTTTTGAATTCAACTGCTGCAAAATGTTTGCTCGCTTGGTTGTGTATTTAAAGTTTGAAATGCTTGAGGACAAGCATTATCTTGGTGTGGGGGAATTTGATAGGGATATAATTATGCATTTTATTTGTGGTTATTTGGTCTTAATTTTGGCAGTTTAGTATGCAAAGTATTGGATTTCTGCTCATAATTAGTATTTGTGTTAATTACAAGCAATTAGTGTTGAAAGTGACAAAAGGGAGGCAAAATCCAGAAGACTTTTGCTTCTAAGGCGTGCCCACGCCAGACAACACAGAGCTGCGTGAAAAAGCCGGATCGCGGGCCCAATCCCTGGAACAACCATTCTGATTGGAAGATACCTTTCTACCATGCGTGAGATCATGCGTGAGATCAGGAAACCTTAAAAACAAGAAGTCGTTTGGCAACAAACAATTAAGAAAGTAAGAAAAAGGAATTCTTTTGGGAAACACAGGAGAATTGGAAACCAATTGGAATTGGAAAGCAAGTGCTGCGAAGACCTTTAAGTAGCAGAGGAAATAGAATTCGAAGAGGACTTTTGGCAACAATCCAATGAGGGAAATAAGGAAACAATCCTTGTGGGAAACAAATTCGAATTCAACAAGCAAAGGGAAGCGGCAGCAACACTATAAATAAAAAAGGCAGCAATAGACTAGGGCATCTTCTGTCTTAGACTTGTCTCTTTGTTCTTTTCTTCTTTTTCCTTTTGAACGCAAGTAGCAAATAGGAGCCGACATCTTTTACTACTTCCTCAATCGACAAAAACTCCATGAAAACTCTGAATTGCTTCAAGATTATGCGGCAAGGCTAGTTCGTTTATCTAGTTGAGGAATAAATCAAGGATCGGGGCACCATAACTGTGAGATCGTTTTAATTGTTTTATTTTTAATTTATATGTTCATGGGTATTTAATTATTCTCTATTTTTTCCTGAGTTATTATTGTTTAGATTTATTGGATAATTAGGCCTGTTATTCGATTGTCTAAATAATTGATAGCCAATTAGGATGTTGGCGCGTCGCCTTTAAGCATCTTGATTAGTGGCAACCGAGACAATTTCACCGCCTCGCAAGCGGTTTAATTTGGATCGTGGGGATAATTAATCTAGCCTAAATAAACCCGCATGTGTGTTTGTCATCTAGAATTGGGTCTTTCTAATTCCTAATGCTGTGGCTACATTAAATCCTGTGAGCGTTTCTGGGGTTGTCTAGTCACAAGAGGGTAGTTTATGAGCGTCTCTTGACTACCATAAAATTAAGGAAAGATTGGTGGTTGGGCGCGTCGCTTGACCACTATAACCAGTTTATTCGTGAGTATATGAATTGTCCCGTGTATCTGTGATCAGTTGTGTGCTTCGGTGCCAAGATTAATTCCTTGACTAGGTTGTTTTAATTAATTGTTATTTGTGTAGTTTGGTTCCTGCTATCTTAATCAACTTTAAATTTCAGTTTTTATTCCTTTTTAATTAGTTGGTACTACTGCTAAAATTTCTCCCATTTTTCTGTGTGATTTGCCTACCTGTTCCCTGAGGAGACGACCCTATTCACCACTATACTCATTCAGTTTTGGTAGTAGGTCTAATAATAAATTTTATTTTTGGTGGTTTGACACCCACCAATAGGATATTTATATTCGCATGGTGGACTACTACATGTGTGTGACTGTGATTGTATCTATAAGCTTTGAGATGCTTAAGGACAAGCATTGTCTTGGTATGGGGGGATTTGATAGTGATATAATTGTGCGTTTTATTCGCTGGTATTTGGTCTTAATTTTGGTCACTTATTGTGTAAGACACCGGATTTCTGCCCGTATTTGGTATTTGTGTTATTTGCAAGCGAGTGGTGTTAAAAGTGACAAAAAGAGGCAAATTCCAGAAGACTAGGCATTCTATGGATTGCCCACGCTAGACAATGCAGAGCTGCATGAAAAAGACGGATTGCGTGGACCATCCCTGGATGCTGCCGAAATTCTCGGAAACCTGCCTTAAGTAGCGTGAGATCAGGAAAGATCTGCAGAATCCCTTTTGGCAACAACTCAAGCAGAGATATAATAAAAAAAAGGGGAATCCAAAAAAAGATCAAGGGCTTGATCAACAAATTCAGCAGCAGCGGCAAGACTATAAATAAAAAGAGCAACAGACTAGAAGGGGGCTTTTTTTGACCTTTGAATCTTGTAACTGGGAACCCTTCGTTTTGCTTTTCTTCTTAGCACACGCTTTGGACTTGCAGCGGCATCACTTTTACTTTGTTTTTGGGATCAATTAAATTCCATGAAAACCTTGAATTGCTTCGTGATTATGCGGCAAGGCTAAACCCTTTTATCTAGTTGAGAAATAATCAAAGCCCGAGCCACAAACAATTGTGAGATCTTTTTAATTATTCTAAATTCTGCGTTTGTGAGTATTTAATTATTCTTCGTTTGAATAGCTTCTTATTGTTTAGATCCATTTGATCAATATGGTCAGTTGTTCAATTATCTAAATAATATACCGCCAATTAGGACAAGGGTGTGTTTCACTTGATTGTTTTAAGCTAGTGGCAAACGGTAAAATTTCATTGCCTTGCAAGCAGTCTAATCTATGTCGTAGGAATAATTAATCTAGTTTAAATGAACCCGCATGTGTGTTTGTTAACTAGAATTGGGTCTCTCTAATTTCTAAAGTTGTCACTTCGAGCGTTTTTGGGGTTATTTAATTTACAAGAGGGCAGTTTAAGAGCGTCTCTGGACTACCGTAAAATTAAGGAGAGATTGGAAGTTTGGCGGTTGCTAAATTGCTAGAACCAATTTATTTACGAACGTGTGGATTAATTTAGGTATCTATGATCAATTGTGTGAACCAGTGTCGAGATTATCTCCTTGACTAGGTTGTGTCAATTAATTATTTGTTATATTATTTAGCTACTTCACTTCTGCTAATTCGAAATTCATCACCATTACATCTTTAATTTGTTTCTTTTATCTCTCTTTCTAAACCCCCCCTCCCAAATTACCTGTGTGTGATAAATCTACCAGTTCCCTGAGGAGACAATCCTACTCTCCATTATACTCATTCAAATTTTGGTAGTAGGTCTAATATAAATTTTATTTTTGGTAGTTTGACAGCCACCATAGATCCAAAATTTTAATTGTTTTGTTTTGTTAATCATATCAGTAGAAGCTAAGAGCCAACTGTTTTTTTTTTTTTTTTTTTTGCCTTAACACAAAGACTTCATCTGTTTAGCCACTATCTATTTTTTTTTTTTTTACATTTCTTTATTTTTTCTGTAAAGAAACGATGAACGGTTGCCAAGTTGCTGTCACATTTCTCAAATGCGACCGCCCATAATTTTTCCTATTTAATTTTTAAAGAACAAAATGGGGGAGTCGCATTCGTGAAATGTGAACACCTGCAGGCTAGGTTCCTCCGCGCACTTATCGCGTTCGGGTCGGGTTGGGGCGCCGGACCCGGGCTGCAGGGAATTAGTCGGGCCCCGTAAGAATTGACCCGAACACCCCTATGTCAAAAAAAAAAAAAAAAAAGAACACTCGCAGGTTGCATTTTGCAAATGAAAGGGCCCATCTTTTCCCTCTTTAATTTTCAATTATTTTTTGTCACGAGGAAAATTAGGTGGAAAGGTCGCATTCTCCGGTGCGATTCCCACTTGTACCTGAACCACTGGCAAATCACCCCTTTCTTGGCGGATGAAAACTGCTTTTCATCACAAACGAAAAGGTTGGCTGGTTTGAGATCGAGGTGCTGTTATTTGTTATTTGAAGGTCAAATTCCGAATTTCTTTCATTATGTGATGAGCGACGAGTAGGGATAATTAATTTCTTTTATTTCTAAGGAATGCTTAAACAGAAGAAAGTATTGGAGGGACGAATGTACTTGCTATCGAATAGAATGAAATGGGCCTTCACCATGAAGCCAATTGACGAATGTTCATGGCATGCTACTAATGACTTGCCTAAGAATTTAGGCCTCAGGCCTGCAGCCTGAGTCCTTATGGTTAAAATTATGCAACTGGCCGCCCTTGATGGCAATATTTTTGTAATTGATATCACTCGATAATGATAAGGATAAACAACCTAATATAATCTGTATAGACGGACTTTGTGAGCAAGAGAAATAGAAGGAATTTTTGACTAGCTTGTTATGTTGAATTTTCTGTCGAGACAAAATTAATTCATGCATTTGTTCCTGATTTATTGCCTAAATCTCGTATGTTTTCTATACTAATACTTTACTTTTACTTTGCTAACCAAAATAAAATTTTAATTTTTTCCTCCAGATTTATATGCTTATACTTATAATTTGATAGCTTTATGGAGCTAATCGTATCCTTTATATGTAGCTGTAAAGGGCAGAAAATATGGTCATTGCAGTTTGCATTAGTTGCTGTAAAGATCATTGTTAATTTAGGTTGTTGTTGCTACATCTTTTTGAATTTTACTTACACCCTCTAACTTTTATTATTGTTTCATTCTTTACCGATACAATTCGAGGACAATTACGAAAGGACATACATGGAACAAAATTATCATCTCACTATTCAAAATACTCTTCTAATAGTACTTTTTTTTTTAACGTGGACTAATTTTGCTATAAATTTAAGAAACGTTAGTGCAATTTTCAAAATCTCAGGAGAAGTCAGTGACAGTATCAGAACCTTCAAAGAAGGTTTTTGAAATTATCCTTAAAAAGATTACAAAAGTGCTATATGTTCCATGCAATCCTTGTTTGCTTTTGTAATCTTACAACGGGCCCAAAATTGGCTAGGTGGAATACTGTATTGTAGCACTATGGGCTTGTTTCGGAATACGGAAGAGTAGTGGGCCAGAAAAACTACTTGCTCTACATTTAAATTAAATGTATATATATATAAGTTAAGGAAGCATGAAACCAATCATACGTACTAATATTTTATACGCCAGATTAAGTCGGAGAAGGGGCAGTACAACTGGGATTTTTGTACAATTGTGTGATTGTTAAATATTTTATATGATTTGGTGTATACTCACATTTTTTTATTATACACATAATTTTTGTTCTTATATACCAACTCAATAATTTAATAAAAACACAGTTGTAAACCCACAATACCTTCTGAAAAAAATACAACAACTGTATCAATTGTACAGCAAGCCCAATTATACTGGTCCTTCTCCAATGAAGTTAAGGAATTATGAGACCAATCTTACGTATTAATTAAGAAGGTTCTCTATGCAACAAATTAAAGGCAAAAAACAACTACCGTGACACTCCAAATTCCTAATAGTACATCCGCGCATGCTCCTGGTCCCAAACATCCTTTAGGGATTTCCCATAATGCACCTTGGAAAACGCCTATGAATAATGCCGCAACTTGGCTCTGCAATGCAGGCTGATCCCGCTTCATGCCCAGAACTTTCCTCACCGGTTCATGTGTACATAATGAAACTGATTATTTTGTTGTACTCAATTAGCATCAACGAAAATCATATTAGCAACAGTGGGAGTCATGTTAAAAATCAAGCAATATCAATTTGCATCGATGGAAAGATTAGTATGAAGGGACATTCCATCAGATATGTTTCTACCATAACTTCAGACAAACAAGTCGATGCGCGGACGGGATGGCTGAATGGGGAGGAAACAGTGCTGACCATCGCCGGATTTTTTATTCTTGTCATATAAGAATATATAAGAAGTGGGGAGGGGTAGGGAAATTAGAAGGCAGAATCTCTAACCTCCTGGGATCTTAGTTTTAATAACTAGACTAAGGCCTCTGAGGCTAATTACTCCAGATAGTTCTCGGCGAGAAAATTTCTTCCAAAGAATTTGTAACAAATTGATTCGTAAATACTAATCAATTAGCCATGTTATGTAGAAGTGAGAAATAACACTAATTAAAATAAGAACTATATATATATATATATATATAGACACACATTCCCTTTTATTTAGGAAAATTGACACTTGTGCACCAAACAAACTTTTCATTCCACAAATCTGACAGTGCTTCATGTAAGGATAAGAATCCTGATTTGAAGTGTAATAAGATCCTTCTAGCAAGTCCCAAAGTGGTCATTGGCAACACTTTCATCAGAATTTTACACTTTTCAATTAACTCAACTACAGAAAATGGGATAGATTAAGAAGAATCATGGACATGGTTTGCAGAGAAATACGCGACCTTACTTTTGCCTTTATTCTTCTGTGCAAGGTTTACGCCACTACAAGAAATTTGGCCTTTTGTGACAACATTCTCTGTGACAAGAGAGAAAGTTGTCACTATTGAAAACTTTAGTGACGACTTTTAATATCGTCATACTTGATCGTGGTTTCACCCGTCAACAGTGACAACACGAGATAAGTCGTCACAATATGGATGGCGCGCAACTATTCAGTGTGGCGGGAGATCACTGTTGTGACGACTAGAAAACATGTTGTCACTGAAACTCGTCCTACAGTGACAACTTAAAATATCGTCACAATATCGTTGTCAGTTCTAAATTAATGACAACAACTAGTCGTCACTGTCCAAATCATTTATTCCCATCTCACTTTCGCTAATTCTACTATGTCACCCAAATATTTTCAATATGGCCCATATGTTGTAAATAAGTTTTATTAATTCTACCATGGCACCCTAACTTTTACATTTTGACCCCATATACCACCTTAATTTTTTTAATATAGCCCATGTGTTGTAAATAAATTTTATTTATTTTGCTATGACACCCTCACTTTTACATTTTAACCCCATATACCATTTTAATTTTTTGAATATGGCCCATGTGTTGTAAACAAATTTTATTAATTCTACTATGACACCCTAACTTTTATATTTTGACCCCATATACCACCTTAATTTTTTCAATATGGCCCATGTGTTGTAAACAAATTTTATTAATTCTACTATGACACCCTAACTTTTACATTTTGACCCCATATACCACCTTAATTTTTTCTATATGGCCCATACACTGCAAGTAAATTTAATTAATTATATTATGACACTCGAACTTTTACATTTTAGCCCCGTATTTGGTAAACTAATCTCATTAACTCTACCATGACACCTTATCTTTTGCAATTTAGTCTCGTATGTGATAAAGAAAATTTTTATTAATTTTATTATGCCACCCTATGCTTTTACACTTTAAGTTGTGTTTATCATTAGCAAAATTAGGAATATATTGTAAAAAACAATGTTTACCTATTTTTCAATTATTCCAAACATAGCTAATACCTTGTTATAAAGTTAAAAAATATCATGAATTCTTTATTTAGTTCTCTTGACAACATATGGAAAATTACTGATTAACATAGTGTGAAAATAATGGAACAGAATAATAAAATTTAATATGAAATTAAGTAAAAATCTTGACAATTCCATGACTGGAGTTTGTTATGTATTACAATTTACAATAATCAAATTGTTTATGGTTTATGAATCAGTACATGTATCAAATAGATTTAGTGTTTCATACATGTATTAGTAAACCATTTTGGTTATTTGATCAACTAAACAGATTGTTTGGTCTTGTCAGACCACAATTCGTGCATAATTGATAAAATTATCAAATTGATACAAAAAATATTTGCATTAAAATATCTTTTTTAGAATCATAAACATATTTTTAAAGTGCTTGTTCCTAACTCACTTTCATTATTTCTACTATGCCACCCTAATTTTTTCAATGTGGCTTATATGTGATAAATAAATTTTATTAATCTTATTATGGCACCCTAAATTTTACATTTTAGCCCCATATGTAATAAATTGATTCCATTAACTCTATCATGACACCTTATCTTTTACAATTTAGCCTCGTATGTGATAAACCGATTTCGTTAATTCTATTATGGTGCCCTATCCTTTACACTTTAGTTGATGTTTTTCATTAGCAAAATGAGAAAGATATTGTAATAAAATATAAATACATATTTTTAAAATTGTTCCAACCTTAGTTAATAACTTGTACCGAACTTAGCTAAGGTTAAAAAATATCCTGGATTCCCTATCTAATTGTCTTGACAACACATGAAAAATTATTGACTAGCATAGTGTAAAAATAATGGCAAAGAACAATAAAATTCAACATGAAATTAAGTAAAATCTTGACAATAGCATGGTTGGAGTTTATTATTAATTATAATAGTCACATTATTTATGGTTTATAAATCGGTATTTGTACTAAATACATTTAGTGTTTCATGCATGTATTAGCAAACTATTTTGGTTAATTGATCAACTAAATAGATTGTTAGGCCTTGTCAGACCACAATTTCGTACATAATTAATAAAATTATTAAATTAATACCAAAAATATTTGCATTAAAAGATTTTTTTGAATCATAAACATAATAAGACACTAAATATTCCAAAAACACTAATTTTCAAAAACACTAAATTAATCCCAGAAACACTAAATTTTCCAAAAATTATCCAAAAACACTAAATTTTCAAAGTTTTAATGTAACAAATAAAGTTCCAAATATAACTTGTGAAGTAAAAAAGCTCAAAATAATAACCTTATTGTTGCAATTTTTTTCGAACAATAATTTGATCAATTAGCCGTACAAAAGAGGATGAAAGTGTTATTTTTTGGTCTTAGCTAAAATGGAAGCGGGAAGCTGAAAATTGAAGAAGTACATGAGGGTGAACAAAAGAAGCAGAAACGACATAGTTTTGGCTTTGTGGTTTGATAAAAACACTCACAACACTTAGCAAAAATTTCAGACAAAATTTTCTTTCCCTCTTCTTGCCAGTTTTGGACACTATCATCTTCTTCTTCTCTCCACTGCCATCTTGCTGAAATTATCCAAAAAATCACTTTGAGCCACCATTTTCATCCCTAATTTGAGCTACCCAAAAGATTTGTGTAGATTTTGTGGAGTTGCAGATAGCAAAAATCCCTAGATTGGTGCAGCAAAAATCCCTAATCAGGAGGAGGAGCTGCTGCACAATCAGGTCACCGGAGGCCGCCTAGTGTTACTACTGGTATCTTACGAACGACGGCATCGAGTTCCTGAGGACTTACCTCAATCTTCCCTCTGAAATTGTTCCTGCTACTCTTAAGAAGTCTGTCAAGCCCCTCGGTCCTCCCTAATGGGTGGACCTCCTGGTGACCGCCCTCGCGGACCACCAAGGTTTGATGGGGATAGGCCCAGATTTGGTGACAGAGAGGGGTATCGTGCTGGTCCCGTGGACCTTCTGATGAGTTTGGTGGTGAGAGCCGGATTGAAAAAACGGGAAGTAGTAAACCAGTATTATATTATTTATATTGCTCCCATGTTATATTAGTAGTAATATTTCCCGTTGACTGCCAAAAAAAAATTGAAAAAAAACAAACATAAAAGAGAAAGAAGATGAAGAGAACGCACAGCAAACCGCAAATCCTATCTGAGATAGAATCCTTCTCATTCAATCAATTTTTTTTTTTTTTTTTTTTGCTTTTCCATTTTCGTCTCCCTTAACCTGGCCGTTTGAGCACAGCCGTTTACTTGTACCATTTTGAGCTTTTCTTTTTCTTTTTTTGGGAACAAATTTTTTGTTTCATCCTGTTGGATCTTTCTTTGCAGCTGGTGTACGTTCCTTCTACAAGGGAAGGCCGCCCCCGTTAAGTTTCACTGCAGAGATCTAATTCTCACCCACTTTTTGCCTGGGCCCGGGATTTTTTTTTTCCCCTGCGCGAATATTTTGGCTAGACGTCGACTTGGTTTGTATCCTTCTTTCTTTGTAATTCTGCAAGAATTTGCTATCCTCAGTTTCATTTACATCTGTTACACGTATATCAGCACTTGAAGTTGGATTACTTATCTCTTATTTATTTATTTTTGGATCTCTTTAACCCGTTTATTGCTATTCGAAATCCTTCAAATTTGGCTATTTTGGACGAAAACTTTTTGTCTTCTCGAAGTTGTAGCTAATCCCTCTTGTTTCCCCCATCCCACCCACGAATTGATGATTTGGGTTGCCAGAAAGCTGAGAACTCAAGGACTGTTTGACAAAATCCGTTTTAGGTTTTTATTAGCAATTGGTGGTGCGAATTGGCATAAAGCTCAGAACTTGAGTGAGTGATAAGACCCTTCTTGAGAGCTGAATTATGTTATTTGCAATTTAGGCTCTCAGATGTTGCAGTTGAAAGTTATGCATGTTGAGATACGTAGTTGATTGAGACTTATCTATAGTTTTGGTTGCTCTAGGTCTTCAAATCAATCTAAGGAATTTCTTAAAAACATGTGGTAGCACCTTTTTTCTGGGTATAATGGATTATACGCTGGTGCTTCTTGTTACTGATAAAAAAAAAAAGGATAAGCAGGAGATTGCAAAGTAAGAATTTTTTATTCTTGTCATAAGGCAGAGATAATTTGCTCGTTCTTGGCATCCTAGATTCTCTATGAATTCCTTGCATTTGTATATTGAAGCGCTAATCTATAAATATTGAGTGGTTGATTTCTAGCTATCAGATGTGATTTTTTGAATTCTTCAATCTGATTATGAGAATAATCAGATAAGTTTTCTACTAATATGCTTTCTCTTGTGTACTTAGATTATAATTTGCCCTGGTGATCGAGTTGCTTGTAGTCATGTTAATGCAATTATAGGAATGGTATTTTTGGCATGGACTAATGAATGTTCTGCTTTCTTTGGTTTACTTACTTGAATGTATTAAGATCGTCACTTCAATGCTGTTAAGATCTTCACTAAAAGAACCACCCAATATCCATAGTTGAGACAAGCTGAACTAGAAGTCTATGGCAACCTTGGTTATAAATGAATGATGGGGCTCAAATCTTTCCTTGTCGAAACTGCTATAGTTATTATGATTTTCTTCTATATTTGTTCAAGGAGTTGACATGTAAAATTTTTTTAAAAAAGGTGTTGACATGTATGATGAATCTTGTTAACAGATGCTGAGGAAGTTAAGTAAACAGCTGAATGGTGAGGATTGGATGTGGAACAACCTAAATACCTTGTGCTGGGCAATAGGATCTATATTAGGATCAATGATGGAGGAACAAGTGTATTGCTTTATGCTGTATATTTTTCCTATTTTTTAGTCTTTCTTCGCTGAGTGACTATTTTCTGGCTTCTTTCTACTCAGAATGAGACCTTGTGTTTGGATAACTTTCAGTTTTGTGGTTCTTTTTCTTTTTCACCATTTTCTTACTTTTATTTTTTTGCATCAACTGTGGCAGGAAAACAGATTTCTTGTGATGGTGATACGTGATTTGTTAAACCTTTGTGAGATTACAAAAGGCAAAGACAGCAAAGCAGTTATTGCAAGTAATATAATGTGAGATGTTAAACTGCATTTTCATTCTGATAGAGTAGGTAGCAGTAACTAGGCATTCTTATGTGATAACTTTATCTCAGTTAACTATTTGCAAATGAAATTTATTTAGGCAAATGACCGTGAACTCCAGTTTTCCATGGTTGATGGTGATTTCAAGAAGTTTGAAGGAAAATGGTCTGTCAAATCTGGTAAAAGGTAAAATCTGGTGTAACACATTTTGCATCTCCTTCCTGGTGATTTGTTTCTGAGGATGATTAAAGACTCAAGTATCATTTGGTTCTTAACATTTTTGGCAATCCAAGCTGGTTATCCATCTCAACTATTGCATGAAAATGTAGCCTCTTTAGTTTTGGAGTCTTTATTCAACTCAAATGATATTGTTTACCTTTACATAGCACTGGTAAACATCTTTAGTGCCTAAACTATTGTCTACTGCTTTAATGCCTAAAGGAGTCAGATTTTGTCTACAGCCAAAGTGCATTTCCAAATAATGTTGGACATTTTTAGACTAACTCGATGCACTAAATAGTTATAATATTATTAAAGCAGTGCCTAGTTTTAATTGTACATAGTTTTAATTGCAGCAAATGATGTGAAAATTTACTAACTGGATTTGTCAAACATTTGAGGTTGTAAGGGTATTTTCTTTTTTTCTTTCAGATAGTCTAAGTAATCAATGGTTGAATGTTCTTGCACTTGATTAATTTTGCTGCAGAAACTCTCTACTTTGCAATGATGTCTACTATTTTCTAACATTTTTTAGTTTGACAATGGCAGTAGTAGCATAAAAGAGTACCATTTTTATTCGGCCGAAGTTGGTTGCTAATCGGTAGTTCAAGACTTTGGCACTCATATTACACTTTTTCTAGAGGGAATGGAATGGGCCCTGTTTTCGGCTTCAATTAAATAGAAAAGTACGCTGTCTTCGAGGTCATAGATGAGAGCTGACAAGATAGAAAATGGAACTAGATTATGAATCAGGATGAGAAACTATTGTTTGTACTTTCAACTTCCTTAGTGGGAGATGTCTGTGATAAAAATCATGGAGCCATGTTTTGAAGCATACTTTTGTCTGCAGGTCGTGCTAACTCCGACACATTTAGCTATTGTGATGGAATATGCTGCTGGTGGAGAGCTCTTTGCAAAAATTTATAGTGCTGGTGGATTCAATGAAGATGAGGTGTAAACACATGCAAAATATATTTCGTTTGCCTTGATCTCATTTTCTTTTGGCATTGATTTTATAGAGAGATACTTATGGGACTTTCTTATTGTTAAAACACAGGCTCGCTTTTTCTTCATTCATTTTGTAATTGCTGTCTATTTAATTTCTAGATTGCGGATGTATGGTCCTGTGGTGTGACATTGTACGTGATGTTGGTGGGAGCTTATCATATTGACTTAATTGGATTTTTGTTCAGTATGACTATTCATTCAAATTCAATAGTGTATGCTTGTAATGGCATATTTTTTTGACTGAAATCGATTCTAATGCATATGATACTTTTCTTTCAATGCAGTACAATGCTATTAAATGCTCTTGAGGAGATGAAAAAGGTTGGCTTTTGGATATGCTCATGAAGATGACTTCAGTTTGACACAAATTGTTGCTTTAGTCTATGTTTTTGTTTGGAAAGAGTACTTTGTTTTTTTGGATGTGTAATGGCTGTTTGGCTGTTACTAGTGGAATTGATGTGAATTTAGCACTCTATTGTTTGGATGGATAATGGCTGTTAGTACTTGAACTAACGTGGGCTTTGGAACCCATTTTGGTTAATGTGTGTTGTGATGAATTTAGAGATGTTTATAACCATATATATATATTTGAGGGTTCATTGTACATTAATTACTATCGTTTTTTGCATTAGTCGAGCCACAATTTTCTGCTATGGTTGTTGAAAATGCAATAGAATTGCAGCTCTAGTAGACAAAGTTGTAAGTTCACTAAATGACGATTATTCTTGTCACTGAATACTAGAAGTGAGAGTGACAAGTTCAAGTCGTCACTGTGCGCGTTCAAATTTGTGACGACTTCTGCTATCTTTTATGACAAAAAAATTTTGGAAACAGTGACAAGAAACTTCGTCATAGAATACTATTCTTTAGTGACGACTTAGTCTTCGTCATTAAATAATAATATTTAGTGACGACTTTGTAGAGGTTGTCACACATACCCATTTGTGACATAGAATTAGTGACAACGAGGTGACAATGGAAAAAGTCGTCACTGTACTCATATAATGACGACTTTCTAATTTTTAGTGATGACTTTCTATTGTCACAAAAGGCCAAATTTCTTGTAGTGCGCCAATGTTGCTTGATTCCCAACAACAGGAATATGAACATGAGTTGTTAAAATAGATCAAGAGGAATGCTGTATTAGCTAATTGAGTGTGCATCAAAGTAACGAATCTTTTATGCCTTTTAATATATATATACCTAAACTTATTGTACTTCATCCACTGTCTCACAAATTAAATTGCGAGTACGGCTTCTTTGTTAAATGATAAATATATAGTCTAAATTAACTGAAATAAATATTAATTATGACATGATATTGATCGTTAAACTTGTATGATGAATTTAGTACACAATAAAATTTGACTCATGAGCATATATTTAGGTGAAATGTGATTATTAGCCTGGCATGTAAAAATGAAATTAACGTGGATATGGAAAAGGAGAAAAGCATAGTAAAAAGAAGGCTAGAAGAAGATCCTTTCATTGTTCAATAGGAAATGAATACTTTAGAGGTGGATGGTTTCCATCTCATTTCTATAGCTCAGAATTTTGTTTGAAAATCATGCAAGTGATTTCTGAGGTCATGGTTCAAGCAAATTCATATAAGAGGGAAACCTTGAATGCATGGTTGAAATATTCATCTGAGTCAGTTACGTAGTTCATTCACAGTATCAAAGTCGACAAAGAATTGCTTTGCTGCAAAGCATAGTAAGTAATCCAAAGTTAGCTTCTAAATTTTTTATCTTCAAATTGAAAAAAAGAAAAAAGAAAAAAGTTTAGTAGTGAAATGGAATCGTTAAGAAAGAAAGAAATATATATATATATATATATTTATATATATAACCCTCAAGCTGCTTTTGCTACATGGAAATCCTAAGCAATTGTTAGTTTTAGCATAAAAATTTGTATGGTAGAATGAATCAAGAATTACAATTGAAAAATTTTAATATCAATTTTCAATTATTCTAAAAATGTTAAAATTCCATGTAAATCAACATATAATATAGTAGAACAAATAAAACAAAAGTAATAAGCATATTATGTCCTATAAATTAATCATGGGTAACTAAGTCAAATTTCTATTAATTATATTCTATTTTGACATTTAAATATTGATTATAATAAATACTAGAAAATGAATGAATATTCCACTCTAACTTGTTTACTAGACACTCTAGAATGATAATTTTTTTCCCTACCATTTCAGATGCAAAGCTCTTTCCATTATGAGCATTCTCGCACATGAAATGAGAAGTTAGAGTATCCAATGGGCACTTGTTAAAATGTTTAAAAAGAAATCCTTAACAAATAAAAACAAAAACAACCCTTTAACAGATATCGTACTATTGTTATATGACCTTTTGATATATATCACCTATAAAGTATAGAGTAGATACTTTATGACAAATAACATTATCCAAAAGAAAAAAAAAAAAAGATACGTTAAGAAATCATGGTCGCATGTTGCATTTTAGTCACTTTTCATATTTAATTTCATTTCATTTGGGAAAATTGATACTTGTTGCCTTAAATAATCTTTATATTCGAAAAACTAGCAATTCGTTTTGTAAATATAAGAATCCCGACAATTTGTTTTACACTTTTTCACATGTTTTACGCTTTTCAATTAATTCAACAACAAAAAAGAGGGATACACAACTTTGCTTTTCTCTTTATTCTTGTGTGCAAGGTTAACGTCAATGTTTTCTGATTCCAAACACTAGAATAAGGAATGCTTTATTCTTTAATTGAGTGCGCATCAAAGTAAAGAATTTTTTATGCCATCCAATCTATAAATATCTGAACATATTTGTTGTTTCTAATTCTAAACAAACAAACAGTTTTCCACTTCCAAATACACAAATTCTCAGCTAACAACCATAAACAATGGCTGAATCGATTGTTTCAAAGATAATAGATGTATTGGCTGATGTTCTCGTGAAGCAGTTTGTGGAGAAGGTCAACCTGGTGATGGGGGTTGAAGAGGAGGTGGCAAATATCTCCTCTAAGTTGGCAAAAATTGAAAAAGTGCTGCATGATGCAGAGAGACGAAGGCTGAAGGACAAAACTGTTGGAATTTGGCTAGAAGAGCTTGAGGACATAACATATGAGATGGATGATGTGCTGGACGAATGGAACTTCAAGATTCACAGATCAAAGAATGAGGGAACTCAACAGAATGCCAGATTGCAGGCAACATTGTGGAGCAAGGTTCGTTCCTTCATCCCATCCCTTTGTTCTTGTCTTAAACAAGTTCCTGTTCGTAGTGATATTGCTTTGAAAATAAAAAGCATAAATGAAAAGTTAGAATTGACTTTGAAAGAGGCAGATCAATTCAAATTTATTTCAACTGTGGGGATTCCTGATTCTCAAGATTTTAAGCCAATTATGACTACCTCAATCATAGACGAATCAAAGATCTATGGTCGGGAATCTGATAAGGATGCTTTACTTGACCAAGTTTTGTCTAAGAGTAGTAGTCAAGGAAGAAAGGGTAGTAGTAGTCAAGTTATCTCTGTAGTAGGGGTCGGGGGTAGTGGAAAGACCACACTTGCGCAGTTACTTTTCAATGATGATAGAGTGAAGAACCATTTTGAACTTAAAAAATGGGTTTGCGTATCAGATCCTTTTGATGAGAAAAGGATCGCCAGAGCAATTCTTGAGAGTCCGGAAAAGAGTTCTCTGGGCTCGTTAGAGTTGGAACCACTGCTCCAACTGTTGAAAGAAACTTTTTCCGGTAAGAGATTCCTGCTTGTCCTAGATGATGTCTGGACAGAGGATGACTCAAAGTGGGAACCTTTCCAAAACTCTCTCAAGGATGGGGCTCCTGGAAGTGTAATCTTGGTGACAACAAGGAGTCATAGAGTGGCCGCAGTGGTGGGAACAACTCATACTCACCAGATGGCCCTGATGTCCGACTCTGATTGTTGGCTAATAATGCAAAGGATAGCATTTGGTGGAAGATCAGAAGAGTGGCGTAAGAAAAGGGAAAGCATTGGGCAGAAAATTGCAGAAAAATGTAAGGGGTTGCCACTCGCTGCGAAGACTATGGGAAGCTTGTTACGGCTCAAAGATACCGTACAACAATGGCAGAATGTTTTGGACAGTGAGATATGGCAATTGGAGGAAGAGTTGTCCCCGGAGCAGAAACTTTTCCCTCATTTGTATTTAAGCTACAACGAGTTGTCCCCGGAGCTGAAACGTTGCTTCTCATATTGTGCTGTCTTTCCCAAGGATCATTCCATAGTTGTAGAAGAGCTTATTTGGCTGTGGATGGCACAAGGTTATGTTCGCCCAAGACGGAGAGGTGAGAGCTTGGAGCTGGTGGGCCGTGAGTACTTCGACAATTTGGCAATGCGTTCCTTTTTTCAAGAATTACAAAAAGCCACAATTTATCGACGTATGACATGCAAGATGCATGACATAGTGCATGATTTTGCACAATTTCTCACAAAAAATGAATGTCATGCACTTGATGGAACTGGAAGAAATTCATCTAGTGAAAGACCACGTCATCTAACAATTTTGGAAGTAGGCACTGAGGACGTTGATTTTGGACGGCTCAGGAGCTTTTTAACTTTTTCTGAAATTGGAAGAGTAGTAGTTCCCCAAAATCTATTCTCCAGGTTGAAGTGCGTGAGGACTCTGACTTTAAGTGATTGTGGGCTAGATGAAATCCCAGCCGAGATTGGAAGGTTGATTCATCTTCGGCTCTTGGACTTAAAACGTAATCCTTTCGTGGCACTGCCAGAAGCTATATGTGATCTATATTATCTGGAAACTCTGGATATCAGTTTTTGTGATAAGCTTTCGAGCCTTCCTGAAAAGATTGAAGGCCTTGTACACTTGAGGCACCTTTTCAATTATGAGTACACCGATGATTTACGTCAAATTCCACAAGGACTCGGGAAGCTGACGTCACTTTGTACTTTGAGTGGGTTCATCGCCAGGAGCAACTCTGATGATTTGGCAATTCTGAAGGACCTGAACCAACTGGAAAATTTGGTCATTAAAATTAAAGGAGAAGTAGATTTTGGGAGTGCAAAACTCGGCAAGAAAATCAACATGCGTGAAATGGGTTTGCTCTTTAGCGATGGGACCCACTTTATAGAAACTCCCAGTTGCATTGAAACCATGCAACCACCTCCAAACTTGGAACTACTTGCGCTAGTTGGCTATCCAGGAGCCCAGTTACCAAGTTGGCTTGTGACGAAATCTCACGCTAATAACTTGACGAAGCTAGTTATTGGTAGGCCCCACAACATCTCATCCTTGCTTGCCTTGCGAAAGCTATCATCCCTAGAAGAGCTCAAGCTCGTGGAAGTGGGAAAGCTGGAATGTTTGGGTAAGGAATTCTTCGGAGTTACAAAAGCACTACATGAGAATAGTCGTAATGCTCTTGATACATTGTCAAACTCCGAGTCATCATCCTCAGCTGAAGCAGTGGCATTTCCGAATTTGAGAAAATTACATTTTGATGCCTGCAACAATTGGACAAATTGGGAAGACTTAAGTGAAGATGACGAAGAAGTTGCAGTCTCTATCATGCCGAGCCTGGAGAAGCTAAAAATTAGTAAATGTTACAGGCTTGAAGTTCTGCCACATCGCATCCTCAGCAAGATATTATCTCTCAAAATATTGGATATTCGAAGTTGCGACAAGTTGAGAGATCATTACTCTGACAAAACAGGAGATGACTGGAAACAGATATCACACATTCCTCAAGTTGACATATCTGATAAGTGGTAATTTGCTCAGGTATGATTATTCACACTTTTTTTTTTATATGTCTATCATCTTTGAAATCAAATAATTACTATGTATAGAATTACAACAAACAAAGGCCTGCTTTGTAGAATATGACGTGCTTAATAATGAATCAAGGGTTGACAGAGCCATATGTATAATGAAAATATGAAATATTCATTAATAATTTAGAGTGGTTTTTTTTTAATTGAGAAGATGCAAGTCATTAACTAGTAAATACAACACTAAATTTCTAACAATATCTAACTGTAAACTCTTGAATTTGGAATTCCATTTATGTCTTGTCTTTTTATCCTTTTTTTTTTTTTTTTGCTTTTGTCCTTTGTTTTCCAGATGATACTCATTGATGGCTCAAAATGAAGCTACAGCAGAAGACATTGAGGGATCAAACTCAACGTCAACTTTTCACTTGGGTTCATGTAAAATTTCAAATAATTGTAAATATGGTTGAAGAGGCACATCCACTTGCTTTGTTCAAAATCATTTGTTGAAAGCGTATGTAGCCTTACAAATTTCCAGATTGAATTTCAAGTGGTTACACTACCAGTTTTTATTTCTTCAAATTATTATTGTCGTATTGTATCTAAGATTGTGTAGATTTAATAAAGAAGAAAGTTTGTACATGTATTATTAACAATCTATTATTAGCACATCTATTTTATGGTATTGTTCTAAGGAGTTTTTTGCTAAAATAATTCAGTTAAAAAAAATATTCCCAAGATAACTCAATTTGGAAATATATGCCCTTTCTAATATATTTGATGCCACATGGACTTTCAATGCAAGTTGTTGAATGTAAGTATCTACTCCTACGTTTACTAGATATCCTATCTTTGTTCTTTACTCTCTTCTTTATTTTTCTGGCATTACAAGATATATTTTATTATATGAAGTGCACCAAATTTACTTCGTACAATAATAATTCCAAGCTTCAGTGTTTCCAATTAGTGTTCTCTTTACAAGAATTTCAATAGTATAGATCATTTGTATTTGTTTTACTATTGATAGAAGAACAATAAATTTTTTCAAGCAAAAAAGAGTTTAAATTTGGGATACATGTTACTCATATTTTGTCATTAATAGTGGTACGTATTATTATATGATCATGCAAATTATTTGAAGTATGGTGGTTTTTTTTTTTGTCTAATTTAATGCGTCCATTGATCAAGCATTTTAGACACGGTTTTCAATTTTTTTTTCAAATATGTCTCCACAAAAATCCCATAATTTTTTCCTACTTTTTTAGTTGACTTCTTCCTTTCTTTCCTCATTTCTTAGTAAGATATCCTTATACAATTAATTTTTTTCCAATTGGCTTTTCCCTTTTTTCCTCCCTTCTTACTAAGATACATCCCTATAGAATAACTTTTGTGATAGATTCTTATAGGTGATTTGTTCGACATTAATTTTAAGAAGATAATAGTTATTTATTCACTTATTGAACTAATTTAGAAAAAGAAATGTATTGTTAATAAAAAAAATTGGAAGCTTTTTTTTGATGGGGAGGAAAAAGGAAAGTTTGAAAAGCCTTATCTGGACTAAATAGGTTATGATGGGAATATGATTTAAAAGTATATCACTATGGGAATATTTTTCCAAGACAAATTTGAAAACAAACTCTTGTTCTAAAAATAACATAAATTCAATTTGAAATTCAAATAATATACATGCAATATACATCCAAAACTATTAATAATAAAAAAATATCACTACACTGTAAGTGTATAAAAAGTTAATCCTTATTTTAACGGTTAAAAGTTAACAAGTTGACAAATTATTCTTTATCCTGTTTCCTTTCTTAAAAAAATGTTTACATAAATAATTGGAATAACAAAAACTCAGACTACAAAAATGCATGTGCCCTTAAAGGCACCAAAACTCATGATACTTTTATAGTAGCAGTAGCAGTGGTAGTTCTAGTAGTAGTAATGACAATAATTTGTTAATAATGCTTTCTTCTAAAAGTGAATGGACTAATTAGCTTTTTTTAAAAATTTTTTTTTTTTAAAAAGGAAAGGAATGAGATTTAAGAAGTAGGAAGGGGATAAGATGACTAGAACAACATATCATAATAAATCTTGACAATTTCATTCACAAGACAAAAGTTACTACCAACACGATTTTGAACTTGAAAGCTTGTAAGACATATCATAATAAATCAATTATGTGCATACTTCACCTATATGAACCAGTTTAACAAACTATCCATATTCCATAATTGAATATCATCCTTTGTTCATTCACTATTATATATGTTCAATACTTAGTTGAAAATATGCCTTCTCCATCCCTGCTTCCTAATCATACCCGTTCCTGATAGAAACAATTTTTAAAAAATAATTGAAAAATTCAGACATGTAATTAGTTATCTTCAAGTTGATTGAAGATAAAATGGACTTTGACACATCAAATTTCATTGTATTTATATTCAACTCCAATAGCTGGTTATATTTTGATTCTTTCTATAAAGGCTGTTAAATCATTTAATCCGTAAAACTCACATTTTAACTGTGAAATTCGGCAGCCCTAGCCTGATGACATTCATGATTGAAGTCACTATCTCTCAAATAGACATTACAACAGAAAATCGAAATATGGAGAAGCAAAATTGGTACTTCCTGTTCAGCTTCCAGAAAATCGAAATATGAAAGAATTCCCAAAGATGCAACAGAACCTTGCCCAACGCTACTAGATTGCTACCTAAGTTACCACGCTTGACAAGAAACTGGCACTAATTTCACCACCAAGTTTGTTTACAAATTAACAAAAATCCCCACAAACATCAAATTAGAAACCAAAGTAGTGCAAGAGAGTATAGAAGAAATTGTTTATAAGGTTTACAAAAATCCCAACAAATATTCCATGTAACCTAATGTAGCCCACGACTGACTGCATGCAGGGAATCCTACTCTGCCTGCTGAGTAGGGCTCAGAAGAGAGGAATTACAACAGTACAAAGCTCTAATGTTGGTCGACAGCACCTTCTTCCTAAAATTTCAGGTGGTGTTCAAACAAAGAAGCCATTTCAATCTACAATACAACTCAAACAAGGAAACAAATTCATCCTTGGTACCGGATCATGAAAAGATATCATTAGAGCGGAAAATGCAGATCAGGAACATTTATTTCTAAAATATGGTACAACTCATTATTTTGTCAGACCCAGGATACAAAATGAACATCATGCCATTAACCATGCTATGACAGCAAAAACAGACTCTTCCCGCAAGAGTATCTTACTCATAAGATGATGACCTGAAGAAGAACAATATTACGAGCAACGATCAATCAGAATTTGATTTAGAAACCTACTGACAACTACATGCACTGTCATAAACTAGATACAACTCGGAACTAATAAAAGCTAGATATTTTAGAGTCCTGCTGAGAAACTCTGGTTGGGAAACCACCAACATCACAGAGAGACCCACCAATGGTCGCTATGGAGTTCAACCCCTTATTTGCCTTCTAACTCCCATTTTTAACTCAAAAAATAATTTATTTTGGATGATCGATACCTCACTGCTTAAGTAAGAAGGCCCTTTCCAAGCATTCCCATTAGCTTATTTATAGTAAATTATATTGAAAGAAGGCCAGTTACAAGGGCAAAACCCAGCAGAGATGGAGAAATTCATCAAATCACCCCTTTCCAATGCAACCAAACCAAAAAGAAAAATAGAAAAGGTTCTTTATTGATGACATTTGATTTAAACGGAACACAAACCAGATACTATTCACAAAGCAAACAATTTGCCAGACACCAAATAAATACTCCATGGAGTAAAATGACAGGAAAATGAAGAGACAAGAAAGCAACTCAACAAACTGAAATTGACTTACAGCTGTCAGTGCTGCTTCAGCACCTTTATTTCCGGACTTACCACCAGATCGATTGAGAGCCTGCATTTATCATAATGTAACTTTAAGAATGGGGTACCAATGGGAAAAATTGTAGAATACTGGTAAAGATCAGGGCGACAATTTCCGTCAGCATAGAAATTTGACCAAAAATTACCCACAGGAAGATTATCATATTCAGCAACATGACAATTATATGATGAACTCTTTTATGATTTTCAATGCAATAACTCCCATGAAAAAGAGTATAGGAGATCAGAAAGGTCAACCATGAGTTTTCATTGAGTTGTATTTAGCAAAAGAGAAATTTCATGAATTTACCTGCTCCATGTCATCACAGGTCAAAACACCAAATATGCATGGAACACCTGGAATTCATTGAAAGGAAAATTAAATATTTCACCATTAAGGTACTGTAAATGTTTTGAGACTGCATTCCACGGACAGAATTGTCTGTATTTGAAACACAAAGATGAAGTTATAAGTGTGCACACAACAAAGCAAGATGATGATTCCTAAACACCTCAAGTACCAGTTATGAGGTATGTATCCGTAAGTTCCTACACTAGACAATTTTCTCATCTTCTGACATTTGAGAATATAAGAACCTCCGCTTCTGTGTCTATGAGCACAAAATGAGAAAAACAGGTACAACCACTATGCAGTGCACTTATTACAAATCAGACAATTTCAAAGTGGTTCCAAGTTGCAATAAACCATGAACATCTTTCAACAACACAAGATGAGTGCTTTTAACACAAAAACCATCTGTCAACTAGGCAAAAATTTCCATCACTGCTACCACCTATGGATCTGTAGTATTACACAGTTACCAATCATTTGATTCCTTTCCTAACAAAACTTGTTTAACTAAGCTACTGGATATCTAGATAATACAATCAAATCTACCAAAGCTCCTCTAACAACTATTTCCCCCAGCGCTGAATTCATGCTTTTAGTATTTCGAGTTAGTAAGAATTGTTTCTCCAGATCATATAGTGGTTTAGATAGAAGCCATTCCCAGTATATGAAAACATTAAGATCAAGAAAACTTGCATGTCATTTCCATTATGAAGGGCAATAATATTATTACAGTTTGTAGGTTGACATTTATTGCTTCATTCGGTATTGAAATAAACCATACCCTGGGCTAGTAATCTATACAGAAATGTAGGCAGGATCTGGATAATTCTCTTTCTTGGAAACCTGACCTCTTCCTCTCCCCTCCAAACTTCTCAACAAATATAAAGTAACAGGGAAGAATAAAAAGACATCGTATTTTACTTGCTTTGCACAAACTCCATTTTCATATACATTAAAGAAAACAAAGTCACTTCTGATAATTATATAACCGAATCATCTCTCTTCTGCCCCCAGTAAATTAACCCTCATGCTTGGTATCCCAAAAATCTGAGAGTCAATAAGCGGAAAATAAAAACTAGGTAAATCAAGAAAATTTATTATAGAAAGTTTTTTCTCTTACACAGCATATGAGGAACAGAATCTCATGTTGAGCAGTGTACTATGATAATGCATATATAAAAAGTGAATTAGCAAATGTGAGAGATATAATACAGAAAGTTACCGCCAACAGTGGCCAGCAGAAAGTTAATGCAAAATTTGTGTTTGACTGCATTGACTAACCAGAATTAAGGCTAGCAGACAGTACTCCGGATGCAGCCGAATTAGCCACAGCATCATAATGGGAAGTATCGCCTCTAATCTACTGGCCAGAAAAGAAAGCAACAGGGGAAAAAAAACACATGAACATTGATTCATGCACTGACAACTGGCATGAAATAAGGAAACAGTAGCTGGTAATGAAGTTGAATGGTACCATAATTCGGTAATTAAAATGAATGAACTCAACCCATGAAACCTCGTACAAATAACTGAGGATCTAAATGACCTACAAGATGTTTTAGCAGTTATTACATGTTTGTACTCTTTAAGAAAAATAAGAATCATAGAATCACTATTTTAAAGCAGAAGCATAATGTTACAGAAGTTGAAGTAACAATTTTTTCCCCAAATAGAACATTATCATCCAGATGCTCTCATATCCAGATACAGGTTTTCAATTCTTCAAATGAGTAAGAAGAAACATAATCACCATTTCTCTCCTTTTAGAAACTATAAGCAACCTCTTATAGTCTAGCTTTGTCAAATGTTACTAGATGACTAGCCATCATCCAACAGCCAAGATAAAAAAAATATAAGTACAGGGGAAGAAAATAGGTCCACACATGTATGTGCGCATGAGAGAGAGACAGAGAGATATATATATATAGATATATATAGAGAGAGAGATGGGGAGCGAGGGAGGGAGGGAGGAGTTTGAGAGAGAGAGAGAGAGAGAGAGAGAGAGAGCATGACCTTCTCATTATGTTTTAAGAGTAAAATATCCACTTGTATCCAATTTAGAAAGCAGTAATCACACCAAACGCCAATGCATCCTCTTTTCATCAGCACAATCAAAATTGTTTCTCTACTTCCAACTGAAATTTACATTTTCAATTTTTGGAATACAGGGTTCAAATGTGGAAGAAGAATTTGATAATGATGGTTGATTTTATCACGTTTTATGTGAAGTTAGAGCCATCATCACCATTCAAAAGGTAGGAATTCTATTACAATTACTAAATACCAGAGAGCCCACTACTAAATAATCTAGAAGTATATTATCAACTCAAACATAAATCAGAATCACCATGACTGTTGTGAATTTTCATTGAAAGAGCCTTAAGTATGTGATTTTGTTAATGGCAGTAATGACCGAACTTTTCCCTATTATATTTGGTGCCTTAGAAAATCTATCCCGCCCATTCTACCCTTTATTTTTTTTTTTCCGCGGGACAGCCAATACAATCAAGAAAGGGAAGGAAACGAGTGTAACTTAAGTTAATCTTGAAGCTCGCAAGAACAGTCAAAATGCAGATTAAGGGAAAACTTAGAAATCTCATTAGCAGCAATAAGAAACCAGTCCTAAGTAGATATGCTTGAAACAAACAACCTGAAATTAAGTAGCACTTTGGCAAAAACTCTCCGCGCTCTTCTATAATGGAAGTTACATTATATTTGTAATTAGTTCATATCAATTTACTACTAACAAATGTTAAAGACCATATTATATCAACTATTCCACAGAAAAAGCTTCATTTTTAAGCACTGCTACAAGATTCCTGATCCTAACTGCAGTGGCTTACATAGCTTGAAGCACCGGAATCAGACAGCTCCTTCGGCCTACGGCCTCAAACAATGGCTTAGGTCTTAAGCCAAAGACATCTTAGGAACAATAGAAAACTATTGTGTCTTAGGTATTCAACAACACTGATCACAACAATGTTTTATCAAAGTTAAATTTATGCTTGTACAATGAAAGGTGCATCTTTGGCCTCATTCTGGTTGTCAGCCAAAAAACAAATGTTGGTTATTTAACTTCCACGAATATGTCCAGTAAAATGCTCCTAAAACAATTCTAATTTTTAGTATTTGATCAAATTTCCCAAGAAACACTATACATGGCTAAACCAATCCTTGACCAAGAAGATTTGCAGTTTACCAAGCATCAATGCATGGAAAACTTCCATTAGAGATGACTAACTTAGGTAGATGTTTGTCCTCAGATTCATCTGGACCTGAGGTGTAAAGGCAGTTATGTAGCTAATAGTGTTTAAAAAAGGCGAGTGCTGGCCCTTACTTTGAAATAGAACTGGATATCCTGAGGTAAAGGAGTTGTCAAAGAACTAGTTCTGGCAGTGAGTTACAAAGTAATTTCCAAAGAGTTAAATGGAGAATAATAAAAAAAAGGCAGAGCCGTTTCAAAGAGGTTTGACACAAAGATGCAGGGATGAACCTGATTCATAAGACTCTAGAAATTACTAATAAGACAAAATGATATAACATCTGATTACCATCTTTAGGGGAATTAAAAAAATTTATAACACCTGAAAGCCATCTTTAGGGGTGTTAGGCATGGTGTTTTATCTCAGTTGGGGCAAGGTTAAAGCACCAAGCTGTCGGGTGGTAGCCCCGTAAATCTTGAAATTTAAATATTAATGCATAGAAACTATGTATAATTTGTTATAAAAAAATATTACTAAGTGCTTTAAATTTAAAAAATATCACAGAGAATTATAACAGATGGATAAATAAAACATACTCTACAACTTGAATTACCTAATAAATAGATGTCAAAAACACAATCCCTCCATCAAATCATTATCTATAGACCATCCAAAACAAAAAGGACAACTGTCTATCTTTCACTTTATAAACTACTTATTTTAATTATTTTCGACAATTGGAAAATACATACAAGGTTGATCCAAAGCACAAGAAGACCAAAATATAAAGTTGATAGAAACATTATCTTAAGCCTTAAATCACACTACATGGCATATTTATACTAATAAGTACAATGTTTTTTGTAATTAAAAAGAAAAAATGTTCATACATAAATCAGAAAAGTAAAGGAGGGAAAAAATGATGGTCCGGTAAAAATACCATGGATTAAGAGATCGGACTGTGCAACAAAGAGAGACCAAGTGAATTTCTAAGTTTATAATTGTAAACGGTCCCACATTACAGAAGCAAATAATGCATGTGAACATATGCACTATGAACTACAAATTTCTGGCTGTGAAATACTCCTAACAAATATGCATTACAGCACATATGCATCAAACTTTGGGGCACAAAAGCCGTGGCTTATCACCTAAGGCATATGCCTCAACTGTCTGGGCAAACACCCTTCAATACCCAGGCCCCACCTGATTGTCCCAAGGCATTTTCATTGCTGGACACATTTTTAAAACATTGGTAGCGAATTCTTTATGCCATCTTTGTTTTATCTATCACTTGTCAAGTTTATTTTTTTCTTTTTTATTATTTTCTGTATTGTAGAACTCCTTGATAGATTGTATGCCATAGGCAAAGTAGTAGAAGATTACAGCATCATCCATCATGTGCACATACTGTTTTTTAGTATGTGTCTCCCTATGCACAAGACTAGAAATTTTTAATTCTTTATCTAAAGTAGATGGATTCACTGAAGAGTTTTTGGTATTTTGAATTACGTCTCTCTCAACATATATTTAAAGATTCAGCTTAAAATCAAGATAGTAACCCATAAATGGTCCAATAGATCAGTCCAACATTAAGCAATGATTCATCCCCCAAACAGAAAGATAGGAAAACATAGCATAAACTCTTGCAAATGTGTGCATTTGTGGTAGGTTTAATCTTCAATGCTGAAGACAACACTTTCCAGTCTAACAGCATAACAAGTTTTATGAACAACCCGGGAAAACTAATATCCATAAGGACTCCAGCCTTCACAGCAAGTGAAGACGAGTAAAGTCTAAATGAGTATAATGTTTTACTGGCAGTGACAGTTCCGTGCATCATATGGAACACTTGACTGGTTCACAGCTATGAGCAGGTTGATTTAAACATCAAGGATGTCCTCACAGGAATAACTAATAATGTCACAGTTGATCTATGATATTGGCGTAACCATTTTAAGGGCCGTTAAAGCTGCGAACACTGGATTCTAGCCAATGTCAGTTACAATTAAGCTACAAATAGAAGAGTGAAACAGTAGCAATCATACTTTGTTTGTTGAAAGAGAATACCATTTAATAGCCTGATGCAACTTATAGGCAAACCAAAGAATGCTAAAAAAATTCACCATAACTATTGCTTCAATTGAATGGGAAAAGATTATAAGTGGAACATAAACAACTAAATGAGGGAATCAAATCTACTCACCAAGCATTATCAAACAGGAAATAGCTGATGAGTGCTTACCACAGCTCCAATACATAAGATGGCTTGGTACTTTCTTGACTTCCCAAGTTTCTCTGCGACCAGACCAATTTCAAAACTACCTGGAACCCACACAACCTGATGCAAAACAATCATAAGGATTCATAAGTAACCCATTAAGAGATGTTAAAAGTGCATATTTGAGTGATGTACATAATACATTTGGCCAATCTATTTTCTTGCATATTTAACAAACCCCAATTGTAAACTGTGTTACTTCCAATACATGAACCATTTCTTAACTTCGTTAAAAGCTCCCCCAAGATAACATGTATAATGTGGTTTGATACCATATAGAACCCAAATGTCATTTAATCATCTTGAAAAAACGAATCAGTAAGCGAACTATATCCCAGAAAGCTACCAAAAAAAAATGTGCTAGTACTTCTAGTAATAGGAAAAATGAAATCGTGTTAAAAAAAATACAAGTTGATACATTTGCAAGAAAGAAACCAGCATAATAAGGCATCATCAGTTTACGACCAAAATTCTAGGTTAAATATTATAATGTAAAACAAGAATGATTAGAGTTAGGAAATGACAAGGCAACTGGCTTGACAGCAAATTTCATAAAGAAAAAAATACCAAATAGGCACCAAATGAGTATGTAGATTATAACATTTAAGTGATACATGAAAAGTCCAATCAAGGGAAGCAAGATCCAAAATGTAGAAGTCAAACTGTATGATGAAGTCACAACTAACGAGGGTGCAAGAAAAAAGGCAAGAAAACAAATACTAGCTCAAATTTGACCGAGTACTTCTTGAAAGTGTCCAAAGCTCCCTCCAACAGTGGCTTTGTGACAATATCATTGAAGCGAGCCACCACCTTTATACACAAAAGAATACAATCCAAAATAAAAAAATAATCAAAAAAAGCTTCACAACTCAAAAGAAAAACCACATGGAAGTCAAAACAATGCCTTAGGTCATTTCTCTTTGACAAACTCCAGTTGGATACTATACAAAAGGAATCATCTATATTTTACGCGCTGGCATTCTACTAAATCTATTGCATCATTTATAGCACACCTAGTTTACAATGTGCCAACAGTCATCAACAACTCCTTCAAGTCCCAATATTACACTTGCGAATAAATAGCCAAAAACCCTAATTGAAATAAGACAAGAAACCAACTTAATGAAATAACGCTACTTCTAAGAAAGTATGCATCAGAACAAATTAAATAGCTAAAATTAAAAAAAAATCTATAGCATGACTGAAAAAACAGAATTCACACAAGATATTTCAGTCACTCATAAGCTATATATCTCTTGTCATTATTTTTCTACTTCTTTTGTACTCAAATAACTTTCATTTTCCAGAAAATCCTTTCTCTGAGCATTTTATTCACATTGCTGAAAAGCCAGTTAAGAACTTTTTTTAACCAAAAAAAAAAAAATCAATTGCTTCCAAAGTTGGCCCAGGAAAAAGGAAAGCACATTTCCTTACAACAAAAAAAATTCACATAAATCGTTCAATTTGACGAATATGGAGCTCATCTGTCAAAACCCACGAAAAATGAGACCTTTCTTTTCCTTATTGAATTCATGGCCCGAAAAAAAACCGATACTGTAATATTAATTGTCAAGCCAACAATTGGACAGAGGAATTTAATTGACATACTAAAACATCTGAAACAAGATTGGAATATAAAATAAAAAATGCATCGATGAGGGAAAAGGAAAATTGTAATGACACTGACAATGCCAAAGCGGAGACCCTCAGCAGTTGTGAGTGACCCAGTCAACTGTCGAACAGCTGCAAGACTTCCCAGCCGGCCCTTCTCGTCCTCCTTCCCCTTCCACAAAATCCCAAATCCAGATTCTGTAAATTAAGTCCAAAACATAAGTATTGCATCCGACTTAATCGAAAAAAAAGAAAAAAGAAAGCTAAATCAAATCAAGTTGACCTTTTGATGGCTGAAGTTGAAGAGAATGATGTAGATGATGATTGCTGGTGTCTGAGCAGAACAGAGATGATGGGCTGATGATTATGCTTGAAGATGCCACGGGGACGATGATGAACTGAGCGGTTATTAGCAATTGAAGAAGAACAAGAAGAAGCAGCAGCCACCATTTTCGTTTTGATTTTGATCCTTTTTTTGCACTTCTTTTCTGTTGAGAGAGCTCTTTCTTGGGTCGTCACTGACGTATCCTTAGAACCCAACGACAAGTAGTTAATTTCAGGACACGGGGCAGGAACACTTACAAATGGTCTGATTTTGGGATTTATCCTAGGGATAATTTCAGAAACCTCCCCTGAGGTTTCTGACAATTTCACTGACCTCCCCTGAGGTTTCCACAATTACACTAACCTCCCTTGAGGTTTCTGATTTTGTAACAAAATCAGCCCATGACCACAAAAGTAAACATAAAAAAGTGTTTTCAGGAAAGAGAGGAAATTTTGTTCCCATAAATGCCCTTAAGGTAGGTGTACAAGTTATATTAGTGAATTAATGAAAACTAATAAAAATCAGAAATAAATAAGAAAAAGTGAGGGGATGGGTATGGGAATCATAAAATTTTACTTATGGATATAAATAATTGGGTAACGCAACCAACCCAATTAACCCATCTACCACCACTCAGGTCATTTCACAAATACATTCATCAGACAAAGCTTTCCTCTTGTCACAAAAATTCAAAGCAATGTGGTACATGTTCACAAGCAAGCAGGTTAAAATCCCGCCTGCATAATAACGTTGAAACCCGCAAGCAGGATTCTGTGTTTTTTCTATTTCAAGGTTAGCTCGCATGCGGGTTAATGTTATATTTGAGCGCGAGAAGAAAAAATTGGTAATTAGGCTCTTTGGGCATTATAAGTAAATATTTAAATTAATGGCAGTTTTATTACACCAATATTATTGTATTATTATTATTATGATTATTGTATTATTTCTTATGCAAATATAACATTTAATTATTTAAATTTGATTTTATTTTTACAATTTATAAAATTTTTATCACTTATATAATATTTTTAAAACCCTAATACATCTAAATTTGATTTTATTTTTCAAATTTATAAGATTTTTATTTAAAAAAATGGGATACGGATAAGATATCCGGTTGGTTCGATTTGCATAGGTGCAAATGAGAATATCCGAATACTCTTTAAACCCGCATGCGGGTTTAAGGAGATTATGGCAACTCTCTGACACACTAGTTACCCGTCCAACTTGTGTGTATTAAAATATATTTAAATATTATATTTCATATTTTTGTTATTTAGAGTTTAACAAAACATTAATATTGGGTAGATTTGAGGGATATGCATAATTTTGCATATTTGTAGGAATATTAGAAAATGGAAAATTTGGGTAAATTTCCAAATTTTGGAGGTAAGGTGTAATCCAAGAACTAAAAAAGTCATTTATAAAACCTTAACAGTAATAAGGTGCAAACCAAAACTGCAATCCAAGAGTAATATCATTACAAATTTCATAACCATACATTAAATAAATAGAAATGCAATCCAATACTATCCAAAACACCATCTGCCTTATCATATTTTAGTCCTATAATAACACAAAATGTCTTGGGTATAATAGTAATTTTGCATTATATGATGTCAGCAATTGGTCCCAAGTTCTGCCAGGGGAGGTCAGTGTAATTGTGAAAACCTCAGGGGAGGTTTCTGAAATTATCCCTTTATCCTAATATCAACTAGCATCCTAAAAGTCTAAAAAATCTCACTGACATCCCCTATTAGTATGATATGACTAGAAGTCCTAATTAAAGGTGTTGAAATGACCCAATGTTTTCCTTTTAAGTAGCAAAGGCTGGAAAAAGAAAAAAAAAATTCCTACATGCTAAAATATCTAAAAACAAAATAACAAGAATGCCATCGAAAATATTTTTCTCCCTCTTTGTTGCAAAAATCTTTACTTTTAATTTTCTTCTATACTACAAAAGGTCTTCTGAAATTTCTTCCTTACTGCAACCAATCTCCTAAAATTTTAGTCTTTTTTTTTATAATATTGAAGTAGTTTAAAAAGTTACACTTGCACACAAAAGTATTCTCTGACTTTGAAGTGATTAAATTTATTACTTGTGGCACTTATACCTTCTCATATTCTGAGTTTAGTATTCCACCTAATTTTTCTTTTTCTTTATATTTCAAAATTCATAAATCAAATTGCACGAGGATAAAAGTAGAAAGATACTCCAATGCATTTTTTAATATTACTTTTACACATAAGGGGTGACCATGTTACCCAAATTGTTATTTTGAGGAAACTATGTGAGATTTCTAAAACGTTAGGGGTGCTAGGTGATATTATTAGGATAAATCTTGGGGAAAGTTTTTTAAATTAACCCTTTTACAAATATATAATCATTTTGGAGAAGCTTCCAATCCAATCAGAAATGCTTCTCACTCTTTGCTCAAAGCAAAATAGTTAAATAAAATAAAATAAAATAATTAGTAAAGAAAAGCCTCTAATTGACCAATCAGTTATTCGATTGAAGTAATGAAAAAATGACTATTCCGTTCGAGTTAACCAAAATAACTAGACAGTAATTCACTAGGTTAAAAAAGGTCTGGTTGGGAAATAACTCAAAAAAAAATTTATCTTCTTATGCTGTTTTGTGTACTTTTTTTGTTATTCTTTCTATTTTTAATATTCCTTAATCATTGTTTATTAATATATGTATGGCATCACCTAATTTAAACACTATTAGTTAAACCAATTGAACCTTCTAACGCCTGATTTTGGGACTACTCCACTCCATCTTACTTTTAAAATGTAGAAGAATAATTCATTGTTGATGTGCCAATGGAATTAGGGATCCTACCAGGAATATTTTATCAGTTTTTTCTTTGCTTTTAAATTGTACAGTAAAGTAACAAATCCCTTCTGTCTACACTTTCTGGGAAAAAAATTAAATACAATTTTAAAATTTAGAAAATCAGATAAGAAAAACCAAAATTAAACAACAACGTTGGTCTTAGCCGCAATTTCGTTGGGAGTTGAAACTTTGAGTCCAAAAGTTGTTCCGCTTCTTGTTCACTTTCTAATGCAAAGTAGAGACTGTCAAAATTTTTCCAAACCCCTCTTGGCTATTCTTCATACTCTGTCTCCCTTCCTTGCACAAATACTTAATATACCAAATAATCATTTTTGTTTGGTGTATATAGGATTACGGGTTGTAAAGGAAAATTGTGTTTTGGATTATGAAAAGGTGGAACCCGTGTATAGAATTAATTAATGTTCCTGTCACGCCCCGAGCCCGCACGTGCCCGTCACATGACATCCGCCGTACTCCCAAGTCCCACTCAGGAATACAAGGCTACATTAACTAATTAAACTTGGCAATACTAAATAATTCCAACAAATAAGTGCGGCTCGAATTACATATAAAAGGAAGTCTACGAATATTCAAGGCGTTCGTACATTTATTCTCCAATTGAAACAACGGAAACAAAAGTAAATAAGATAACACTAGAATTAGCTAGCCTGCCAACTTCTATGCATCTAAACTAATAAAAGTCATCCTCAGGGTCTTCTATGTAGACCAATTCATACTCTTCCGAATCTGCAAAAATGGTAAGAAGTGGGTTGAGCGACACATCGCTCAGTAGGTAATATTTACCCCTCTGTTGGACCATGCACTCTTAATTTTATAGGTACATAAATATATAAGTACAACTCAAATCAATTGCATAAAGTAACGTTATTTATAAGCAATCAATAGTAATGAAAGCCAAGCAATTTAAAAGCATTTATTGATAGTTGTACATAAGAAATCGTAAAGTCATACTCATTTCGTCTCAAGTCACAAATCTCTTCATATTCACTCATAAATCAATTCATCCAGATCAGCTCATGACAAGTACATGTAATGACCGGCTACTGAGTACTCAGCCTAGAGATTTTACCCCTTCTAGGTGGGCGACCAATAAGTTCCATGACTACCGATTGGTCTCATTTCATTCTTGGGTCACTCGGCTGGGCTTTATACCAGGCTACCATGACTTTCTCAATTGGTCAATCGGCTGGGCTTTATACCAGGCTACCATGACTTTATTCATTGGTCAATCGGCTGGGCTCTATACCAGGCTACCATGACCTCACCAATCGGCTGGGCTTAATACCAGGCTACCATGGCGATTAAACAGGACTATAGCCCCTACCGTCTATTTCATGACTGCTCCGAGCTTACTTGTCGAAATTCATTTCGTATTTCATATATATAATTCCTTGCTTTCATAAAAGATTCAACTCATTTTGTATATAAGAAACGTATTAAAACATTTCAAATAAGTCACATGATCCATTTTGTATAGTAAACTATAACTTTCATAAATATGTAAACAAAGCATTTAAGCAAACACCTTTCGAGTCAACCCAACCAAATAGGATTTAAACAAGAATTTCACTTCGCACATTTGAAATCTCAGAAGGGTAAGTACCACCTACCTCTGTTTGGCTGCTCGAGTGGAACTTCCTTAGATTCTTGTTTCGTACCTATCAAATACATGAGTTCCCTAATTAGTTGTTACTTCCTATAGATGCATAAATATGCAACCTCTAAGTAAGCATAAGATTCACCTCCTAGACCATTAAATGGATCCTAATAGCACCTCCCTCAAAACTGGGTGATTCCCATTTTTGGAAGGTTTCCTAATTTGGAAAGCCTCTATTTTTGGAAAGTTTCTTAATTTGGAAAGTTCTCCTTTCGTAAAGTTTCCCAATTCAAGATAAAATAATTATTCATAATCATATTTATTATCTTGACCATTATCTTACTATACATATTTATAAATCATAATTACTTATTATTATTATCGTCCTTGACGTCGCTACTTTGCTTTATTACCACTTATATATATATATTTATTAATTAGTTACTATTACCTTTCACTTTATTTTCACCTTTGTGCGTGTGTAGGTGTTACTATTATTTATGTATATATGTACCTATATATATATATTGACTTATCATTATAATTATTGTCTTAAGTTATTGCACTTGTATTTATATTCATACCTTCGTTAACAATCTTTATTTGTTTCCTCCATATTATTATTACTATTATTATTATTATTATTATTATTATTTTAAGCACTTCGTTCAACAATCTAAAGCTTATCTTATCTTGTACAACTTAATCTAATAAGGCTTGGTTAAAATGTTTTAAATTTCTATTTAAGTACCTTAGACTTAATTAATAAGGTAATATTTCAAATGACTAACCCTCACTTCCAACAATTATATTAGATTGGGTCCTAAATTTTAATATCCACAATATACTATAAAAATGGGTTAGTTATATTCAAAATCTATTTGTTAAATATTTACTAAATTTTTATTCTATAGTTTGATCCAAGTTTAAATTGCTGCCTCTTTACTTATTTATTTTTGTTTATTGTTATCACTACTTTTCATTTCATTTTATTATTAATATTTATCTTTATTTTTATTATATATATTTTTTTTTCCTAGTGGGGCCCATGGTTGGCAGAAGCCAACCATCTTTGACTAACCATGGTTGCCAGACTTGATGGGGACTCTCTGCTCCCAATGGTAGGCCAACCATGGGTTTTATTCATTGTCGCCAGCAAGTGCTGGCGACATCCTCCTAATCTTTTTTTTTTTTTTTTTTTTTTGGTATTGGGTTGGCCGAAAGGTCAACCCTTGGAATTCCTCCTGTGGCGTTGCTTCGGCAACGCCTGGCCGAAGCAGAGCAGCGGCAGCCGCCGCCGCTCTCTCCCTTTCTTTTTCTTTTTTTTTTTTTCTTTCCTTCTCTTCAACAGATTTGGGGTCATCCACTCCCCAAAGATCAAAATCTAACATCCTATTCCCACTAATCCAAATATGAATCTTTCTAAATTTCTTATAAAAACATATATATCTACGTATATGTAACAACATTACACGTCCATAAATTTCCTAGAACAATTAATACATCTACTACAACTTAAAAGAGAGATTTCTTGTATATACTCGAGACTTACAGGTGTAGGTGCCTAGTCGTCGGATCGATTGACGATGCTGCCTGCTTCTCCTTCTCTCCTTTCCGACGGCTCTTGCTCTAGGGAGGTAGATGAAAGTGGGGTAAGACTAGGGTTATTTTTCTGTCTAGGGTTTTAGAAAAATTCTAATCCTAGCAATACTTACTAATAGGTGGCTTGGGCCAGAGTTTTACTTTATTAGAGCCCATTAGCCCATCCTACAGTTACTTTATTTTTTTTTTCTTTTACCTAGCAAATTTTATCTTTTTAATTAATTGGAAAAACTACAATAATGCCATAATAAAATAGGGGCCAAAAATCGCGGGTTTCACATTCTACCCCCCTTACAAAAAATTTCGTCCCCGAAACTTACGTACCTTGATCGAACAGATATGGCTACTTATTCCGCATGTCCTCTTCTAACTCCCACGTAGCCTCTCGTGGTGTATGGTTCGTCCATTGCACTTTGACATAGGGTATGGTTCTTCTCCTCATAACTTGGTCCTTTCGGTCTACGATCCTTAAAGGAACTTCCTCCACTGATAGGTTCTTCTTCACCTCGACGGGTTGGTCCTCCAAAATATGACTCGGGTCTGACACATACCTCCTTAATTGGGAGACATGGAACACGTTATGTATCCTTGACAAAGCAGGTGGGAGAGCTAGTCGGTACGCTAGAGGTCCTACTCTATCCAGTATTTCATAAGGTCCCACATACCTTGGACTTAACTTGCCACTTCGTCCAAATCTCATTACTCCCTTGGTAGGGGACACTTTCAAATACACCTTTTCTCCCGGTTGGAACTCCAAAGGTCTCCTTTTTGAATCTGCCCAACTTTTATTTCGGTCCTGAGCTACTTTCAACCTTTCCCGGATGATCTTAATTTTCTCCAGAGTCCGCTCCACCAAATCAGGACCAGTGATCTGTTTCTCGCCTACTTCATCCCAAAATAAGGGGGATCTACACTTCCGTCCATACAATGCCTCAAACGGTGTCATGCCTATACTGCTATGATAGCTATTATTGTACGAGAACTCCATTAGCTTTACCAACCTGTCCCAACTATCCGAGAAGTCTAGTGCACAAGCTCTGAGCATGTCTTCTAGAGTCTGTATGGTCCTCTCCGACTGTCCATCCGTTTGAGGGTGGAAGGCTGTACTTAATCTTAAATCAGTCCCCATAACTTCTTGGTAAGTTGACCAAAATCTGGACGTGAATCTAGGATCCCAATTCGACACTACTTTCGCAATTTATTTTTAGACTAGATATCACATTCTCTCCCCCTTTAAAGGTTTCGTCCTCGAAACCTAAAAGACATAAACATCAGAATAAATTAACAATATCTCCAATGTTCTTGCAATACATCTTAGAAATTATTCTTACAATGTCTAAATTGAATTTCCTTATTTAATTCCATCAAGCTTCTGCTGCGCACTCTTATTTTCCTCAATATCTCCCATCTTCAAAATTATATAGCTGAGATGAACATAATATCTCTCACAATCCAACATTCTAACTATCGGCTTACAACGCTCTATAGAGATCAACCTATAAAAAGGATGCCGTAAACACTAACAGTACCATTTCTTCTTTTGTCACACGTTTTATCACAATTTACTTATCCACTATCACAAAATAATCCTTATCTCAATATATGGGTTCCTGTCCACTGTACTTGTAATTGGTGATGGAAATCCCTTATTTCCCTCAAATTTCATATCTATCTCATTTCAACTTCCAAAGAGATCAATAATACCTCAAATAGCATCATTCTTATTTTTAAATCCTATAACCTAAGTTATTATACCACTAAATGCCATGAGAATCTTATTTCCTTTGGTCATTTTTTTTTTCCTAGCTCAGTTCAATTTTCGAAAATATTAACATCTCAAATATCATTTCACAAACTTCTTGATGATACAAAAATATAGAAAATTTTATACAAAAATACCAAATTCTCATATAGGAAATTAATAACTCTATCATAACCTTGGTAAAGTGTTATCTATGCATAGGATTTCAAACTCACACAAGTTTAGAAAATTGAAAGTATTTTGAAATGCCTAAGTCAACTAACCATACTTCTTTCAGCATTAGAATTTAGAATATAAAGAGAATTATTTAAAATTTTTTTTTTATGATAAGAAATATATATATATATATATATATTTTTTTTTTTTTGCAGAATACATTTAGCTAAAGCCCTTTTTGAGATTGGGTGAATATATATAAAAAAATATTTTGCACAGGATTATAGGATATAATTATTTAATGTATTTGTTCTTTTTTTTTTCTTATAGATATATACATATATATTTAGAAACTATATTTACCAAACAACTGCAAGGTAAAGGTACATATTTAAAAATTCTGATTAAAACTGTTTGCGCAAATAAAATTTTGGTTTCACCATTTATTCATTTTTAGGAAAAAAAATATGTAAAATTATATATTGTAAGAAATTTATAAAATATGTTTGCCTGATTATGATGTAATAATACCTGAACTAATAATATCAGCTAGTTTAATAAATGTCTTGAGCATTAGATCTAAACCTCAAAATAAGTCAACGAAATTCCAAGGTCCAACATGTGTTGCATACGTACTTAAATTCTTGGGTACTTTCAATTTCCTGCAGACTATACTTCAATTATATATATAATATTTCCTACACATCCGACATCTTAAACTTAAATGCACAATCAAAATCATATCCAATAAATCAACATCAAAAACAACTATAGTACCATTTCAACTTAAATCACACATGCAAATTTCCAAACCTATTTATTTAGTCACAATTAATCATTTCCTAGTGTGTATTTCCTCTAAAGAGTAAATCGTATCCTAGACTCTGTTATCACTAAGTATTATGGAAATCTCTTATTTCATAGCCTTCAATCCAACTTCATTCCAATTTCTAAAAACACTAATATTACAAACATTATTTAACATACTTCTAGATCGCATAACCTAAATTTTGATATCATTAAAAATCACGAGAATCTCTATTGCCTTAATTTTTTTTTTCTCATTTCAATCCTCAAATCCCTAATATCCCAATCAGCCTTTCACATACCTCCGAACCATGTAACCTAAGATTTGGTACTGCTAAAAAGTTACAGCAATATCTCATTTCTTTTGATCCCTTTTTTTTTTCCTCCTTTCAATTTCCAAAATCATTAATATCCCAACATAATTTGTCACACTCCCAAACCATGTAACCTGGGCTCTGATACCACTAAAAATGTCACGCCCCGAGCCCGCACGTGCCCGTCACATGACATCCGCCGTACTCCCAAGTCCCACTCAGGAATACAAGGCTACATTAACTAATTAAACTTGGCAATACTAAATAATTCCAACAAATAAGTGCGGCTCGAATTACATATAAAAGGAAGTCTACGAATATTCAAGGCGTTCGTACATTTATTCTCCAATTGAAACAACGGAAACAAAAGTAAATAAGATAACACTAGAATTAGCTAGCCTGCCAACTTCTATGCATCTAAACTAATAAAAGTCATCCTCAGGGTCTTCTATGTAGACCAATTCATACTCTTCCGAATCTGCAAAAATGGTAAGAAGTGGGTTGAGCGACACATCGCTCAGTAGGTAATATTTACCCCTCTGTTGGACCATGCACTCTTAATTTTATAGGTACATAAATATATAAGTACAACTCAAATCAATTGCATAAAGTAACGTTATTTATAAGCAATCAATAGTAATGAAAGCCAAGCAATTTAAAAGCATTTATTGATAGTTGTACATAAGAAATCGTAAAGTCATACTCATTTCGTCTCAAGTCACAAATCTCTTCATATTCACTCATAAATCAATTCATCCAGATCAGCTCATGACAAGTACATGTAATGACCGGCTACTGAGTACTCAGCCTAGAGATTTTACCCCTTCTAGGTGGGCGACCAATAAGTTCCATGACTACCGATTGGTCTCATTTCATTCTTGGGTCACTCGGCTGGGCTTTATACCAGGCTACCATGACTTTCTCAATTGGTCAATCGGCTGGGCTTTATACCAGGCTACCATGACTTTATTCATTGGTCAATCGGCTGGGCTCTATACCAGGCTACCATGACCTCACCAATCGGCTGGGCTTAATACCAGGCTACCATGGCGATTAAACAGGACTATAGCCCCTACCGTCTATTTCATGACTGCTCCGAGCTTACTTGTCGAAATTCATTTCGTATTTCATATATATAATTCCTTGCTTTCATAAAAGATTCAACTCATTTTGTATATAAGAAACGTATTAAAACATTTCAAATAAGTCACATGGTCCATTTTGTATAGTAAACTATAACTTTCATAAATATGTAAACAAAGCATTTAAGCAAACACCTTTCGAGTCAACCCAACCAAATAGGATTTAAACAAGAATTTCACTTCGCACATTTGAAATCTCAGAAGGGTAAGTACCACCTACCTCTGTTTGGCTGCTCGAGTGGAACTTCCTTAGGTTCTTGTTTCGTACCTATCAAATACATGAGTTCCCTAATTAGTTGTTACTTCCTATAGATGCATAAATATGCAACCTCTAAGTAAGCATAAGATTCACCTCCTAGACCATTAAATGGATCCTAATAGCACCTCCCTCAAAACTGGGTGATTCCCATTTTTGGAAGGTTTCCTAATTTGGAAAGCCTCTATTTTTGGAAAGTTTCTTAATTTGGAAAGTTCTCCTTTCGTAAAGTTTCCCAATTCAAGATAAAATAATTATTCATAATCATATTTATTATCTTGACCATTATCTTACTATACATATTTATAAATCATAATTACTTATTATTATTATCGTCCTTGACGTCGCTACTTTGCTTTATTACCACTTATATATATATATTTATTAATTAGTTACTATTACCTTTCACTTTATTTTCACCTTTGTGCGTGTGTAGGTGTTACTATTATTTATGTATATATGTACCTATATATATATATTGACTTATCATTATAATTATTGTCTTAAGTTATTGCACTTGTATTTATATTCATACCTTCGTTAACAATCTTTATTTGTTTCCTCCATATTATTATTACTATTATTATTATTATTATTATTATTATTTTAAGCACTTCGTTCAACAATCTAAAGCTTATCTTATCTTGTACAACTTAATCTAATAAGGCTTGGTTAAAATGTTTTAAATTTCTATTTAAGTACCTTAGACTTAATTAATAAGGTAATATTTCAAATGACTAACCCTCACTTCCAACAATTATATTAGATTGGGTCCTAAATTTTAATATCCACAATATACTATAAAAATGGGTTAGTTATATTCAAAATCTATTTGTTAAATATTTACTAAATTTTTATTCTATAGTTTGATCCAAGTTTAAATTGCTGCCTCTTTACTTATTTATTTTTGTTTATTGTTATCACTACTTTTCATTTCATTTTATTATTAATATTTATCTTTATTTTTATTATATATATTTTTTTTTCCTAGTGGGGCCCATGGTTGGCAGAAGCCAACCATCTTTGACTAACCATGGTTGCCAGACTTGATGGGGACTCTCTGCTCCCAATGGTAGGCCAACCATGGGTTTTATTCATTGTCGCCAGCAAGTGCTGGCGACATCCTCCTAATCTTTTTTTTTTTTTTTTTTTTTGGTATTGGGTTGGCCGAAAGGTCAACCCTTGGAATTCCTCCTGTGGCGTTGCTTCGGCAACGCCTGGCCGAAGCAGAGCAGCGGCAGCCGCCGCCGCTCTCTCCCTTTCTTTTTCTTTTTTTTTTTTCTTTCCTTCTCTTCAACAGATTTGGGGTCATCCACTCCCCAAAGATCAAAATCTAACATCCTATTCCCACTAATCCAAATATGAATCTTTCTAAATTTCTTATAAAAACATATATATCTACGTATATGTAACAACATTACACGTCCATAAATTTCCTAGAACAATTAATACATCTACTACAACTTAAAAGAGAGATTTCTTGTATATACTCGAGACTTACAGGTGTAGGTGCCTAGTCGTCGGATCGATTGACGATGCTGCCTGCTTCTCCTTCTCTCCTTTCCGACGGCTCTTGCTCTAGGGAGGTAGATGAAAGTGGGGTAAGACTAGGGTTATTTTTCTGTCTAGGGTTTTAGAAAAATTCTAATCCTAGCAATACTTACTAATAGGTGGCTTGGGCCAGAGTTTTACTTTATTAGAGCCCATTAGCCCATCCTACAGTTACTTTATTTTTTTTTCTTTTACCTAGCAAATTTTATCTTTTTAATTAATTGGAAAAACTACAATAATGCCATAATAAAATAGGGGCCAAAAATCGCGGGTTTCACAGTTCCAATACAAAGAAATGTTCACAACATGACTAGTGAAATGTTTTCCCTTGTAGTTGTGCTCCTAAAGATGAGAACAATAGAACCATTTATGCATGATGTACTTGATGCAGAAGTCGTTGAGCAAGATTTGGGGATCACTTACAGCAAAAAGATTTTGGATATATACTTTGTCAATGGTGTTATTACTTTTGAATTGACAAACATGGATCCTTTTTTTAGTCGGAAAATGTTATTTGTATTCCATTTTTTGTTATTTGCACACCAATTATTTGTTTTATCATATAGTTTAGTAAATGATAACTATATGATTAAAATTACAGTGGTAGTGTGAATAACAAAAATGGGAGTGTAAATAACATTTCCCTTTTAGTCAAATCATCTTTGGTTTTCAATTACAAAAAACATTGTTGTAGGCAATGAAGATTAAATTAAATTAATTTATTTAGCCAAGATTAAAAAAATAAAAAATTGTCTTGATTAAGTTTAATTAAATGAACTTTGTGGCAAGTCCGCTAATCCTTGCAATCAAATTGAGCCAATGCCACGTGGCCTTCAAAATGAAAGTGTAAGGTGCATTTTTAAGTTAAAGTGAGTTTGTTATTCAAATTCATTTGCAATGAATTGTTTTGGTTGTTCTATTATCAAAGCTTAAGTTAAATGGATGGCAATGAATTACTGGGGTTGAGTTATTATCAAAGTTTAAGTTAAATAGATTTCTTAAGCTGCAAGTCATCTAAACTATAAAAAGATTTTGCAAGATTTTTTTTCTAAAAACCTAAACCTACCTATTTTGATTATAAATATGGGTCTCCTCTTCAAGTCAAGTAACATTTCGAGTCCTCGATTTTTTTTAAATACTTTATCAAATTCACTTATGAATTCTCTCAAGACAAAAAATCAAATCTATGAATACGCCTTTGGTCATTATATTATATTTCAAAATGATATTAAATCCAATGACAAGTTTGTGGCCCTTGAATTCAAGTTCAAATGTCCCTTTGAGGGCATTTGATTCAAGCTCAAGTCAAATCAAATATGTTGCTTGTAGTGAAATTTGAAGATTGGATATTCAAGTGTAGACCTTAGATTCAAATTCAAGTTCAAATCAAATATGGTACTCATGGTAGAGTTTGAAGATTAAAGATTCGGTAACATCATCAAATCACTGTTTTTTTTACCCCTAAATGGTAGAAAACGGTCATTTGATTAGAGACCAAGCCTCTTTAGCCTTTCAATTAAAATCCTTTGAAGAGAAGAATCAAAGGATTTTTTTCTTTGATTTAATAAGTTTACAATGATTGTAACATCTCTATTCTTTGATTAATTAAATTAATTATTTATACAAGTTTTCTTATCTTTTGTTCTTAGGCAACGAAACTTGCGTTACAATCATTATTATACTTTTAGGTTTAATAGGATTAGTTATTGACTATTGTGAACCTACAATTATATTGTAAAATGGAAGTAAAAAAAAAAGAGCAAAAAGTTTTCTGCTGGGATTTAGTATTACAAACAATTTGAAGGTGATTGTCAGGTTATTCCTTATTAGAAAACCCAAAGTATAAATTGAGAATGGTTTTTTTCCTAAAGGACAAACAAAGAACATTTGGCCACATATCATATATATATATATATATATATATATAATAAAGTCGTATACTCATTCTTATCCCTTCATGTTTTCTCTTTCCTATGTGGCTTAACGAGACGGCAAGTAGTTTCCTATGTGGCTTGCTCATTTTTTGTTTGGATGTATATCAATTCTTATTTCCTATAAGAATTCTTAATATTATATGATTTTTATTTCCTACCCAAAAAAGGAATTGGAAAGTAATGCGATATACATAAAAGAGACATAAATATCTCTATTAGATATATCTCCAAATTCATGCCAATAATTTGTGTACTGCATAGGGAACTGAAGTAAATAAGAATTGTTATCACTACAAGAAGTAGAAAGGTAACTAATTTCAAAATGAACCATTAATAACAGGAGTTAATATCTGATGTTGGAAATAGTATTATTAATAAATTTTATTATTAAGTTCGTTATCAAGACATAGTGCATAGCATGAAATTTATGGAAAAAAAAAAGTTAATTGAATCCAATTAACTATATGACCCGTACGGTCAAATATAAATTCCTATTTGAGATGCATTTATGAGCAAATGAGACATCTAAAAAGATGCTGTCATTTGAGTTTTGTGGCCCCTATGGCTGAAGTTTGCGAAAGGAAATTCTGAGGCGCTAGACCTAGATTGTCTCTTTTCTTCTTGCTTAGAAAAATGATGTGGGCTTGTATATTTTTTTATATATATTTCCACTTATAATTTCTTAATCACAATACATCTCTGCTCAGATGGTAGGGAGTATTTAGTGTATGGACCCACACCATAGGAGTCCATGCACTTAAAGGACTCGAGATAGTGGAGGTGGTCTTTCAAGATTGGTAAAATCTGTCTTGATAACGCACATGTAAATTTATTATATACGGGTTTATATACGTGCATGATACGGGTCATATAAGGTCTTATTTCCTATCCAAAGTTATTTGGACGATTGTAGTTTTATTTTTTATAAGAATTCTTAATATTATAGGATTTTTATTTCCTACCCAAAGTTACGTACTTTAAGCAACTTAAATCAAGATAAACCTACTTTTAATGTTCTTATCAATATCTCTTTATATCCTTATTAATTCTTATTTCTTATGCCTACACTACATATAGCCTCTAATATATTGATTTCAAACATTAAATTCATGGTTAGGTATTTCAATGACCTCTCTTCACGATGTCAAGTTTTTACATTCTTATCAGGTATGAAGTAATAAGTTAATAGGGTAAATATTACTTTTATAAATACTACTTTTAATTTTATTCATTTGAAAATAGTGATTCCTAAATAACTATGTGTTATACTTATTCATTTGTGTGTTATATAGATGTGGTAGGAAGACTTTCTAAAGTGGGACCAATTTATGAAGTTTCGAAGAGTAATGGAGCTGTAAAAAACGAGATATTGCAATTACTAATAAAAGGTACTTGCTGCATTTTTTTTAATTTAGTCTGCCAAATAAATTAGTTATAATATGAAGATCAGTTCATATTCTTATTTGAACAATTAATTTTGAGTAATTTCTATTTAAGTATTAATTTTGAGTGCTTTATATTGAAGTGGTGAAAGTATTAATGTCACATTATGGAGAACAACATCGAATCAGTTCGATGATGAGACTATTTTGGTGTCTATCAACCATTAGTGTTGGTGATCTCTTAAGTGACAGTTAAACAATTCAGAAGTAATGACATAAACATCAATGAATTTCTCATAATAAACATATTGTTATTTCTTTTCATTAGCATTCTTAATGGACCACACAATAAATTGTTACTCAGGTTCATACTATCTGTCATCAACAACTGCCATACAAGTATATATGAATCTAAATATTTCTGAAGTTGTAGATTATTTGAATTGGTAAAGCTATATATCTTTATTAAATGTTTGTTTAATATTTTCATATATATTGTATATAAGTAATTAAGATAAGATTGTTATTAGCATTGATAGTACTGCTCCTCAAACTATTGAGGTTTTACATCATCCAAAAAAGCGAGAAGCTATACAGCAACTAATGTTCAAGAATAGAAAATTATTATCCAAGATATATCAGATAATGGCCGGTGTTAAAACAGAGGTACAATTAAAGTTACAAGTTACAATTATAGCACATTTGTTTTCACAATTAAAAATATTAAATATTTAAATTGACTGCTTAAATTGGTCATTCTCTAGGAATTGGTTTACACTTGCAAAGTGACGATTCTGAAAGTTGATTTCAATAGTCAAATGCACTACAATGCATGTCCAAAATGTTAGAGAAAAGTGACATTAGAAGGATCTAATTTTGTGTGTAATGCTTGCAATCAAAATGTGAAGTATCCTAAATTAAGGTATGTCGTAGGTGTTAACCTTTTTATCATTTTAATTGCTACAATATCTACATAAACATAACTTTTAGAATATGTGTATTTATACAGGTATATGTTAAAAGTCTTGGGAAGTGATGCAACCGGTAGTGCTTGGTTTGTTATATTTGATCAAGAGGTTGAAAGAATAATAGAACACAAACTTTCTTTTATTCTTAAAGAATTTAACAAGGTAAACTTATATCTAATTTTTTAAAATATTTTTAATAATAGTAGACAATCCGACACTTATCTCAGCCGTTGAATATTCTAACAAAAAAAATCTATTATGCATTTCATTTTCAAGAAGGATTTAGCAATGAAATCGTGTCATCAATTATAAATAAGATCACGTGGAAACCTTTTGTGTACCAAATCAAGTTGAACAATTACAATCTGGAACAAGGTAGTAATAGATTTACAGTGACTAGATAGTTCCACTGTGATTTCGGGAGGGAAACGCATTTCATGCTTTCACAGATAATATGCAATAAATTTCTCTTATATTTCACATATTATATCTCACATAATATTTTTGCCTTTAATTTTGATAAATCATTATCAGAGTAGTGGAACCGACAACCAATACCAACTTGAAACATCTTCTTCCTAGATCCCAATTAGTATAACAGATGATTCTAATCAACAACATTTCAATACACTTCATATGAATCATTCATCAGAGGGTTCAACAAAAACCACAGAGGAAGGGAATCCTCATAAAAAGATTTGCATAAGAAGGTAGATTTAATATACTATTTTACTTTCTTAAATTATAATCTTTACGTATTGTTATACACAACCTTGAATGTGATAAATCATTTATTTTTTTATACTTAGTTATCCTACTTTGCTATCATGCAGTGATAATGAAAAATCAATAAATGCTGATTTGCATGGACAAATCGAGGAAAATGTTCAAACAAAAGAAATAAAAAAAAGTTTTTGAAGAGTAGAATATTATTTGATACTATTTACTGCACTTTTTATTTATTTTTAAGTTTTTGAATTGTTATGGTATTATTGAATGTTATTTTTTCCATTTTTGAATTATTATTCACTGAATTAGATGTTCAAATTTATATTATAAGAATACTTTATATTACAATGCACACATAGTAATATCCTTAAGACAAGTTATAATAGATTATACATTAAATTTGTATTTTATATCGACATTTTTATAAAATTAATTTAATAGTTTATTATTTTTTGACGATTCCCGTTCAACGAACGGGTACAAAACTAGTTTATAAATAAATTAGACAGCATAACTTCATATTTATGGATACATCCAAGCATCCAATATTTTCAATTTCAATATCTCAATACCTTAAGTTTTGTTTCTGGTATCCTACCAAAGAACCAAAAAATAATAATAAAGCTAAAGAAAATAGAAAATTAGATGATAAGATGTACTAATAAGGTCATTATTATAGTGTTTATTTGTTGATTGATTTTTACTAGATATAAGTATCTTACTTCTTGTGAAAATTCTCATATTCCAGACTTCAAAGCCCAGAGCCCAGAATCTTTTCCCAAAACCCCTGTAGAAGGAAAACTAAGTCATCCCTTCCCCTCCATCCCAGCTCCACTCCTGAGAAACAATGAGAAATTCCCAAAATGATGATGAATTTAAAAAATTTCTGCAAAGTGAGCATTTTGAGTATAGAATTCCGTTCCAAGGGTCTTCATATTCAGCAAATGCGAAATCTTGAGCTCGCATTTGCTGAATGCGAAGTCACTATAAATTTGCGCCCCACAAAATTCAAAAAAAAAAAGAGAAAAAACCCAGACCTCGCAGTTGACAAATGCGAGGTCAGTCTGGCTCCTCACAATTTATATAGACAATGCAGATTGATGGCCAAATGCGAGGTCAGTCAGGCACCTCATAATTGATATAGACAATGCAGATTGATGGTTCATCTTTTTTTTTTTTTAATTGGTTTATTAAAATTTAAATTACCAAACTAAGGAAAAACAGAGAGCATTTGCATGTAACAGCTAGTATTAAGCAAATTAAGAAATAGTTAAATGAATTGTACTCAAAATTTATAACCGTTAACTAATTTTGCAGCTCGATGACGATTTCGTCTAGTGATCAATCTGAGTTCATCTAACTACATCTTAGTTTCCGTCTAACTCATCCAAATTTTTACTCTGCTAGGAATTACTTAGAACTTGCAACAAATGAAGTTATGTCAACTACATCATTGAACATTGGTTCCTTTCCTTTTCTTTAATGGCGTTCATTAGAAGCTGGACAAGAATTTTGACCTCTCATAATGGCTTGTAGTTTTGCTACGAATACAAATACAATTGCAGTAAAAAAAAAAATTACAGTGGAAATGTTATTACGAGTATTACTCAAAATTCCCTTCTCTTTCAATTACTGATTATTTTTTTAAAAAAGGTAATGAGACTACACCCAACCACTAATCATGTTCGATATCAGCCCTTGAATCTGTCTCGGTTGCCAAACAAGCCATCCCCAGCTTCAATAGCCTGCGTTCGAAATCCTCTTCACATTACCATATCGGAACATCATGTAGTTTCCAAGTTCACCTTACCTGCAGGACCCTGGAATCAACTATGGGTTCAAAAGAATCAAAGCATTAGCTAGCCTAAACAAGATCAGGCTTGAGCCCCCCCAGTTAAACGAGATTAATTCTTGCAGTTTTACCAAGACACCATCACCAAAATACTTGAAATTCAACCAATCCAAACAGCAAAAGGAACAAAATTTGGTTTAAATGGGAAAAATCATCAGCAGGTTGGTTTGAATGGGAAAAATCATCGAGGACATAAAGCATCCAAACTATCTGTTATATGAATCAATTTGCAAGGTTCAGCAGGTGTGTCCTATGAACATACCTTATGACAACTGTATTATCAGAAAAAGTACAAATTCAAATAGGCATTTAGACAACTCCTCAACATTTAAAAACCATTAATACTTGGCTTAGACACCAACTTATATCTTTTTGCCCATATCTTCTGAATCTGGTAAAAATAAAAAGCTACCCATTGTAATAATGGCTGAACTGTTTATACTTCGTCCTCTGTTTCCACGTTCTAGTGAGGCAGACGAAATTGATAAAACATGCAGTGTTTTATGTAGCCCAACAGAGAATAACTGGCCTGAAGGTGCTGATGCGAGAAAGGTGCTGATGTCTTTGTTCTCCGCCCTATTTCTACTGCAAAGGTGCTGATGCAAGGAAGCTAAGACAGCCAGATAGGCTGTTAAAGTGTCAACTTCTACAAGGTGCCTATTGTTATGTATCCTCCCATTCTTTGTGCTCATCTCTCCTCATCTTTCTCATGATCATCCTCCTTGTGTTGCACAGTTCAAGAGCCAACTTATACTATATTTATTTGTCAGAACTTTTTAAACAACTTCGTACAAATTTTGAAAAAATTTCGACAGAGTCTCCCCTATAAATGGACTAAAACTCCTTGTCAACCAATCTAGATGATTTTGAAAACTACATATGTATACCACTACAAAAGATGAGAATTATAACGTTGCATAATCACAACTTCCGGTTTAAATAGGATATGTATCCCTTTTGAGACCGCCATTTGCTCATGAGAGTAAATCAGTGAATTTTATTTCTCTCCAATCACTATGTTGGTGTACAGGTACTAAAAAGCACAGAACTAAACGTTAATAAAGAATTTCACCGCTTACCAATGCATCCCTAAAAATTGCTGCATTATCTTCTTATACAATTCACCAAAGGGAAAAGATACTAGATAAAATTCTAAGCCTTAATGCGTAGTTGGATGATGCAAAAAATGAACCAAAGAGAATTCAAATTCAAATTTACTGACTTCTCTCGTTCCTTGGTGGATTAAACTTGTCAAGTGACACAAAATAGCAGCAGGACAGATGCAATTCCTAGTGCTGCAGCAATTATATAAACCAGAAACCATGATTTGTGCATGAAGAGGAATAATCCCATACTCAAGCAACTATAGGGAGAGAAAAATGGAAACAAAGAGAGAGTTGTGTGGGAGAGAAAATTAATAAGAAGGTTTGGTGTTGAAAGAATTGAGAATCCTATCAAATTCTTCGTATAGGGGACATGATTGAACAATTAATATCATAACATATTTTTGAGGTATAAATAAAAACTTAAAAAGGGTCATTATATAAAAATATGGTTTAATGATTATATTAGGATCACATCTGAAATTGACTTGGGCCAAATTAACTGTAAAATGCTGACCAATTATAAGAACGAAAATGCCATCTTCGAAGCTGGCAATTCCAATTGCAAGTTTCCAAACTTCACAAAAGGAAAAAAGGCAGAGAATTAATTAGTGATGAAACAAACACCTAGCAATCAGCTGTTCACAGGAAGTTTCATTTTAAAATTCCGTTTAAGAAGGTGAGGTAATGGAAAAAGGCATCCTGAACAAAAACCATTTCCTGGACAGATCAATTTTCAAGTTTCAACACAAATTATAGCCCATAGACTCATAGAGTACTTATATTCAAGATCTTTATAGTGTAATTGATCAATTTCAGCATGCAAGTTGCAAGAAAAGGACATAGCAAGATCTTTCAGAGAGTAATTATATTCAAGATTGCTATGTTTGGCAATCTTGGATGAACCGAACACATACGTGTGATATAACTAGGCAAGCCAATGATAGATTTGTGATCAATTTCAATCACCTCTGATCTTCATATGTTGTCCTCTACAATTACAGTTACAATTATTGGGATCCATTGGTGCTGGTGCAGGGAAAATTTTAACCAAGAAGCTAAAAACCAATCAAACAAAAGGACATAGCAAGATAGTCCCTAAACTCACCCTCCAGCTACTATTCTGGCGATGTTTTGAAGCTTTCCGGTGACAACGTACTTTTCTGGAGATGCAGTGAGTTTTTGCAGCTTTTGGAAACAAATCTGGAACTTCCTCAAATGTTTGAAACCTGATGATGGATGCTATGTTTACAGTGGTTTGAATCTTGGTATTGGCCTAAAAAACGGGAGTAATTTTGGTGTTCCCCAATCAAAATTACCTTAGATTTTGGGGGCTTGAACCTGCTCCTTTGTTTCGAAGATTGGCAGCATAGTTAGCCAAACTCGCATTTTACAAATACGAGCTTTGTGCACTTCTTCCTTTTTTTTTTTCTTTTTAAACCAAAAACCACTATTCCTTTGCATCAGTCTTTAGGCAAGCCCATGCTCTGTTGATGAAGTGTCAAATTAGTGGAAACCGTGTAGTTAATGGTGCTCTCGTGGATAAGAAAGGGAGGAAACGAGTGTAACTTAAGGTAATCCTGAAGCTCGCAAGAACAGTCAAAATGCAGATTAAGGGAAAACTTAGAAATCTCATTAGCAGCAATAAGAAACCGGTCCTAAGCAGATGTGCTTGAAACAAACAACCGAAATTAAGTAGCATTTCTGCAATTTACTATAATGGAAGTTACATTATATTTGCCATTAGTTCATATCAATTTACTACTAACAAATCTTAAAGACCATATTATATCAACTATTCCACAGAAAGAGCTTCATTTTTAAGCATAGCTAGAAGATTCTTGATACTAACTACATTGATCTACATAGCTTGAAGCACTGGAATCAAACAGCTCCTTCAGGTCTTGAGGCAAAAGGATCTTAGGAACAATAGAAAATTATTGTGTCTTAGGTAATCAGCAACACTGATCATATCAATGTTTTATCAAAGTCAAATTTATGCTTGTACAATGTAAGGTGCATCTTCGGCCTCATTCTAGTTGTCAGCCAAAAAACAATGTTGGTTATTTAACTTCCAAGAACATGTCCAGTAAAATGCTCCTAAAACAATTCTAATTTTTAGTATTTGATCAAAATTTCCCAAGAAACACTATACATGGCTAAACCAATACTTGACCAAGAAGGTTTGCAATTTACCAAGCATCAAAGCATGGAAAACTTTCATTAGAGATGACTAACTTAGGTAGATGTTTGCCCTCAGATTCATCTGGACCTGAGATGTAAAGGCAGTTATGTAGCTAACATCTGGTTGCCATCTTTAGGGCATTTTATCTCAGTTGGGGTAAGTTTAAAGCGCCGAACTGTAGGGCGTTAGCCCCGCAAATTTTGAAGCATCAATATTAATGCATAGAAACTATGCATAATTTGCTATAAAAAAGATGCCTAAGTGCTATAAATTTAAAAAATATCATAGAGAATTATAAAGAATTGATAAATAAAACATACACTACAAAGTGATGTTCCTAATAAATAGGTGTCAAAAACACAATTCCTCCATCAAATCATTATCTATAGATCATCCAAAACTAAAGGACAACTGTCTATCTTTCACTTTATAAACTACTTATTTTAATTATTTTCCACAATTGGAAAATGCACACAAGGTTGATCCAAAGCACAAGAAGACCAAAATATAAAGTTGATAGAAACATTATCTTAAGCCTTAAATCACACTACATGGCATATTTATACTAATAAGTACAATGTTTTTTGTAATTAAAAAGAAAAAATGTTCATACATAAATCAGAAAAGTAAAGGAGGGAAAAAATGATGGTCCGGTAAAAATACCATGGATTAAGAGATCGGACTGTGCAACAAAGAGAGACCAAGTGAATTTCTAAGTTTATAATTGTAAACGGTCCCACATTACAGAAGCAAAATATAAAGTTGACAGAAACATTGTCTTAAGCCTTAAATCACACTACATGGCATGTTTATACTAATAAGGACAATTCTTTGTTTTTTGCAATTAAAAAGAAAAAATGTAACGGAGTGAAAAAATGATGGTGAAGTAAAAAATACCATGGATTAAAAGATCGGATTGTGCAACAAAGAGAGAGACCAAGTAAATTTCTAAATTTATGATTGCAAAAGTCCCACATATGCACCATGAACTACAAACTTCTCACTGTGAAGTACTCCTAAAATATGCATTACAGCACATATGCATCAAACTTTGGGGCACAAAAGCCGTGGCTTATCACCTAAGGCATATGCCTCAACTGTCTGGGCAAACGCCCTTCAATGCCCAAGGCAGACACCCACCTGATTGTCTCAAGGCATTTTCGTTGCTGAGCACATTTTAAAAACGTTGGTAGCTAATTCTTTATGCCATTCTTGTTTTATCTTTCGCTTGCCAAGCTCATTTTTTCCTTTTTCTTATTTTCTGTATTGTACAACTCCTTGATAGATTGTATACCATAGGCAAAGTAGTAGAAGATTACAGCATCATCCATCATGTGCACATACCGTTTTCTAGTGCGTGTCTCCCTATGTACCAGACTAGAAACTTTTAATTCTTTATCTACAGCAGATGGATTCACTGAAGAGTTTTTGATATTTTGAATTACATCTCTCTCAACATATATTTATAGATTCAACTAAAAATCAAGATAGTACCCCATATATGGTCCAATAGATCAGTCCAACATTAACAATGATTCATCCCCCAAGCAGAAAGATAGAAAAAACACAGCATAAACTCTTGCAAATGTGTGCATTTTGGTAGGTTTAATCTTCATATGCTGAAGACAACACCTCCCAATCTAACAGCATATCAAGTTTCAAATTTTATGAACAACCCGGGAAAACCAGTATCCATACGGATTTCAGCCTTCACAGCAAGTAAAGACGAGTAAAATCTAATTGAGTTAAATGTTTTACTGGCAGTGAGAGTTCAGTTCATCATATGGAACACTCGACCGGTTCACAACTATGAGCAGGTTGATTTAAACATCAAGGATGTTCCCACAGGAATAACTAATGATGTCACAGTTGATCTATGATATTGGAGTAACAAATTTAGGGGCCGTTAAAGCTGAGAATAATGGATTCTAGCCAATGTCAGTTACAATTAAGCTACAAATACAAGAGTGAAACAGTAGCAATCATACTTTGTTTTGTTTGTCCCTTCGGGGACATCCGATAAAATTGGAACGATACAGAGAAGATTAGCATGGCCCCTGCGCAAGGATGACACGCACAAATCGAGAAATGGTCCAAATTTTTTTCGATATAAATAAATTAGGGGATGGCATCCCTACCCCAATTTGGGGTTTTGCCAAAAAAAAAAAAAAAAAAAAATACTTTGTTTTGTTTTGTCAAAGAAAATACCATTTAATAGCCTGATGCAACTTATAAGCAAACCAAAGAATGCTAAAAAAGATTCACCACAGCTATTGCTTCAACTAAATGAGGGAATCAAATCTATTAACCGAGAATTATCAAACAGGAAATGGTTGATGAGTGCTTACCACAGCTCCAATAATCCAAGTGTTATTGCACCCACTTTTTATGCATTTTTTTTTTATTTTGACCGCCCTTTGCGGGGGCAGAATATGTACTTTCAAGATTGAAAGTCATAAAGTGTGACTGCTTCTAAAGTTTAGGGGGCAAAGTGTGTTTAAACCCAATATTTATTGAACATGTGATATGATGACGAGAACTCTTGGAGAGACACATGAATCAACTCTACTCTTTTTAAAGTAACTATAAAAATTAAATAGTTACAACTTGTAAAAGTTAATATAAAAAAATTTTAATTCTCAATATACCTCAGGTTTAAGTGATCTATATACCTCAGGTTTAAGTGACCATTGGTAGGCGATATGAAGTGCTGCACTTGATCCTCTTTGTAAAAAAATAATAAAATTATATTAAAAAGTTAATAAATGGGAATAAAAAAATGAATGAGAAAATGACAAAGATAAAACAATTATTATATGTTTAATTACAAAACTCAGATCTTAAAAAAGAAGAGCTTGTCTAATGAATGGCTAGTAAGTAGCAGTTAACAAGGTTCCCATGTCTTGGTTTTTCAAAAAAATTATTAATTTGGAATACATCTAATTTTAAAGGGTGTAGAACACTAAATACAACTATACGGATTTAAAGTACGAATTGTGTGTCCTAATTCAATACCCACTACGCAGCTATGAAAAATATCCTAAATAGGTCATATTGGTCTCCTTATTATCCTTTCACACTCACTTCTACTCTAGATAGCCCATCGCAACAACGTAAACACAAAAAGATAAGTACACAACATTCCAATAATTTCATGTCATTTTCTATATGGAAATTTTGATCAGCCCCCTGATAAGAAAAAATCCTAAAAATAAAAAGAATGGACAAAATAAGGCTACAAGTAGGGCTGTCAATCGGGTCATATGAGCCGAAATTTAATAAGTCTAGGGTCAATTTACATAAGGGATAATTTCACATACCTTCCCTGAGGTTTTTGACAATTTCAGAAAGCTCCTCTCAAGTTCTAAAAATTACACCGACCTCCCCTATTTTCATTGTTTAAGTAACATTCTAGGCTCAAAAGGCTAGACATTTTCTCAAAAATTCTATAATGCCCTTAATTTATAGTTAACAACAAAAATAAAAAACCAAAAAAATGGTTTATAGTCTCTATTTAATTCATCCTTATTTGCTATCACTATTGTTTATCCATCAACATCCAAATCACCACTAAATAAGTACTTATCTTTATTCTAACGTTCCTCTTTCACCTAAAAATTTCTAATACAGACCATTATATCAACTATAAACGCCGCATCAAATATCCAAAAGTTTACCTAGAATCTCATATCAATATCAGATTTTGCATAATACACAACAATATTTATCGATATCCCTAAATTTCGATACCATGGCTACCACCTTTTTAATACAAAATAATTTAAGCCATCACTACTATTATCAATATCCAATATACTCCATTGGCACAGAGTTCAAAAACAATCAAATTTTCTCTATGGGAATAACATCAATAATTGTAAATCAAAAATAGAAACACAATGCAGTTATTAATATATCAAGAACACTTTTTTTCATAATAACCATAACAGTATAACCTATATTTAGTCCCCATTTCACTTCCTATCCTTAATTTTTTATTTTTTTATCACTACCACTATCTTCATCTCCAGCTAGTTTGATAATGAAATTATCACTCAATTTGTTATTTTATAATTTCAATGTGCTAATGCCTATCAAAAGTTGAAAACAAAAATGGGCGCAAGGAAACTATTGAATAATAATGAAAAAGAGAGAATTGGGAATAGACACCTAGATAGATAAACATTGGTGGTTTGGTGTGTATGATAGTTTCATTAGTGGCAACAGTACACATTTGGTTGATAAAAATAAATAAATGAGTTTGGAAGGAAAATAGATGTAAAAGGAAGAGGATAGAGAATTAAATGGAAAAGACTGGGATTTGAGTTATTGGTTGACAATAAATGAGAGAACTTTAATATTTGATAGAGTTTTTCAATGAATTGACAATTAATGAAAGGTATTGTTATCTTTTTATCATATCAAGGAAGGTCTCTATAATTATGTAAATCTTAGGAGAGCCAAGTGAAATTGTCGAAAACCTCAAGGGAGGTTTTTGAAATTATCCCTTTTTATAATTTAGGCACATGTCGTGATGAGGAATAAATTCATCCTATTCCTTGGTGCTTCAATGTACACAATGTACCTTCTTTTCAGCCTTTGTCCACACATCGTAAGGTTTAACCACACCAATATAACTTATTGTTTTGGAAAGGAAAAAAAGTAATGGAATTCAATTTAATTCGTTTGATCCTTTACCAGTCTTCTGCATCTGGCACTTGAGTCACCAATGGATACGTGAAACCAGCTCACACTTGATCTTTAAAAAACATTAAAAAAAAGGTAAAACAATTATTGAGTATTTAATGAGACTTTCTGACTAGTACCCAAAAGGCACTGATTATTAGTTCCCACGTCTTTGATTTTCGAAAAGGTAAAGTTAATTCAAATGCTTCTGAATGCAAGAAGATTGGAAAATTATTGTGACTATAAGCATTAAAATAAGGTGATGGGATCTACAGTTGTCCTTCGTCCCGCTGTCCAGTTTATGTATCTTGCTTAGGATATTAGTCGATTTAGTCCAATACACCATTTTAAGGCTCGGGGCTTGCGAAATTTCCAGCCAGTGCAACTATTGGGAGACATATCTTGTATATGTGCTTTATGCCAAAGCCAGTTTTCCAATCAATTTATTTTCTTTATTATATGGCACAGATAATTGACAAAAAAGTGGCACAACTTTCATATAATCAAATAAATATGGAAAGATAATTTTTAATTCAAAATTAATCATTTTTTTATGATAAGAATACTATGTGCTTGCCAAGGCTAAGATTCAAATTCATGACCTTAGCAAAGGGAGTACTTGAAGGGTGATTGACCACCTAGCCAACCGAGTTACAAAATTGGTTCAACTTAAATAAAAATTTTAATTATATGAATAATAAAATACGAAAATACCACTCTTACTATTTCTTGTGTTTTCTTTGCCGAGCATTAGTGCAGTTGTTAAACTCTAGTTCATACTGAATTTGGACTTTTGTTGCTCTTTCATCCATTTCAGTATAAGAATGGAGAAACAACAATTCATAGTAGAGAATAAAATAAAAATTTATCAAAATTGTTTCTCTATTTTAGTATTTCTTGGACTTTGTAATAAATCAATTTACAGATATATTTGCACATTTTATGAAGTTGTAGCTCATATAATCAACCTTTTCTGTCAAATTCAGAATCCTGACTCTCTGCATAAATAATAAGATGTCTCCTACAAGTCTCGCTCTTATCGCATGTTCTGAAAATTTTCACTTACTTCAATTGCAAAGACATCCCTAAATTAATTGCATAGTTAAACTTTTCAAAGTTTATACAAAAACATTTTCCTTTTTCTCTTAAGAGGATCAAGAATGGGACTCCACCAATACATTTGGTAGCTCGAACCTACAATTTATCCCTCACTAGTGAAGCATCTTACCAACGAAACTATATTTCTTTGTCATATATGTAAACATATCTTAATTTTGAAGTAAAACACATATGACAATGAGCTGCAAATTAATTCTTAAGATGCTTTACTTGTCACTTAGACCGCACATTTGAGTCACCAATGGATAGTTGCAATCCCACGCTTGATCCTCTCCAGGGGAAAAGAAAAAGAACTGTTAGGACCGGCTCAGGAATAAACAAATTAAAATTAGAACAAAATAGGCGGTATAACCAACCATATAATGGTTAGGCGGTAAACACCAGTCATATAATAATTAGGCGGTAAAACCGACCATATAAAAGAGTTGCGGCAACCCAATAAAGACAAATAATAAAGCAAATAAAAGACACAGAAGATTTACGTGATTCGGTCAAATTGACCTACGTCCACGGGTGGAGGATAAAACAATATGTCTACTATGAAAAAGAAATACAAAAGTCGTAGGAAAGTGGTTCCTAAGCCAAAAGGCACTGATAAAAGGTTTAGGAAATATTCCTAAATACAAAACAACAGCGCCTAAAATATTTGACTACAAATGGGCTAGATGACTCAAGAAACTAATATTCCATATAACTCTCTTGAGTGGTGCACGTTGAAACCTTCATAAGGCTCCCTTATTTATAGGTTCACCGAAGGAACCTTTCCTGCTGTCTGCTGTGATGTGGGACGAAAGGAAGAAAAACTTCCTCATGCAGCCTTTGATGTGGGATGAAAAATTTTGCCACCAAAGTCAAACCTTACGGCTCAACAAATCTCCACCTTGGCATAATTTTGAGTCCCACCAAAAAACTGCTCCACCTTTTCCATATAAGCCCCAATGGGCGTAAATCACCAACAATGAATATCAATCAAGTCCAAGCATTGCTTGAACTTATAAATTGGAAGATGTTTTGTAAACATATCGGTTGGATTGTCCTTAGTATTGATTTTCAGAATAAGGACTTTTCCCTCAGTAATGATATCCCGAATGCAGTGATACTTCATATCAATATGTTTCGTCCTCTCATGATACATCTGATCTTTAGTCAAGTGTATGGCACTTTGACTATCACAGTGAATAACAGTAACACCTTGATGTAGACTAAGTTCGCTAAATAAACTCTTCAACCACAAGGCTTCTTTGATTGCCTCGGTCACAGCCATATATTCTACTTCTGTAGTAGACAAAGTTACGACAGGTTGTAGAGTAGCTTTCCAACTAACAGTACAACCGCCAATGCAAAATACATAGCCTGAAAGTGATTTTCTCCTGTCAAGATCCCCATCGTAGTCCGAGTCTACAAAACCAACCAAAGTGTTATTATCTCTTCCAAATTCCAAACTTGCATTTGAAGTACCTCGCAAGTATCTGGGAATCCATTTCACAGCCTGCCAATGTGCTTTACCAGGGCAAGACATATATTTGCTAACAACACTGACTGCATGTGAGATATCTGGATGAGTACAAACCATTGCATACATAATACTGCCGACTGCACTGGAATAAAGAACTCGTGCCATATAATCTTTCTCTTCATCTGATTTTGGTGATTGAGTAGCAGATAGCCGAAAATGGCTAGCAAGAGGAGTAGATACTGGTTTAGCATCTTTCATGCCAAAACGCTCCAAAACTTTCTCTAGGTAATTTTTTTGGGTCAAAAACAACTTCTCTACTCCTCGATCTCGCTTGATATCCATGCCAAGAATTTTCTTAGGTGCTCCCAAATCTTTCATTTCAAATTCACTATTTAACTGCAATTTCAAAGTGTGAATTTCTGACAAATTCTTGGCAGCAATGAGCAAGTCATCAATATAAAGTAGCAAATAAATGAAAGAACCATCATTTAACTTCCGGAAGTAAACACAACTATCATACATGCTCCTTAAATAACCATAACCCAACATAAAGGAATCAAATCTCTTATACCACTATCTTGGAGACTGTTTCAATCCATATAAGGATTTCTTCAATAAGCAAACATGGTCTTCCTTACCTTCAATCTCAAAACCCTGGGGTTGTCTCATATAAATTTGTTCTTCAAGTTCGCCATGCAAGAAAGCTGTCTTAACATCAAACTGCTCTAACTCCAAATCATACATGGCTACTAAAATAAGCAAAACACGAATAGAGCTATGTTTAACAATAGGTGAAAAAACTTTATTAAAATCAACACCTTGTACCTGACTATAGCCATTTGCAACTAATTGTGCTTTATACCTTGCATTTTCAACCCCTGGAATACCTTTCTTTTTCTTGAAGATCCACTTGCAATCAACTATTTTCTTATTTGACGGCGGCTTTACAAGAACCCAAGTCTCATTTTGATGAAGAGATTCAATTTTTTCATTCATCGCAATCAACCACTTTGCAGAATCATCACAAGAAACTGCTTCTGAATAGGTGGAAGGCTCACCAACTAAATCAGTTTCTTCTGCAACAGACAAAGCATATGCAACTAAATTTGCAGATTTTTGTGGTGGTTGAATGTCTCTCCTTTGTCTATCTCTGGCTATGGAATACTCCTCTTCTTCTGAACTATCTTCAACAATAGATTCAGGTGCATCTATTGGCACTTGCTGAATAGAAGATTTGGATTGAGAAAAACCAGAACTGCCAATATCAAACTCCACGTGCTTGTGTGTATATCAGTAGTACAAGGACTAGAAGACTCCTTCTTGGAAGATAACATAGACAATTCATCAAAAGTAATATCTCTACTAATTACAAATTTTGGAGATTTGAGATCAGGACACAATAATCTGTATTCTTTCACCCCAAAAGCATACCCAAGAAAAATACACTTTTTAGCCCTAAACTCCAATTTTCCATCATTCACGTGCATGTATACTGGACACCCAAAAACTTTTAAATTGAAATAATCAGCAGGAGTACCTGACCAAACTTCCTCAGGAGTTTTGAAATCAAGAGATGCAGAAAAAGAATTGTTGACAATATAACAGGTCATATTGATCGCCTCTGCCAAAAAGTCGTTTGTCAACCTTGTATTGGAAATCATACATCTTGCTCTCTCCAAAAGCGTTCTGTTCATACGTTCGGCCACACCATTTTGTTAAGACGCCATCCTAACGGTGTGATGCCGAACAATTCCTTCATTTTTACAAAATCTATCAAATTCACCTCCACAAAATTTCATGTCATTATCTGTTCTCAACCGCTTAATATGTATTCCTGTTTGTTTCTCAATCAAAACTTTCCATTGCTTGAAAGTTAGGAAAACATCATTTTTATGCTTAAGAAAATAGACCCAAATTTTCCTTGAATAATCATCAATGAAAGTCAACATGTACCTGGCACCACTTTTAGAAGGAGTACGGGAAGGATCCCATAGATCTGAATGAATGTAATCAAGAGTACCTTTTGTCTTGTGACTTGCTGGTGAACTGAAACTAACTCTTTTCTGCTTCCCAAAAATATAATGTTCACAGAATTCTAATGGCCCGGTACTTTGTCCACAAAGAAGTTCTCTTTTGCTCAGTATGCCCAAGCCTTTTTCGCTCATGTGCCCCAAACACATATGCCATATTTTGGTGATGTCTGTATCTGACAAAGATGACGTTGAAACAGCAGCAGCACCTGTAACAGTAGATCCCTGCAAAATATATAAAGTACTAGATCTGTGTGCCTTCATAACAACAAGAGCTCCTCGAGTGATTTTGAGAACTGCATCTCCACCTGAATACCTGCACCCAAAAGACTCAAGAGTGCTTAAAGAGATGAGATTTTTCTTCAAATCTGGAACATATCTAATATCTGTCAGCGTCCTCACAATACCATCGTACATTTTAATTCGGATTGTGCCTTTGCTAATAACTTTACAAACGGCATTGTTACCCATTAAGACAACTCCACCTTCAGTTGATTCATATGTTGAAAATCAGTCCCTATTAGGACACATATGATATGAACAACCCGAATTTAAAATCCACTCATTGCTAGACCTAAAAATATTTTCCGTTGCACAGAAAATGGTTCCATCATTCTCATCAGCTGCTATACTAGTTTCAGCGGATTCAATATTTTTCTCAACAAATTTTTCTTTTTGCTTTTCTTTATTTATCAATTTAAAACAATCAGAGATAACATGACCCTTCTTTTTACAATAGTTGCACACCACATTTTTATGTCTGGACTTGGATCTATTTCTATTTTCTGTATTTCTCTTTCAGATCTATCCCGAACAAACAAGCCATCAGCTTGACTCCCACTAGTTTCCCAGTAATATTCCTATCTATCTGCTCTTTAGATTTTAATGCATATTTAATTTTTCGATACGAAATTGTTTCCTTTCCATAAATCATAGTATCACGGAAATACTTAAAGGATTGGGGAAGGGAACACAAAAGTAATAGGGTCTGATCTTCATCATCAATTTTCGAATCTATATTCTCTAAATCCATAATAATGGAATCAAATTTATCAAGATGGGAGAGTATAGATGTACCTTCAGACATCCGAAGCATATACAAACTCTGCTTCAGATATAGCCGATTCTCGACTGTCTTCTTCATATACAAAAGCCTTTTAATTTATCTCACATAACCTTGGCCGAAATCTCCGTTGCTACCTCACGCAATACCTCATCGAAGAGATTTAAGATTATGTTGGATCTGACCTTCTTATCCATATCGGTGAAATCCGCATCCTTTACATCTTCTGGCTTTTTCTCAATTCCCTGAATTGCCAAGTCAACTCCGTCTTGAACCAAAATGGCCTCCATCTTGAGTTGCCACATGCCGAAGTTGACATTCCTATCGAATTTCTCGACAACCGTCTTTATTATCATCATTGTTGTCACAAAATCTATAACTTGAAGTTTGTCTCAAAAACTGGTCAAACAAATATGCAAGTCTCGTGAGTGGGCCCCACAGGATAAGCGGGCCCCACGGGATGAACGGACCCCACAAAGTGAGCGGGCCCCACAGGATGGACGGACCCCACCAGATGAATGGGACCCATTAGATGAACCTATCTTGCAAAATATATCAACTAGCTCTGATACCAATTTGTTAGGACCGGCCCAAGAATAAACAAACTAAAATTAGAACAAAATAGGCGGTATAACCGATCATATAATGGTTAGGCGGTAAACACCAGCCATTTAATAATTAGGCGGTAAAACCGACCATATAAAAGGGTTGTGGCAACCCAATAAAGACAAATAATAAAACAAATAAAAGACACAGAAGATTTACGTGGTTCGGTCAAATTGACCTACGTCCACGGGTGAAGGATGGAGCAATATTTCTACTATGAAAAAGAAATACAAAAGCCATAGGAAAGTGGTTCCTAGGCCAAAAGGCACTTATAAAAGGTTTAGGAAATATTCCTAAATACAAAACAAGAGAGCCTAAAATATTTGACTACAAATGGGTTAGATGATTCAAGAAACTAATAGCCCATATAACTCTCTTGAGTGGTGCACGTTGAAACCTGCATAAGGCTCCCTTATTTATAGGTTCACCAAAGGAACCTTTCCTGCTGTCTGCTGCGATGGGGGACGAAAGGAAGAAAAACTTCCTTATGTAGCATTTGATGTGGGATGAAAAATTTTGCCACCAAAGTCAAACCTTGCGGCTCAACAAGAACGAAAATAAAATGAAAAGACAAAACAATTATTAAATATTCAATGGGACTTGTCCAACCGCTGCCCAGCAGGCACAGTTAATCAATCCCCATGTCTTTAAATTTTGAAAGGATAAAATTTGTGACAATCCCACCTCCTCCTAGGGCATACTCTAGAAGTTAGTGGATCGCCTGCTTGATTCTCGCCAGAACTCACTCACTTACATGAACTTCAGAGATAACATTTTGATAAACCAAAACCAAACGCTCAAATCTTTTTCAATACCAAGTTCAATACAAAAGTTTCAACTATAATATGTAACTAAAGGATTTACAATCAAAAAAATCTTCACGTTAACTTCCTAAGATCCCTCGTTCGTTTCCCCGACCACCAACTCCTGTAAGAAAAATAAAACTAAAGAGCTGAGCTAAAGCTCAGTGAGGTTTGCCAAGTGAGTAACATTTAATAAACACTTAAATCAGTACAATTAAGCAAGTAGTGCACATTTCACTGTACAATCACTTTCAATAAGCAATTGAGGAAACACTTCACTAAACAATCACTTTTAAAAGGATACGGTGCTCGCCTTAGAGCCACTTCAATGTCATTGAGCATTCATTTCAGTGTCAAGAGACACTTATTTCACTGTCATTGTACATTCATTTTAATATCACTGTACATTCCGCCGATTCACCTCCTTATGTCCTCCAAAACAATAAACAATCCCCTACATTCAATAATCAGTTCAATAATCTCCCAACCTCATTGTAATACTCGAGTATACAGAAACATTTAGACAAAGCTACCGTCCTACCCGACCAAGCCCTTTGCTGGCTCGAATAGTCCGTTGAATAGAGGGTTTTGGGGTCTAGTTCAGACAATGCGGCGAGGCACATATACGACTTACATTCATGCACACTTATAGTAACATTCAGTCAATTATCGACCTTCAAGTTTAACTAAGCCGAGTGCGATAAAGTACACCCTCGACTTAGAAGGCGAGGGACAATTGAGATATACTTCACAAGGAATCATTTTAGTAATAATGTATGATAAGCACATTTGTCACATAATTTCACTTAGATACACATAAACAGTTAAACACATAAATTCGGAAAACACTCACCAAATTCCAAATAAATTACTTTCGAGTCTCGAGTTTGCTTCCTGGCTCACAGCTATCCCTTGGGACAAGTTTATAACTCTAAAGTGAATATATAATTTATAGATGACCACTTATCATTTTTTATTTTATGATTTAAACTATTAAAGTCAAGTTTTAGCTTTAAAATACAAGATATAACATATTTTATATTTATTTTACATTTTATTTCAAAATTTATTAACTTTATCACTTCAAACCAAGAATTATACATTTTTCCCAGGTTTGTATCTTTGTCTAATATTTAAATTAAGAATATATCTTTCTCAATTCAATATTCATTAATTATGGCTTATAGGCACTCCATTTGTTCCCCTTTAAATCAACTAAACTCTAAGTTATTTGTAAATTAAATTTTGTTTCACGATACCAGCCTCCTTAAATTCTAAAGTCTTTAAAATGTTCATGAAGACCAGATTAAGTGGTAAGCAGCCGTCTTATGTATCTAACTACGATAAGTTGCCTTAAATTTTCCAAAACATCATAGAAGCTCAATTCATTACCATGTCAGCCATCAAATCAAGTTCCAGCAATAGACTTCATAATTTTCATGAATATTTCATCTTTTACTTGGTTAAAACATTAAACATTGAGTATACATTCTGTCCAGTTTAAACCAAAATAGATATCATATAGTTCTAGCAAGTTATTCGACCAAGAACTGTACACACCAATCTGTCATCAGCTAGCTAAAACATTCAGTAATGTAGCAGTTTAGTACACGGCATTTCCTCCATAATTTCTTTAGTTTTAACTCTAACTCATCATGCAAAGGACGATTCTTCAGCTACAGAGTATTCTTAACCAGCACACATGGAAGTTTACGGTTAGAGTTCGAAAGAAAAACTGATCATAGGTTTAACTCGAAAAGTTTTTAGGCAGCAATCAGTTTTTAAGCAAGAACTTTCTCCAACAATCCCTTCAGTTTGTAATCAAATCTTTCATGCGTGAAGGAATCAAGGTGTTATACAATATTTTACAGCTTAGTACAGAATTTTAGAACCAAGATTCGCAAAAGGAAGCTGGTACTTCTTTATTTCTTGCTCTCGGATGAAGCTGAGAGGATTTCCGCAGGTAACCATTCCCTAAACAGATTCTCACTTCAACCAAACTTAATTTTTTCTTAGCTAAATTCCAGCATACAACAGTAATATTCAAGTGTACCAGATGATTAGGAGGTTATTACAGAAAGTTTACTATATTTATGGCTGCAACAACAACTCTCGGTTCCCTTCATTTCTGTCCGACAGTATCTTCTTCAAAACAGAGTTCTATCTTAGCGAGGGACTCATTTTCTTTGCTAAAACTCGACATGCAGCTTGTATATATGTTTATTTGTACTATATAAGCAGGAGATTATCATAGATTCTTACCTCTTTTCTCCTAAGGTTCGATAATGGCAGACTGCTCTAACTCTCCCTACTTTAGTTCCTCCAACTCTTGCACCAGCTCTCCCCTTTTCCCTCACCGATGCAGTTGATACGTGAATTGTAGACTAGTTTCTCCTCTTATCACTCACTTAGCTCTCAGTTTAGGATGGCTAAGAAATGAAAGAAATGAAAAAGCTGTTCGGTCCTCATTCTTCTCTCGGCTGATCACTCAAAGCTTCATCAGTCGGTGGATGATAATTCCAAAGCTCTCCACTCAGCTCTTATTTCTAAAGTTCTAATAACCAGCTGGTCGCATGGTAGATTAGCTAGGATGCGCAACGGATTTTCTGTCTCACACTCTGTTCCACTTTTTATTATATTGCTATTTCTCCTACATAAACATCATGTTTTAGTTCTTTTTTGTTTCCTTAAGATCCAATAACTATTAATTGAGCAAAAAATAAATACAGCAATTTCAAAAAAGTAATATATAATAGAAAATTAGAAAATACAGCAGCAAATTCATAAAAAATCTCATTTTTTATGCATTTTGTTTTTTTGAGTTTGTTAAATTTTGTGTATTACTCAATTAATAGTTATTGGATCTTAAGGAAACAAAAAAGAACTAAAATATGATGTTTATGTAGGAGAAATAGCAATATAATAAAAAGTGGAACAGAGTGTGGGACAGAAGATCCGTTGCGACTAGGATGAAGGGTTAGTTAAGTCATTTGATATCCACTTATTTGCTTACTAAGGGCTGCAATTTTTTATTAATTCCCACATTAACTCCCAACATTATTTGTATTTCCTTGATCTCGTAGATTCTCACACATTTGGTTTGAAAGGAAATTAGCTAGACATGTAACTTATTCAACTATAATATATTCAAATCATACAAATTACGGTATGCATACAATATGTTTATTTTTTTCCTAAATTTTCAATTTTATAGGAATTCAATTATGCATTTAGTTTAACCATTCATTTGTTACATATAATATTTCTAATAACAGATTAAATGTAATGAAATAAATTCAAAGTGTACACATAAATTTCCGAGTTCTCACAAAATTAGTTCAAAGTTTATGCATATGGGAAATGTTTGCATGCCACTGAAATTTGCTGGTAAATTTATTGACCATAAAGTGAACCGTTCTATGTGAAATTGACAAAGTCAGGGTGATGCCATGTTTTCCCCAAGAAAATGTGTCAATGGTTAGATGAACAATCATTGCTATGGTATTATGTGTTCGTGACGAATGGGGTTCTGACTTTTCAACAGCTTAGGCTTCATGGACATCAAGATCATTGATGTAAACTTGATGCAAATGCTTATAGGTCTTGGTCTACATGTGCAGTTTCCTTTCAATTTTTGTTTTTTTTTCTAGATGGGATTAAGTTTGGTATTTGATCAAATCAGGTAGCGTTTAAATATTGAATTTGCCACCAGTCATTGTCCTAGTAATGGTATTAGATAATTACCTGGATAATTGTCCTCAACTATCATCATATATTGGTTAGTAATTTTTCAAGTAGAAATAAATATAGCTTTCAGCTTATTCTACATGTTTTAAGTTATTCCTTAGTATTTTACTAACTTTTACCTATGTGTGACAAGAAGTTGAATGGTTTATTCTTTTTAAGATTTTGCTTTGAGCAATTTTTTGAAACTCAGACTGGCCATCGACTTGATCGAGGTCAGGGGTGTCGAAACCATCCAAGAGCTCGATCACATCATCATGATGTCATAAATATATTTAATTTTAAAAATTAATATATCATGTAAAATTTCGAAAAACATATTATTACTTGACAGGTGCCGAACCTGTGCAATAATAATTACTAAAAAGTCCTAATTACCACCACAAGTAATTAATTATAGGACAAATCCAAATACTGGAGCAGGGACCCTAGGTGTGCAATGGGTTACTTGATTCACCCTGTTCCCGAAGAGTTTGCTTGATCCGATATACCAGATTTGCCTATAAAAATATTGATTTTGCGTACAATGGCAAGTAGGGTCGATTCCACAGGGAGCGGGTAGGAAATTATTTCTTTTCAAATTAGTAGAACGAAATTGGGAGATTTTCAATGGGAGGCAAATAAATAAAATAAAAATAAGAATAAAAATAAAGCGAACTAAATTCAGAACTAACTCACACAGCACAATTCACTAAAAATAGCAATTAATAAAAGTTATACCCAAAGGATCAACTGCTCAGGCACGGTCCAATTAAATGATCATCGATGCAAAGATATTTCATCCGCTTATCACTAGGTTGGTTATAGCTATCAATAAGCTCTGACAACCAGTTCTTCCTTACTTTTTCGACAGTCAAGATACGACCATTGACTGCTTCTCTAACCAGATAACAACCCTAAGTACGACCGTATGAATTTAATTACCTAATTGCATTAAAGTTAGAAGAATCCAACCCTAACCAATAAACACGCTAAGAGGGTTTATTTAAATTAGATCTTGCGTTTCCCCATCATAAAGCCAATTATGGTGGTTGCCACAGGGTGTTAACTAAATGAACAATTACGGATTCTATTTAATTAACGTGACAGTAGGCTATTAAATTAAATCAAATATCCGGCCGTTGATATTCAATTAATCAAATACCCATGAACAATTAATTCAGGAAATGCAAGAATAGCAATAAATTGGAAGAAATAATGAAGATTCGATTAGATCTCACAAATATTATGGACCGCGCCTTCGCGTCAACCTTTGGGTAGAGGAGAAATTTAGCCGCTCCTCATCGTGTCAATCCCGCGTGATTTAATTGAATTCATTCAATTATTCGCCGAAGAATTGGAAAGATGAAACAGCAAAGGGACAGTTTTTCTTATTTTGCGTCTACACTGGAGCCTCTACACTGGAGCCGCAAGCACAAGAGGAATCTCCTGAAATTTAGAAGAGTCAAAAGTGAAAAAGTGAGAACAAAGTCGCGATTGTACAGAGCCAAAAGAAACAATGGAGAAATCTTCCCCCTTTGACCGCACTTCAATTTCCCTTTTTCCCTAGTTGCGGCCAAAGAGAATGGACCCCAAAAGCGTCTGACAGATCTTGCAAAAGGTAAAACTAAAGTTAAAAGTAGTGATAATCCCTGAATCCTGCTTTTTCCACCTTTTATAGCCGCCGCCCAAGAGAGACTAAAGAAAAAGACGTCTGGAGCAATTCGTCTAACAAAAGCTATCCCCTTTGGAGTTTTGATCCCACGCTTCGGGTTCACATGGACCGGGGTCCGTCTTTTCGGTAACGTCTACCTTTTAAGGCGTGGCCATGCTTTGAGACGAAGGGTTTTCTGGAAATTTGCCTCCAGAGATCATTTTTAATGCCGCCCACCTATAATTCGTACAAATATTAAATATAAGTTAAACCTCAGTACTTAGCACAGTAAATAGTTAAAATTAGGACAAAGTAATACTGCAAAACGTGCCAAATAACGGCTCTATCAAATCCCCCCACGCCTAGACAATGTTTGTCCTCAAGCATTTCGGAGCTCAGAAGTACAACCAAGAGAGCAGAGGTTATGGAATAGTTTATACTAACACAAGCATCTAAGGTCCCTGACAATATCGCCAAGAGTAGAACACACCGGACATGTTGTAATTCAAAGAATATATATATGAATACTAGGAACGCTCAAATCAACATCACGGAATGCCATTACCATAGGCTTGCACATTTATCACATCTCCGCCACTTAAAAGTGAACTAAACACATAAATCAAAAGGATTTTAATAGGGTTGTAATGGGGCTCAGGTAAAAGGTGGTGAAGAAGGTATAGATAGGGGGTGAAGTGTCAAGAGAATGCCCGAAACTCACCAATAATCACAGTGCTTTACCGGAGGAGTTTCACAAATAAGGCAGTTTTCATTTGCTGTACACACTGTACAAGTGCCCCCAAATTTTTTTTTTTTAAACAGCGAACTGCTCGCAAGGCGTGGGCACGCCTTGTAGCCCATAGTCCTCTAGTAACGAGATCTCTTCAGGATTCTTGTTTTTTTTTTTTTTAAGGGAGAAAGTCCTGCAAGGCGTGGGCACGCCCTGTAAGCCAAAGTCCTCTGGTCAGTGGCTTTTTTCCAATTTCTCCCCCTTTATACAAGGATAACATCATATAGCTCCTAATCTAACAGCACTTGCAACCCCAAATTTGTTTGCTTTGCACAAATGATGGATTTCAGACATCCCTTGACAACACAGGGATAAACAAGAAAGTTTAAAGAAGTCTCGGGTTAACAAACACGGATAACAACCAAAAGCGAAGGATAAAGCTCAAATTGGTTCACTATTGAAAAACAAGGTGAATGGATGATTTTCTTTCGAAAGCTTAAGGAGGTCAAATCCTAAATGCCCTTATCATTTCAAATGCATCTAGTTCAACAGAATGTGGTCTTGACATGTACAAAATAGCAAGTTCTAGAATGTTCATACCATGTGTGATACCCACTCAATCAAACAAAATAGAGCAGACAAGAATAATATGCTCAAGCAAAGCTCAAAAGCTCCCCAAAAGTTACAAGAATGGGTCAATTCTAGCATATTCAACATTCAACGACATTGCCAAGGGAAGCAAAATGCACAGCTAGCATATTCGACCACATACCCACTCACTTTGATTGTGTCATTCATCACAGCAACATGCCCCAACTCTAACAAGCATAGAAATAACCAAAAAGCCAACTAACTACAATGTTTTTCATTTTTTTTAGTAACAAAGCAAAAAGAACTAATGAAAAAGAGAAAGAACTAATGAAAAAGAACTAATGGAAGCCACTCCCCCCCCACACCTAAGACCTACATTGTCCTCAATGTAGAAGAGACAAGTAAAGTATTAGGAGGAAAGAAGAGAAACTTTCCTGACCACCGGGGAGGGAAAACGAGATACTAAGGCGGAGGGGAGTGAGGCGGGGTGAATCCAATGTGAGCGAAGAAGGCCGCCTGGTTCTCAGCCTGAATGCGGGCAAAAACCTGTAACGCCGCGAGACGGCCATCTAATCTCGACACCTAGGTGTTGAGCTCGTCGAAAGAATCCTGGAAGTGCTGGTAGCGGGGGTCCCCAGCAGGAGGAGTATGGGAGGAGGACGGACCCGCCTGATCCGGATGGGGTGGAGAGTCAGTGGAGGGTGCAGTGGTAGGCACCCGAGGCTGCGGCCCGTCCTTATCAGGGGCGTAAACTAATAGACATCGCCCACTTTGAGAATAACCCCCATCCACTCCAAACTGCGCAAATCCAGTGGCTCAATCTCTTGAGCTAGGGCGAAGTTGTGCTCCTTGTCGAGGTCTAGCAAGCCCAATCGAATGGCCAAGTGGGTAATGAGGGAGCCCAGAATGATCGGTTTATTGCGCTTTTGAATGATCGATTCCATTTGAGTGGCTACCCAACATCCAAAATTAACCTTAACATTGTTGCGCATGCACCAAAGGAAGTAGAATTCTGCTTTGGTGAGGGTGCCTGAGGAATCCTTCCGCCCAGAGAAATTGTGAGCCAAAAACCTGTGGATAACCTTCAAGACCGGATCCTTCAGTTGAGATGCCTTGGACTGACTGGGATTATAAACTTGCCGATCCGTGGACCACTCCCTCCAGGTGTCGATGTACTCAGTTTTGAACGATCTGGTGTAGTCACAAGCACTATTAATATATGCTCCGGATGCAATGGTATCCTCACTGACGAACCCCAAAGTCAGATTAAACTCATTGATGGAAAAACTGTACTGTGTGCCTTTTAATCTAAACTGAATAATTTTCGGCTCATCCAAAGTGATCAATTCATTTCTGGTGAACTCGAAGGTAGAGTAGAATTCACAACATAGCTCCTCAAACGTAGGGTAGTCAATACTTAGATACTTTTGCCAACCTATTGCCGAGAACAATTGTTCAACTTCTCGGGCAATTCACAGCTGGTCCAAGGTTGAGGCATGAAAGCACTTACAAGGAGCAAAAGGACGGTACACCAAGCTATTAAACCGGTCTTGCTGAGCCCGTGAAGATTAGTGATCGGTTCCCCCCACTCTCGAGGAGACATAGTGCTCTTATTCAGGCCCAAACGGGACCGAATGGTGAGTTGAACCGGGGCTTGTCTCTTACGAGGTTGGGACCCAGACAGTCCAGCAGTGGTTGCCTTCTTAGGAGGCATTTAGGGACCACAGATAGAGTAAATTAGCTCAGAGACAGCCAACCAACCACTAAGAAACAGATAGGGGACCACAGTCAACAAAAATTACTGAATATTCCGCAGCTCAGCAGCAAAGGGGGACACAATTACCCCACCAAACAACAACCAGACAACAAACTCCAACCAATGCCCCACTGCCGTCAATTAGCCGACAACAATGAAGAAGACCGATCCAACTCCCCTCAAATCAAGATATCAGTCAATAACAGGCATAATCAGCGAGCAACTGACCACGTGTACCAAATAATAAATTCACCAAAGCCCACAGATGTCTCAAGTATATAATCAATCCCAGGCAGATACGTGGACTCACACTTGCAGACAACAATTAAATGGTCCCCCAAAAACAAGCAATTATGTCAACCCAACACGAGTGGGAATTCAGCAATAAAATTTTAAAAAAAATCTCATATCTTGGTCACATATAGCAACCGACCCCCAATTCAAAGACTAGTAGCAGCAATCGAGTATGATAGAGGTACCACTTTCTGCCCACAGCGGGGGAGGTCGTGGTAGCACCGCACGGTGAGAAGGCCGCGCGCAGGCTGCTAGGAGGAGCAGGCGAACGGGGGCTGATGGCCTGACCTGGGCGTGCTTGTCGCAGGCGCTGGTGCGTGCCATCACTAGGCGTGCTGGGCGCAAAGGCGCAGATTGTCGTACGCGCGGGCGTGCACGACGGTGGCGGCGGCGGCGGGCTGCGGACAAAACAGGGAGAAGAAGTTGTTGCAGCGTAGCCAAAAGAAATTTGGGGGAAAGAGGCCAAGACCAGACAAAGAAGAAGGAAAAGTGGAAAAAGTAGGGTCTTGGTCAAATTCAAAAAATTTTTTTTTTTGGCCTTCGCTATCGGAAGGGTTGGAAGGCGTGGGCATGCCTTGAAGGGCATGGTCTTCTGACCACTGCATCTAAATGATGTTCAAACGAATTTTCATCAAGGCGTGGGCACGCCTTGGGGCTGCTAGTCTTTAATTTGCTCAGGGCACTTGGCGCACCCTTTCCAAGGCGTGGGCACGCCTTGGAACCCCTATTCTTCTGTCCAACACCACAAAAACAATCAAAACATTAAAATGAAACTGAAAAAATCGCAGAGTAATGAAGAATGAACACAACTAATACTGTAATCCTTGGGTTGCCTCCCAAGTAGCGCCTTTCTTTAACGTCTTTGACTAGACATGGCCTTCAATTGTTTAGACTTCACCATTTTGATTATCAAGGAATAGAACCTCCACTTGCTCACTATTAAACCCTTCATAATAGGGCTTTAGACGGTGACCATTGACTACGAACCTTTTTTCCGTCTTAAGACTTTGGATTTCCACTGCACCATAATGAGAAATATTAGTAACAACAAATGGACCAATCCAACGGGAACGCAACTTACCAGGAAAAAGCTTAAGTCTCGAGTGATAAAGTAGGACTTTTTGCCCTATGACAAACGACTTCCTCGACACTTGTTGGTCATGAAAAATTTTACTCTTCTCCTTATATATTGCAGCGTTCTCATAGGCTTCATTCCTTAGCTCTTCCAACTCTTGTAGCTGGAGCTTCCTGTGTCCTCCAGCCTCTATGAGGTCCTTGTTACACCGCTTAAGCGCCCAAAATGCCTTGTGTTTAAATTCTACTGGTAGGTGGCATGGCTTCCCAAAAACTAACCTATATGGGGGCATCCCAATCGGTGTTTTATATGCAGTGCGGTAGGCCCAGAGAGCATCTTCCAATTTCAGACTCCAGTCTTTCTTATCAGGCCTCACCATCTTCTCTAGAATTGACTTGACCTCCCTATTCGACACTTCGGCCTGCCCATTTGTCTGTGGATGATATGGAGTGAACACTTTATGGAGCACACCATACTTACGAAACAATGCAGTGATTGTCTTATTGCAGAAATGGGTGCCCCTGTCACTCACTATAGCTCTCGGCATTCCAAAACGGACAAAAATGTTAGATCTTATAAAATCTGCAACCACTCTAGAATCATTAGTCCGGGTGGCTTTTACCTCCACCCATTTGGAAACATAGTCAACTGCAAGTATAATGTACAAGAAACCAAAAGACGAGGGGAATGGACCCATGAAATCTATACCCCAGACATAAAAAATCTCAACAAATAATATGGGGGTTTGACTCATTTGGTCTTTTCGAGAGATATTCCCCACCCTTTGACACTTATCACAAGATTTGCAAAACAAATATGCATCCTTAAAGAGAGTAAGCCAATAAAAATCACTTTCTAACACCTTACAAGCCCTCCGCTTTGGACCAAAATGCACTCCACATGCAAATAAATGACAGAAAGTCAAAATAGAGTGAAACTCACCTGCACTTGCACACCTTCTTATCACTTGGTCCGAGCATTGCCTCCACAGGTAGGAGTCATCCCAAAGGTAATGTTTGGCATCACTCTTTAGCTTATCTCTTTTAGCTTTTGACCAACCTGCAGGTAATTGATTCGTCACCAAAAAATTTACAATATCGGCATGCCATGGTGCCAACGAATCAATGACTAGAAGTTGCTCCTCAGGGAATGATTCTTTCAACGGCAGATCCTCTTGATTTGCAAGCAACCGGCTCAAATGGTCAGCCACCAAATTCTCGACTCCACTCTTATCCTTGATCTCTAAATCAAACTCCTGCAGGAGCAGGATCCATCTAATGAGCCGCGGTTTGGCATCCTTTTTCGCCAACAAATACCTCAAGGCTGCATGATCAGAGAAAACAATTACTTTTGCATCCAATAAATATGACCTAAATTTTTCTAGTGCAAAAACAACAGCTAGTAATTCTTTCTCCGTCGTGGAGTAATTAAGTTGGGCTCCACTTAAGGCTCTCGACGCGTAGTAGATCGCGTGTGGCGCTCTTCCAATTCTTTGCCCCAAAACGGCTCCCACGGCATAGTCATACACGTCGCACATGATTTCAAACGGAAGGCTCCAATCTGGGGATTGAATGACAGGCGGCGATGTCAACGACTCCTTCAATTTATCAAAAGCCACCTTACATTCATTTGTGAAATCAAACGGCACGTCCTTCTGCAGTAACTTGAACAGGGGTGCTCCTATTTTTGAGAAGTCTTTGATAAATCTCCTGTAAAAGCCTGCATGGCCAAAAAATGAACGCACTTCCCGTACACATACGGGGTAAGGTAGAGCAGAAATAAGGTCTATTTTAGCTTTATCTACCTCTATTCCCTTAGCCGACACAACGTGCCCTAAGATAATGCCATGATCTACCATAAAGTGACATTTCTCCCAGTTAAGAACCAAATTCGTCTCTATGCATCTTTTCAGAATTAGAGCCAGATTCTCAAGGTATTCATCAAAACTGTCCCCGTACACACTAAAATCATCCATGAACATCTCAATTATTTTTTCCACATATTCTGAGAAAATACTTACCATGCACCTTTGGAAAGTTGCCGGAGCATTGCAGAGACCGAAAGGCATCCTGCGATAAGCGAAAGCACCGAACGGGCATGTGAATGTAGTATTTTCCTGGTCTTCTGGTGCTATCGCGATCTGAAAGTAACCTGAAAAGCCATCCAAAAAATAATAGTAAACACGACCTGCTAATCGTTCTATCATCTGATCAATAAAAGGGAGGGGGAAATGGTCCTTTTTAGTCACAGCATTTAGCCTCCTGTAGTCGATGCACTGACGCCAGCCAGTAGCTTTCCTAACCGGGACCATATCATCTTCTTGGTTCTCTTCTACGGTCACTCCCGCCTTCTTCGGGACCACCTGGACAGGACTCACCCACGGGCTATCCGAAATAGCGAAAATGATCCCCACCTCTAGGAGTTTGAGTATCTCCTTTTTCACAACTTCCATCATCAGGGGGGTTCAATCTTCGCTGTGCTTGCCTCACCGGCTTTGCATCATCCTCGAGTCTTATCCGGTGCATGCACAAGGACGGGCTGATCCCTTTGACATCGGCTATGCTCCACCCAATTGCCTCCTTGTGCTCCCTAAGGGTTCGCACCAGTCTGTCCTCTTGACTTGGAGATAGATGTGCAGAGATGATCACCGGAAGTGTCTCCCGGTCTCCTAAGAATGCGTACTTTAGATGCTTCGGGAGAGGTTTTAGTTCTAACTCCGGTGCCTGCACAACTGAAGGGAACAACTTTGTCTGAGCCTCTGGCACAAATAGAGAGGTAAGTTCATACCTTAGGGATACGGGTGGAAGTGAGTGTAAGGCTTCAACAACATGGAGCAACTCTTCCCTTAAGTCCACATCAAGAGTTACACCCAACTCCAAATGCTTCATTAGAGCCACTTCCAATGCGTCTTTGCCATCTAATTCGAAAATTTCCTGCACAAAAGGCTCGATAACGCTCAAAGCAAAGACCGAGTTAGATTCCTCTGGATACTTCTGACGGGTTTTACTTTAAGTGCAAATTTAATTCCGAATTATACCCGTTTTACTGCAAGTATACATGCCAAAATCGTAATATTGGGTATGTATCGGGTCGATCCCACGAGGAGCAATTAGAACAATTATTAGATACTAATTTACTCTATTATTTAGACTCACAATAAATTTGAGCAGAAAATTCAGAATTTAATTCAACTACAAAAATTCTTAGCTAGATAAATGCAATTTCACAATAGGAGTAGAATTCACTAAATATTAAGATCTAGGGATGTAGATTCCACATATAATACAAAAGATCTAAAACGAATGAATTTAACACTTGTTACTACTCTTGTTTAACCAAGGATTCATTTCCAACAATACCAAAATCACATTCTCATGATAATAATGGGTTAAAACAGATTAGTTTTCCCTAATCTCTTGGTAAATACTAAATTTGTTTTGTGCACACAGGAAATGTAGATTTCATCCACTTGAATGTATTTCTATTCTCATGAATATACTACTGAAGCTCTACTTATGTCATTCCATTATTTTTACCATTTCTCAATGAGTAAAAACAACTACAAACCTGCTATTGGTGATCAAACAACAACAAGTAATCCAACATACAAAAGTAGATAGGTTAATATATACAAGATATAACAAGTATAAATCACAATCACTTTATATCACTTGGCCATAAGTTTCATCTACTCCCTAGATAAAGGAAATTAGCTACTCATGAATGATGAAACACTCAGAACTTCATTAATGCAAATCATCATGAATTACAAATACAAAAAGAGTAAAGAAAGTCTTAGCCAAGATATGGTGAACCCTTCCAAAAATCTCCTTTGTCTTGAACTTAGATGATTAGAAGATGAAACCTCAATTGCCCCTTGCAAGTACCTAGCTAGAGAGACTATGTTTTCTTCTTAGTGAAAATGCTAGCTACGTCTAGATACCAGCCTTCCCTCAATGTCTCTGCATAAAAACTACTCAAAGGCTCCATTTTTCCAAGTCAAATTCTAACATTTGATTCCCAAATCTCCACTTTGTTAGCATAGTCAAAAACCAATATTTTTGACTTGAAAATAAGCCCCTTTTCTTGCCCTTTGGTCTTCTGAAGCATGTGCATCGAATTCCCTTGCAACTTATAGTTGGAAAATAGTTTGAACACAAGAGGAATGGCTGAGCAAATTGCAGATTTTCGGCTACAAAACGCGCCTACACAAAACGCGGCATAAACTCGTGTTTTGTCTACTCGCGTTTTTACTCTAGCCTTATTTCAACTGCGATTTTCTCCATGATGAAGACCGAACTGGCTTTTGTACAAAACACAAAAGTTGTAGCCCTTTGAGTCATCTTTCCAATGCTATAAAAATCATCCCAATAGGAGTTGTGTAGCCTGAGATATGATCGAAATACTATCACTTGGTCAAACCTCTATTTCCAATTCCGACCACAGAGTGCAGCTTCTGTATTCTGACTTTTTGTCCATGAAAATGGCAAAATTGGATTTCGATGTCTTCATACAAATTGTAGGTCTCTTTCTTAGCTTTACAATGGTATAAAAATCACCTTAATCCGATAAGTGTAGCTCCAGATATGGTCAAAATACCAAAGAGTGTCAAAACTGATTTGTATTGTATTTCCTCACTTGAACGTTTTTCACTTCATTCTTCTTGTTACCACTTGAATTCATCACCAAATTTCTATTTTTCATCTCATTTGACATCCTTTAGTGATTGAATCATCATTCCTGCATAAAAATGAAGTTTTTACCATTAAAATCACTAAAAATGCAATATTGTCCACTTTTACCAAAAATATATAATTTTACCAAAAACCTCTTTATTTTATTTATAAAACTAAATAATCAACTCAAAATTAACTAATAAAATGCACTTAAAAATACGTAAAATAAACTCTTATCAATTTCATCGCCTCAAAAATATTAAAATTCACAGTTTCACCATCAAATTTCATTGATAAAGTGCCCTCATTCACATCTATCTTAGTCCTGGCAGTGCTAAGAAACGGTCTACCTAACAAGATAGGTGACGGGTTTAATGATTTTTCATCTCCCATGTCCAAGATATAAAAATCTGCAAGAAAGACTAATTCATTTACCTGAACCAGAACATCCTCAACTAGCCCCTCTAGATAAGTATTTGTGCGATCAGCTAGTTGGATTATGATGGTTGTTTCCTTAAGTGGCCCCAAATTTAGAGAAGCGAAAATGGTCTTTGGCATCACATTGATTGACGCCCCTAAATCTAACATTGCTTTTCTAATTAGTGTATTTCCTATTTTGCACGGGATCGTGAACATACCTGGATCTCCACACTTGGGTGGGAGCTTCCTTTGGAGCATGGCTGACACATTCTCTCCCACCGCTACTCTTTCGTCCCCTCTCAATTTTCTCTTATGAGTGCACAAGTTCTTGAGAAATTTTGCGTATTTCGGCACTTGCTTAATTGCTTCCAACAAGGGGATGTTGATCTCCACCTTTTTGAACACGTCCAGGATCTCTTTTTCCTTCTCTGCCTTCTTCGTCTTCGCCAACCTGCATGGGAAAGGGGGTAAATTAGATTTAACGGGTAATGCTAGTGTAAGAGTTATTTCGGGACCTCCACGAATGCGTCCCTCTTCCTCTATCCCCTTCTCGATCTCGTCGTCACTTTTATTCTTTGAGTTCGTGACCTTTGGCCCCTCCACTTCCTTGCCACTCCTTAATGTCATGGCACTTACGTTTCTGGGGTTTGCCTCGGATTGCGATGGCAATTTCCCATAGACGTGGGACTCCAGGCGATTAATGGCAGTTGCCATTTGATTCATGCGAGTCTCCATGTCCTTCATGCCTGCTTTGGTGTCATGCTGGAACTGAGTAGTGCTCGCGACCAAGGACCTCGTCTCTTGCTGGAGTTGAGCAGTGGTCGTGACTAAGGCCCTAGTCTCCTACTGGAGCTGAGTGGTAGTTGTGGCCAAATTCTTGACAATTTCCTCCAAAGAATTTCCTGAGTTGGAGGACGAGGGTTGGGACTTCTGTTGCCAAGGTTGCTGGAATCCTGGTGGACGATTGGAGAATGCATTTTGTGGCCTATTACCATAACTGAAATTCGGGTGATCTCTCCAACCCGAATTGTACGTGTTGGAGTATGGGTCGTACGGTCTATGAGGCGCGGGCACGCCTCCAGCCATGTTCACTTGTTCAGCCCCATCTTCTTGCAACATAGGGCATGAGTCAGTATGGTGGCCCATATTTGTGCAGATTTCACAGGCCTTTACTTGGGGCACATTCCCCACAGCTAATTGTCGAACAACGGATGTGAGCTCCGACAACTGTTGCTGAATAGATGTTGACTCCACCTCATTAACCCTGCGGGTAGGGTTACTCTCACGGAAGCCAAACTGTTGAGAATTCTCTGCCATAGCTTCAATAAGCTCCCATGCTTCCCTCGGTGTCTTGTTTGCCAGTGCCCCACCACTTGCAGCATCAATGATACTCCTATCAGTTGATTGGAGTCCTTCATAGAAGTATTGGATTAACAGTTGTTCACTAATTTGATGCTGCGGGCATCTAGTGCACAACTTGTTAAACCTTTCCCAATATTCATACAAAGACTCCCCGGGATACTATTTAATACTGCAGATTTCCTTCCTCAAACTCACAGTCCGGGATGCAGGGAAGAATTTTTCCAGAAATTTCTTTTTCAACTGTGCTCATGTGGTAATACTACCTGCTAGTAGGTAGTACCGCCAATCTTTAGCCGCATCCTTGAGAGAGAACGGAAAAGCTCTCAGTCTAATTTGCTCTTCAGTGACCCCAAGAGGTTTCATACTAGAGCAAACCACCTCGAACTCCTTAACGTGCTTGTGGGGTTCTTCGCCAGAGAGACCATGGAAAGAAGGTAAGAGATGAATCAGCCCCGACTTCAGTTCGAAAGCAGTATTCTCAGCCAAAGTGGGGAATGTGATGCATAAGGGCTGGTGAGTCAGCTCCGGAGCAGCCAGCTCCCTTAATGTTTGGGTGTTGGCCAAGCTTACTTCGTCTTCCACTGACTCGTTTACAGCAAATAAGTGCCCTCCTTTTTGTCTCTTGATCTCTTGCCTCCGCCTACGCGCTGCCTTCTCAACCTTAGGATCGTATACCAATTCACTTGTGCGAGACGAACGGGGCATAAACTAGCAAAAATACCAAGAAGAATAAAATAAAATAAAAATTGAATTTGAAAAGAAACAAATAATCCAAATGCCAGCTCTCCGGCAACGGCGTAAAAAATTGACAGGTGCCGAACCTGTGCAATAATAATTACTAAAAAGTCCTAATTACCACCACAAGTAATTAATTATAGGACAAATCCAAGTACTGGAGCAGGGATCCTAGGTGTGCAATGGGTTACTTGATTCACCCTGTTCCCGAAGAGTTTGCTTGATCTGATATACCAGATTTGCCTATAAAAATATTGATTTTGCGTACAATGGCAAGTAGGGTCGATTCCACAGGGAGCGGGTAGGAAATTATTTCTTTCCAAATTAGTAGAACGAAATTGAGGGATTTTCAATGGGAGGCAAATAAATAAAATAAAAATAAGAATAAAAATAAAGCGAACTAAATTCAGAACTAACTCACACAGCACAATTCACTAAAAATAGTAATTAATAAAAGTTATACCCAAAGGATCAACTGCTCAGGCACGGTCCAATTAAATGATCATCGATGCAAAGATATTTCATCCGCTTATCACTAGGTTGGTTATAGCTATCAATAAGCTCTGACAACCAGTTCTTCCTTACTTTTTCAACAGTCAAGGTACGACCATTGACTGCTTCTCTAACCAGATAACAACCCTAGGTACGACCGTAGGAATTTAATTACCTAATTGCATTAAAGTTAGAAGAACCCAACCCTAACCAATAAACACGCTAAGAGGGTTTATTTAAATTAGATCTTACGTTTCCCCATCATAAAGCCAATTATGGTGGTTGCCACGGGGTGTTAACTAAATAAACAATTACGGATTCTATTTAATTAATGTGGCAGTAGGCTATTAAATTAAATCAAATACCCGGCCGTTGATATTCAATTAATCAAATACCCATGAACAATTAATTCAGGAAACACACGAATAGCAATAAATTGGAAGAAATAATGAAGATTCGATTAGATCTCACAGATATTATGGACCGCGCCTTCGCGTCAACCTTTGGGTAGAGGAGAAATTTAGCCGCTCCTCATCGTGTCAATCCCGCGTGATTTAATTGAATTCATTCAATTATTCGCCGAAGAATTGGAAAGATGAAACAGCGAAGGGACAGTTTTTCTTATTTTGCGTCTACACTGGAGCCGCAAGCACAAGAGGAATCTCCCGAAATTTAGAAGAGTCAAAAGTGAAAAAGTGAGAACAAAGTCGCGATTGTACAGAGCCAAAAGAAACAATGGAGAAATCTCCCCCCTTTGACCGCACTTCAATTTCCCTTTTTCCCTAGTTGCGGCCAAAGAGAAGGGACCCCAAAAGCGTTTGACAGATCTTGCAAAAAGGTAAAACTAAAGCTAAAAGTAGTGATAATCCCTGAATCCTGCTTTTTCCTCCTTTTATAGCCGCCGCCCAAGAGAGAATAAAGAAAAAGACGTCTGGAGCAATTCGTCTAACAAAAGCTATCCCCTTTGGAGTTTTGATCCCACGCTTCGGGTTCACGTGGACCGGGGTCCGTCTTTTCGGTAACGTCTACCTTTTAAGGCGTGGCCACGCTCTGAGACGAAGGGTCTGCTGGAAATTTGCCTCCAGAGATCATTTTTAATGCCGTCCACCTATAATTCGTACAAATATGAAATATAAGTTAAACCTCAGTACTTATTACAGTAAATAGTCAAAATTAGGACAAAGTAATACTGCAAAACGTGCCAAATAACGGCTCTATCATTACTAAGAAAGGTAGGTTCAATGTATATTTGATATTTCTAAGATACTTTACAAGAAAATACAAATAAGTTAGTATAATTAAGTAGCAATTTATGCAATTTACAATTTAATGCATATTCAACAAGTTTAGAACCAAATTGGAGGGTTTATTTGAAAAGTAATACAAGAATTTAGGGTTGTAGCTATAAGTTCTAAAATATTTCTAGGTGTAATAATAGTTTTCTAGTACTCTAGGGGTCAAATCATAAAATTGACAAAATATTTCTTGGTGAATTTTTTAATGTTTTATCCCTTTTTGTACTTAGATCTTCCACTGGAGTTGTATGAGAGAGATTTATCGTAAGATATGTGAAAAGATTTGAGAGTAGTTAAAAGAAAGAATCAAAAAAGGAAAACAAAAAAAGTAAAAAAGGAAAAGATGAGAAAAAACTCGATTCGAAATAGTTCTTCCGGTTTTCAGTCAAACCTAGTCCAAGTTTTTGTTTGACGGTTTTTTAAGACAGCTCGGACTGGATGTCTACCAGATTTCCAGTTTAACTGGTTGAACCGACCAGTCCGATTCGAGTTTCAAAACACAGGCTTTGAGAGATTTCTCCCAAATTACTTAAACCTCTGTATTTTCAAGGTGCTTTAGAGGTATCCTTAGTTAATTTTGGAGATCACAAAGAACATCCGGTCAAAAATGCTTGTTTGACAACTCAGGATATTCACGCCAAAAATGTCCATACACAATTTCTAGGTACGAAGTGTGACATCTATGTTTACTTATTTTTGCACGCGTAAAATTTGTCTTCAAGTAGTTCCTTCCGTGCTATGACAGCTAGCGCGTTTTTGCTACGGACAAGTTGAGACCCCTTTTGAGGAGCTTCCTCAAGCATTTCACATAATAGATTCACCATTCAATAGAAGAATAAGAGGTATTTCAAAGTCGCTTAAAATCTTGAGTAGCAAGTAGAGCTGCATCAGTAACAATTTGACAAAGTTAAGCAATGAAAATCTAAATTAAGCTTACCTCCAACAATTGTTATCAAATGTAAGTTGATGTCTCCTTACTTCCTTGATTTCTTCTTGTCTATTCTAAAAAAAAATATATATATGTAAAAGAAAATGGTGCAGATTTCCATATCTAGAAAATGGTGGATTATTGTGTACTGATTGGCTTCCTCTAAAAGTTCAGAGGAGCTTCCTCAAGTATGTCAAATAATAGATTCACCATTCAATCTATGTTTTCAGAACTGGACCGGATGACTCGGTCAAGCTCAGGGGTCAGGGGTCAATGGATTCAACCGGGATCGATAGGGGTTGAACCGGATGACATCATAAATAAAAATTATTTAAAATTAAAATATTATATGTAAAATACCTAATAACATGTTAATATTAATAAAGGTATATTCATATATATTTGATGTTTCAAATATGTTTAACAAGAAAATACAAAGAAATTAAACAATCAAGTAGCAATTTATGTTATTTAATGAGTATTAACAAGTTTAGAATTAAAAATATGGACTTAATTGAAAAACAACACCAAACTTTAAGAAAATATTGATAAAGTATGAAATATTTGAGGTATATTAATAATTTTTAACAATCTAGGGGTCAAAACATAATATTGAAAAAATTTAAGTTTTTTTTTTTAAAATACTAATTGAATCAGAAAATTCGGTTTTTTCCGATCAAACCCGGTTTTTGACCAGATTTGACCGGGTTTTTACTTACCCGATTTTTTAGCATAACTCGGACCGGACGCTTGGCTGGTTCCTAGTTCGACTGGTCGAACCGGCCGGTCTAGTCCGAGTTTTAAAACACAGCATTCAATAGACGAAGTAAAATCTTGAGTAGCAGGTAGGGCACAGTATGCACGTTCTTCATGCGAACATTCGTGTTATTACAATTTGACAAAGTTAAGCCCCAGCTTCTTTCCTATCCTAAAGAAAATGTTTACGATGCTGATAAAGTTTGCCCTCTGCGTCCACCGATGAGGCACTTGACTATTAAGTAGTACTATCAAATATTTCCATCTTGGAAAATACTATAGCAATTCCAGCGCGGGAGAGAGATTGGAAAGTGGAAAGAGACGTTAGCCATTTTATTCCAAACGCAAGCATAAAGTAATTGACTATTGAGGTGGAAATGTGCAGAGGTTTTGGAATCAAGTAAGTAATTCACTATTGTCTTTTCCATATATGTATTCACTTGGAAATTTCTTGTTTTCATACTTTGTCCCAGCATACGAAAAGGATGTTGATAGCAAATGATGTCCAAAAACGAAAGAAAAGAAAAAGAAAAAGTTAGTTGCAGTAGAATTCAGAATATAAATTAATCCACACTGTCTTTTTTATTAGTACCATAAAGAATGTTTCAGCAGTTATGGGTTACATGTAGTCTCTTATAAAAGTTATACTGTACAGAATCCCAAAATGATGTGTAGAACGAGATAACGTTTAGTTTAGTGCAATCTATGCGAAAGAATAGTTCTACTAGAATCCAGGATAAATTAATCCGCATTTTCTAGCTTTGACAAATTTGTCTCCGCAATCAGAGAATCCAGCAGTAGTTGATTAAGAAGTTGCTCAGTAATTCTTCTTGTCAATGTGGAACCGATGCAAATTTGTAATCTTCTTGGTCTCCAACACTGCACACTTTTGTCCTTTTATTTCAACCAAAAATTAAATAGTATCAACTGTTTTCTATTCTACATATTTCAAGGATTAATTCCACTTTACACCGCTCAATTATGCCTAAATTCCTACTTTAACCACTGAACTTTAAATTACTTTCTTAAAGTATAATATATCTCTCACTTTGGTCTTTTAATGTACAAAATCTGTCTTATTTTAATTCCTAAATTATAAAATCTATCCCACTTTAATCCCTAAAGAACAATATTTGTCTCACTTAAATATAAAATATGTCTCACTTTCATCATTAATTTTATTTAAGTGGGACAAAATTTATATTTTAAGGACTAAAATGTCTCATTTTAAAGTTTAGGAACCAAAGTAAAAATTCGAGCATAGGTAAAAGGTGAAAAGTGGAATCAATCCTATATGAAAAAATGCAACAAAATTTTCCCCCGCAAAACTGTAATGCATTGTCAAGTTGAAAGAGCAAAAAATGCACTCCATTATTAAATTTTGTGGAGTCAAGAATTTCAGAAGAATTTAAGGCCAAGTCAAAATAAAGGTAACAAAGTTACGAAAGAACACAATGGAAAGATACAGAAATAGAATCTTTTCTTAATGATGTTCCTTATAACTCCTAAAGACAGCTCAACGTACAATTAGTGTCCCATTTGTAATTCTTGATAAATGATAAATCATACTTTATGGTTTTTTCAATTTGTTCCCCACAAGATAATCCTATCAAGAAAAGGGGTGAGCTGAGCGCAAAAGTATAAAATTATCACACATCGCCTAAATAGTGTATATTTTTACAAAAAAAAAAAAAATGAGAAGTCTATTTCAATAATTATTTTCAAGGATTTTCTTAAAAATATTATATTTTAGCACCTTTATTAATAAATAAATTTGTGAGATAAAAAGATGAATGATTAACATGTTCAAAATTTTGTTGTGAAACATGTTTATGAATAGCATGACCAAACAAATTTCTTATACTTTAGGCACATGTCATGATGAGGAATGAATTCATTCTATTTCTTGGTGTTTCAGTGCACACTTTTTATAGTCTTGGTTGTGTATGCTAAACTAGAACCCACTCACTACCATCAAAGAAGATTAAAAATGTCCTAAACCGACCTCTGGTCTAGATAACCCACTCACTGCGGTTCATCTTGATGTTATGAGAACTAAAACAAATTTTGTTACTTAAATTTTGAGAACTAAAACGAATGATTTGTAAATTTAAAAAAGTCACTTATCTAATGTTGAAATCAAGTGCACTAAAGACCTGATTCGAAGATTTGGAAAATGAAAACCTACGAGATGCTAAACTAATTCTTGATTTTGATCCGTGCTTGTAACACTTTTTATTTTATCCTTAATGTTTTAATACTGTATCAATAAGGTATTGCCAGTGAAATTTGTAGATAAAAGATATACCTCTTCGGTTGATTTGTTATACTGGCATAGCTGTACTCTGTCCCACTAAACTATCAGACTTTTAAATTTTAAATTATGATGAACTAGTTAATACTAATGAGCTTCTATTAAAAACCCAGATAGTATTTGACAACTAAAATTCAGGTATGGATTTTACATTTATTTTTCTTTTTTTCTCATCCTTTTTCTTCTATTCTTCCCACTTTCTCCATTTCTTCTAGTCTTTTATTTAGCTTTTTTATTTTTAATTAAAAATATGAGATAACTATGTAAATAAACATTGATTGTCTATTAAAAAATAGTTAATTACTAAATCCAAATAGTTGGCTTATCTCGTTCATTAATTTTAGGATAGATTACCTTTAACTCTCCTATAATTTTGTGCTTTACTACATAACCACCCCATTGTTTAATAACCTATACAAAACCCCTTATGGTTTGTCACCTTTAGTTTTTCATTAAAAGTAATAGCCAATATTAAAAAGTCAAAAAATTAATAAATTAATAAATCCTCCCTTACTTTTTTTTAAATACAAAAAAAGGAAAAATAAATATTGACAAATAAGAAATCAAAAATACCAAATCTTTAATAACAACAAATATCATTGTAGGTTTTCAAATCAAATCTTTAATGATTATCTATTTTTCCCTTTCTTCTTCTTTTTATTTGTAGAAAATTATTCTTTTTAAGATATAGTTGGCCAAAGTATAGTTTTTGAAATTCATGTCTTCTCTATCCAATGGAAAGAAGAAGTTAAAGAAAAGAAAAACAAAAATGGAAAAAAAAAAGTGTAATGAAAGGATGAATTTGTGAATTTATTAATTTCACTCTAAGTAAGTCGTCAAGACCAGCATGCTGCTGTAGCAAGAAAACGCCAATATTGCCAATCTGGTCGTTCGCCTTTGCCCTTTGTATCAAACTTCTGTTTGCAACCAAACATCCTTTCCAAATCATTGCATTCTATCCTTGCAACATTTTATTTCCAATACTCCTTGTACCACAAAAAAAAAAAAAGGCAATGGCTGAATTGTTGATTCCAAAGATAATAGGTGAATTGGGTGATGTGGCCGTGAAGCAATTTGGGGAGAAGGTCAACCTGGTGAGAGGGGTTGAAGATGAGGTGGCAAATATCTCCTCTAAGTTGGCAACCATTGAAAAAATGCTGTATGATGCGGAGAGACGAAGGCTGAAGGACAGAAGTGTTGGAATTTGGCTAGAAAAGCTTGAGGACATAACATATGAGATGGATGATGTGCTAGACGAATGGAACTTCAAGATTCACAGAGCAAAGAATGAGGGAACTCATCAGAATGCCAGAATGCAGCCAACACTGCGGAACAAGGTTCGTTCCCTCATCCCATCCCTTTGTTCTTGTCTCAAACAACTTCCTGTGCGTAGTGATATAGCTCAGAAAATAAGGAAAATAAATACACAGCTAGAATTAACTTTGAAAGAGGCAGATCAATTCAAGTTTATTACAAGTGGGGGGATTCCTGATTCTCATGATTTTCAATGAATTATGACTACCTCAATCATAGACGAATCAGAGGTCTATGGTCGAGCAGCTGATATGGAGAAGGTTCTTGACCAAATTTTGTCCAAGAGTAGTAGTCAAGGAAGAGATGGGGTTCAAATTATCTCTGTAGTAGGGGCCGGGGATAGTGGAAAGACCACACTTGCCCAGCTGCTCTTCAATAATGATAAAGTGCAGAACCACTTTGAACTTAGAAATTGGATCTGCGTATCAGATCCTTTCGACCAGAAAAGGGTCGCGAAAGCTATCCTTGAGAATGCTGGAAAAAGTTCTCATGAAGCAGAGTTCGATCCGTTGATCCAACGTATAAAAGAAACTTTTTCCGGTAAGAGATTCCTGCTTGTCCTAGATGATGTCTGGACAGAGGACGACTCAAAGTGGAAACCTTTCCAATACTCTCTTAAGGATGGGGCTTCCGGAAGTGTAATCTTGGTGACAACCAGGAGTCAAAGAGTGGCCAGAGTGATGGGATCGACTGATACTCACCACCTGAGCCTGATCTCTGACTCCGATTGTTGGCTAATAATGCAAAGGATAGCATTTGGTGGAAGATCAGGGGACTTGTGCAAGAAGGTGGAAATAATTGGGCAGAAAATTGCAGAAAAGTGCAAAGGGTTGCCACTCGCTGCAAAGACTATGGGAAGCTTGTTACGGTTCAAAGATACAGTACAACAATGGCAGAACGTTTTGGACAGTAAGATATGGCAATTGGAGGAAGCAGCTGTGGAACTTTTCCCTCATTTGTATTTAAGCTATAACGAGTTGTCCCCGGAGCTGAAACGTTGCTTCTCATATTGTGCTGTCTTTCCCAAAGATCATGTGATAGTTGTAGAAGAGCTTATTAGTTTGTGGATAGCACAAGGTTATGTTCGCCCAAGACGAAGAGGTGAGCGCTTGGAGCTGGTGGGCCTTGGGTACTTCAACAATTTCGCAATGCGTTCCTTTTTTCAAGAAATACGAGATGTTGAAGATTACTATGGGTTTCGTGAATATATGGTGTGCAAGATGCATGACATAGTGCATGATTTTGCACAATTTCTCACAAAAAATGAATGTCATGCACTTGATGGAATTGGAACAAATTCATCTGGTGGAAGAGCACGTCATCTAACAATTTTGGGAGGCACTGAGGAGGAGATGTTTAGTTCTCCAGTCGTTGATTTTGGAAGGCTCAGGAGCTTTTTAACTTTTCTTGAAATTGGAAGAGTAGTAGTTCCCCAAAATCTATTCTGCAGTTTAAAATGTGCGTGTGAGGACTCTGGCTTTACGTAGTTGTGGGCTAGCTGAAATCCCAGCCGAGATCAGAAGGTTGATTCATCTTCGGCATTTGGCCTTAAGTTTGAATCCTTTCAAGGAACTGCCAGAAGTTATATGTGATCTCTATTATCTGAAAACTCTTAATATCTATTGTTGTGGTAAGCTTTCGTGCCTTCCTAAAAGGATTGAAGGCCTTGTACACTTGAGGCACCTTTTCAATGAGATGACCGATGATTTACGTCAAATTCCACGAGGACTCAGGAAGCTGACGTCACTTTGTAGTTTGACTCGGTTCATCGCAAGGAGCAACTCTGATGATTTGGCAATTTTGAAGGACCTGAACCAACTGAAAAGATTGGACATTGATATTGAAGGAGAAGTAGATTTTGGGAGTGTAAAACTCGGAAAGAAAATCAACATGCGTGAAATGTCTTTGCTCTTTAGCCTTGGAGCCCACTTTATAGAAACTCCAAGTTGCATTGAAACCATGGAACCACCTCCAAACTTGGAACTACTTGTGCTAGTTGGCTATCCAAGAACCCAGTTACCAAGTTGGCTTGTGACAAAGTCTAACGCCAATAACTTAACAAGGCTAATTATCGATGGGCCCCACAACATCTCATCCTTGCTTGCTTTGTGGAAGCTGTCATCCCTAGAAGTGCTTGTGCTTGTTGAAGCGGAAAAGCTGGAATGTTTGGGTAAGGAATTCTTCAGAGTTACAAAAGCACTACATGAGAATAGTCATGATGCTCTTGATACATTGTGAGACTCCGAGTCATCATTCTCAGCTGAAGCAGTGGCATTTCCAAATTTGAGAAAATTACATTTTCGTCACTTCCAAAATTGGAGAAATTGGGAAGACTTAAGTGAAGATGATGAAAAAGTTGTTGTCTCTATCATGCCACGTCTGGAGGAGCTAAAAATCAGTCGATGTGAAAAGCTCGAGACTCTACCACATTGCATCCTCAGAAAGATATCATCTCTCAAAATTTTGAATATTCGACATTGCAACAAGTTGAGGGATCGTTACTCTGACAAAACAGAGATGACTAGAAAAAGATATCACACATTCCTCAAGTTCACATATCCAATTAGTATTAATCTACTCAGGTATGGTTATTCTCATATTTTTTATGTATCTATCATCTTTGAAGTCAAATAATTGCTCCTTACAGAATTACAACAAACAAAAGTGGGATAGAGCGAGTATCAAATGTTTCCATCTCGAAAAATACTACTATAGTAATGCCAGCGTGGGAGAGAGATTGGAAAGTGGAAAAAGACGGTAGACATCAGATTCAATACTTAGTTGAGTAATGTATCACAGAATCCAGCACTACTTGATTAAGAAGTTGCTCAGAATTTGTAATCTTTTTGGTCTCCAACACTGCACACTTTTGTCCTTTTATTTCAACCAAAAATTAAATAGTATAAGTTGTTTTCTATTCTACATATTTCAAGGATTAATTCCACTTTACACCGCTCAATTATGCCTGAATTCCTATTTTAACTATGAACTTTAAATTACTTTCTTAAAGTATAATATTTGTCTCACTTTCGTCTTTTAATGTACAAAATCTGTCCTATTTTAATTTCTAAATTATAAAATCTATCCTACTTTAATCCCTAAAGAACAATATTTGTCTCACTTAAATATAAAATTTCTCTCACTTTCGTCATTAAGTTTATCTAAGTGGGACAAAATTTATATTTTAAGGACTAAAATGCCTCATTTTAAAGTTTAGGAACCAAAATAAAAATCCGACCATAGGTAAAAGGTGCAAAGTAGAATTAACGTTATATGAAAAAATGCAACAAATTTTTTCCCCCCAAAACTGTAATGCATTGTCAAGTTGAAAGAGCAAAAAATGCACTTCATTTATAAATTTTGTGGAGTCAAGAATTTCAGAAGAATATAAGGCCCATATACAAGGTTGTAGTCAAAATAAATGTAACAAAGTTACAAAAGAACACAATAGAAAGGTACAGAAATTGAATCTTTTCTTAATGATGTTTCTAACTCCTAAAGGCAGCTCAACAATTAGTGTTCCATTTGTAATTCTTGATAAATGATAAATAATAATACTTTATGGTTTTTTCAATTTGTTCCCCACAAGATAATCCTATCGCGAAAGAGGTGAGCTGAACGTGAAAGCTTAAAATTATCACCCATTGCCTAAATAGTGTATGTTTTTGAAGAAAAAATGAGAAGTTGATTTAAATACTAATTGTTTTCAAGGCTTTTCTGAAAACTATTATATTTTAGCACCTTTATTAATACATGAATTTGTGAGATAAAAAAATTCAATTTGTGATGCAAAGAAAATTCAATTACTCATTAATAGATTGATTATAGTTGTCATACACGCGATAAACAATCAACTCTTCCTTACTTTTTTGATAGTCAAGGTACAACCGTTAACTATTTCTATATTCAAGAAATAACCCTAGGTACGACCATAGAATTCAATTTCTCAATTGCATTAAGAATTAGAAAAATCTAACCCTAACCAACAAATACGCTATGAGAGTTCGTTTAAATTAGATCATACGTTTCCCTAACATGGAACCAATCACGTTAGTCGCCACTGGTATTAATCGATTAAACAATTACGGATTCAATCAATTAATCTGGCAGTAGATTATTAGGTTAATTCGAATATCGGGCCCTTGACATTCAAATAACAAAATAATCATAAAAAGTTAAACCAAAAAATCGTACGAATACCAATGAATAAAAGAAATAAATAAAATAATTCGATCTCACAGATGTTTGACACCACATCTTTAAGTTGACCTTCGACTCAAAAAAAAGATTTAGCTACTCATTATTGAGAATAAACCATGAAATTCCCTTGAAGCAATCATACCAGTATTTGACAATAGGGAATAACGAAAGAAAGAAAATGAAGAGACTAGCCAAGCAATTGCACTGAAGCTGGCAATGTGTAAGACAGCCACAACGCAAGCCAGGGAAGTGCAATTCCAAGTGCAAAACCCACAAATCCTTAACAATATTCGCACAAACAGAGTAAGTGAGATTAGATTAGCGACTGTTGTGGATGACATTCTTCAATTAAGCCAATTGTTTCATATGTGCTCTTTTTGCCTAGTTAGAAAAGATAAGTCTCAATTAAGCTACAAGCTTAGCATTCATGCCTTGGGCATTATTTTTGATGAGGAACATTGGTTTCCTTAGTGGTAAATATGCCGCTTGTAAAGTTCAATCGAGCCCTTGCTCGCACTTGTATATCTTTTGTCAAGCAATACAATCAATTATCGTTTCGAAAAAAAAAAAAAAAAAAAAAAAAAAAAGCCAAGCGGCCGTCCTTCCTCCCCTTTTGCCGAAACTAATCAATTCCCTAAATAGACTACAAGATGGCCAAATCGTAGTTTCACAAGTACTCCTAGTAACCGCAACTTCCTTCCTATTTTGTAGTTTTGAAAATAAGGAAAACTTCCAATCATGTCACAGACAAGCTTGAAAACCAACTAGAAAAAGATATTCCCTAATAATCTAATTTGTCTCCCAATACAATTTGGAAACATGCCCTTCAGGACTTTGACTTGAATTGGAAAACTGCCATGCATGCACGAATATCGTGTCTCTAGACTTGACAGCAATTCTTAGAAAATCACCTATTTTTATTACTTTTTACTCCAACGCCCTACAATTAACATAAAACTCCAAATATAAATAGAATCTGACAACTATCTCTCTCCATCTCAAGATCTCTCACCAAAAGTGTTCATCACTAGCTCGTTCATACTGGACTTCAAAAATTCTATCATTAGTTAGGTTATCTCATAATTATTGTTTCATAAGCACAAGACAAGAATCTCAAACCAGTAATTGGAAAAAAAAAACTAAATCAGTATACTAACGTTTCATTAATTAGCAAAGGAAAGGTGGCAATTTTTAAGATCAAGTTAGCAAAATAATGCAATTCTTATACAGATGGCACATGTACCGCTGCAGAGCCAACCTTTAGTGTATTATCAGATTAAAGAAGGGCTACAATTTATCTTTCATCTTTCTCTGAATTAGTTAGAATGATCAATATTTAGACACCCAAATTATGGTTGGAGCTATGGCTAATGTAGAAGCAACATTCTTATAACAAAAACTACAAACAAATATGAGTCAAATGGGCTAGGATTAGAATAACAACGAAATTCAAGTTTTTTTCTTTTTACCGGAATTAAAGTTAATAGAACATAACAATGTAAAAGAACTTCATCTAGGAATCCATCTTCCTCATTCCTTGTACTCCAACCATAAATTTATGACTTCCATCAACATTATTTAGGATATATAGTTACTAGTTGACATCAAGAAACCCAATCAACGATGGCTCATGCTTATGGAAATAAAGACCATGATGGAAACATCTAGACATTTTACATGGGATGATAAACCAACCAGGCAATTAATTAATATTTAAATTAATACCACAAGTATACCATTTCACTTTCAAAGGAAGGCAAAAAAATACAAATATTTGAGCACAAGATATAGAGCGTCAATGATAAGAAAGTACGCTCAAATCGATGAGGCCAACAATGGAGAATCTACATACAAGGGATGCCGCCAACGTCTAATGCTGAGAAGGCTAAACATGCGTAAATGAGAGTAGATGTTTAATGGTGGCAAAAGGTGGAGGAGAAAGATGAGTAAGAGGAGAGACGAGGAGTCAGCGATGGGAATATAGGGGGAGGCAGATGAGGGAGTATGGGAGGAGGCGGAGGAGGAAGATGTGGAGGAGAAAGAGGCAGAGAAATGGTGGTAGGTCTGTGCTAAGAGAGAGAGGACTTATATTTTTTCATTTCATTCTTCATTGATTATTTAGAGACTCGTTTTACAAATTTAATTCATCTAGGATCCACGTACAAACCCAATTAGGGGGTGAATTGTGGAATTAGAATTGTAATTCTCAGATCTTACTAAAGAATTGAATCTGTAGAATTGAAGGCCCAGAAAATTCGAATTAAATTCTAATTCTCTAGCATTGATAGTGTCCCAACTGCATATTATGGAATTGGGTTCCAATTCCAATTCTAAGTCTCCAAAGAGAACCCAACACACCTTGTAAGTGTTTTTCACTTGATTGACTTATAATCAATGTAAGCTGCGCAATTTAGTTGGGCTAGTTACCTAGTTTGCCAGTCAACTTACAAGCAAGAATCCAATCATAACAATATAACTAAGGTTAATATTAACTGAATTAGACATGATTTCCAAGGTGAAGTTGAGTTAATAACTAGTATTGTGAAATCCGTTCCACATAGGATGAAAGGAAAAGATGAATAGTTTGGGTTTGAACTCGTGACTCCGCTCAAGAGTCATTAGACCAGTCCAAATCCAATCAACTTGCAAACAATAATCCAATCACGCCAATATGACTAAGGCCAATATTAATTAAATTGGACATAATTCCCAAAGCAAGCTAAAGTTGAGTTAATAACTAGATTCGTCAGATCCGTCCCACATGGGACAAAAGTAAAGGATGAGTAGTTTGGGCTTAAGCTCGTGACTTCGCTTAAGGTTCATGAGACCAGTCCAATTCCAATAAACTTACAAGCAAGCATCCAGTCATGCTAGAATGACTAGCGTCAAAATTAATTGAATTGGACATGATTCCCAAAGCGAGCTAAAGTTGAATTAATAACTGACATTGAGAGATCCATCCCACATACGACGAAAGGAAAGGATGAGTAGTTTAGCTTTGAAGTCGTTACTCCGCTCAAGAGTCATTAGACCAGTCCAAATCTCTCATCAAAGCAAATCTCACATGGTTTGGAGAATGATATTGAAGACGCTTTGGATGCTGTGGAAAGAGCATCAAGTAAAGGTTGGGGATTGACGTTAAAGATGCTTTTGATTCTATGGAAAGAGTGTTGAGAAGAGTCCAGCATCAGAATTTTGGAATTTAGTACAATTCATTTCAGATAGTTGATGGATTTTTTAGGCTACAATTTACACTTTACAGGCATAGTAATGATGTAGTAATTAGTACTTTCGATTTTCAATTCATTCATTGGCTTTGTTTTTTGGGCTTAGATATTGTACAGGACACTTGGTAGGCATCTTTCTTTTTCTCTTCCAAATAAATATGTTTTAATTTAATTACCTTCATAGAGGAGTTGCGGAAGGAAATAGAATATGAATCTCTGATTGAGAAAAGTTGGAAGAGTCTTGGAAAGATTTAGTATTTTTTTTAGTTAGTTGCTTTTTTTTTTTGAGATATCAATTGTCTTAAAATAATATCTTACTACAATTTGAATGCCCTTTGGAGTAGAGTTAATTAATTTAATGCCTTTTGTTGTATCTTTTTTTCCAAGGACTTTAGATTCTATTTCTGCCACTTTCCGTTGTGAGATTATTTAGCTCTCAGTATAAAACAAAACAGGCGGTGGGCTTCACTTCTAGAATTCTCCATGGCGGATAAATATGATCTTGAATTAAGAACAGGATGAGTTTTATTTTAGTACTAACGATTTTAGGTAGCATGATTGTAACAAGGTACACCCAGTCGATGTCAATGCTAGGTAGAAAATCTGCATCATCCTTGAACATATCCCTTTTGACAAGTTAAGGAGCTAAAAACAAAACGAGGGAGATTAAATTAACCATAAGGTTGCTTTTGATACTTGATAGAAAAAGGCACGAGCCGGCTAATTTGAAATACTTGAGGAAGCTGCTGTGGACTGACGGGGAAAGCCAATTAGTACCCAATAATACACCATTTTTTAGAGATGGAAATCTGCAAGTGGTGGAATTCGGTAAGACTTTGCGGTTGTAATTGTGGGTTCCAGGCATCAAAATAATGCAACGTAGATTATTCAAGAATATATAAGGTTGATTGGTAAGAAAACTTTTTATACAACTGCAGGAGAAGATGACAATGTGGTGCAGGTAGCATAAGGTATGCAGCAATCGTAGTTTAGTGCAGATTAGGTGTCAGATGTGAAAGTAATTTAGTGCTTTTAGGGCTCATTCCAATATGATTATGGTTAAATGCCATGTGTTTTGCACGTGACCATGAGATTTTTTATTTGGATAAAATATAAAAAAGCCCCTTAAGGTGAAGTGAATATACAAAAAAGCCAACTATAGTTTCAAAACATATACTCCGGTATCTCATGGTTTGAACTAATTTAAAAAAGCAACGAAAATCGTCAGAATTAATGAGCTTGAAATACACGCTCTTCTTTTGCGAATATTTGTATCAGAAACAAATAAATTTTTAATTGATAGACCTATTACACCTTTAGAGTTATAATACAGAAAAATCCCTTGTGCTTAAGTAAATCTATAGAAAAAGTTCCTTATAATTTCAAATCATACAATCCAGTACCTCATGGTTTGAACTAATATTAAAAATCGACAAAAATTATTTAAATTAAAGAGTTTGAGGCTTCTTGACATGGAAAATAATTTTTTAAATCAAAATTTTTAGCTAATATACCTATTAAACCCCTTAGAACTCATAAAATTTTCAAAAAAAAATCCAAAACTCCCAAATGCGACTCACCTTATTTCTATACATAAATAAATAAACAAAAGTTTCCCAATAAAACTCACCTTGTTTCTATACACAAAATAAATAAATAAAAACTCTCAAATACAACTTACCTTATTCCTATGCACAAAATAAATAAATAAAAGCAAAATATAACCATAGAGGGTTTTTCCTTAAGTTGGCTTAATAACAAGGGATTTTTCCATACGTTTGTTTAACATGATGGTTGTTAGAAGGTCTTTTATTGCTTATATATACTAGACAACTCACTTGCATCAACCCAACAAAGAATATCATCCAAATTACATTCTTTAAGATATTTGTCCACTGCTAAAACCCAACCAAAATATGTATGTCTATTTGTGCTCATAGCAGTCAATATGCCAAAACTGTCATCATCAATCAGATATCTCTCTAATATTCTGTCATTATTTAACAATTCATATATCTGAATAAATTTTTCTCTCTCTTCTGTCAAGTTTTCTCGCCTTCTTAGTTTATTAACCAATCAAATCCTTCAATCTGACAACCCGTAGCACTCAACAGATTTGACAAAATTCCTCTACGATCTCTATCTTCACACTCGCAACAATCTAACAATTTTCGGACCAATCTTATGATCAAATCCTTCACTAACTACACATTTCAGAGCTAAATTTGTGGTCTAATTCGATCAACTAAATACTTTTCGACAACTGTCCTAATTCTCTGGCAGTAGAAACGCCCAAGACTAAACTCATAATCTAGCTCTAATACCAATTGTAGAAACCAAAATTTTAGGATTCTAATAATAATCAATATGTGCAAGGTTACAAAATTGAAGGGATAAAACAAAACACTCAAAACATATGTGGGAGAGAAGAAAATAATCAACTCACAATATTATTGAAATTTCAAACAATGAAAAAAGTTACACCATAATAGAAAACGTGACAAACTCTACTAGATTCTCTCTAGAAAACACCCTAAATAATGTCCTATTTATAATCTACCAGATTTGTTTAGAAAGAAACCACTTGCACAAGAAATTACCAAATAAAACATAAATTCTTAAATTGCACAACTATTAAAACCTAACTCCAATAAAACTAATAAATAAACAAATAAACACTTTTAGATTTGGTTTAGTTTGCCAACACTTTTCTTCATTAGAAATTCCCAAACAAGTTAACGATAAAAATGTTAGGAAGAATTAAGGACACAGGAAATATTGAAGAAATTAAGACCCTGCAAATTCAATACGTGGAAATCCCTAGAAAATTTTTTTGGAAGATGCAAAAGCATTAGTAAACCAAAGAAAATTTGTTGTGATTATGTGTTACAATCTTATAATTTCCAGAGAGAGTTGCAGTTTTAGTCTCTAATGTTTGGTCTATCTGCTAAATTGGTCGGTGACCCATCTTAAAGTGATAATCCATCTTTTTGAATAAAGAATTCAAAAGTGAATTAAAGAATGATTAAAGGTAAAGGGTTGCTGCTTAAGCTTCTCAATCATAGCATGCAGCGATTGGCATTTGAGGTGGGCATAAGGTGTAAACTGACGAGGGAAGTTAACAAATATTCGTAGATCCTATGCAGACTCCATCGTTGTACATATAAACAAATCTTAAAACAAATATGATTTAATGGAAAAATATTGTGAGGATTTACATCATTTTACATTTTATACTTGAGGCACATGTCGTGATGAGGAATAATAGATTCATTCTATTCCTTTGTGCTTCAGTGTGTACACTTTGTATAGTTTTTTTTGGCCGTTATCCATGCATTGTTAAGGTATGCCATATCAATATAACTTACCATTTTGAAAAGAAAACAATATAAAACAAATATGACAAAGAAATTCAATTTAATTCTATGATGTTTTACTAGTCACACCTACGTCTGCGATTTGAGTCATCGATGAATAGGTGGAATACCCATGCCTGATCTTTTTTGAAAGGAAAAGAATAAAAGCAAAATAAAGAAGGTAAAATAATTATTAAATATTTAATAAGACTTTCTGGCTTGCGTCCACAAGGCACTTGTGTCCAAAAATATCCACACACAATTCCTAGGTACCAAGTGTGATAAGTAACGCGTTTTTTATAGGGACAAGCTGAGAGTCTGAGGCCCCCCGGGGCAGCTGAGAGTCAGACAGTTTCCGTAGTCTACTCTTTAGGAGTAGGTCTTAAGTTCAACTTTCGGGAGCTACTGTGCTGTGATTCTTGGGGTAGGACTCTCACAATCTAGGAAGAGTAATCTGGTCCATTCAGGTGATTCTGATCAGGTCAGGATACTTCTCAGTCGAAAAAAAAAAGTTAAGAGTCTGAGACCCCTTACGATGAAATGGATACCTTTTGACTGTAGTTTATCTTGAAGTTATGAGAAATAAAAAAGCTACAGCTTTCTGAGATATTCTACGATTGCAACAGCGAAGTCTCACCAAACTACTCCACCACATGCAGATTTCCATACCTAGAAAATGGTGGATTATTGTGTACTAATTATCTGTTGAAGTGGAAATGTGCAAAGGTTTTGGAATCAAGTATATTGGACTGTTTTCCCTATTGTCTTTTCGATACGTGTTCGCTTGGAAATTTCTTATTCTCATGCTTTATCCCCACTGCCACATGAGAAAAGATGTTAACAGTAAAGGATGTCCAAAAAATGAAAGAAAAGCGGAATGTAGCATATAAAATGAAAATGGCTTTCTTACTCTTAATTTAAGATACGAGACAAATAAATAAGTACACATTAAATCCCTATTTAAAAAATAATTAATTACAAAATCCAAAGAATAAGTGTATCGTATTTATTTAGATTTACATGTTTGGATTGCAAATTTTTCTAAAAAATTTGTTACTTTTTCCGTAATCACATTTTTCTATCACCTTTCTACTTTATATATGTCAAATCGTTTTCAGAAAATAGTAATCCAAACGAGATTGAATTTGAAACTCGTAGTATAAGACCTATTTACCAAATATCCCTTAAACTTTAAACAGTTTTTTTTTTCTTTTGAAGGATAAAACTTTAAATAGTTAATGCAAGAAACATTTGGGGTCTATCGTGTTGGTAAATTCAAATGTGAGGCAAAAAGTGGAGCTGTGTGGAATGGATCCTTGTATACCGCCTAATATCTTGCAATAATTGAGCAAAAGTTGTGGACTACATAAAAAGATGTAAAGTAAATCGTCAAAAGCTGTAAATCAAGCTCAAAGAGTCAAGACCCAATAGGAGTAGTACCAAGGAAGCAATCCCTTTCTCCTAAGTAAAAAAATATATATATATCCTTTCCGAATCCATATTCCAGAATCGAATAATCATCCTTTATTTATTCACTATTGTATATGTTCAATACTTAGGGGGCGCTTGGTTCAAGCTTAGGAATTGGAATTGTAAAACAAAATTATAAAATATTAAAGTTTTGGACAAAGATATGATTACAAATGAGGGTGCTTGGTAAATATTGGTAAGGAATGAGTATCAAATTTAATAATCAATTTTTTACCTTTAATTTTTTTTTTCTTTTCATATCTTTCTCCTTCCTCGTTCAAATGCTTATCCCACATACCCATCCACTATATATATATATATATATATATATATATATGAATATATGAATATAAATATTTTGTTTAAAATATATTTATAAATATATTTATATTTATATAAATATATTTATTTATTTATATTTATATAAATATAAATATATTTATTTCAATTTTGTTTTATAATATGTATATTAATATGTATATTTCAATTATGTATATTAATATGTATATTATATATATTATATCAATTGAAATAAATATTATATATTTATATATAAATATTTTTTGTTTAAAATATATTTATATATATTTATATTTATATAAATATATTTATTTCAATTTTGTTTTATAATATTTATATTAATATATATTAATATGTATATTTCAATTTGTATATTTGAATTAATATTTATATTTTATTATATTTAAATTATATTACTATTAATATGTATATTTCAATTATGTATATTAATATTAATATGTATATTATATATATTATATCAATTGAAATAAATATATATTTATATATATAAATATTTTGTTTAAAATATATTTATATAAATATATATTTCAATTTTTTTATAATATGTATATTAATATATGTTAATATATAATTATTTATATATGTATATTAAATATATATTAATATACATATTATAAAACAAAATTGAAATAAAAAATATTATATATATAAATAAATAAATATTAATATATAGAAACAGAGCTAGTATATATTTAAAAAAATCCCAAAAATAAAAAAAAATTTAAAAGATTTTGGAATCAAATGTGAGATTCATCAAAACCCTCCAATCTAGTTGGGGATTGAGAGTGGCTGATTTTCATGATTCATTCCAAGATTTCAAAACCCATACCTAACAATTTTAGGACTCAATCCAATTCTTGATTCCTATACCCTCCAACCAAGAACCCCCTTAGTTGAGTAATGGATCACGGAATCCAGCACCAATTGATTAAGAAGTTGCTCAGTAATTCTTCTTTTCGATGTGGAACCGACGCGAATCTGTAATCTTCTTGGTCTCCAACACTGCACACTTTTGTCCTTTTATTTCAACCAAAAATTAAATAGTATCAGTTGTTTTCTATTCTACATATTTCAAGGATTAATTTCACTTTACACCGCTCAATTATGCCTGAATTCCTACTTAAACCACTGAACTTTAAGTACTTTATTAAAGTATAATATTTGTCTCACTTTGGTCTTTTAATGTACAAATTCTGTCCTATTTTAATTCCTAAATTATAAAATCTATTTCACTTTAATCCTAAAGAACGATATTTGTCTCACTTAAATATAATATCTGTCTCACTTTTGTCATCAATTTTACCAAAGTGGGACAAAATTATTATTTTAAGGACTAAAATGTCTCATTTTAAAGTTTAGGAATCAAAGTAAAAATCTAAGCATGGGTAAAAGGTGAAAAGTGGAATTAACCCTATATGAATTAGAGGAATGTGTTTTATTTTTTAGGGCAAAAAACCTCAGCGGCCATTAAACTATTTGTCAGATCATGTTTTGGCCATCAAACTATTTTTCGTCAGTAATTGGCCACTAAACAACTTAATCAGTAAATCCGTGACCATTTAATCAATAATTGCTCTTAATCTGTGAAATTAGCAGTACACGTGGCAAAAGTGCCGGGTAATTTTTAGTGGATTAGACAGTAAAGCAAGATGGGAGGTTTTAAGTGGCCGCCATTTTGATTGCTTTGCTTGGGCTATGGTGGGGAAGGACTTCCGCACCAGAAAAATTTTGGAAGATTTGCTGCTACAACATGTCTGCCGAGCCAAGGATGATATGGCCCCATTTTCAGATTTGGACTTGGCTCAGAAGCTTTACCAGTTCCTGCAGTCCAAGAGATTCTTGATTGTTTTGGATGATGTCTGCTCTGCCGATGCTTGGGAGTGCCTCTGCATTGCACTTTTGTCTCAAAAACCAACCGCCAGCAGAGTGCTGCTCACCACTCGGGATGTCGGAGTTGCAGACAAGATTGCTTCTTCATCAGTCGACGACAAAGGATTCATTCACCGGATGAGATTTCTTAACCCACACGAAGGCTGGGAGCTTCTCCGCAAGATGGCTTTCAGAGCTCACTCTTCTTCTAGTAAAGGCATCATTCCAGAAAAAATCTTGCCTGTCCTAGGCAGACCACATATCTTCTTGCTGGGTTCCAATTTGTCCATGAGGTTTTCGTCGTTGCTGTTAATTTGCAGAAGCATCTAGGTTTAGCAGAGCGCCTCGACATTCTTGTCTTCTTCTTCGGCTTCTTGGATTTGTGGCTGAAGATTTGGGGCTCCCAATTGAGTCGCTATTTTTTCCTCCATATAATTTTCCATTCGGTGATTGTTTGAGGAAAGAAATTAAAAGAATAATACGGTCGCATAGTTGTTAAATAAAATTACCCTCGTATTTTGTCACGTGTACTGCTAATTTCACAGATTAAGAGTAATTATCGACTAAATGGTCACGAATTTACTGATTAAGTTGTTTAGTGGCCAATTACTGACGAAAAATAGTTTGATGGCCAAAACATGATCTGACAAATAGTTTAGTGGCCGCTGAGATTTTTTGCCCTATTTTTTATTACCATTGTTTGGATGTATTATTTGAAATATTAGTTAGAATAATTACTTTAGTACTTTTTGTAATGTGATGTATGTAAGATAAAAAGGTGATTGGAAATATAAAAAAATGTATTTATAATGCAAGCGAAATATTATTTGAGATAATTTGTTATCCAAACAAACTCTTTATTAGAATAAAAGCAAAGCAGTTTGACGCGGTTGTTGGTAGTCATATGAAAATATCCAAACTGTTTTCTGATGTTCTTGTTCGGCATCCAGCAGTGATTTTCATTCAATTGTGACCACCCACTCTATATTTTTGTATTCGAGCTAAAGAACTCATAACGAGGCAAACAAAATTCCCAACATTTTTCCTTTCTTTTCCTGGAAAAAATGCAACAATTTTTTTTTTATTTTTAAAAAGGACTGAAATGCATTGTCAAGTTAGAAGTGCTGAAAGTGCACTTCATTTATAAGTTTTGTGGAGCCAAGAATTTCAGAAGAAGATAAGGCCCATGTACAAAGTTACAAAAGAACACAACGGAGAGATACAAAAACAGAATCTTTTCTTAATGAAGTTTCCAACTCCTAAAGACAGCTCAACAATTAGTCTCCCATTTGTAATTCTTGACAAATGATAAATAAAAATACTTTATGGTTTTTTCAATCTGTTCCCCACAAGATAATCATATCAAGAAAGGGGGAGAGCGGAACGTGAAAGCTTAAAATTATCACACATCGCCTAAATGGTGTATGTTTTTGTAGAAAAAAATAGAAGTCTATTTAAATAATTGTTTTCAAGGCTTTTCTGAAAACTATTATATTTTAGCACCTTTATTAATAAATAAATTCGTGAGATAAATAGGTAGTAGATTAACGTGTTCAAAATTTTATTGTGAAGCATGTTTATGAATACCATGACCTAGACAAATTTCTTATACTTTAAGCGCATGTCACGATGAGGAATGGATTCATTCTATTCCTCGGTGATTTAATGCACACTTTTTATAGTCTTTTCAACCTTTGTCCATATATTGTAAAGTTTTACCACATTAATATAACTTACTAGTCATGTACAGCTGGGATCAAAGAGTCAGCCGTGGATAGGAGAAAACAAATCCTACACTTGATCATTTATGAAAAAATAAAAATAAAAAGGTAAAGCAATTATTAAATATTTAATAAGACTTTCTTACTAGTGCCTGAAAGGCACTGATTCAGGCACCGGTTAATCAATTCCCACGTCTTTGATTTTGAAAAAGGTTAAATTAATCCAAATTCTTCTAAATGCAAGAAGATTGGAAAATAATTGTGATTATAAGCATTATTAAAATCTTAAAGAACCCACTCAGTACCATTAAACAAACCTTAAAAATATCCTAAACTGACCTGAGTATTTGTCTCCAGTCTAAGATAACTCTCTTTGGAGAACATGGATCCATCCCATTTTATATTAAATAAAAGTTGACTGGGAAGACCAAGTCGTCAAGACCAGCATGTTGGTGTAGCATGAAAACAAGTATATAACAATGTTGTAGGAGTGGTCCTAAGTAACCAATCTGGTTGTCCGCCTTTGTATCAACCTTCTATTTGCAACCAAATATCCTTTCCAAATCATATTAGTAGTATTCTATCGTTGCAATGGCTGAATTGTTTGTTCCAAAGATAATAGGTGAATTGGGTGATGTTGCCGTGAAGCAGTTTGGGGCGAAGGTCAACTTGGTGATGGGGGTCGAAGAAGAGGTGGCAAATATCTCCTCTAAGTTGGCTACCATTGAAAAAGTGCTGCATGATGCAGAGAGACGAAGGCTGAAGGACAGAAGTGTTGGAATTTGGCTAGAAAAGCTTGAGGACATAACATATGAGATGGATGATGTGCTGGACGAATGGAACTTCAAGATTCACGGAGCAAAGAATAAGGGAACTAATCAGAATGCCAGAATGCAGCCTACACTGTGGAACAAGGTTCGTTCCTTTATCCCATCCCTTTGTTCTTGTCTCAAACAAGTTCCTGTGCGTAGCAACGTAGCTCAGAAAATAAAGAAAATAAATGAACAGCTAGAATTAACTTTGGAAGAGGCAGATCAATTCAAGTTTATTACAAGTGGGGTGATTCCTGATTCTCATGATTTTCAACGAATTATGACTACCTCAAGCATAGACGAATCAGAGGTCTATGGTCGAGCAGCTGATATGGAGAAGGTTCTTGACCAAATTTTGTCCAAGAGTAGTAGTCAAGGAAGGGATGGGGTTCAAGTTATCTCTGTAGTAGGGGCCGGGGGTAGTGGAAAGACCACACTCGCCCAGCTGCTCTTCAATAATGATGAAGTGCAGAACCACTTTGAACTTAGAAATTGGATCTGCGTATCAGATCCTTTCGACCAGAAAAGGGTCGCGAAAGCTATCCTTGAGAATGCTGGAAAAAGTTCTCATGATGCAGAGTTGGATCCGTTGATCCGACGAATAAAAGAAACTTTTTCCGGTAAGAGATTCCTGCTTGTCCTAGATGATGTATGGACAGAGGACGACTCAAAGTGGAAGCCTTTCCAATACGCTCTCAAGGACGGGGCTCCCAGAAGTGTAATCTTGGTGACAACAAGGAGTCATAGAGTGGCCACAGTGGTGGGATCGACTGATACTCACGGCCTAGGCATGATCTCTCACTCTGATTGTTGGTTAATAATGCAAAAGATAGCATTTGCTAGAAAGTCAGGGGACTTATGCAAGAAGGTAGAAAGAATTGGGCAGAAAATTGCAGAAAAGTGCAAGGGGTTGCCACTTGCTGCAAAGACTATGGGAAGCTTGTTACGGTTCAAAGATACCGTACAACAATGGCAGAATGTTTTGGACAGTGAGATATGGCAATTGGAGGAAGCAGCCATGGATCTTTTCCCTCATTTGTATTTAAGCTATAACGAGTTGTCCCCCGAGCTAAAACGTTGCTTCTCATATTATGCTGTCTTTCCCAAAGATCATGAGATATCTGTAGAAGAGCTTATTAGGCTATGGATAGCACAAGGTTATGTTCGGCCAAGACGAAGAGGTGAGCGCTTGGAGCTAGTGGGCCGTGAGTACTTCAACAATTTGGCAATGCGTTCCTTTTTTCAAGAAATACAAAATGTTGAATATTACTATGAGTTTCGTGAATATGAGCAGTGCAAGATGCATGACATAGTGCATGATTTTGCACAATTTCTCACAAAAAATGAATGTCATGCACTTGGTGGAATTGGAAGAAATTCATCTAGTGAAAGACCACGTCATCTAACAATTTTGGAAGGCACTGAGGAGATGTTTAGTTCTCGAGTCGTTGATTTTGGACGGCTCAGGAGCTTTTTAACTTTTTTTGAAATTGGAAGAGTAGTTCCCCAAAATCTATTCTGCAGGTTGAAGTGCGTGAGGACTCTAACTTTCAGCGATTGTGAGCTAGCTGAAATTCCTGCCGAGATCGGAAGGTTGATTCATCTTCGGCACTTGGACTTAAGTGTTAATCCTTTCGTGACACTGCCAGAAGCTGTATGTGATCTATATTATTTGGAAACTCTGGATATCACTCTCTGTAGGGAGCTTTCGTGCCTTCCTGAAAGGATTGAAGGCCTTGTACACTTGAGGCACCTTTTCAATCATGGGACCTCTGAATTACGTCAAATTCCACAAGGACTCGAGAAGCTAACGGCACTTTGTACTTTGACTCGGTTCATCGCCAGGAGTAACTTTGATGATTTGTCAATTTTGAAGGACCTGAACCAATTGGAAATATTGCGCGTTGTAATTGAAGGAGAAGTAGATTTTGGGAATGCGAAACTTGAAAAGAAAATCAACATGCGTGAAATGGATTTGTGCTTTCGCTTGGGGGCCCACTTTATAGAAACTCCAAGTTGCATTGAAACCATGGAACCACCTCCAAACTTGCAACGACTTTGGCTAGATGGCTATCCAGGAGCCCAGTTACCGAGTTGGCTTCTGACAAAGTCTCACGCCAATAACTTGACAAGGCTATCTATTAGTGGGCCCTGCAACATCTCATCCTTGCTGGCCTTGTGGAAGCTATCATCCCTAGAAGAGCTTGTGCTCCTCAGAGTGGAAAAGCTGGAATATTTGGGTAAGGAATTCTTCGGAGTTGCAAAACCTCTACATGAGAATAGTCGTGATGCTCTTGATACATTGTCAAACTTCGAGTCATCATCCTCAGCTGAAGCAATAGCATTTCCGAATTTGAAAAAATTATATTTTGGGTACCTAACAAATTGGACAAATTGGGAAGACTTAAGTAAAGATGATGAAGAAGTTGCGGTCTCTATCATGCCGAGCCTAGAGGAGCTAAAAATTAAGGATTGTAAAGAGCTTGAAGCTCTGCCGCATCGCATCCTCAGCAAGATATCATCTCTCAAAAATTTGAATATTCGATGTTGCAACAAGTTGAGGGTTCGTTACTCTGACAAAACAGGAGATGGCTGGATAAAGATATCACGCATTCCTTGAGTTGACATATCTGATAAATATTAATCTGCTCAGGTATGGTTATTCACACATTTTTTTTATGTATCTATCATCTTTGAAGTCAAATAATTACTACGCATAGAATTACAACAAACAAAGGCCTGATTTTGTTTACAACAAACAAATAATTACTACTTGTAGAATATGACATGTGCTTAATAATTAATCAAGTGTTAACAGAGCCATATGCATAATGAAAATATGAAATATTCATTTATAGTTTAGAATGATTTTTTTTTATTGAGAAGATGCAAGTCATTAACTAGTAAATATAACACTAAATTTCTAACAATATCTAACTGTAAACTCTTGAATTTGGAATTCCATTTATGTCTTGTTTTTTTATCCTTTTCTTTTTTCTTTTTTTTTCACTTTTGTCCTTTGTTTTCCAGATAGTACTCATTGATGGCTCAAAATGAAGCTACAGCAGAAGGCCTTGGGGGATCAACCTCTACGTCAACTTTTCACTTGGGTTCATGTAAAATTTCAAATAATTGTACATATGGTTGAAAAGGCATATTCAATTGCTTTGTTCAAAATCATTTGTTGAAAGCGTCTATAACCTTACCAATTTTCAGATTGAATTTCAAGTGGTTAAAAACCAGTCTTTATTTCTTCAAAGTATTATTGTCCTATTGTATGTAAGTTTCTGTACATTTAATAAATAAGAAAGTTTGTACATTGTGCTTATTTGTATAGTGTATTATTGACAATCTATTATTAGCGCACGTATTTTATGGTATTATTCTAAGAATAATATGAATTCAAATTTGAAATTCAAATAAAACACATTTGTCATACATCCAAAACTGTTAGTAATTAAAAAAAAATCACTACACTGTGAGTGCATAAAAAGTTAATCCTTATTCTAATGGTTAAGGTTAACAAGTTGACAAATTATTCTTTATCTTATTTCCTTTCTTAAAAAAATGTTTACATAGATAATTGGAATAACCAAAACTCAGATTACAAAAATGCATGTACACTTAAAAGGCACCAAAACTCATGATACTTTTATAGTAGTAGAAATGACAATGATTTGTTAATAATACTTTCTTCTAAAAGTGAATGGACTAATTAGCTTTTTTTTTAATTTTTTTTTTTAAGAAGGAAAGGAATGGGATTTGATAAGCAGGAAGGGGATAAGGTGACTAAAACAAAATCTCATAATAAATCTTGACAATTTCATTCATAAAAGTTACCACCCGCAGAATTTTGAACTTGAAAACTTGTAAGACATATCATTATAAATCACATATATTAACCAATTTAACAAACTATCCATATTCCAGAATTGAATATCATCCTTTGTTTATTCACTATTATATATGTTCAATACTTAGTTGAAAATGTGCCTTCTCCATCCCTGCTTCCTATTCATAACCCTTCCTGATAGAAACAATTTTTAAATAATATAATTGAAGATTTCAGACAAGTAATTAGTTATGTTCAAATTGATTGAAGATAAAATAGACTTTGACACATCAGATTTTATTATATTTATATTCAACTCCAGTAGTTAGTTATATTTTGATTCTTTCTATAAAGGCTATTAAATCATTTAATCCATAAAACTCATACTTTAACTGTGAAATTGGGCAGCCCTAGCCTAATGACTTTCGTAATTGAAGCCACTATCTCTCAAGTAGACATTACCTGATAAAAAATTCCATCTCTGGAGAAGCAAAATTAGTACTTCCAGAAAATCGAAATATGAAAGAATTCCCAAAGAAACAACAGAACCTTGTCGAATGCTACTAGATTGCTACTTAAGTTACCAGGCTTGACAAGAAACTTGCACTAGTTTCACCAACAAGTTTGTTTACAAATTGACAAAAATCCCTACAAACATCAAATTAGAAACCAACATAGTGCATGAGAGTATAGACGAAACTGTTATATAAGGTTTACAAAAATCCCAACAAATATTCCATGTAATCCAATGTAGCCCACGACTGAATGCATGTAGGGAATTACAACACAAAATCTTTGGAGTAAGGAATCCTATTCTGCCTGCTGAGAAGGTTCAGAAGAATTACAACAGTACAAATCTCTAACGTTGGTCGACAGCACCTGCTTCCTAAAATTTCAGATGGTGTTCAAACAAAGAAGCCATTTCAATCTGCAATACAACTCAAACAAGGAAACAAATTCATCCTTGGTACTGGATCATGAATCGACATTATTAGAGAGGAAAATGCAGATCAGGAACATTTATTTCTAAATATATGGTACATTATTTTGTTAGACCCAGGATGCAAAATGAACATCATGCCATTAAATATGCTATGACAGCAAAAACAGACTCTTCCTGGGAAAGTTTCTTACTCATAAGATCATGACCTAAAGAAGGACAAGATTATGAGCAATGATCAATCAGAATTTGAGTTAGAAGCCTACCGATAACTACATGCACTGTCATAAACTAGATCCAACTCGAAACTAATAAAAGCTAGATATTTTAGAGTCCTGCTGAGAAACTCTGGTTGGGAAACCACCAACATCACAGAGATCCACCAACTCCCATTTTTAACTTGAGAAGTAATGCATTTTGGATGATTGATACCTCACTGCTTAAGTAAGAAGCTGCTTTCCAAGCATTACTATTGGCTGTATTCTACTAAATTATATTGAGACAAGGCCTCTTACAAGGGCAAAACCCAGTAGAGACAGAGGTAAACGATAGTCTTAATTGGTCAAATCACCCCTGTCAAGTGGATCCAAATATTTGATTTGAACAGAACACAAACTAGATTCTATCTACAAAGCAAACAATTCCCTATACAGCCAAAATAAATGGACACTTAACGGTTGTATGCATTGTATCGCCAGATACAACTCCTAAAAGGAAACCGTTTAGTTAAGAAGAAATATTAAAACGAAATTGATTAAAATTAATTTCGATTCTTAAGACCAAGTGCCAATCTTTTGACAATTAAATTTATATTTTAATTTAATAATCAACATGACAAATGCATGCGCAATTTTGAAGTTTCCCTCCAAAATTTCCTACAATCCAAATTGATTTGAATATGTGTGCACTTGATTTTGCACTTGAATTTAAACCTCTTCCATACTTCACATACTTTCTATATGGGATTTATCACTAACTATTTCCAACAAAATTTTCTATCTAAAACTTCTCACATACAAGACACCCTTCAGAGAGACTACTGCACTTGAAATACATATCCATGAGGGCACTATTAACTACAAGATTTCCACTAATTTGGCACTTGATCCACAGAGCTTGGGCTTGCCTGCCCTGTTCTAGGATTGCTAAAGAAGCACAAGCCTTAAAAACTGATGCAAAAGTATAGTGGTTTGGTATCAAACCATTTTTTCTCATCTCAGGGGACATGCTCAAGCCCACCTCTTCCAGCCCTTTCTGCACATAGCCTGCAATCATCAAACTTCATGAGACCGAGCTTTTCATTTGTAACTTATCAAAAAGAATACGGGCTAGATTAAAATCTCCTGCCTTTGCATATAAAATCAACAATTTAACATTTAGATATTCATTGGGAACAAATCCAGTGATTATCATTTGCGTATGGATTTTTTCCCATAAAGTCTTGCAAAAGAAGAGAATAAGTTTCCGATTCTACTTGAACCGGTGCATGGCATAACATTCGAACAGCTTCCGCTACTCTTCCTGACAAACAGAGATCCTTCAAAGTCTCGTCCAAGTGAAAGGTAATCTCTCTCGCATCAGCTTGAAAACTGGGAATGTCATCAACGATGATTTAATTTGACAGCTAGAACAACTCTATTTCCCCTGTTCTTCTTCAGAGAAGAGGAACATGATGTGGAACAAATTATCCATTCTAGTTGTATTAATACCAGTAATTACAATCACATAATATGCTTAAGTTTTTTTTTTTTTTTTTTTGAAAACCCCTCCAAGAGTCTTACAAAAGACAAAATTTTAAACTTTAGTCATTTATGATACATAAAAACACTCACTATTTGACTCTCATGGCCTACATTGATACCATTTACTTCAGCTGTAGAAACAATTATATACTTGCATCAATCCCTTATGCAGAACCCACATAAAAAAAAGTGTTTTAGTGTATTAATACGGCGAATTATCAATTTGGCTCTTGCCCAAGCACGTATAACTAAACCAATTTAAAAGTTGTATTCATCCTCAACACAGAACCCACATATATTAGTACGAGTTATGCAGAAAAAAAGAAATTAAAATGCATATTTTTGCGACATTAATATAAAAATTTATCAAGTTTTTATATGTTAGAGCATTCAGTTTCCACTAAAAATCCAACAAACTAACTAAAAAGTGCAAGATTATTAAGAACACAATCAATGGCAGTCAATAGATGGTGATTAATAAAACAACTGTGAAATTAAAAAGAGAAAGAGAAAGAAAGAAAGAAAGGGGAACCTTACTTTCCATTGCTGCTCTCGGTCTTAATCCTCCTGAGAAGAGTGGAAGTTTTTCCCGTGAACATGGGTCCAACAATCACGTGAATTTCACAATTCTAGATATCCATTGAATTTTTATTTGCAAATTCCAGGCACCCATTGAATTGATTTGATTTGTTTCTTTGCAATAGTTAGTATATCCTCTTGAATCTACCATCCTCTTTTTTATGTAAAGATTATTCAAAACGTATAATGTAAAGATTGTTCTATGAATTTCTTTCTTGAACCATTAAATTCATTTTTAATTGTTCTATGAATTTACTTCTTTCTTTATTGAATGTTTGGAGATGCCAAGGATTTTACGATGATAACTATTGTAGGAAAATGAAGACCTCCTACATAGGCACATTGAAGTTCCAGTAAGCTGGGTTAGGAGTGTGCATTCGATGGATATTCGGTAATTCGGTTATTTGAATTTGATTTTTTCGATTATTTTACTTATAGAACTCTAAACCGGTTTCAATTTCAAATTGAAAATAATCGAATTCATTCGGTTATCGAATTGAATTCGGAAACGGTTATGAAATCGGTTATAACCGAATTAGATAGTAATTTTCACATAATTAAATGGGACTCACTTGTGTAGTCGTATACACTTATTTACTTATAATTTACTAATTTCATTACACTTACATTTATTTTTATTTTTTATATAGTTTAAATAGTTAATTTGCAAATAACTTGATTACTTGCAACAGTGAATGCTAATATACTAATATGTTGGCATGCGATTTATATACATTCGTTTAGACTGCTTAATCATACTATTTTGTTTTCTTCGTTTAAACAAGATTAGTGATTAAGGAATATAAATTCATATATTACTTATGTAATGTAAATTTAGAGTATACTAATACTTGCAAGTTAAACATTACACATTCAAATATTTAATAACCTAACATGAATGATGAACCAATGTCTAAATTTAGTTACTAATTATGTTTAATATTTAGTACAGTACTTACACTTATTATCTAATTCTAGTTATGTATAAAAGGATAAGTATTATAGTTATGTATTATTGTATATTTATATTATTATAATTATATAACAAATACTAAAATAGGATATTTTACATCATTGTATATTTTTATTATTATAGGTACATGATAATACTATATAATATCTATTATTAATAGCCTTACCTATATAATATATTAATAGTATATAGTATTTATCTATATAATATATAAATTTATAAACTAATTTGATATTCGAATGCGATAATACGGTACTCTATTTTGTTTATCAAATTTGAATTCGAAATCAGTTATTACTAAATTGATAATCTCATTACCCATATAATACCATACTAGAATTCGGTGAATTTGGTAAATACCGCTTTTATACCAATTGCCAAATACCCGATTTCAAATTACTAAATTGAATTTGAAATCCAGTATGAATTCGGTTCTTACCAAATTTGCTCACCCCTAAGCTGGGTAATGGCGTCTCCTATTTTAATAGGAAGGGTTATACATTTGATGTGATAAAAACAATTTGAAATTGGCCTGAATCCATAATCAGCCCGCATTTTATCTGGTATTTTGTATACAAAGACTTGCACTTACCATATTATAACATGTAAAATAGAAATAAGAATAGGCGCAACTCAGACTCGAGCTCGAAATATAGTTGAAGGTGAATTCATCTAGGTTGAGAAATTAACCTTTTCTGTTGTTAATTAGAACATTCATGTTTAATTAGTTTTCTGGGTGTTAAAATTCTTATACCAACATCATTCTACAAGTGCATAATTAAGCAATGTACATCCCACCATCTTAATTTCAATACCAAAGAAAGTCGTATCTTTTTTATTTTCCTTATTTGTTATTGTAATTTGTACCTTATCCCTCTTCTTACAGTACAGCAGAAAACGTGTTTTCCCATCTATTTTTATTTTTCTAATAATAAAGAAGGCAAAGAAGTTGCTTCTACTTCTTTTTCTACTTGTCCCTTTTCATCCTGTTTAATTTGTTTTATAATTTCTTCAATTTACAAAAATATTCAATACAACATATCAAACACTTTTCATATTTTCTTTAAATATATTAAAGAAAGCTTGAAATGGTCTCATGACCACTGATGCACTCCACTCAAACTTAACTATATTCTACAATTTCTGTCGCAATGGATCTTTTGTTCCACTCCTTGCTCTACTCACCATTACACTTTTTATTCTATTACTATTTCTTCTTTATAAACATCATATTATAATTCTTTTTTTCCATAAAGATCCAATAACAATTAATTGAGCAATACACAAAATTTAAAAATTTTAAAAAATCAAATTACACAACAAATTATTTTTATGAATTTTTTGCTGTATTTTTATTTTCCATTTTATTTTTTTGAGACTATTGTATTTATTTTTTCCTATGTTTTTAGTTATTTAATAGTAAAAAAAGAATTGAAATATGATATTTATGGAAGAAAAATAACAATATAATAAATAGTAAGACAGAGTGGGGAACAGGGAGTGAGACAGAAGATCTATTGCAAATTTCATTTGGATTCTTTTTTCTAAGTTTTGAAAGAAGGATTGTATTATTTTATTTTATTTTTCAAAATTTAGATAAATTATGGTTAATTTTATGTTAGAAGATACTATATACTAGAATTAGAACAATGAATTAGGACCACCAAAAATCTCAATCATGTGCAAATAAATTCTAGACAATGACTCAGTTTTTATATTAATATTTGATTGTAACATTTCTAACACCTAATACGGTAATTTAATTATCTTATGTACATTACAAAGTTTTTTTCTTGTGCTAAATCACCAATGCAAAGTTTTTTTTTTCCTTCCCTTTGGAACTTTTCCCTAGTTTCCTTTCTTCTTAATCTTTGTCAATGTGTCACCAGCTCGAAGCTAGTTTTCCACGAATGGAATGCTAGCCTTGCTGATTGGAGTTTTCCCCTATTGATGCATAAGTACTTGGGAAAGCTGAAGCTGCCATTGTTATTTACATGCTAGCAATAATTTTTGTTTCACAGGATTTTTATTTTATTTTGTTCACAATGACTGTTGTAAATAATTTGTTGTTTATTTGGTAAGATATATGATATTAATAGCAAGTTACTAAGCAACTTTTTTTTCTGTCCAAAATAAACAATAGTTTATTGTTTGATAAGCAATAATGACAATAGTTTTACTAATATGATAAAATATATTTCAATACCAAATTTATTCTTTCTAAATTAGAACAAAGTGTCATCATAATGCTTTTAGAGTTGGTGGCTTTTTGGATTCGTGAAACCATCATAATGCTTTTCAATAGCAGTTTTAGACTTTTTTTTTTAGTTAGTATTGCTTATAATACAAAAAAAAAAAAAAAAGAGGATTGACAAATAAAAATTAGATCACATTAAAAATTCTCAAAAAAAGTCACTAGTTTAACGGTTAATGTTGGTGTTTATAGTTCCATAGTTTCACTAGGAAAAATATTTAAAAAATGAGGAATAAGAAGAGAAAACGAAAAGAAAAAATAATTATAAATCCCATTCTTTGTATATGCATACCAAACAAGGGAGTCTTATTAAATGTTAAGGCTATTATTGTCATTTCAGGTGTGTAAGGGAGGCAAGTGTAATTTTTAAAACCTTGGGAGAACTCAATTAAATTATCAGAAACTTATACCTATGGGAAATGTTTGCATGCCATTGAAATTTGCTGGTCAGTTTTAATGACCATAAACTGAACTTCTCACATAAATACTAAGGCTGCGTTCGATTCTACAGAATTGGAATTGAATTGAAATTGTAACATACTGCAATTCCTTGGTTTGGCAAATACATAGAATTTAGCAGCAATTCATTTCGAATTCCAAATTCTTTGTTTGATTGGGAGAAGAATTCATGGAGAATTGGAATTACTTAAATTTAAAATTGAAAAGATATGTTCCTTTCAATAATAATAAAAAAAAATGTTAGCACAATCACTTTGTGGTAAAAAAAAAAAGGACATAATTTTCCCTAATTTGCACAACTTTTTTTATTATTAAAAATGAAAATCTTTATATCCTATTTCGTAGTCTACAGTAACTTTTATAGATTTATATAACTATTATATCATGTTAATTATCAAAACATTGAATATATTCACTACCAAGATTACATCTAGAAAATGAAGCAAAATCCAAAAACACGTGTACAAAATGCTTGTCCACGTCACCAAATCAATACCTACTATGTAATCGTTAATTATGATCTTACCAGCTAGAACAAATAAATACAAATTTTCTAAGAGAATGGAAATACATATGGTTAATGACAAGTAATGCTCTGTCCCTAGCCGCTAGTCCCGCGGTTAGTCATTTCCTGCAAGTTCTTTTCAGTGGACAATCACTTTTCAAATTCCAATTCAATCTACAAAATAGCTTGGTTTAGTTGGTCTTTGAAATAGGCAGTAAGGTGGTCTGCCTCTCTGTCATTCCTTATACAATGGCTATCATGTACCTCAAGGAAGATGCTGTATAGCAAGTTATCTTCTACCATGCAGGCCTAGATCAGAAAATGAGAGATGTTATTAAAGTTAAAAAAATTCTAATCAGGTCAACCAATCATTCTATATCGCAATCAGCAAAGTAGCAGATGGCATTGTAACGGACAAAAATAATGCATAATCTATTAATTCATGAAAAGACTAGGCAATCAAATGCATATCCAGTAAACAATTCAATAATACGTAAATGTATACCTGATTTTGTTTTCACTACTAACTCTTCCAACTGCATAATATAACTGACAAATGAGTTTTTTGAATGTTTGTTTAAAACTTTACTATCGCGCTTACTGTAAAAGTTATAGAAAAAATTTTTAAGATGAAAAGCTTTTTTGTTCTTTTCTTTTTCTTTCTTTCTTTTTCTCTTTCTTCCTTTCTTTTTTCTTTTCTTTCCTCTCTCCCCCTCGACACCACCCCCTCTGGAGTTTGAGCAAATTCCAGAGCAAAAGCTCCAGCGGAGAAAGAGCGGAACGGCCAAGGAAATAACAACAGCCCTCGCTTCTTTATCAATCAGACTAAAGGAAAGAAAAAATGAAAAAAAAAAAAAGAAGAAACAATTCTGAGAGTTCCAGTGAGAGCTCTCCGCCTTTTGTACATTCATCCGTCCCACCACCAACGCGGCCACCACCACTTCCTTCTTCTCAGGTCTTTCAAAACCTTTTCGAGAAAAGTAGCAAAAATAAACGTGTATATTCCCTTTCCGGCACTGCACCACAACCTCCGCCTCCGCCACCGCTTCCTTCTAATTCAATATTCAATAACTTGTTTAAAGGCGGGAGGAAGAGAGAGGAGGGGAGGAAAGGAGGAGAGGGAAAAGAGAAAGAAAAAGAAAAAAAAAGGTGGCTGGCACAGGAATCGATGCCAGCTGGTCTTCTCCAGCGGCAGAGGTGGTGATGAGTTGAGATGGAAGAAGAAAGAAGAAAAGGAAATTTTTTTTTTGTGTGTTTTAGATATTTTGAAATGTGTAGTTTAAAATTTTGAGAAGTTTGTTTAAGATTACTATAATTAAAATAGTTAAAAAATTTGTAGAAGATAAACTCTCTTTGCCAAATGGGGCCTTAGTAAACTAAAATACTTTTGAACCTTAAGACTAGTATGCTATACTGGAGGCGCTATGAAAGAGCTTTCTTTAGTGATCCTACAAATATATATGATTTTGCTAGTAGATATAAACCAATCTCTAATTAACAGTGGCATCAGACTAGGCTCCATTTGTAGCATACATGTTTGACATAAGTGTGTACTTTACAACCTTGTACAGCTCAAAAGCAAAAAGCTTTGAAGCTGCCCATTCTGCTGCATTTACGGTTAGAAAATAAATTCTCCAGGTAAAGGAACATGAGCTAACATGGCAAACATCCTCAATCATACAGAGTTCCATGGAGGACAATGTCACGTTGACAACATTTCCAGGTAAAAGAACATGAACAAAAATGTTAGATTGTCATCAACCAAGGATCAAAGGGCAGACATGCTTTGCATCAAAAGGCAGCATAGGCAACTTAAATGAATGTAACTATACACAACCAGAATCGATGAGAAAATGTCAACTATAACAACTTTATTGGTGAAATCTTGACCTACAATTGCATCTGTTATGTACGAAAACTAAGGCAGCTTAGCTATGAGAAAGACACATAGGGAAAGAAAGAAGGTTAGCATGATTAGAAACAAGTTATAAACAAATAATCCAGGTAAGCTAAATATTAACATCATCAATATCCCAATCTATCTCTCTCCATCTCAAGATCTCTCACCAAAAGTGTTCATCACTAGCTCATTCATACTGAACTTCAAAAATTCTATCATTAGTTAGGTTATCTCATAATTATTGTTTCATAAGCACAAGACAAGAATCTCAAACCAGTAATTGAAAAAAAAAAACTAAATCAGTATACTAACGTTTCATTAATTAGCAAAGGAAAGGTGGCAATTTTTAAGATCAAGTTAGCAAAATATGCAATTCTTATACAGATGGAACATGTACAGCTGCAGAGCCACCTTTAGTATATTATCAGAGTAAAGAGGGACCACAATTTATCTTTTATCTTTCTCTGAATCAGTTAGAACGATCAATATTTCCGCATCCAAACTATGGTTGGTGTTATATCTAATGTAGAAGCAACATTCTTATAACAAAAACTACAAACAAATACGAGTGAAACGGGCTAGGATTGGAGTAACAAACGGAATTCAACTTCTTCTTCTTTTTTTTACTGGAATTCAAGTTAATAGAACATGACAATGTAAAAGAGCTTCATCTAGAAATCCATCTTCCTCATTCCTTGTACTCCAACAATAAATTTATGACTTCCCATCAAAATTATTCAGGATATATAGTTACTAGTTGACATCAAGAAACCCAATCCACGATAGATCATGCTTAGAGAAATAAAGACCATGATGCAAACATCAAGACACTTTACATGGGATGATAAATCAACCAAGCAGTTAATTAATATTTAAACTAATGCCACAAGTATACCATTTCACTTTCAGAAGAAAGCAGAAAAATACAAATATTTGAGCACAAGGTATAGTGCATCACTGATAAGAAAGTACTCTCAAATCGGTGAGGCCAATAATGAAGAATCCATGTACAAGGGATGCCCACAATGCGTAATGCTGAGGAGACTATCTCCGGTGGCCATCTTCGACTGCAGTGATTGGATTTACTGCATTTGGGCCAATTTTGACGTCAACCACGAAAAGAAGCCTTACAATTTCGCTCATAACATGCATAAATGAGAGTAGATGTTCAATGGTGGGAAAAGGCGGAGGAGAATGATGAATAAGAGGGGAGACGAGGAGTCAGCATTAGGGGTATAGGTGGAGGCAGAGGAGTGAGACCCGTTTTACTAATTTAACTCATCTAGGATCCACATACTAACCTGATTAGGGGGTGAAATTGTGGAATTAGAATTGTAATTCTTAGGTCTTATTAAAGGATTTGAATTTGTAAGGTGCGCCATTCCAATTCTAAGTCTCCAAATCTTTCACGACTTGTAATCAATGTAAGGTGCGCGATTTAGGTGGGCTAGTTACCTAGTTTGCCAGTCATCTTACAAGCAAGAATCCAATCATGCCAGTATGACTAAGGTAAATATTAACAGAATTAGACATGATTCCGAACGCAACCTGAAGTTAAGTTAATAATTAGCAGTGTGAGATCCGTTTCACATAGGACGAAAGGAAAGGATGAATAGTTTGGACTTGAACTCGTGACTCCGCTCAAGAGTCATTAGAGTAGTCCAAATCTCACATTAGAGCAAATTTCACATGGTTAAGTCGTATGCAACATCAAGTAAAGGTTTGGGGAATGATATTGAAGATGCTTTGGATGCTATGGAAAGAGCATCAAGTAAAGGTTCGGGGGAATGATATTAACGATACTTTGGATGCTGTGGAAAGAGTATTGAGAAGAATCCAGCTTCAGAATTTTTGGGGAATTTAGTTCAATTCATTTCAGACAGTTGATGGATTTTTGAGGCTACAATTTACACTTTACACGCATAGTTATGATGTAGTAATTAGTACTTTCGATTTTCAATTCATTCGTTGCCTCTTTTTTTTTTAGCTTAGATATTGTATAGGACACTCGGTAGACTTCTTTCTTTTTTCTCTTCCCAACAAATATGTTGTAATTTAATTATGCTTCATAGAGGAGCTGCGGAAGGAAATAGAATATGAATCGCTGATTGAGAAAAGGTGGAAGAGTCTCGGAAAGATTTAGTATTTTTTCAAGCTAATTTCCTTTTTTTTTAGATTTTTAAAATTATGGTCATATACTCTTATTGATTTTTCTTTTTGAAGGATATATATAAAGTTACATTGGCTATCTAAGTCGTGTTGCCATCAATATAATGAGTGATGGAAATTAAGGCCATTATAGCAAAGCCAGTTCGGAAGAGAGATTGGAAAGCGCAAAAAAGATGGTAGACATCTAATTCCAAACGCACTCACCAAGTAATTGACTATATTGAGGTGGAAATGTGTAAAGGTTTGGGAATCAGGTGACCAATGATGGAGCCAAGGGGGGCAGAGGGGGTCATGGCTCCCCTAAATTTTGAAAATTTTAATTCATAATATGTAAATATGTGTGTAAAATAAAATTGGCCCCCCTTAAATTTTACAATTTTAGTTTATATTATATATATATATATATATGAATTAGTCATCTTTGAATGGAATGGCTTGCAAGCTTTAATTTGCCATGAATGTCCATATGCCTATTACATTCATTGTTTGGCTCAAAGGCTTCAACTTGCTTTAGTTGCACCTTCTAGAGAAGTAACTTCTGTTCACCAATTCTTTTCCAGTTTAGTTTTGATTATCAACATTGCTACTGCATCTAGCAAACATAATAATGAATTAAAGGAGACTCAAGCAATTGAAGTTGCTACTAAGATTGCTAATGGTGAACTTGAAACTGGAAGGGGGTTTAATCAAATTGGCACTTTAAAACGAGTTGGAGATACTCGTTGGGGTTCTTATTTGGATTCTATTTCTAGTTTACTGAAAATGTTCAATGCTACTTGTGTGGTTTTAAGTAACATTGCAGTAGATGGAGGTTCATACTCTCAACGTGGAGATGCAAATTTACCTTGGAATCAGTTGTTATCCTTTGAGTTTGTTTTCACTTTGCATCTTATGAAAGACATTATGGAAATTACTCATCTTCTTTGTATGGCATTGCAACGTAAATCTCAAGATATTTTGAATGCAATGCATCTTGTCTCAAGCACAACAAAGCTACTAAAGAATTTTCGAGATTCGGGATGGGATGATTTCTTGGTGAAAGTTAAATTAGTTTGTGGGCAACATCAAATTGATATCCCATGTATGAATGCTCAATATATTGCAAGACGTGGTAGATCTCGAAGTCATCATGATGAGATTAGTGTGGGGCATTAATATCGAGTGGATATATTTCTTGCAACAATTGATTATCAATTGCAAGAGTTACATAGCAGGTTTAATGATCATACTGTGGAATTGCTTGCTTTGAGCACTGCTTTAGATCCTAGAAATGGATTTATGCTATTCAAAATTGATGATATTTGTAAACTTGCAGAGAAGTTCTATCCGAATGATTTTATGGAGCAAGAACTAGTACGTCTAAGAATAGAACTTCAACCATTTGAACTCGACATTCCAAATCATCCTGAATTGCAAGAATTATCTGGTATTAATGAGTTATGTCAAGGCTTGGTGAAGACAAGAAAATCAGTGATATATCTTCTTATTGATAGATTGATTAGACTTGTTCTTACTCTACCTGTATCAACTGCAACTACAGAGCAGACATTTTCAATTATGAAAATAATCAAGACAAAGCTCCAAAACAAGATGGAAGATAATTTCTTGAATGATTGTCTAACTGTATATATAGAAAAGGAAGTTGCTGAAAAATTTAGCGGTGATTCAATCATAGATGAATTTATTTCTATAAAAGAGCGTAGAGTTCAATTTACTTCTAAGAAAAGATGTTGAAATTTCAAAGTATGTTAACATAACTTTTATCTTTTTTCAATTGAAAATAGTTACATTTATATTACATGGTTATACATATATATATATATATATATATATATATATATATATTGCATAGGTGACATATTGGAGAGCTCATAATGTGCAAATTAGATGGTTTGTGATGTTATAAGATATTTAATCAAAGGTTATCTTTTTTGTCAATTTTTGTTATGACTGTACCGCATATTTATGAATAGACATACCTTTATAATTAAATTTAATATTTGATATTTTTATATGTCATATATTTAAATAGAAGAAAATTATTTTGAACATAATATATTAAGATAATTTTATTAGGAAAAAATTTTGGCCTCCCCAAAAAAAAATCCTAACTCCGTCACTGGGTGACACTACTATTTGACTGTTTTCCCTTTTGTCTTTCCGATATGTATCCACTTGGAAATTTCTTGTTTTCATACTTTGTCCCAACATAAGAAAAGGATGTTGACAGCAAATGATGTCCAAAAATGAAAGAAAAGAAAAAGAAAATGTTAGTTGTAGTAGGATTCAAAATATAAATTAATCCACATTGTCTTTTTTATTAGTACTATAAAGAATGTTCCAACAATCGCTTGAGTTGGCCAAAATGGTAGTATTAATGTCATATTTTCTTGCCAACTAGAATTCGAATCTCTCCTGAGATTTCTACTCATCGCACAGGATTTGTCTAATGCGTCTTATCACTCCATATGCTTGGCGAGCCATGCAATCTCTTATAAAAAAATCATATGATATACAGAACCCTAAATTGATTTGAAGCAAGTGATAACATATAGTTTGGTGCAATCTATTGGAAAGAATAATTCTATTGGAACCAGAATGATTTACATGTTTTAGTTGGTGCAATCTCTAAATTAATCTTGTGCAGGATCCTAAAATTACGGGCTAAAGGTGCTTTCAATCTGGCTTTAATCGACCCCATTCTCCTACTTTGCCAAATTTTGTCTCCGCAATCAAGGAATCCAGCCCAAGTTGATGATGACGTTGCTCAGTTGTGGGCTCTAACATTGCTGACATTTGACCTTTTGACCAAAGATCCATTCCTTGACAAAAAGAGAAAGAAGAAACATCGTAAATCCTTCAACTTACTTCACGTGTAACAATTTTATGTGAAATTTAAAATAAAATTGAATGTTTCAGACTACAGCAACAAAAAAAAAAAAAAAAAAATTTGTTTCAGACTACTTTCAAATCCTTCCATAAAATGCATCAGAACGAAAGTTTAAGCCAATTCTTTTTGCCAAAACAACAATAAACTGAAAATGTCTAAGCTTCTTCTATGGGTTGAAACCCAAAAAAGGCAAAAAGAAAAGGAAAAGAAGTTGAGTTCTACTGGCATATAATGACAGGAAGGCTATTTCAAACAAAATATATTTCATCTGTTCTGTACGTTAAAACTTTACCATTCAGGGGTCCATGATGTCCCAATTCTTTTTCTTTGATTTTGAAGTCCCAATTCTCTCTTTGTGGTATGGTTTTGGGCAGTGGACCAAAATGATCCTTTTGTTTTTCCAAAAACAAATTTAATCCCTTTTACTGGAAAATGATCCAATGTCGCTCCCTTATAATTTCAACAAAACTAAATTGAACATTCACTTAATCACAATGGGCCTTCTAGTATTGTACCCAACTAAATATTTTGCAATTTTCACCATTTATGGTAAAATAAATTCCCTTATAATATTTTTTATTTTAAGGTGATCGTTGAATAACTTTTTAGAGGTGCTAAAAACTTGCCTAATTTCGTGCATTATAATAACATTTAAAATTTTAATGTTGTTGTGGAAATCCATTATTTGACAATAAAAAAAACAATGTGATGTTTAGGCACCAGTCTGAAAGAAATTCATGTTTCCAATATTATTTACAGTAATTGAATTATAGTTCATCTATTTAGTGATTTACTTAAGTTTGGATTTTTTTATGCCCAATGGTTAATATATTAGAATTTTGTTTTAATATTAATTAGATAATATTAATATTATCTATTTAGTGATTTACTTAAGTTTGGATTTTTTTTTATGGACCATGATATTGGGATGCTTATAATTGCCTCCAAATCCTGCATTAATGTCTGCGCTCTCCTTTACCTATCCTAGCATTAGTTAATATAGTAATATGGTCATAGAATTTCAAGGACCATAGTGATTAATTTTCTAAATACTAGGGGCTAAATTTTTTTTTTTTGCGTGAAATAAAAAAAAAATCATTTTAACCCGCATCCTAATTATTGAGCACCAAAATTGCAACTCTTCCTTTCTGAATTCAAAGACTAGTCTATTTTTCCATGTGAAACGCTAAAGGAGTAAAAAGTCGTTTTAGATGGCTTTGCACACCCTAATCCTATTACAAGTTTACAACAAATTCAAAGAAGCCTTTGTCGTAGGCGGAGTCAAGGACCCATCTTAAAGTCATAATCCATCTTTTTGAATAAACAATTCAAAAGTGAATTAAAGAATGATTAAAGGTAAAGGGTTGCTACTCAATCATAGCATGCGGTACTGATTGGCATTTGAGGGGTCCAGGCATTGTCAAGCTTTATCATATCAATCTAACTTACCATTTTGAAAAGAAAAAAAATATAAAACAAATATGACAAAGAAATTCAATTTAATTCGTATGACATCTGATTCCCGACGCACTCACAATTAACTGTTGGAAAGTAATTGACTGTTGAAGTGGAAATGTGCAAAGGTTTTGGAATCAAGTGGACATTGATGGATCATGGATGAATGGGATAAAAGGCAACAGCATATTGGACTGTTTTTCCTATTGTCTTTTCGATACGTATTCGCTTGGAAATTTCTTATTTTCATACTTTGTCCCCACCCCCACATGAGAAAAGATGATGTTAGCAGCAAAGGATGTCCAAAAACTGAAAGAAAAGCGGAATGCAGAATATAAAATGAAAATGGCTTTCTTACTCTTACTTTAAGATACGAGACAAATAAATAAGTAAACATTAAATCCCTATTTAAAAAAATAATTAATTACAAAATCCAAAGAATAAGCGTATCATATTTATTTAGATTTACATGTTTGGATTGCAAATTTTTCCAAAAAAATTTGTTACATTTTCGTAATCATATTTTCAATCACCTTTCTACCTCCCACATAACAAATCGTTTTTAAAAAATAGCAATCCAGACGAGATTGAATTTGAAACTCGTAGTATAAAACCTACTTACCAAATATCCCGTAAACTTTAAATATCCCATTAGAGAAAGTGAAATAGCATTTTTACTAAATAATTAAAGGTGAAATAGCATTTTTACAGAATAATTAAAGGTGAAATAGCATTTTTTTCGTGTGTAAATTTAAAATTTCATTTTGAAAGGTAGGAAAGGAGGCTAAAACTTGTCATAAATTGGTAATGCTAAAAAACGAGCAAGTTAACAAATTACGAGAAAATAAAATAATAAGATAAAACCAATAAATAATAATAATAATGAAACAAAAGTAGTTAATATTATGACAAAATGAAAAATCTGAAAAAAAAAATTAAGGAGGATATCTATCTATGTCAAAAGTGCATCAAATGTTTGTTAAAGCTAAAAAATTTTCACCATGTACAAGGCTTCAGCAATATTAATGCATGAAAGTTTCTAACAATGAGTTCAATAATCAAACATAGGACTCAAATTTCTTCTAAATGGGTGGAGAAAGAAAAGATGATTGGGAAAGACCATTCTAAATGGATCAATTAGATTTGATGAGTTATCCAATAATACCCATTTAATATTATTAGATAATCCATTTATATCCATATGCAAAAATTTAAGATACTCATATCTATTTATTTATGGGCAAACATTGATAAATTTAGTTAAAAGAGTAGTTGGTAGAGCAGTCTTTTCCTTGGTACAACATTTTACTAAATAGCATTTTATAAGCTATTAGAGAAAGTGAAATGGCGTAATTTTACTGAATAATTAAAGGTGAAATCGCATTTTTACTATATAAAGGAAATCAAATATGAAGATGCACAAATAAACGTCCTGCCAATCAACAGTTCCCTGTGGCCCAATTTGAAATTTTGAAAGCAAAAAAAAAAAAAAAAAAAAAAGGCTAAACAAATCAACTGAAAAGGTATATAAAAATAGACAAATCAACTGAAAGCAGTAGTTTTTTTTTTTCCTTAACTGAAAGCAGTAGTTGATGAACCACTTTTTTCAAGAGGGAGAAAAGAAGGGAACGAGTGACGTTAAGCATGGGAATGCATGTGGAAGAGAAGATTCAGCTATCTTTTAACCCACCAAGGGAAGAAGCAGCTACGAACATATGAGATGCAGTGATAATTAAAATTGGGTACCCTTTCTTTCATGTCATGCGATGCAGTGATACAATTTCACTTGGTTGGGTGCTGACAGTGGGAATGTGGATTCTCTTACTTACACGTGTACCGTCTAAATACGTAGCAATAATTAAATAAAAGTTGGCTGGGAAGACCAAGTAAGAAAAACGCGTATATAACAATGTAGTAGTAGTAGTAGTAGCAGTCCTCAGTCACCGCTCCTTGCCCTTTGCATCAAACTTCAGTTTTCAACAAAACATCCTTTCCAAATCATTGCATTCCAATACTCCTTGTACCTCAAAAAAACCAAAGCAATGGCTGAATTGTTTGTTCCAAAGATAATAGATGAATTGGGTGATGTTGTCGTGAAGCAGCTCGGGGAGAAGATTAACCTGGTGATGGGTGTTGAAAAGGAGGTGGCAAATATCAAAAGAAAGTTAGAAACGATTCAAAATGTGCTCCATGATGCAGAGAGACGAAGGCTGAAGGAGGAACCGGTCGGAAAGTGGCTAGAAGAGCTTGAAGACATAACATATGAGATGGATGACGTCCTGGACGAATGGAACATCAAGATTCAGAAACCAAAAAATGAGGGAACTCAACAGAATGCCAGAACGCAGCCTGCATTGTGGAGCAAGGTTCGTTCCTTCATCCCATCCCTTTGTTCTTGTCTCAAACAACTTCCTGTTCGTAGTGATATTGCTTCGAAAATAAAAAGCATAAGTGAAAAGCTAGAATTAACTTTGAAAGAGGCAGATGAATTCAAGTTTATTACAAGTGGGGGGGTTCCTGATTCTCAAGATTTTAAGCGAATTATGACTACCTCAATCATAGACGAATCAGAGATCTATGGTCGAGCATCTGATAAGGATGCTTTACGTAACCAAGTATTATCTGAGAGTAGTGGTCAAGGAAGAAGGGGGGGTCAAGTTATCTCTGTAGTAGGGGCCGGGGGTAGTGGAAAGACCACACTTGCGCAGTTACTCTTCAATGATGATAGAGTGAAGAACCATTTTGAACTTAAAAAATGGGTTTGCGTATCAGATCCTTTTGATGAGAAAAGGATCGCCAGAGCAATTCTTGAGAGTCTGGAAAAGAGTTCTCTGGGCTCGTTAGAGTTGGAACCACTGCTCCAACTGTTGAAAGAAACTTTTTCCGGTAAGCGATTCCTGCTTGTCCTTGATGATGTCTGGACAAAGGAAGACTCAAAGTGGAAACCTTTCCAATACTCTCTCAAGGATGGTGCTCCCGGAAGTGTAATATTGGTGACAACTAGGAGTCTAGAAGTGGCCAGAGTGGTGGGAACAACTCATACTCACCAGATGGCTCTGATGTCTGACTCTGATTGTTGGCTAATAATCCAAAGGATAGCATTTGGTGGAAGATCAGAAGAGTGGTCTAAGAAAAAGGAAAGCATTGGGCAGAAAATTGCAGAAAAATGTAAGGGGTTGCCACTTGCTGCGAAGACTATGGGAAGCTTGTTGCGGCTCAAAGATACCATACAACAATGGCAGAATGTTTTGGACAGTGAGATATGGCAATTGGAGGAAGAGTTGTCCCCGGAGCAGCAACTTTTCCCTCATTTGTATTTAAGCTACAACGAGTTGTCCCCGGAGCTGAAACGTTGCTTCTCATATTGTGCTGTCTTTCCCAAAGATCATGAGATATATGTAATGAAGCTTATTTTGCTGTGGATAGCACAAGGTTATGTTCGCCCAAGACAAAGAGGTGAGCGCTTGGAGCTAGTGGGCCGTGAGTACTTCAACAATTTGGCAATGCGTTCCTTTTTTCAAGAGTTAAAAAAAGTTGGTGATGAATATATGAAGTGCAAGATGCATGACATAGTGCATGATTTTGCACAATTTCTCACAAAAAATGAATGTCATGCACTTGATGGATTTGGAAGAAATTCATCTAGTGAAAGAGCACGTCATCTAACAATTTTGGAAGAAGGCACTGAGGAGGAGATGTTTAGTTCTCGAGTCGTTGATTTTGGACGGCTCAGGAGCTTTTTAACTTTTTTTGAAATTGGAAGAGTAGTAGTTCCCCTGGATCTCTTTCGCAGTCTGAAATGCGTGAGGACTCTGGTTTTAAGCAGTTGTGAGTTAGCTGAAATTCCAGCCGAGATCGGAAGGTTGATTCATCTTCGGCACTTGGACTTAAGTCGTAATCCTTTCGTGACACTGCCAGAAACTGTATGTGATCTATATTATCTGGAAATTTTGGATATCAATGATTGTCAAATGCTTTCGTGCCTTCCTGAAAGGATTGAAGGCCTTGTACACTTGAGGCACCTTTTAAATCATGAGACCCCTGAATTACGTCAAATTCCACAAGGACTTGGGAAGCTGACGTCACTTTGTTCTTTGTCTCGATTCATCGCCAGGAGCAACTCTGATGATTTGACAATTTTGAAGGACCTGAACCAATTGGAATTGTTGCACATTGAAATTGAAGGAGAAATAGATTTTAGGAATGCGAAATTCAGAAAGAAGGTCAACATGCGTGGAATGGATTTGCTCTTTAGATCTGGGGCCCACTTTATAGAAACTCCAAGTTACATTGAAAGCATAGAACCACCTCCAAACTTGGAAGGACTTTGGCTATTTAACTATCCAGGAGCCCAGTTACCAAGTTGGCTTGTGACAAAGTCTCACGCCAATAACTTGACGAGGCTAATTATCTATGGGCCCCGCAATATCTCATCCTTGCCTGCGTTGTGGAAGCTATCATCCCTAGAAGAGCTTGAGCTCGGGGAAGTGGAAAAGCTGGAATGTTTGGGTAAGGAATTCTTCGGAGTTACAAAAGCACTACATGAGAATAGTTGTGATGCTCTTGATACATTGTCAGACTCCGAGTCATCATTCTCAGCTGAAGCACTGGCATTTCCAAATTTGAGAAAATTACATTTTCATCACTTCCAAAATTGGACAAATTGGGAAGACTTAAGTGAAGATGATGAAGAAGTTGCTATCTCTATCATGCCACGTCTGGAGGAGCTAGAAATCAGTCAATGTACAAAGCTCGAGGCTCTGCCACATCGCATCCTCGGCAAGATATCATCTCTCAAAAATTTGGATATTCGATATTGCAACAAGTTGAGAGATCGTTACTCTGACAAAACAGGAGATGACTGGATAAAGATATCACACATTCCTCAAGTTCACATATCCGATTATTAGTATTAATCTACTCAGGTATGGTTACTCATACATTTTTTTTTATGTATCTATCATCTTTGAAGTCAAATAATTACTATGTATAGAATTACAACAAACAAAGGCCTGCTTTGTAGAATATGACGTGCTTAATAATGAATCAAGGGTTGACAGAGCCATATGTATAATGAAAATATGAAATATTCATTAACAATTTAGAGTGGTTTTTTTTTTTTAATTGAGAAGATGCAAGTCATTAACTAGTAAATACAACACTAAATTTCTAACAATATCTAACTATAAACTCTTGAATTTGGAATTCCATTTATGTCTTGTCTTTTTATCCTTTTTTTTTTTTTTTTTTTTGCTTTTGTCCTTTGTTTTCCAGATAATACTCATTGATGGCTCAAAATGAAGCTACAGCAGAAGGCATTGGAGGATCAACCTCTACGTCAACTTTTTACTTGGCTTCATGTAAAATTTCAAATAATTGTAAATATGGTTGAAGAGGCACATCCACTTGCTTTGTTCAAAATCATTTGTTGAAAGTATCTATAACCTTACCAATTTCCAAATTGAATTCCAAGTGATTACACAACCAGTCTTTATTTCTTCAAATTGTTATTGTCCTATTGTATGTACGATTGTGTAGATTTAATAAAGAAGAAAGTTTGTACATTGTGCTTATCTATATAGTGTATTATTGACAATCTATTATTAGTGCACCTATTTTATGTTATTATTCTATGAATAACATGAATTCAAATTTGAAATTCAAATAATATGCATATGGCATACATCCAATACTGTTAGTAATAAAAAAATCACTGCACCGTGAGTGCATAAAAGTTAATCCTTATTCTAATGGTTAAAAGATAACAAGTAGACAAATTATTCTTTATCTTGTTTCCTTTCTTAAAAAATGTTTACATAGATAATTGGAATAACAAAAATTCAGACTACAAAAATGCATATACGCTTAAAGGCACCAAAACTCATGATACTTTTATAGTAGCAGTAGCAATGGTAGTTCCAGTAATAGTAATGACAATGATTTGTTAATAATGCTTTCTTCTAAAAGTGAATGGACTAATTAGCTTTTTTTTTAAGAAGGGAAGGAATGAAATTTAATAAATCTTGACAATTTCATTCACAAGACAAAAGTTACTACCAACAGAATTTTGAACTTGAAAGTTTGAATGACATATCATAATAAATCAATTATTTGCATACTTCACATATATGAACCAGTTAAACAAACTATCCATATTCCAGAATTGACTATCATCCTTTGTTTATTCACTATTATATATGTTCAATACTTAGTTGAAAATATGCCTTTCCCATCCCTGCTTCCTAATCATACCCCTTCCTGATAGAAATAATTTTTAAAAAATAATTGAAAAATTCAAACATGTAACTAGTTATCTTCAAGTTGATTGAATATAAAATAGATTTTGACACATCAGATTTCATTGCATTTATATTCAACTCCAGCAGTTAGTTATATTTTGATTCTTTCTATAAAGGCTATTAAATCATTTAATCCATAAAACTCACATTTTCACCGTGAAATTGGGCAGCCCTGGCCTGATGACTTACATGATTGAAATCACTATCTCTCAAGTAGACATTACAACAGAAAATCGAAATATGGAGAAGCAAAATTGGTACTTCCCGTTCAGCTTCCAGAAAATCGAATTATGAAAGAATTCCCAAAGAAACAACAGAACCTTGCCCAATGCTACTAGATTGCTACTTAAGTTACCAGGCTTGACAAGAAACTGGCACTAGTTTCACCAAGAAGTTTGTTTACAAATTGACAAAAATCCCTACAAACATCAAATTAGAAACCAACGTAGTGCATGAGAGTATAGAAGAAACTGTTATATAAGGCTTACAAAAATCCCAACAAATATTCCATGTAACCCAATGTAGCCCACGACTGGATGCATGCAGGGAATTGCAACACAAAATCTTTGGAGTAAGGAAATCCTATTCTGCCTGCTGAGAAGGGTTCAAAAGAGAAGAATTACAACAGTACAAAGCTCTAGTGTTGGCGGATAGTGCCTGCTTCCTAAAATTTCATATGGTGTTCAAACAAAGAAGCCATTTCAATCTGCAATACAACACAAACAAGGAAACAAATCCATCCTTGGTATTGGATCATGAATAGACATTATTAGAGAGGAAAATGCAGATCAGAAACATTTATTTCCAAAATATGACACAACTCATTATTTTGTCAGACCCAAGATACAAAATGAACATCATGCCATTAAATATTCTATGACAGCAAAAACAGACTCTTCCCACGAGAGTTTCTTACTCATAGGATCAACCAGAATTTGATTTAGAAGCCTACCGATAACTACATGCACTGTCATAAACTAGATGCAACTTGGAATTAGATATTTCAGAGTCTTGCTGAGAAACTCTGGTTGGAAAGCCACCAATATCACAGAGATCCACCAGTGGTCGTTATGGAGTTTAACCCCTTATTTGCCTTATAACTCCCAATTTTAACTCAAGAAGTAATGCATTTTGGACGATTGATACCTCACTGCTTAAGTACGAAGCCGCTTTCCAATCATTACTATTGGCTGTATTCTACTAAGTTATATTGAGAGAAGGCCGGTTGCAAAGGCAAAACCCAGTAGAGGCAGAGGCAACCATAATCACCCCTGTCCGGTGGATCTGAACCAGAAAGAAAAAAAGGGTTCTTTATTGACGACATTTGATTTGAACGGAACACAAACCAGATGCTATCCACAAAGCAAACAATTCGCCAGACAACAAATAAATACTCCATGGAGTAAAATGACAAGAAAGTGAAGAGACGAGAAGAAAGCAACACAACAAAATGAAATTGACTTACAGTTGTCAGCTCGATTGAGAGCCTGCATTTATCATAATGTAACTTTAAGAAATGGGGTACCAATGGGAAAAATTGTAGAATACTGGTAAAGATCAGGGCGACAATTTCCGTCAGCATAGAAATTTGACCAAAAATTACCCACAGGAAGATTATCATATTCAGCAACATGACAATTATATGATGAACTCATTTATGATTTTCAATGCAATAACTCCCATGAAAAAGAGTATAGGAGATCAGAAAGGTCAACCATGAGTTTTCATTGAGTTGTATTAAGCAAAAGAGAAATTTCATGAATTTACCTGCTCCATGTCATCGCAGGTCAAAACACCAAATATGCATGGAACACCTGGAATTCATTGAAAGGAAAATTACATATTTCACCATTAAGGCACTGTAAATGATTTGAGACTGCATTCCACGGACAGAATTGTCTGTATTTGAAACACAAAAATGAAGTTATAAGTGTGCACACAACAACGCCTCAAGTACCAGTTATGAGGTATGAATCCGTAAGTTCCTACGCTAAACAATTTTCTCATCTTCTGACATTTGAGAATATAAGATCCTTGCTTCCGTGTCTATGAGCACAAAATGGGAAAAACAGGTACAACCACCATGCAGTGCACTTATTACAAATCAGACAATTTCAAAGTGGTTCCAAGTTGCAATAAACCATGAACATCTTTCAACAACACAAGATGAGTGCTTTTAACACAAAAACCATCTGTCAACTAGGCAAAAATTTCCATCACTGCTACCACCTATGGATATGTAGTATTACACAGTTACCAATTTTTGCTTCCTTTCTTAACAAAACTCGTTTAACTAAGCTGCTGGATATCTAGCTAATAAAATCAAATCTACCAAGGCTCCTCTAATGACTATTTCCCCTAGGGCTGAATTCATGCTTTTAGTATTTCAAGTTAGTAATAATTGTTTCTCCAGATCATATAGTGGTTTCGATAGAAGCCATTCCCAGTATATGAAAACATTGAGATCAAGAAAACTTGCATATCATTTCCATTACGCAGGGCAATAATATTATTACAGTTTGTAGGTTGACATTTATTGCTTCATTAGGTATTGAAATAAACCATACCCTGGTTACAGAGTCAGTAAGGGGTATAACCTCAAGCACAGATCCAAAACTTCTCCTGAGGTTTAAATAATGCATACCAAATATCAATTGTTCAATGAGAAGTGGGCAAACTGCTGCCATAAGAAAAGAAGCATCCACCAAAACTATTTGGGATGACTAGATAGATCCACATGCAAAATTTCGTAGTAACAATAACAGAGTCTTGCCATGATGGTTAGCAGCTTCATGGCAAAACTCATAAAGGTCTTCAAAAAATTTGTGCCTCATCTATACCAATAACTTCTAGCTGTAATCATGGTAATATCAACTACTAAGGACAGTGGTTTACCGCAAAATACGACTATCATAATGGTCCAATGCAAAATTATGAAGAGTTCTATGTTCCTCGTACAATATGTAGTATCCATCTTGGTTGACCCAAACAAAATGTCGCCTGACCCAAACAAAATGTCGCCATTTAGCATTCTAGCAAAATTGTATATGGCAAACCAAATATCATATGCATGCCCAGGCAATGACACCAGACCAAGACGCAGCACTACTTCTCAACTACAAGGTCAATTTCAACAGGGCATACCTTATCATATCCCTCACTACCAAGCTTTTGTCTGAATGACGAAAGATTTGCCAATGGCCAGCATGGCAATTTTTCTCCATCATTTGTAACAATTGAATCCAATGCATATCTAGTGTCCTTATCAAATTTTATAACTGCAACACTTCTGCATAAAGATACTAATTAGTAAAGGACAAGAAAAATAGAGGTCATGTCTACATCCACCAAAAATCCATTCCGTCCAGATGGTACAGTTTCTACTTTCCTAAGAAGCTTTAGATCAAATTGTATTATTCCTAAGAAGCCTTAAGCACTCATAGAATCAAAGGCACATAAAGAACTCAAGTAGAAGAAATGGCATTTCAATGAACATCACTTACCAAGTGCCAGTTTCTACTAACTCCAATATATTCAATCCATAAACCTCTGCATAACAAGTTCAGACATCCACTGTGAAGCTTGACTCCTGAACATCTTCCAGCATCACCTCAATATGATCTGAATATTTAATCAATCTCCAAAAGAACCTTAATATAATGCAATGGCAAGATCACTCTGAATCTTTCCAACAAATTTGACATATAGGCCTTCTCCTAACAATTAGAGGAAATATAATGACCATAGAAATGTTTATCTCCTTCTCTAATTATAACAAATTAGCTTGCATGACATTGAGGATGAAGTGCAGTCCAACAATTTTCAGAAGTTCTCCCCTCCCAAAAAGCAGCATCCAACCTATAGCATTAGCTGCATAGATGATTGCATAGATCAAACTTTAATCCTGTCTACTAATCTTTTAGGACACAATTCTGATCTTCGATTAATGATATAAGTCAGTTTTCTCATGACTATTATGCTCCATAAGGAAAAAGTGAGCCTTCCTTTGAATTTCAATCGCGTTATGACCAGGCTCCTTCTTCATCCCATATTCATTCATCACACTCCTAATCTCGGCTACATTATCCCACAAACCAAAAGAAGCATAAGCATTTGATAAGACAACATACTTTCCAGCACTTCCAGGTTCCAACTACAACATACTTTCCAGCACTTCCAGGTTTCAACTCAAAGAAGTTTTTAGCTACAATCTTTGCCAAGTCCATATTTCCATGAATCTTACAAGCTCGAGTAAAGCACCCCCATACAACAGGGTGCTCCTTACAAGGCAAACTCATGACAAACTCATAAGCATCCACTAACCTTCCAGGCTTCCAGCATGCCCTAACAGATCAACCATAGCTGCATAATGTTTTCCCTTTGGCTGAATTCCATAATCTCCAGTCATTGAGGTAAAGTACTCCCAGCCTTTTTTCACCAAACCTCCACAGCTACAAGCAGCAAGAACTGCGAGATATGTAACATGGTTGGGTCTAAAACCCTCATCTAACATCCTATGTAAAGATTCAATAACCTCTACCACTCTTCCATGTTGTCCATATCCAGATATCAAAGTAGACCAGGTAATAACATTTCTATCTAAAAACTTCTCAAATACAAGATGCCCTTCAGAGAGACTACTGCACTTGAAATACATATCCATGAGAGCAGTGACCATGGTTCAAAGACTCGGCTGAATCCGAGACGACTTGCCGAGTTGTCACCGTGTTGGGCCCTCCCGATATGATACCGGGATAATACAATTCCCTAATACTTGACTCGCCGAGATATCACCATGAAGGATTGAAACAGCTGAATCACATTGAATCACTCTGAATCAACTCGAATTTTTATTATTTTTATTAATTTTTTAATTATTTTTATTTAACATATTTTTTACAATTTTTAGAATATTAAATATTTCAAAAATACGCGTTTCGCCGAGATCGCGACCGATATGCCAAGACTGATGTGGAACGGTTTGGGTTGTGACCGCAACCGCGACCGTGACTTTGAACCATAGCAGTGATGGAGCTAGGATTTTTTTTTTCTAGTGGGGCCAAAATTTTGATATGCTATGTGAAAATAATTTCCATCCATTTAAATATATGACATCTAAAAAAATTAAATATTAACTTTAATTATAAATATATATATATATAAACTCTCATTATAAAAATTAAAATTATAAAAAATTAGGGGTACCAACTTTGTTTTAAACATATATTTACATATTATAAATTAACATTTTCAAAACTTAATAGGCCATGCCCCCATCAGTCCTCCTTAGCTCTGTCATTGCATGATAGCACTATTGACTACAAGGTTTCCACTAATTTGGCACTTGATCCACAGAGCATGGGCTTGCCTCCCCTGTTCCAGGATTGCTAAAGAAGCACAAGCGCTAAAGACTGATGCAAAGGTATAGTGGTCTGGCATCAAACCATTTTTTCTCATCTTGTGGAACAAGCTTAAGCCCACCTCTTCCTAACCTTTCTGCACATAGCCTGGAATCATCGAATTCCATGAGACCAAGCTTTTCATTTGTAACTTATCAAAAAGAATATGGGCTAGATTAAGATCTCCTGCCTTTGCATATGAAATCAACAATTTAACATTTAGGTATTCATTGGGAACACATCCAACGATTATCATTTGCCAGTGGATTTTTTTCCCCAAACTATAATCTTTCCTGAAGATACAGTCCTACAAAAGAAGAATAAGTTTCCAATTCTACTTGAACCCCTGTGTGGCATAATATCCGAACAGCTTCCACTACTCTTACTGAAAAACAGAGATCCTTCAAACTCTTATCCAGCTGAAAGGTAATCTCTCTAGTATCGGCCTGAAAACTGGGAATGTCATCAACGATGATTTAATTTGACCACTCTACTTCCCTTGTTCTTCTTCTAAGAAGAGGAACAGGATATGGAAAACCATTATTCATTCTCATTGTCTTAATACCAGTAATTACAATCACAGAATATGCTCAAGTTGTTGTTTGGAACCCCCTCCAAGAATCTTACAAAAGACAAAACTTTAGCCATAAGTCATTTATGATTGACAGGTTGTCGAAGCCTGTACAATAATAAAACCTGCTCAAACTAAAGTTAATTCTGTAGATAGCGGTGAGCAGGGTCGAATCCACAGGGACTGGGAGTAATTGTTTCTTTTAGAGTCCAAAGTATGGGGGGTTTTGGATTAAATGCTAACTAAATAAATTAACTGCAGAAAATAATTAATTAAAAGAAATAACTAAGAGAAACTCTAGCCAAGGGTATACTTCAGAAATGGTTCATGCACTGATCATTGATTCAAAGATAATTCCAACATTTATTAATAGATTGGTTATAGTTGTCATGCACGCGATTAACAACCAACCCTTCCTTAATTTATCGATAGCTAAGGTACGACCGTTAGCTATTTCTCTAACCCAAAAACAACCCTAGGTACGACCGTAGGATTTAATTTCTAGATTGCATTAATAATTAGAAAGGCCCAATCCTAACTAACAAACACGCTACGAGGGTTTGTTTAAGCTAGATCGTATGCTCCCCTGACATAAACCCAATTACGCCAGTTGCTACTGAGATAGAGATAATGAACAATTACGGATTCAATTACCCCTATTTAGCAAAATAGCCTATATGAATAATTAATTATTGCGCACTAATCAATCATACATAAGGACTATAACAATTAAAAACAGGAATCATATAAATACCAATAAATGAGAAAGCGATTAAAATAAATACGATCTCACAGTAATTGTAGAACCAAATCTTCAGTTGTCCCTTGACTAGAATGGTGGAATTAGTTCATGTTTGATGAACAAAGCCCACAGGAAGTTAGAGAGAAAATCGCAGCCATCAATTGGTAAATGGATGAACTCAATTCGATGGAATACTGACCAAAAGAAAAGCTACAGGAAGTGCTTGAGTCCTTTTTTATTGTTTCTCCTAACATACGAGGAGAAGAAAGCTACTAACGAGAAGCCAAAAAGGAAAAATCCAAAGCTGCACTAAAAGACGAAAAACTAAGAAGCAAAGCTAGTGCTAGTTTCCTGCCCTCAATTCTTCCTTTCGTGTGCGGCGGCTCTCCCTCCGGAGAGGAAGAAGAAGACTCTTGACTTCAGCCCTTCGTTCCTCTTTTTAATGCTTTTGTCTTCGGCAATTACTAAAATGGGCACAAGTTTGCCTTTGCCAACAATGCCCCTGGGATAAGCTCTGTGCCTTAGACTTCTTTTCTATCAAATTGGCACTTGTTATCATATTTTCGTTCTACTCCCTGAAATATATGCCAAACACTAAAAATGAGTAGAATCCAGCAATTAATCCACATCGGGTCAGGTAATAGGGAAAATTAATAATAAAATAAATGATAAAATTACACCCTATCAATTCCCCCCACACCTAAACCATGCTTGTCCTCAAGCATAAGAACAACAAACAAACACCAATATTTGGTAGTAGCTATTGCTCTATCCACTAAATTGCCAAGATACCAAGAAAAATAATAATCAAGCATCAATGGTCAAGTCCAAGAAACATCACCTCGGTTAGCTTCTAAACCACAAACTCCTCTAATTTCATGTTAACTAATCTAAGAAAAAGGAATAACGCATAACATTTATCAGCAAATGGTCCAACTATTAACCAAAATCTCAACATTAAATCCATAATTCGGCAAGCTGATTTTTATTACACACTAACACAACCTTCACTTTTTTTTCACATTTTTTTCTACTTTTCTCTCTCTTTTTTTTTTTTTTGAATAGTAACAAAAGACTTAGTCGCTAGCCATTTGAGCCTTTTGACGCGAACTCCAACATTGGCCATATGAAGGAGCCCGGTTACTCAGCTTCTATCGCCACGTGACCACGTACTCATAGCAATTACTACCTTTTGACGCGAGAATCAACACTTTTAGGTGCAGATCCCCGGTTACTCAGTAGTAACTAATAGCGGAGTACAGTCAAGTTTATTCATAGCTAAAAATCACAAAAACTCAATATAACACAAGAACCAAAAGAAAACTTGCATCAGCTAGCCTCATTTTCAAACATGGAGAACTAAAGTTAATAACCGGACCAATTCACATGAAAATGCCAATAATCATTCCCTATGCCTAGGAAAGTTAACCAAAAATTATAAGAGTAAAACAATCATCGATATTCACCAAAGAGATGTTTTTGGATTCAACCACATTAACTTGATACCCTTTTTATTATTAAAACTTGGCAAAAGTAGAAATAGAGGCAATAATCCAACATCAAACTTGGTAGAGATAGACAGATAAATGACAAAAAGTAGGCGAAAACTAGACAAATAACAAACTAAAAATAAAAAAAAAAAAAAAATATCTGAAAACTAAAAACTAGAAAAAGAAACTAGCACAGCTGTCCCCCCCACACCTAGACCCTACATTGTCCTCAATGGAGGAATTAAAGCAATTAAAGTGAAGAGGACAACGAAACTTCCCTCTCAAGTGGCTACGGGGTAGGCGGGGACGATGGAGGGAAACCGATGTGGTGGAAGTACGCGCCCAAGTTCTGAGACATCATAACTCAATTCAACCAGCAAATGCCAAACTCTGTCCACCCCAAAATCTCAACAAAGTCTCCAATAATGTGCTAAATCCAGCAATATCAGTTCAGGACTTCAGTAATAGCAGCGCAGTCCCAAGCCCTTGGTAGTCAATCAGAGCTCTACCCAAATAGAGTTAACAAGTACTCGCACCCTTACCATTGGTGCAAATCGCAATTCAAAATCAATGAGAGTTCTATAGCAGAGCAGATCAGTAGTAAAGCAATAGCCCCAAGTATTAATCTAGTCACAAAAAAAAAAATTCTAAACCTCTAAAGAAGAGCAACAGGCGACTAGAATTCTAATGAATAGAGCAAGTAGAGGAACCGTAGGTGAGAACCCAGTCCACCGAAGTCAATAAACAAACCCAGGAAACAAATAAGTCCTCAAATGAGTCAACAAATTGCACACATGATCAGACCAAAATCACAGACACTGTTCCTCCAAATCAGCAATATAAACCAACATCCAAAATGTCCTCAAAAACTCGATTAAAAACTACTAATGCCAACAAGGAATGCAGTTGCCGAATTAAATCAACCAAAATTTCAACAAGCACAACACTGGCCGAGATTCTTCCCAAAATATCACAGACAATTGTTAAAATTCCAGTCCACCCAGGAACTTCAATAATTCCCCCCAAAAATTTGAACAAATGCTCCCAGCAGTGACTCCGTAGCAAGAGCCCAATGGGTCAACAATTTAAGCGATAGTAGTGCAGAAATGCAACAAGAGTAACACAGGCACAAGCCCTTGGCAGACAATGAGGTATCCAACCAAATAGAGTGAACAAATTCAAGGGAGAATACTGCAACCAGTGCCATCGGTACGAATCGCAAACCAAGAGCAATGAGATTGCAATACCAAGTAGAGCAGGAGGCCAAGTAACGCCCACCCATGACCCCTAAATAATTAGTCAAAAGCAGAAACAATGCAGTCCAAAATCTCAACAATTGCACCAAAGAAAGCATCACAAGAAAATGCCAGGCAGAGCATCAACAACACCTCCCAAGAATTCTATGAAAACACTAACAACGGAGCACCCAACCTAATGGGCACTACAATTTCTCCAGTGAGCAGTTAAATTCAATCATAATGGCAGTGAGACCCCAAAACCTGGACTTCAATTTAATCAACTAACAATGGAGCCACGGGCTTGTCAACTGAGTTTCACCATTAAACCCCAGAAAATTTTTCTCCCAACAAACAGGTAAGAGTTGAAGGGGTTGAGTACCTCCACTGTGTGAGAAAGAGGGAGACGCGAGGGAGATGAGGGTGAGTTGGTCGTGGCGGACAGAGAGGGAATAGTGCGAACAGGGGCAGAGGAGGAAGAGCTCGCACGAGGGAGGTGGAAGTGGAGGTTGCGCAAGCTGTTGACGGCGGCCGTGGGTCGCGCGGCGCCTGGTGGTCGGCGGATAAGCTGGAGTGGAGGCGGCGTGAGTCACGGTGGCGTGCTGCTGGCGGCGAGCAGAGAAAGGTGGAGCTGGAGCCGAGGTGGGGAAGAGCTGGGTGGAGCGGCGAGGTGCGAAGTGGATGGCCGGCTGGTCCCTTGCGCGAGACGCGAGGTGGCGGTGTTAAGGAGGTGGGCGGCGCTGGACACGGCTGGCGGCGATGGATCGAAGGGAGGAGTAGCGGAGCTGGTGGTGGTGGCGTGCGTGATGTGGGATGCGGCGCGAGTGGGCGGCGGGCAAGGGGATTCGGGCAACAGAGAGGGAACAGAGGAGGAAGAAAAGAAGAAGGAGGAAGAAGAAAGAAAGAAAAAGAAGGAAAGAAAAGAAAAGAAAGAGTTTTTTTTTTTTTTTTAATTGAGAAACCTAGCTACGGTTGAAAAATTTTTTCTTCTTCTTTTTTTCTTTTTTTTTTTTTTGGTTTTTTTTTTTCTCTGCGGAAATCAATTTTTTTTTTTTTTTGAATTTTGGAAACTAAAACTACGGTGACAAGAAAAACTTTCTTTGTTTTTTTTTTTGTTTTTTTTTTTATTTTTTAATCTTTACCTTTCCCGTGAACGTGACGCGGGCACGTCATGAAGGCAAGAGAGCTCCCAGAAGTTTCAGAAATTTCTGATCGTGAGCGTCCTGCACATCACCACGCGGGCACGTCATGAGGCCAAGAGAGCTCCCAGAAGTTTCAGAAATTCCTGATCGTGAGCGTCCTGCACATCACCACGCGGGCACGTCATGAGTGAAGGTCACCTACAAATCAGCAAAGACGAAAATTAACACCCAAAATCAGTCAAATTCAAGGAAGACAGATTTAAACTAACAAATAAAATCAAACAAACAACTAAAAGAAATTGGGTTGCCTCCCAATGAGCGCCTCTCTTTAATGTCTTTGGCTAGACATTATCATGTTTTGTTCATGGAGGATAAAATCGTGTAGCTCGTCTTAATGCTTCATCCTCTATATGATCCTGGTAACCCTCATAGATGGAGTAATCTTTGAGCACACGAGCTACGGTCTTCCATGGATTAGTTGATGGTGCCAAATAATCAAGCAGTGATCTCAATTTTTCCTCCACCCCTCCATCAAGAGCAATCAACGGTTCAAGATATTTGACCATAGCTACTCTTAACTTATTTCTGCCATGAGACTCAAAAACTTCCGGTATAACAAAATCAATCTCATTAACAGAAATCATGGAATAAAAGTTAAGAAAATGCGGGTTAGGGAATGGAGGTGGTGTCACCACATTTGATGATTCTTCACTGGATTCTTTCACTTCAATGGGTTGCGGTTGGGGTTCCATTTCTTCATTTTCGGCTTCTTTTTCAACTGCATCTGTAGATTTCTCATTTTGACATTCTTGCATCTCCTCATCCTTGTCCTTAGGGATCACAGGCTCAGGCCCTTGAACCTCTTTGCCACTCCTCAAGGTCATGGCGCTGACATTCTTCGGGTTCAACTCAGGTTGAGATGGCAATTCACCTTGGTTCTGGGAATCCGAACGATTGATTGTTGTAGCCATTTGACTTGTCTGATTCCTTATATCCTGCATTTCGGAGTCCGTCCTTTGTTGATTTTGCATAATGATTGCCTCCGTCCTTTGCTGATTTTGCGCCATTATTGTCATCACTTGTTTTATCATCTCCTCCAAAGATGGACCAGAGCTTGGGGGCGGAGGTGGTCGGGGTTGGTATTGCTGCTGGTACCCTGACAGGGACGATGGTTGTTGAGACTCTTGCTGTTGAAAATCCATTGGCCCGGTCGCATAATCAAAACTGGAATTATCCCACCATTCTTGATCATACCCGTTTGAATAAGGGTCATACTGCATTTGATATTGGGGTGGAAAATCTCCGAAAGTATCCATTGGAGCACTTAGATTGTCTTGAAATGCGGGGCACGTGTCAGTTGAATAACATGAGTCAAAATAAGTTCCACAATTTGCAACAGCCCATTGATCATTAGGAAAAACATGAGTCTCATAACCCCATTCAGGAACAAAGTCCGGTCTATCATCAAAATATGGAATGCTAGCAGCCATAAACTATAAAAAAAATGAAAACAAGATGAACTTAAAAAGAAACAAATAACTAGCGCCAGTCCCCGGCAACGGCGCCAAAAATTGACAGGTTGTCGAAGCCTGTACAATAATAAAACCTGCTCAAACTAAAGTTAATTCTGTAGATAGCGGTGAGCAGGGTCGAATCCACAGGGACTGGGAGTAATTGTTTCTTTTAGAGTCCAAAGTATGGGGGGTTTTGGATTAAATGCTAACTAAATAAATTAACTGCAGAAAATAATTAATTAAAAGAAATAACTAAGAGAAACTCTAGCCAAGGGTATACTTCAGAAATGGTTCATGCACTGATCATTGATTCAAAGATAATTCCAACATTTATTAATAGATTGGTTATAGTTGTCATGCACGCGATTAACAACCAACCCTTCCTTAATTTATCGATAGCTAAGGTACGACCGTTAGCTATTTCTCTAACCCAAAAACAACCCTAGGTACGACCGTAGGATTTAATTTCTAGATTGCATTAATAATTAGAAAGGCCCAATCCTAACTAACAAACACACTACGAGGGTTTGTTTAAGTTAGATCGTATGCTCCCCTGACATAAACCCAATTACGCCAGTTGCTACTGAGATAGAGATAATGAACAATTACGGATTCAATTACCCCTATTTAGCAAAATAGCCTATATGAATAATTAATTATTGTGCACTAATCAATCATACATAAGGACTATAACAATTAAAAACAGGAATCATATAAATACCAATAAATGAGAAAGCGATTAAAATAAATACGATCTCACAGTAATTGTAGAACCAAATCTTCAGTTGTCCCTTGACTAGAATGGTGGAATTAGTTCATGTTTGATGAACAAAGGCCACAGGAAGTTAGAGAGAAAATCGCAGCCATCAATTGGTAAATGGATGAACTCAATTCGATGGAATACTGACCAAAAGAAAAGCTACAGGAAGTGCTTGAGTCCTTTTTTATTGTTTCTCCTAACATACGAGGAGAAGAAAGCTACTAACGAGAAGCCAAAAAGGAAAAATCCAAAGCTGCACTAAAAGACGAAAAACTAAGAAGCAAAGCTAGTGCTAGTTTCCTGCCCTCAATTCTTCCTTTCGTGTGCGGCGGCTCTCCCTCCGGAGAGGAAGAAGAAGACTCTTGACTTCAGCCCTTCGTTCCTCTTTTTAATGCTTTTGTCTTCGGCAATTACTAAAATGGGCACAAGTTTGCCTTTGCCAACAATGCCCCTGGGATAAGCTCTGTGCCTTAGACTTCTTTTCTATCAAATTGGCACTTGTTATCATATTTTCGTTCTACTCCCTGAAATATATGCCAAACACTAAAAATGAGTAGAATCCAGCAATTAATCCACATCGGGTCAGGTAATAGGGAAAATTAATAATAAAATAAATGATAAAATTACACCCTATCAATGATACATAAAAACATTCACTAATTGACAAGCAGTCTTCACTGGAAAAGTACTCTTATCGCCTACATTGACACCGTTTACTTCAATGATGCCCTTTTCGAATTTGAGTGTTGAAGATGAAATGCATGGTACTTTTGGTTGAGGTTGGGTCCGCCAGGCAATTCAAGCATTTAGTGTAGAGAAAATAAGAGCTTTTAAGTTCCAGTTAGCTGAAGATGAATTCATGTAGATTGAGAAATTAACTTTTCTATTGTTGTTTAGAATATTCATGTTTAATTAGTTAGCTGGGTGTCAAAATTTTTTTACCCATCTTTTATGACCTCAAGCAATTGGTATATTTTTTATAATCCTTATTTATCACGGTTGTATCTTAGAATTTTTCTTATTATAATTTGTACCTTATCCCTGTGCATACAGTATATCTGAAAGGTGTTTTCCCATCTACTTTTCTTTTTCTAAACAGAGAGATGGGACAGAAGGGAATAAGTTTGTGAGGGGATATGATGGACTTCTACTTCTTTTGCTCTCTATTCTTTTCCATCCTGTTTAATTTGTTTTACAATTCCTGTCTTTATTCAAAAGCCTTCTCGATAATTTGTGATTCCTAAAGGAGTTAAATTTGGTGAACCTAGTCACAAAAAGGGAAAAGGGTTTCTAGAACATTACTAGATTCATCAATTTAGAAACTCCCAATCTTGGTGGAATACTAAAAAGGTTCTTCTATTCTTCTGTATCCTAAAGACACAGGATGAGAACTAGTTCCGGTTATAGTTGTCTGCAAAAATTCAAATTTTGTAGCCAAAAATTTACTCAATTCAAGGGGTGGATAATAATTTTTGAATTTTATGATGGATTTACTCCCATAATTATGCGTACTTATCCTGCGCCTTTGGGGTACCCCAAAACAAAAGTCTATTAAAAAATGCATCCATCAGTGAGGTTCAACAATTTTCTTGTTGATACCATGTTGCGTGTATGGTCACTCTATCCTTTGGAACTCTGTTGGCATTAGCAAGATTTGTAGAAGAAAATGGTGAATAGTTGTTGAATACTAATCAACAATGATCCTAGACATGATTGGGATTAGCAAGATTTGTAGAAGAAAGTGGTGAATAGTTGTTGAGTACTAATCAACAATGATCATGGACATGATTGGATACATAATCTTTGGTTATGTATTCCATTTCTTAACTATCTTTTATCTTATGTAACTCTCCTGCTCTGGATTTGTACAATAAAACTGTATTAGTATAGTTCCATCATTTTTGGTTTAATTTTCTCGTTTTACGTGGGCTTCTCTGCTTGTGATCTTGTGGTGTCCAAGCGGGAAAAAGAAAAGGCAAAAAAAGAAAAACAGAAATGAAAAAGTGAAAAACCTTTTCTTAGTTTTACTAATTTGCAGTATCGATGGGGCTAAGCCAAGCACAGGGTAATGCACTCATGTCCTAGTATAATCATATATCCCAGTGAAGCTCCAATGTCCTAGCAGAATTATTGCATTCACATGGCCATGATTTCTGAATCCCAGATGTCGAATCGTATCATCTTAACCCGCATATTCATTAAGCCTAATCAACCACTCAAAACTGAAGAAACTCAGTAATTTTTAAAAATTGGCATCCTTACAACAAAAGCCAAAAAGAAAAATTAATAGAGACTTCGATCATGAAGCATCATAATCAAGTTCAGATCTTTATAACAAAATTTTCTTCCCCTTAAAATGTACTTCATATGTTAAATTTTTTAAAAGGTAAACTTAATTAGGAAAATTGTATAAATCCAACGAAAGATAATAATTGTTAGTAGGGAAAAGAGTCTCAATGCCCCTCCAACTCTTTTCCAGGTAAAGTTTTAGCCCCCCAACAATTAAAGATAAAAGTTTGGCCCTCGATCTAACAAAATAGCATATTAGTGGCCCTTCTGTCAAATTCAGCAGTTAACTATGACAGAAAGCATCATCTCGTGAGAAACTAGATCAAATATGAAGGGCATTACAGTCTTTCCAGATGTATTTAGGCTCGACAAAGTTTTTCCATTTTGTATCTTGATTCAAAATGAATGTTCTAAGAAACCACTTTAGATCCAATTGGATGTGGTCAAATAATTTCTTCGTTTTTTCCCCTTTTTTGGGTTACTATCATCAGAAATTGTTGAGCATCAAATTTATGTTTTTGGATTATTTTTTCGATGCATTGATTATGGACTAGTAAATGCATTAAAATATTTCTCTGCTCTACAGAAAGATCCCTTATAACAAATTCATTAACCGAGAGAGAGAGAGAGAGAGAGAGAGAGAGAGAGAGAGAGAGAGAGAGAGAGAGAGAGCAGTTAATCAACCACATCCATCCTTCAGGGAAAATAAATTAAAACAAAACCCATCCAATTATCAAAACCCACCGAAAAAACTTTCCAGTCCTGGCAGCCTTCCCAAAGCAGCTCAAGCCCACAAGCCCGCTGCATTCGACTCGAACCCAGTGGCTCCCCTGCCGCGATACCTTCTTTCTGCTTGAGGAAGCATCGGTCGCCCTTTGGCTTCGCTGCCACCGGCTTGCTGTTCTATTGGAGGAGACAAGATAGGCCTAGAGATTGGTACGGGATTAGTTTCTTACTGTTTTTGACGTATATTTATTCCATTGATTTTACTCTGTCTTGGCAAAGAGACTGTAATGCCCTTCATATTTGGTTTGGTTTCTCATGAAATGATGCTTTCCATCATAGTTAACTGCTATATTTGACAGAATGGCCACTAATATGCTATTTTATTAGATCGAGGGTCAAACCTTTATCTTTAATTGTTGGAGGGCTAAAACTTTATTTGGAAAAGAATTGGAGGGCCATTGGGACTCTTTTCCCTTGTTAGTATGTGTATATATATGGTAGGTTAAGTGGCATTTAATGTGTTAATGAATGTCCAATGTACACCCAATAGTAAAACTAGTGCTTTTAAACTTGGACAGGAACGGAATGGCCGATTCGATCGGTTGAACCAAAAATCGGATAGTTGTTCGCTACGAGTTTATCTAGAAACTGAAATTTCCATTTTTTTCCCACTTTTATGCTAACTTTTTTTTTAATCAAAATTTCCTCAAACCTCTTCAAAATCCAATCCTGATTTCATCTTGTTCTTTAATTTCACCTGTCAAACAAATAGTAGTAGTAATAGATCTGAATTCAAGGAAGGAAAAAAAAAAAAGATCTGAAGCAACAAAAGATGGAGAATCGAAAGAGAGAGTGCATGAGGGGAGAGGGAGACAGAGAGAGAAAGATTTCGAATGATTAAGTCGAGAAAGGAAAAGCAAATGAATAGAGTAAGAAAACTACTTTGTTGTTTATTAATAGAATAAAGGATAAAAAAGTAGAAGAATGAAGAAATGAGAAAAAAAAAAAAGAGAGAGAGAAAGAATAGAGAAGTAGAGCAGATAGCTGAAGAAAGTGATGGCGACGAAAATGAAACAAGACAAGAAACATGGGCTAAGATGAGGAAATAAAAGACAAAATTTAACATTCAAGTCCAAAACTTTTCTAGTATTTTATATTGACCCTTGAATGTTTTAAACATCCATAAGTGTTCTCATGAACACTTTCTTATTTCAATATGCAACCTTAATTTTCATATTTCTTCAGATATATCTTGATAATTTAGTTTTAGATTCACCAATTTATGTTGGAAGTTTCAACAATCTCTAATTGGAGTTAATTTAAGTGGGTTTTGAATTTTATAATGGATTTATAAAAAGACAAAAAGAATATTCTTGTGAATTGTTTGGTGAATTGGATATGGATTTGGATCTCTATTAATGAATTCTAGATGGGTTCTTGGTTATATTTTGTAAAATTGGTTTGCAGAAAAAATAAATAAGTTACACACACACACACATTCAATTCTCGGTCAAACCCATTAATCCCTGATCCCTGAAGTTGATCGAGTCGATATCTGGTCTAAGTCTGAAACCTAAGAGAAAAACTCTTCAGCTTAAAGTAATATTCGGAATAAAGAGAAATATATAGTAAAGAAGTCGTGTTCCATATGGTCTGCGTCTGATCATTAATATGTATAATTAGCTAACGCCTATCCAAGATTTATATCCCAGCTGGAACCAATCAAATGAATGAATGGCAAGTATCCCACAAATGGAATTTCTAGAAGAAAATGCCAATGATTCTGCTCCACGAAGAGATGCTTATAAGGAATGATCTTTCAAAAACACATAGCAACAGTTATAATTGATCTATGAAAATGGAAGACATTCACATAATGCTAGACAGTCACGCAGTAGCATTCATAATTGATCCACAAGCCATAATATACTGCTCACCTAGCACAATCTCCTACCATGCCTTGTCTACATAGCAAGAATATTTTAACCAGTTATACATGTGCTACTCTAGCTTTTATGTTTGATTTATCTTTCCTTTTTGTCCTTACCAGAAGGACCTTTTCTTCTCCTATAACGGTGGAGTACTTTAACAATTGGGTGACTGTATCTAAATCTGGAAGGAACCAACTACCTCTAAAATAGTAGACCATCAGAAAGAGCATTAAAACTCTCCTTAGGTGCAGATCAAGAGATCAAATCCCTTTACTTGTATTCTTCTTCAAGATTTCTTGAAAACTTCACTAGTGGATGCAAAGGCATCCGTTTGGCCCCATGGTGATTCAGTTCTCTTCGAATTATCTATTAATCAATTTGGGTCCACCTCTCCCCCTTAGTGTAGAGTAGGACTATGTATAGAGCAGAAACTATTGATAAGTGTGTATTTTACATGTTTTAAGTGTGTTTTATTAGTTAGTTTTGGTGTGTTCTATTTAGTTTTTTAGCTAATTAGCTAAGATTATAGTGAAATTTTGCATTTTATGGTTTAAGTGGTAAAAATTGTATTTCTATGGCTTTTAATAGTGAAAACTTCATGTTTTTGTAGGTTTAATGATTCAATCATCAAATGGAGTAAATTGAGAAGATAATTGGATGATTGATGATGGTTTAAAATGATAAAGAGAGAATATGAAGTGCAAAAGAGGAAATGCAATCAAGAATAAAAGAGAAAGCAAGTTTCTAGCTTGGACACCTGGAGATATTTTCGCTATATTTTGAGCTAAAGCATTGGATTGAGGTGATTCCTGCACCATTTTGAAGTTAAGAGATAGATCTACATTTGATATGAAGACATCAAAGTCCAGTTTAGTCGTTTTCATTGTCAAAAAGGCAAACTACAGAAGTGCAATTCCATTGTTCAAAGCTGAAACAAAGTTCTAACCAGTCATGGGTATTTTGGTCATTTCTCAGTCTATAAAGCTACAAAAGGGATGATTCTTAGGCATTAGAAAGCTACCTCAAAGGGCTACAACTTTCATGTTTTACACAAGAGCTAGTTAGACCACGATCATCAAGAAAATAGTAGTTGAATTGGTGCCAAATTCACAGAAGTGAAAGCGCGACCCTTGAATATGCAAGTTGAGGTCGCATATTCTCGCCTGATTTCTACAACTTGTACTCTATTCACACAAGCTTTTTGACCAATTTATCTGCAAGAAATCCTGTTGGAACTGAGCAAGCAAGTATAGAGAATTCAAGAAACATCTTTTGGTGATTCCAAGGAGCAATTTACATCAACTTTAACAACTCACCTTAACCTTGAATTTCTCTATAAATTGAGGCCTTGGAGAACATTTTTAAAAACGTTGAAAGGCTAGAGAAACTCACCAAAAATGTAATTTTCATTAGAGTTTTCTTAGTTCATTAGTTAGAATAGTATAGTATAGTTAGAGGAGTTTATCCATCTTGTATTTGTAGTTAGATTTGGATGAAGATTTGAGGAGCAAAGATGGAGAGTTTGAAGCTCATGTGACAAGGGTGACTTCTCTCCTATCACTTTCTCTCTTGTGTTTGATTTCATATTTAGCTATAATACAAGTTTGGATTTGTGTTTATTTTCATGTTTAGTTAAAGTTTATACTTAGAGTATGGATAAACTTGCTATATCTTGTTTGTGATGTTTACTTTGTTATTTGATGATATTATTTTGAGCAAGTTATTTATCACTTTTGCTTTTCTAATCATGATTAACTGGCCATTAATTATGATAATCTTAAGGTGTTAAGTTTGCAATGAAAATTGGAATATAACACTAGTTCAAGGAAGTGATCAACCTAGGAAGTACACTCACGAGAGTAGAGGTGCACCTATGTGATTTTAGTGACTTGTTTCATGTAATTTCATAGGAGAAATGAACTTGTAGTTAATTTCATAACCACGAGAGTAGGTATGCCTTAATTACAAGTATAGTTGATTCACCACGAGAGTAAGTTTCACATACATGAGGAAATTACGTGACAGGTGTCGAACCTCTGCAATAATAATAAATAAAACCTAACTACCACCTGAAGCAATCAATAATCAATTCTAGTACTGGAGCAGGGATTCTAGGTGTGCAATGGGTTACTTGATTCACCCTGTTCCAGAAGAGTTTGCTTAATCCTATATACTTGAATTAATTATTTAACTGAATTCACTAACTAGTAGACAGTGGTAAGCAGAGTTGTCTCCTCAGGGACTGGCGAGAAATTTGGTTCTTTTCAAGTCAAGATTAATGGGGGGTTTTGGGATTAAATGCCAACTAAATAAATTAAATGCAGAAAATAATTAAGTAAAAGAAATAATTAGAGAAACTCTAGCCAAAGGTACACTTCAGAAATGGTTCATGCACTGATCATCGATTCACAGATAATTCCAACATTTATTAATAGATTAGTTATAGTTGTCATGCACGTGATAAACAACCAATCTTTTCTTAATTTCTCGATAGTTAAGCTACGACCGTTAACTATTTCTCTAACCCAAAAACAACCATAGGTACGACCGTAGGATTTAATTTCTAAATTGCATTAATAATTAGAAAGGCCCAATTCTAACTAACAAACACGCTACGAGGGTTTGTTTAAACTAGATTGTATGTTCTCCTAACGTAAACCCAATTACGCCAGTTGCTACTGAGATAGAGATAACGAACAATTACGGATTCAATTATCCCTAATTAGCAAAATAGCCTATATGAATAATTAATTATTGCGTACTAATCAATCATACACAAGGGCTATAATAATTAAAAGCAGGAAACATATAAATACCAATAATTGAAGGAAATAATTAAAACGGTTCAGACCTTACAGTAATTGCCGAACCAATTCGTCAGGTGCCCCCTGGACTAGAATTGAGAAGCTAGTTCTCCATTAATGGAGAACCAGCCGTGCCAAAGTAAAAATAATCGCCCAGCTTTTCAAATGTTTTCTCCCTTTTAAAAGTCGGCACTCCAGGAAAAGTCCCCGACCTCCGCACCTTTCAATCGTGTTTCGAAGTAAAAACAAAGTCAAAGACAAGCCCTCCCGAAGTCTCCTAATCCCCTACGTTTTTAGCCACTGGAAGGGATGAAGGAAATCCCTTTCCTTTTAGGCCCGGCCCACCAGAGAGAACAAACGGATCCCCATCCTGATTTCTCTCCTTCAAAATTAGTACACGAGTACCAATTTTCTTAAACAATAGGAGTTCTATTATAGATAGCTTTCTTCAGCTTTCGAAATGGCCCCACTGCTTTTCAGCATTGTAGTCCGCTGCTTCATTCAGTTTTGGATCCTGAGAATCCGTCCTTGAAAGCTGGAGTTAGGCGTAGGCACGCCAAACTATCAGGGAGTCTGTTGGAATGACGATTTTCAGTACTTTTTCTTCACCACTTCCTGTAATTAATCCCAAACACAAAACCTGAGTAGAATCCACCCAACTAGTGCAATATTTAGTCAAACAATTATGCAATAATATCAAAATATCCCACTAAAATGCACCCTATCAATCTCCCCCACACCTAAACTATGCTTGCCCTCAAGCATAATTAACTCAGAAGTGCAATCGAGATACCAAACAATTCACAGCAGTTCATACCAATACGGTATTCCAAATTCCCTAATAACTGCATCAAAATCAAAATATACCAAATTGACAACTCTCACATTTAATAGACATTCATTATGCACTCATTCACTCCAAAGTGTATAAGATATATAGGATGACTCTCGAATCAACACAATGAAATGACATTACCATAGGCTTGTTCATATATCACATCTCCACCACTGAATTATGATTTTAAATGCAACAATCAAGGGACTTTGCAAGGTTGTAATGGGACTGGGGTGAGAAGGTAGGATAAAAAGGATTCAAAGGGTGTAAAAATATAAAGAAAATGCTCAGAAATTCATTACACAGATTCTTGCACATTTGAAACTTCAAGGCACCTCAACAATCCCACAAGTGAAGTAAAAATTGGCCCTCGCCACAACCTTTGACTTTTTTCTTTCTCCTCTTTTCATTCATCTATTTCCCCTCTCTTTTTCTCTCTTTTCCCTTTTTTTTCTTTCTTTTTTTTCTTTTTTTTTTTTCAATAAGTTCCAACACCATAAAAATCAACTCCACTTGTTGATTTCTTGCACTTTTTCTTCTTTTCACATTTTTTCTGTCTTTCTTTTTTCTTTTTTTTTCATATATATATATATATATATATAATGCCTCAAATGATACTCCAAATTTCTATGCAATGAAATCAAAGCATTTCTTTACACGAGGTTCAAAAAGAAAGTCTAAAAAGAGGTTTTACGGCTAAAAACTAGGGTCTCAAGCGGAGAATAAGGGTTAAGCTCAACTTGGCTCCCTAATGGTAAATAAATTAAGGGTTGGTTTTTAAGAAAATCCAAAAATGGCTCAATCCTAGGTGCCCTATCATTTTAATCCATTAAACTCATTTAAATGTGGTCTTGACGTGCATAACCGAGCAAGTTCTAGAATGACAAACCATGTGCACTAACCACTCAACAAACGAAAAATTAGGCTAAAAAATTGCACAAGTGGTCAAATTCATGTCAAGTTCAGCATATTTATCAATCAATTCATTACCAAGAAAAAGTAGAACACCCCATGGCATGAACTTACTACTTATACTCATATCTGAAGTGCATTCGTCACAGTTTAAAGAAAAGAACTACTAAGGCAAGGAAAACGCACATCAAACAACTAGAAGCACAACTAAAGTATAGTTAACCCTCCCCCACACCTAAACCTTACATTGCCCCCAATGGAAGATAATAAAGATCAAAATAGAGATATTGGGGCAACGGCACTTCCCTGAACACCAAAGGGGGTGACAGGGCGTCAAACCTGTGCAATAATAATAATAATAATAACCTAAATACCACTAAAAAGCTGTCAATAATTAATCCTAGGTACTGGAGCAGGGACTCTAGGTGTGCAATGGGTTACTTGATTCACTCTGTTCCCGAAGAGTTTGCTGAATCCGATATACCAGAATTAATTAGTTGGCAAAAATTACTGAATAGTAGACAGTGGCAAGTAGGGTCGTCTCCTCAGGGACTGGGAATATTTGTCTCTTTTTAAATGCCAATTGGTAAGGGGGAATTTCACCAGAGTGAACTAAAATCACTTGAATAATTCAACAGAAATAAATAAATAATTAACTAGCACAAATATAGCAGGAGTTAAATTAAGAATGAATAAATTCTAGCCAAAAATGCAACTATTCAGGCACAGTCCATTTATCCGATCATTGATGCAAGAGAGGTTCACTTAATTCATTAATAGACTAGTTATAGCCATCAAAGAGCTCTAATGACCAATTTTTCCTTATTTTATAGGTGACCAAGGTACGACCATTAATCACCCCTAACCAGAAAAGTATTCCTAGGTACAACCGTAGGAATTAATTTTTCAATTGCATTAATAACTAGAAAAACCTAGCCCTAATCAATAACACACTACGAGGGTTATTTAAATTAGATTGCACGTTCCCCTAATGTGTAAACACACCAGTTGCCACTAATATTAATCAATCAAACAATTACGGATTTAATTGACTAAATTGGCACGAGATTAATAAATCACATTGAACATCGGGCCCTTGACATCCAATTAATAAAATAATCCCATGAAAATTCAAGCAAACAACGTGCAAATATTAATAAATAAAAGAACACGTGAAAACTAATTAGATCTCACAGATTTTCGGGACTGCGCCGTCGAGTTGACCCTTGACTAGATGGAAGGTTTAGCCACGCCGCATAATTAAATCACCACACGAATTAATAAATTGCAAAGGCATTGCGTTTTCTATTAGGAAGCAAGGAATAAAAGGCGTTCTTCCCGTTGGGGAATATTGTCGAACACCTGGCGTGTGTCAGAGGCCAGTCAGGAGAAGGAAAAGAAAAGCCAAAGACTAGGCTAAAAACTAAACTAAAAAGTAGAGATGTCTTCCTTCCCTACGTTATCCCTATTTAAGAAACAAAAGAAAGATAGACTAAAGCTATCTAGGTGGTCCTCACACATGTGGACAAAACCTCCCAAGTACTTCTTCTTCCAAGTCTCTTTACGTAGCTTTCTTTGAAGAGCCCAAATGATTTATAGCTTCGTGGTCCCCACCACTCCAAAGGCCCAAGGATTGAAGCCCTTAGAAGTCTCCATATTTTCCATAAAATCCCTCCTTTTTGGTAGTTTTCTGTTTCATTCCTGAAATTAAGTTCAGATACCAACTATGAGTAAATATCAGCAATTAACACAATATTTGGCAGGGATAAAAAAGGAAATTAATAATAAAATTACTAACAAATAATGTCCTATCAATTCCCCCCACACCTGAATCATGTTTGCCCTCAAGCATAATTATCTCAGAAGTACAATCAGGATACGAAGTAATTCACAGCAGTTCATACCAAAAACGACACTCCAAATTCCCCAATAACTTCATTGAAATCAAAATATACCAAATCAACAGTGCTCACAGTTCAAAGTGCACTCATTCACTCCAAAGTGTATATGAAATGTATATAAGATGGCTCTCAAATCAACACAATAGAATGACACTACCATAAGCTTGCTCATATATCATATCTCCACCACTTACTTATGAATTTAAATGCAGCAATCAAGGGACTTTGCAAGGTTGTAATGGGGATAGGGTGAGAAGGTAGGATAAAAAGGAATCAAAAGGGTGTAAAGGTATAAAGAAAGTGCTTAGAAACTCACTACACAGATTCTTGTACATTGGGAACTTCAAGGCATCTCAACCATCGCACGAGTAGAGTAAATTGGCACTTGCCACGACCTTCGACTTTTCCTTTCTCCTCTTCTTTTATATATATTTTTTTCCTTTTGTTTTTCTCTCCTTTTTTTTCAATAACCCCCAAACAGCACCATAAGAATCAACTTTATTCGCTGCTTTCTTGCATTTTGCCTTCTTTCCACCTCTTTTTTTCTCTTTTTGTGGTGTTTTTTTAATATTGCAATGCCTCTCAGATACTATTCCACAATTCTGTATAATGAAATCAAAGCACTTCTTCACACGAGGTTCAGAAAGAAAGTCTAAAAAGAGGTTCCGCGGCTAAAAGCTGGGGTATCAAGCAAAGAATAGGGGTTAAGGCTCAACTTGGCTCCCTAATGGTAGATAATCCAAGGCTTGGTTTTAAGACAGTCCAAAAATGGCTCATTCCTAGGTGCCCTATCATTTCAACGCATTAAACTCATATAAATGCAGCTTTGACATGCATAACCGAGCAAGTTCTAGAATGACAAACCATGTGCAATAACCGCTCACAAACGAAAAATTAGGCCCAAAAACTGCACAAGTGGTCAAATTCATGACAAGTTCAGCATATTCATCAATCAATTCATCATCGAGGAAAATAGAGCACCCAATGGTATGAACTTACACTACTCGTACTCATATCTCAATTGCATTCATCACAGTTTTAGAGAAAGGAGCTACTAAGGCAAGGAAAAATTTACTCAGACAACTAGAAACACAGCTAAAGCGTAATTAACCCTCCCCCACACCTGAACCTTACATTGCCCTCAATGTAAGCAAAGAAATACCAAATCAGAGTTATTGGGGCAATGACACTTCCCTTAAAACGGAGGAGGGCAGAAATGAATCACGGCTGCGGAGGGAAAGACGGGCGGAAGCCCACGTGATGGAGATACTGCGCTAAATTCTGGGCCATCCCGCCCATTTGACGCTCCATCCGATCCATGCGAGTGTCCATGTGCTGCATCTGGAACCGGAGGGCTGCAAGCTGGCTATCGACGGAGGAAGATGGTGGAGGTGCCGAAGAAGATGGTCCGGGGGTATCCGTAGAAGGACCACCAGCCTCCGGGTCAGTGGTTTTGGAAGCTCTGCGCTTTGGAGGAACGGAGATTGGCCCCGAGGGAGCAAACTGAAAAGCGCCCGCCACCTGTCTCACAAGACCCATCTTTTCCAAACAAACCAAATCGAGGGGTTCTATAGTACAAGCACGATATAAATTATGATTATTCAAGTCCAAAACCCCAAGATTTATAGCCAACTGAGTGATAAATGAGCCTAAGATTAATGGCTTATTTTTCTTATTTAGCACAGTTCGGAGGTGGAGGGCAAACCAGCTACCCAAATTAACCTTAGTCCGAGTGACCATGCACCAAACGAAAAAGAACTCGGGCTTGGTTAGAGTACCCGAGCTATCCTTCCTACCTGAGAAACTATAGACCATGAATCTATGTAAATACCGGTAGGTTGCGCTATTAAGAAAAGAAGTCTTGGACTGACTGGGGTCATAGCAGTGTCGGTCAACTGACAAATCTCCCCAATAATCAAGGTAATGAGAGAAAAATGGCTCCGTGTACTCGCACGCACTGTGCATATATTCCTCACTCTGGTAGTAGGGGATATCAATGAATCCAAGAGCCAAATTAAATTCAGTTATAGATTGGGTGAACTCTCTACCCATTAATCGAAACCTCACTACCCCAGGAGTGGTAACGGAGAATTCATCAGGAATATTAAATTCAAAAGTAGCATAGAATTCCCAAGTGAGTTCAGTAAAAGCAGGTAGATTGATAGAAGCATAGCGGGTCCAACCTACGTTAGTCAAGTGCTGCGCGACCTCATCCCTCAGGTTTAGCATATCAAGTGTAGGGCCATGGATGTATTTACAAGGAATTATCTTCCTTATGCAAGCCGAGGCATACCGCTCCTTGTCGGCAGCCCGGGTGAAGGTCAAATTGCCACCGAAGTGGGCCGGGGAGGAGATATGAACCTCCCTATTCCGCCCAAGACGGGTACGGGGCCCTCCAGGCCCAGTCGATGGGGCAGGTCCCCCTAAGGGGACCGTAGGCTAAGAGGTGGAAGTGGAAGGCTTGTTCTTGCCTTTGGTTTTTGGTTTAGTCATTTGAGATCAGAGGGCAGGGTAAAGGCCAGGTAACAGTGTTTAACAAACAGCCAACAAAGCAAATGCTTCCCAGTCACAGCTCCCAATCACAGACAAGTGCACAAACAACCAATAAAACTATCCCAAAAGCCAATTAGTTCTGTGAACAGTAAAATTGTCCCAAACACTACCAAATAAACCCAAAATTCACTTAAATAAATAAACGCAGCAAATTCCCCCAAAAACTAATTAAACAAGCAACCAGAGTAAAAACTTTCCCAAAATATCTCTGATTGAGCACAAAATTTCACAAATAGACCACAACCAACCACAGATATATCGTAGCACCCCAAAAAAAAAAACACACAATTTCTGTCCTCAGCTAATAATTAAAAATCTGGCCTCACCTAAGAAAGTAAAATTCTGTCATCAGCTAATTAGAAACTAATAATCTGGCCTCAGCTACTTAGTGACATAAAAATAAAGGAAGAAATCACCGGAGTATTTTGACTGGCCATGGGTGAAATGAAAGGCAGGGGTGGACCTATCAACGCGCCCCAGCGGGGAACGCGCGCGGGGGCGGCTGATGGGCGCGCGATGTGGAGCGCTGGCGTGGCTGTCGCGAGCTGCTTGGCTCACTGGGCTGCGCTGGACTGGAGGGGGTTGAGCTGAGCTGGAGGACAGAGTGGTGGCTTGCAGGCTGGTAGAGGTGGGCAGCCGCGCGAGGGGAGAGAGAGATGGGGTGGCGGCGCGCGACTGGGGACGCACTGAACAGGCGGCGGCGTGTGAAGAGTGGCGACCCGGTGGACTGCAGCAGTGGCGGCTGAGCTAGACGTGCGAAGGAGAGCTGGTGGTGGTCCGTGAGGTGGAGCTTGGAGGCGAGACGCGACGGAGATGGAGCCGCGGGCAGCGACGGGGTGGTGGAAAGAGGGGATCTGGCGGCAGGCGGCGAGCCTGTGACACGGCTGATGCCGCGTGGCGCTGGCTCCAAGCGGCGCACGTTGGAGTGATCAAATTGATGTGGGCGAGAGTGGGCGGCGGCCAAGGGGATTCGGGCAACAGGGAGGGAGCAGAGGAGGAAGCAAAGAAGAAGGAAGAAGAAGAAAGAAAGAAAAAGAAAGAAAGAAAAGAGAATTTTTTTTTTGGCTCCATTTGAGCTACGGTGAGAAATATCATTTTTTTTTTTTTTGTAAACAAAGAACTCCTGTCTTAGGCATGGTCACGTCTAACTGCTATAGAGTCCTCAGAACCTGCACGACAATTTCTTCCCCTCGGGCATGACCACCTGGCGTGAGCACGTCTAACTACTAATTTCCTACCACCAAACATCAAACTATTAATTGACACTAACACTTAACTAAAACTTAAAAAATGCATGAAAATTGAAACAAATAGTCTTGGGTTGCCTCCCAAAAGCGCCTTTCTTTAACGTCTTTGGCTAGACGTTGTCCAAAACTTTGCTTAAACTAATCTAATCGAGTCCTCCAAGTGCATCATCTCCACCCGTTCAGTTGGAAAACCTTCATAATATGGCTTGAGACGGTGACCATTCACTACAAATTTCTTCTCAGTCTTCAAACTTTGGATCTCTACTGCACCATAATGAAAGACATTAGTCACAACAAAAGGACCAATCCAACGAGAACGTAATTTACCTGGAAATAACTTCAATTTGGAGTGGTACAGTAGAACTTTTTGCCCACACTCGAATGTCTTTCTTGAAATCTGTTGGTCATGAAAAATTTTATTTTTCTCCTTATAAATTACCGCATTCTCATAGGCTTCGTTGTGAATCTCCTCCAACTCCTGTAACTGTAACTTTCTTTGGATTCCGCCCTCCTCAACATCCATATTGCATTGCTTAACCGCCCAAAATGCTTTATGCTCGAACTCCACTGGAAGATGACAAGGCTTACCAAATACCAACCTATAGGGAGACATTCCTATAGGTGTCTTGTATGCCGTCCGATAGGGCCAGAGTGCATCTTCCAACCGTTGACTCCAATCTTTCCTATCGGGGGGCACCATTTTCTCCAAGATGGACTTTATCTCTCGATTCGACACATCCGCTTGACCATTAGTCTGAGGGTGGTACGACGTTGAGACTCTGTGGAGTACACCATACTTGTGAAATAACGCAGCTACGGTTTTGTTGCAGAAGTGCGTTCCCCTATCACTGACAATAGCTCTTGGTATTCCAAATCGCACAAAAATATTAGACCCGATAAAATCTGCAACTACTTTCGAGTCATTAGTTCGAGTGGCCTTAGCCTCCACCCATTTAGACACATAATCAACTGCCAGCAAAATATACAGAAAACCAAATGAAGTAGGAAAAGGCCCCATGAAATCTATACCCCAGACATCAAAAATTTCTACAAAAATCATCGAGACCTGGGGCATATAATCTCTACGGGCTATATTACCTACCCTCTGACAACGATCACATGACTTACAAAACACAAAAGCATCCTTAAATAATGAAGGCCAATAAAATCCACTTTCTAAAACCTTATGAGCAGTTCTCTTGGGTCCAAAATGACCTCCACAGGCAAAAGTATGATAAAAAGCTAAAATCGATTGAAATTCCATTTCACTTACACATCTCCTCATCACCTGATCCGCACATCTCTTCCACAGGTACGGGTCATCCCAGATGAAATACTTGGCGTCACTCTTCAGTTTATCCATCTTCGATTTTGGCCAATCTGCAGGAAAATCACCCGTTACTAGATAATTGACCAAATCAGCATACCAAGGCAATTGAGTATGTAAGGAAAATAAATGCTCTTCAGGGAATGCATCCTTCAATGGCTCATTGTCCTCCCCAACTGGTATGCGACTCAAATGGTCTGCTACTAGATTTTCTGAGTCTTTTTTGTCCCTTATCTCCAGGTCAAATTCCTGTAGTAGCAATATCCACCGTATGAGCCTCAGTTTCGCATCCTTCTTGGTCATCAGGTATTTCAACGCTGCATGATCAGAAAATACAATCACTTTAGCACCTAACAAATATTACCTGAATTTCTCTAAAGCAAAAATAACTGCAAGAAGCTCCTTCTCAGTGGTGGAGTAATTCAACTGGACCCCATTCAGGGCGCGGGACGCATAATAAATGACGTGAGCTGCCTTTTCTACTCGCTGCCCCAATACAGCCCCTACAGCATAGTCACTGGCATCGCACATGATCTCAAATGGTAAATTCCAGTCAGGGGGTTGGATGATTGGAGGTGAGGTCAACAATTTCCTCAACTTGTCGAAGGCTCTCTCACACTTGTCATCAAACTCGAAGGCTACATTCTTTTGCAAGAGTTGGAACAATGGGGCCCCAATTTTTGAAAAGTCCTTGATGAACCTTCGATAAAAACCTGCATGTCCAAGAAAAGAACGCACCTCCCGCACATTCGCGGGGTAAGGTAATGCAGAAATAACGTCTATTTTAGCCTTGTCAACCTCGATACCCTTAGACGATACAATATGACCCAGGACTATCCCGTGTTCAACCATAAAATGACATTTTTTCCAATTAAGCACGAGATTAGTCTCTATACACCTTTTCAGGATCAATTTCAGGTTATCTAGACACGTATCAAAACTATCACCATACACACTGAAATCATCCATGAAAATCTCTATTATTTTCTCAACATACTCAGAAAAAATGCTTACCATACATCTTTGAAAAGTTGCAAGTGCATTGCACAACCCAAATGGCATTCGTCTATAGGCAAAGGTACCGAACAGGCACGTGAAGGTTGTCTTCTCTTGATCCTCTGGTGCAATTGCTATCTGAAAATATCCTGAAAATCCATCCAAAAAGCAATAGTAAGCCCTACAAGCTAAACGTTCAACCATTTGGTCAATAAAAGGGAGAGGGAAATGGTCATTTTTAGTGACGGCGTTTAGCCTACGGTAGTCTATACACTGCCTCCATCCAATGGGTTTGCGCACTGGCATGAACTCACCCGTTTGGTTGGCTTCCACCGTCACTCCCGCCTTCTTCGGGACTACCTAGATCGGACTCACCCAAGGGCTATCTGATATTGCAAAAATAATCCCCACATCTAACAATTTTAAAATTTCTTTCTTTACAACTTCCATCATGAGGGGGTTGAGTCTCCTTTGAGCCTGTCGAACCGGTTTAGCATCCTCTTCCAATCTAATCCGGTGCATACAGATGGCTGGGCTGATCCCCTTAATGTCTGCGATTGTCCAACCTATCGCCTCTTTATGCTCTCTAAGGACCCGGATCAGTTTCTTCTCCTGGGTTTTTGACAGTGCCGATGAGATAATCACCGGGAGTGTCTCATTATCACCTAGATATGCATATTTCAGGTGCTCTGGTAAGGGTTTCAACTCCAGTACAGGTGCCTGCACCACAGATGGCAATACCCTCTGGTGAGGTTCGGGTGTAAAAATATGTAAGACTTCATACCTTTTCATGGTGGCCTGCAATGAGTGTAATGCACCTATTGTGCATTTTAGATCCTCGCTCCACTCCACCTCAAGAGTTGTCTCCAACTCGAGGTGCTTGGTTAAAGCCACCTCCAATTCATCCCTGCCATCAGTTTCAAACACTTCCTGCACTACAGGGTCAATAGCACTCACAGAGAAAATTGAGCTAAAGTTGGAGTTTGAGGGATATTTCATAGTATCAAAGATATTGAAATGCACAATTTTCCCATCAAATTCCATGGATAAGGTGCCCTTATTAACATCAATTTTTGTCTGTGCTATACTCATAAAGGGTCTACCTAATAACAACGGTGAGGGATCAGGGGAGTGATCATCATCCATATCAAGTACATAAAAATCAGCTGGAAATACCAAATCATTAACTTTTACCAACACATTTTCAACCAACCCATCAGGATATGCATTAGTTCGGTCAGCTAATTGAATGATTATTCCAGTTTCTTTTAATGGACCTAATTTTAGAGAAGCATAGATAGATTTAGGCATGACATTGATTGATACTCTCAGATCCAACATGGCCCTTCTGATCACAGTATTACCTATCTTACAGGGAATAGTGAACATACCTGAGTCCCCGCACTTTGGTGGGAGCTTTCTCTGCAGGACCGCTGACACATTTTCCCCAACAATAACCCGTTCATCTCCCCTCAATCGCCTTCGGTTGACACACAAGTCCCTTAGGAACTTGGCATATTTTGGTACTTGTTTGATTGCGTCTAAGAGGGGGATATTTATTTCTACCTTGCGAAAAACCTCCAAGATCTCCTTCTCCTTATCCTGTTTTTTCTTCGATTTTTCCAACCTACTCAGAAAAGGAGGCGGGTTAGTTTTAACTGTAATTATTGGGTCAGGAAGTACCTTTGGATCTGCATCATTGCTGGCCTCCCTCTCAAACTCATTCTCGATCTTCTCTTCATCCTTGTCCTTGGGGATCACAGGCTCAGGCCCTTGAACTTCCTTGCCACTCCTCAAGGTCATGGCGCTCACATTCTTCGGGTTCAACTCAGGTTGAGATGGCAATTTACCTTGATTTTGGGCATCCAAGCGGTTGATTGTTGTGGCCATTTGACTTATCTGATTCCTGATGTCCTGCATTTCGGAGTCCGTGCTTAGCTGATGTTGCATAATGGTTGCCTCCGTCCTTTGCTGATTTTGCACCATGGTTGTCATCATTTGTTTCATCATCTCTTCCAAAGATGAACCAGAGCTTGGGGCCGGAGGCGGTCGGGGTTGGTATTGCTGCTGGTACCCCGGTGGTTTATTTGGCACGAAATTAGACTGCTTGTTCGGCGTAAAGTTGGGTTGCCTATTCCCTCCATAACTGAGGTTGGGATGATCTCTCCACTCGGGGTTGTAGGTGCTTGAGTAAGGGTTATACTGCTTCCTTGGCGCGGGCGCGTGGTCAGCCATGTTCACCTGTTCTGCAGTTTTTTCTTGAATCATTGGGCACATGTTTGCAGAATGACCCATACCAGTGCAAATTCCGCACGCCCTGGCTTGTGATGCATTTCTCACAGCCTGTTGTCTAACAAACGCGGTCAACTCAGCTAGCTGCTGCTGCATAGAGGGTGTCTCTACCTCATTCACCCTGCGTATTGGAACATTCTCTCTCGTACCGAATTGTTGTGAATTTTCTGCCATTCCCTCTATTAGCTCCCGTGCTTCCTGAGGGGTTTTGTTTACCAGTGCCCCTCTACTTGCAGCATCAATGATGCTCCTGTCTCTGAAAAGGAGCCCCTCATAAAAATACTGTATGACCAACTGCTCACTTATTTGGTGTTGGGGGCACCTGCGCAACAAGTTCTTATACCGTTCCCAATACTCATAAAATGACTCCCCTAAATGCTGCTTGATCCCACAAATTTCTTTCCTCAGACTTGCAGCCCTGGACGCAGGAAAATATTTATCCAAAAATTTTTTCTTCAATTGGTCCCACGTGGTGATGCTGCCTGGCGACAGGTAGTACAGCCAGTCCTTCGCAGAATCTTTCAAGGAGAAGGGGAACGCCCTCATTTTTATCTGCTCTTCTGTGATTCCCGGGGGTTTCATACTATTGTGCACGACATCAAACTCCTGCAGATGCTTATACAGCTCCTCACCTGGTAAGTCATGAAAAGAAGGTAAAAGATGAATTAGACCTGATTTCAATTCGAACGAAGTGTTATCACCCAAACTCGGGAAAGTAATGCATGAAAGCTGTTGAGTCAAATCAAGAGCAGCCAACTCCCTTAATGTTCGTGCATTAGCCATGGTGCCCTCCTCCTGGTCAGAGTCACTCGAAGTGTTACCAAACGAATCTGTTAGTTCAACTTCTGACTCGGGTCTTTGAGATGTAGCACTGGAGTGCTCTTCTCTGAGCTGTCTGGTTTCTTTTCTCGTTCTACGTGCGATCTTCTCTATCTCAGGGTCAAAAATCAAATCACCTGTACGAGAAGATCGAGGCATACACTAGAAGAAAACCAGAAAATTAGGACAAAAAAATGAATTTAAAAAGAAACAGATAATAACGCCAGTCCCCGGCAACGGCGCCAAAAATTGACAGGGCGTCAAACCTGTGCAATAATAATAATAATAATAACCTAAATACCACTAAAAAGCTGTCAATAATTAATCCTAGGTACTGGAGCAGGGACTCTAGGTGTGCAATGGGTTACTTGATTCACTCTGTTCCCGAAGAGTTTGCTGAATCCGATATACTAGAATTAATTAGTTGGCAAAAATTACTGAATAGTAGACAGTGGCAAGTAGGGTCGTCTCCTCAGGGATTGGGAATATTTGTCTCTTTTTAAATGCCAATTGGTAAGGGGGAATTTCACCAGAGTGAACTAAAATCACTTGAATAATTCAACAGAAATAAATAAATAATTAACTAGCACAAATATAGCAGGAGTTAAATTAAGAATGAATAAATTCTAGCCAAGGATGCAACTATTCAGGCACAGTCCATTTATCCGATCATTGGTGCAAGAGAGGTTCACTTAATTCATTAATAGACTAGTTATAGCCATCGAGGAGCTCTAATGACCAATTTTTCCTTATTTTATAGGTGACCAAAGTACGACCATTAATCACCCATAACCAGAAAAGTATTCCTAGGTACGACCGTAGGAATTAATTTTTCAATTGCATTAATAACTAGAAAAACCTAACCCTAATCAATAACACGCTACGAGGGTTATTTAAATTAGATTGCACGTTCCCCTAATGTGTAAACACACCAGTTGCCACTAATATTAATCAATCAAACAATTACGGATTTAATTGACTAAATTGGCACGAGATTAATAAATCACATTGAACATCGGGCCCTTGACATCCAATTAATAAAATAATCCCATGAAAATTCAAGCAGACAACGTGCAAATATTAATAAATAAAAGAACACATGAAAATTAATTAGATCTCACAAATTTTCGGGACTGCGCCGTCGAGTTGACTCTTGACTAGATGGAAGGCTTAGCCACGCCGCATAATTAAATCACCACACGAATTAATAAATTGCAAAGGCATTGCGTTTTCTATTAGGAAGCAAGGAATAAAAGGTGTTCTTCCCGTTGGGGAATATTGTCGAACACCTGGCGTGTGTCAGAGGCCAGTCAGGAGAAGGAAAAGAAAAGCCAAAGACTAGGCTAAAAACTAAACTAAAAAGTAGAGATGTTTTCCTTCCCTACGTTATCCCTATTTAAGAAACAAAAGAAAGATAGACTAAAGCTATCTAGGTGGTCCCCACACATGTGGACAAAACCTCCCAAGTACTTCTTCTTTCAAGTCTCTTTACGTAGCTTTCTTTGAAGAGTCCAAATGACTTATAGCTTCGTGGTCCCCACCACTCCAAAGGCCCAAGGATTGAAGCCCTTAGAAGTCTCCATATTTTTCATAAAATCCCTCCTTTTTGGTAGTTTTCTGTTTCATTCCTGACATTAAGTTCAGATACCAACTATGAGTAAATATCAGCAATTAACACAATATTTGGCAGGGATAAAAAAGGAAATTAATAATAAAATTACTAACAAATAATGTCCTATCGGGGGGATTGTGGCACAACTGTAAGTGAGAGGCAAAAGACATGTAGAGCTCGATGGCAAAACTGATGACGATGAATGCTATGATCGGTAGCTAAGGGTGTCGGGTGGCTCACGATGGATGAGGAAGAATTACGCGCGATGAGCATCGATAATCAGGAACCGACGACCCACGTTGAAGAGCACAATAGTGGCAATGGAATTTGAGGTCCTTTGGTTGTGGTCTTGCGGCTAGAAAAGAAAAGAAAAGAATAAAAAAAGAAAAGGAGAGAAGAAGAAAAGAGAGAAAGAAAGAAGAACGAAAAAGAAAGAAAGAAAGAAAAAAAAAAGAAAAAGAAAAAGAAAAGAAAGGAAATTTTTTTTTTGGAACCACTGCGTTAAACGTGGGCACGCCTAACTGCCATTGAGTCTTCTGACGGAAATTAAGATCTTTAAGCGTGACCACCTGGCGTGGGCACGCTTAACTACCCTCGAGTCTTCTGATCAATCCATGAAAATTAAGATCCTTAAACATGACCACCAGGCGTGAGCACGTCTAACTGCCAACTTCCTGCCACAAAAGCAATAAATTACTAAACGCAACTAACACTTAACAAAAACTTGTGACGCCCCCACTTCTCCCTAAGGCGAACCAAAGGGTATCCGCGGGACGCCTGCCCAACTTTTGCCAGGACTCGGTACAAAATTCCCATTCAAACTTAATACAATAGTATCCCAAAACGACAAGACAAAGTACAATAAGTGCGGAAACTTCTATAAATAACATCTAATCTTACACCATAAGTTCAGAATACATAAGTCATCCAATTCTTACATCAAGGTACCCAAAAGATACATTAATTTCCAAAATATACAATAGCCAAAAGTCTAATCAATTACATTTGAAACCCTAATATAAATATACATCCCAAGGGTTTCTTTGAGTTTTATTTCCAGTCCATCCCTGTTAAAAAAAACAAATCTACGGGGTGAGCAAAACGCTCGTGAGGCCAAGAACACACATGCAAGCACGTAGTCCAGATAACAGTCCCAAATAACAGTTTAAGAGATAATTACAAGTAATTAATAAAGCCAGTGAAATTAAACAGAAACAATTCAAGGATATAGTAGCTCTCAGGAGCTAAGTTCTACTTGCTGTGTCGATGACATTCGTATACCTCCCCGCGGTAACACTCCGTCAACCGAGTCGGTATTTCCAATCCGTAGAACTCCACTAACTTCCCATCCATCCACCGTACACCGCTCCGAGCCCGCACGACATTTATAAGGCGATACTCCACGAGTATGCCAAACAAGATCTCTCAATAGATCAAGCTTATCATGTGAATCTCATGGCTCACCGAGGTTCCCAACCAAGCCCATGCCGGCTCGAGTTCCAAGGTCGGCCTATGAGTTTGGGCGTCCCTCATGTACATGTAAATGTCGAGGAGATTCACTCCAACGACGTATGCACTCATAGCATACCAAGTCATGTATACAAGTATTTGACAGGTCCAAACATGTAATTCAGGATATGTAAGTCTAGCAAGCCAGGCCAAGCATGAATCAATTATTTCAAATGAGTACGAGTGCGATAAAGTACACACTCGACTCCATTTTATCAAAACTAGGTAGATTAAGCAAGACAAACATGTATCAAGTTCACAGGAGTTCAAGTAAACATGCACTTGACACTCACCAAGTAGTAAGTAGTCTCAATCGAAATTTAAGCGTTCACTGTGGTATCGTCTTGAGGGTTCTCGTGTGCGCCTGAGTAAATAATAGTGAAGTACCACTCATATATCCCAATTATCAAGGAAGATTGTACACTGGTACAATCTAAGGAAATTTTATGAAAACGAACCTCAATTACTCGTAAATCAGGGTTTAAATGGAGTTTCTTAAAGTACATGGGTAATCGAGTTTTCATTTTGAAAAATCAAGTATAAAACGTTCAAGAAATATTGAAGGAATAAGGAGTACTTGAAAACTCCCTTCCCTTGGAATTTGGAAAAACTTCAGGTTTGATACGATATTTTGAAAAATCGTATCTCACATTCTACATGTCAAAAATTGGAAAACTTGGTGCCGTTGGAAACCTATTCGAGAGTACTAAAAGTTCTTAGAAGACATTTTCCCATGATTCTAAATGGAAGATATTCAAAAATGGCTCAACGTTACTGTTTCAGAGTACTTAAGGTTGTGTCGGGGTTGGTTTTTTGCTAATTTTGGAAATTCGGCAAAATTCACACGTTGCGAGCTAGTCTCTAAAATTTGTAACTCAATTAGAGCTACAAGTAAGGTTTATAACAGAACAAGCGGATCAAGAATCAGAGTTTCGAGCACCGAGATACGGTAGCTCAAAGTTTGGGAAAATTCAAAACTGGTGAACAAAATTCCAGATTTGAGCTTCCAAATTTGGGACTTTAGTTAGGTATCGAAACGGACTTGGATTGGTACTAACTTCGTCAGTATAACACTCCTATATAAAGGATATCCCTCTATCAAATTTCATGGAAAAATACCTTCGGGAAGGTAGTCAACTAACCAACTAAAGTTTCGAAAAATTCCAAAGGCAAAACTGCCTTGAGCTTTTTGTTCTTCATTTCCAAACATTTGTCCCAGAAAATCCTTCAAACATGGTTCATTTGTATAGGAAAAGTCTAAGGAACATTCATGATACATTTGGTAAGTGTTTAACTCCAGGAAATCCAATTGACATGTTCACATCAAGTCAATATTGAATCTGCCCAGAATTTTAGGGTTTCCAAGAACAGGGCAGGTTTCGTATTTTGATCATAAATCACTCAATTCAACTCGGAATTGAGAATGGTTGGTGGAGTTGGAAATCTATTTCATAAAGATAGAATTTCTTAGAAGAAACCATTTTCAAATTCCATTCACAAACAGCTCGTTTTTGAGCATTAAGATACGAGTCCTGTCCTGTCTCCTGGAGAGAAATGAAACAGGACAGTGATTTTCAATCGAATGGTGTGGCTCACTAAAGTGGAATCAGAACATGTCTTTGATACCAATGGAAAGCTGGGAATGTCTAGTTTCAAACGCCATTGACGGTACTCGATTTCGACGTCGGGGCACCGAGTTATGAATAAAACAAGAGAGTTGCCTGAGTATTACGGGAACAGTTTCCAGGTCTGCTACCTTCACGAAAATAATTCATTTGACCAACCAAACCTCAATATTTTTCAATGAAATTTTGTACACCATCTATACAACATATAAACATCATATACAAGCCATTAAACCCTCAAAATTCTGCAGAAAAGGGTACGTTCAAAGCAGGGGCAGAATCTGAATTTTTTTACTCCATGCACTCCTTGAAGTTTCTTCTAGTTATGCAACATTAATCTATCATTTTGAGCACTAAATCAACATTAGATCCATCATCAAGCATGAGATCAGTCCCCAAGACAAAGGTGGGAGTTCATAGAGTCCACCCATTTCATTTTACACCATAAACAAGCTGACCAAAGGCATGCTAGAGCTTAATCATGCTATATGACTTCCAAAAGACAAGATTCTATGAGTTGATCATCACTTACCTCTTTGGTGTGCAAAAACCAGAAATTTCGGTCTCCCCTTTGGCCAAGAAAAACCGTGAAAGCTTCCCCTTTTTATAACTCAAGATGATCCTCTAGTGTAGAGCTAAGTGCTGTGAAAATTTGGTAGGATTTGAGTGAAGTTTGATGATGATTTTGGTGAAGAGAATTTTGAAAGAACTTGGTGTTCTTGTTGCTCTCCTTGGCCGGCTGAAATGAGAGGGAAGAGAGAGGGAAATTTGATCAATTTTTAGCTTCCTTGAGAAGCTTCAAACGTGTGGCCCATGTTGATGCAAAAGTCAACTCTTCTACACGCGTGCACTCGCGCGCGTTTCGTGCTCGATTTCTCTCGCGTTTGTTTCACTAGTGCACTAAACCTCTAATGCATTTATGTACATATAAATATTATTCACTCTTAATTGTCCCAAAATAAGGGTCTAAAGTCCCTCAATTAAAATCACGCGTGTGAAAACGCGTATCTCCAATTTAGGCGTGATAGAGTGAAACCTTCGAGAAATTCTTATAACGATCGTACCACTAACTATCACTTGAGTACTTAAACCTAAAATTACCTATCTTAGGACCATTGCACAAGTCCCCAATTTTTCAAACTTATTGTACCCTCAATCGGTTAAAATTTCCAAACACGTTTTCGCTATTTTCATTAAACGAGATTCCAAAAATTAATTTTTTGAAACAAATCACTTTAAAAATATAATGAAGTTATAATTCGATGTTTTTAGGTCTAAGAAGGATAGAAAATAATATTCGGAATAAATGGGCAATTAAATATTCAAATAAGCTCGAAATAGGAATTTAAAATAATAAATTTTACGAGTTCTCACAGGAGTCTAGTATTAATTCCTCGATTAACCTTTCTTAATCTACTAGTGATCATTCCTAATTCTCCAATATTAATACACTCACAATTCAAGTATAGCCTCGAAAAACGTGTACTCGTTATTCAGAATTAAACGAATTTTCGAAAAATGAATTTTCCAACAAAACGTTTTAAAATATAAAAGAGACATTGTTCCATATAACTGGATTTTTAAATGGTCGAAATAAATAATTCGGAGAAAATGAGTAACTAATTATTTAAGTAAACTTGTACTATTCGATAAATAAACAAAAATTTTCGAGTCCTCACAAAACTCCCAAAACATAAGAAAACTAACTAAAAAAACTAAAAAAAAACCTTGGGTTGCCTCCCAAGTAGCGCCTTTCTTTAATGTTTTTGGCTAGACATTTTCATGTTTATTCACGGAGGATAAAATCTTGTGACTCGTTTCAATGCTTCATCCTCTATATAATCCTGATAGCCCTCGTTAATAGAGTAATTCTTGAGCACACGAGCTACAGTCTTCCATGGACTAGTAGATGGCGCCAAACAAGTCAACAAGGATTTTAATTCTTCACTCACTCTTCCATCACGAACACTTACTGGTTCGAGATATTTTGCCATCGTAGCTCTTAACTTATTCCTGTTATGAAACTCAAAATCTTCTGGTATAATAAAATCAATTTCACTAATAGGAATTGAAGAATAAGAGTTAGGAAAATATTGATTAATGAATGGAGGAGATGTCACCGCATATGGAGATTGTTCACTGGATTCATTCACTTGAACCATTTGCTGTTGGGGTCTCATTTCTTGCACTTCAACTTTCTTTTCAACTGCATCTTTAGATCCTTCTTCTTGAAATTCTCGCAGTACCATGTCGTTTGTCAGGATAATTGCACTTTCATCTTCCTCATGGTCGATAATAATCTGTGAGGGTAATTCTTCACTCATTCGAGAAGTCAATTGCGTTATCCTAGATGTCAATTGATTCATTTGATCTGCCAGGTTACGCATGCTCGCTTGTGTCTCCTGATGAAAATCCATTGTCTCATGTTGGAGTTGATGTGTCTCCTGTGGAATTTGATATGTGTTAGTGGCTATTAATTCAACTATTTCTTCAAGAAACATACCTGACATGGATGATGGTTCTTGAGACTCTAGTTGTTAAAAATCTATTGGCATTTGTTCATAATAAAAATTGGAATCATCCCACCATCCTTGATCATACCCGTTTGAATAAGGATCATACCACGTTGGATATTGAGGTGAAAAATTCCCAAAAGTATCTATTGGAGCACTTAGATCATCTTGAAATGCAGGGCATATGTCGACCGAATGATTTGAGACAAAATAAGTTCCACAATTTGCAACAGCCCATTGATCATTAGAAAAAGCACGAGTCTCATAACCCCTTCTAGAAATAAAATCCAATCTATCACCAAAATATGGAATGTTAGCAGCCATAAACTATATATACAAAAAAAAATAAGAGAAAAAATTAAAAAAATTTAAAAAAAGATGAATTCAAAAAGAAACAAATTAATCAGCCACCAGTCCCCGGCAACGGCGCCAAAAAATTGACAGGTGTCGAACCTGTGCAATAATAGTAAATAAAACCTAACTACCATCTGAAGCAGTCAATAATCAATTCTAGTACTGGAGCAGGGACTCTAGGTGTGCAATGGGTTACTTGATTCACCCTGTTCCCAAAGAGTTTGCTTAATCCTATATACTTGATTTAATTATTTAACTGAATTCACTAACTAGTAGACAGTGGTAAGCAGGATCGTCTCCTCAGGGACTGGCGAGAAATTTGGTTCTTTTCAAGTCAAGATTAATGGGGGGTTTTGGGATTAAATGCCAACTAAATAAATTAAATGCAGAAAATAATTAATTAAAAGAAATAATTAGAGAAATTCTAACCAAAGGTACACTTCAGAAATGGTTCATGCACTTATCATCGATTCACAGATAATTCCAACATTTATTAATAGATTAGTTATAGTTGTCATGCACGCGATAAACAACCAACCTTTTCTTAATTTCTCGATAGTTAAACTACGACCGTTAACTATTTCTCTAACCAAAAAACATCCCTAGGTACGACCGTAGGATTTAATTTCTAGATTGCATTAATAATTAGAAAGGCCCAATTCTAACTAACAAACATGCTACGAGGGTTTACTTAAACTAGATCGTATGTTCTCCTAACGTAAACCCAATTACGCCAGTTGTTATTGAGATAGGGATAACGAACAATTACGGATTCAATTATCCCTAATTAGCAAAATAGCCTATATGAATAATTAATTATTGCGCACTAATCAATCATACACAAGGACTATAATAATTAAGAGCAGGAAACATATAAATACCAATAATTGAAGGAAATAATTAAAACGGTTCAAATCTCACAGTAATTGCCGAACCAATTCGTCAGTTGCCCCCTGGACTAGAATTGAGAAGCTAGTTCTCCATTAATGGAGAACCAGCCGTGCCAAAGTAAAAATAATCGCCCAGCTTTTCTAATGTTTTCTCCCTTTTAAAAGTCGGCTCTCCAGGAAAAGTCCCCGACCTCCGTACCTTCCAATCGTGTTTCGAAGTAAAAAACAAAGTCAAAGACAAGCCCTCCCGAAGTCTCCTAATCCCCTACGTTTTTAGCCACTGGAAGGGATGAAGGAAATCCCTTTCCTTCTAGGCCTGGCCCACCAGAGAGAACAAACAGATCGCCATCCTGATTTCTCTCCTTCAAAATTGGTACCTGAGTACCAATTTTCCTAAACAATAGGAGTTCTATTATAGATAACTTTCTTCAGCTTTTGAAATGGCCCCACTGCTTTTCAGCATTGTAGTCCGCTGCTTCATTCAGTTTTGAATCCCGAGAATCCGTCCTTGAAAGCTGGAGTTAGGCGTAGGCACGCCAAACTATCAAGGAGTCTGCTGGAATGATGATTTTCAGTACTTTTTCTTCACCACTTCCTGTAATTAATCCCAAACATAAAACCTGAGTAGAATCCACCCAACTAGTACAATATTTAGTCAAATAATTATGCAATAATGTCAAAATATCCCACTAAAATGCACCCTATCATTACGCCATAACTAGTCATGATAATAGCATTCACTTAATCGGTAACTTCATTTGTAAGAGTAGTAACGAATTCCATACCTCTAGAAACATTTGTAAGAGTAGTAAGGAATTCCATATCTCTAAAAGCTTTCTATTATATTTTTGTTACTTTTATAGTGTAGATTTAATTTTTTATACTTGTGATAGTTTAAATAATAAAAGAGTTTGAAAACCATTGGTAATTGACAATATTCCCTATAGAATCAATACCTAATACCCCTATGCTCAATAAATGACTCGTATACTTACGAAAAATCGCGTGTGAGATATTTAGGATTTTATAAATGTAAAACTTGACTGTGGATGAGCTAATTATATATGTATACCCCACACTCATCAACTATCATGTCGTCCAAAAACAAAAAAGATCTAAATGTGGAAGGAGCAATTTGAAACAAAATGGATTTAAAATATTTGAATTTCAAAACCATTTGTTTGGATGAGATGACGTGGATATTAAATATGTTTGATGTCATTTTTTGAATCCCTCATTTGGAATAATAGAAGAATACCTAGAAACTTTACATTAACATGTAATTTCTTAAAAAAATGAGCGACTTTTTTATTAAAAAATAATGAGGGAATATGCATATGTACATTCAAAGTTCGGAGTAAAAGCTCTAAAAAAAAGATTCTAGAGTAAATCCTTTTTTTTTAATAGAATTTCTGGTCAGGTTTGATGACTAACTTTGCCAAAGATGCATTCTTTTCTTAAAGGGAAAGAAGAGAGACCGTAAATCCTTCAACTTACTTCAACTGTAACAATTTTCTGTGAATTTAAAATAACATAGAGTGTTTAAGATGATGAATCACAAATTAAGAATTGAATTTGACTACTTTCAAAACCTTCCACAAAAGGCATCATTTTGAAAGTTTAAGCCAATTCTTTTTGCCAAACAATAATAAACTCAAAAGTTGAATTTTGTTGAAGTTGAAGCTTCTCCCATGGAGGAAAAGAAGTTGAATTTTGTTGGCATATAATGATAGGAAGCCTATTTTTGGTTACAAAATATATATTTCAAACTAAAAATATATTCCATCTGTGCTTCACGTTGGTATTTTACCATTCAAGACATAGTTATTAAACTCGATCGAGGGAGTAATCCAGCGAAAGAAATGGGTCAATGGATTACTAGTTCACTAAATATACCTAAATATTATGTTTAATAATTTTTTATATGGTTAAAACTCTAATAATAAATGTCATAGTAAATGCTCAGTTAGTTTAATTTATTATAGAATTATTAATTCCTATAAGAATTAACAAAACCTAAATTGAATTAGTAATCCACCAAACTTCAAATATGAAATTTTATCTAAGTGTAATTATCTAGTTTATTTACAAATATTAAGTGCAAAAGGTTATTAGGAACGATATTTGCCTTTAAAATGAATTGTGTAATATGTTATTTTTTAAATCCATTTCATAATTTATAGAGTTTGGGGAATAATAAAAATTATTAAAAATTTTCAAATAAATTTTGTTTTGGAGAAATGAAATAAGAATAGAAGTCTAATATATAATATAAGAAGGATTACACAGCCAACAACTGGGTTGTTGGTTTAGTGGTGATTGTACTTATTTATACACATGATGTCCCATGTTTGAACCATCATTTTAGCATCTTCTCAAAATTTTTCCTACAACAACATGTAATCCCAAGTTCCTTATAAAATCGGCCAGTTCATCGAGTTGACCGGTTGAATTGTCGGTCCATTAACAAGTTAACGATTTTATTATTTAAACGATCTAATTAAAGACCCAATCCGACTCATTTACCGGTTCATCGAGTTGAGCTGTTGAAACGCTGGGCTGGACCCAGTTTAATAACACTGATTCAAGGATTCATTATGTCCCAATTCTTTTTTCTTTTATACGTCAAAATTCTCTCTTAATGTAGCTTTGTGGTATAGTTTCGGGGAGTGGACCAAAATAATCCTTTTGTTGGCCAAAAACAAATTTAGTCTATTTTACTTGGACAACGATCCAATTCGGCTCCCTCATAATTTAACTTACACATAGTACCTTACAATATTTCACCATTTACAAACAACACGTGTTTTTTTTTTCCCAAAGATGGCTGTCGATCCTCAGAGTAGACTTTTAGAGGTGCTAAAAGTTGCCTAATTTGGTGCATTATAACATCATTTATAAGTTTATTTTATTGTTGAAATTCACTATTTGACTAAAGAAGGAACTAATATTATAGGATGTTTAGGCACTATGTTTCTGTGAGAGAAAAAAAACTCGCGAGTGCCCACCAAAAAGATTCAATATATAAGTCAAGAACTCAATGTTGACAAAAAAAACTTAAGTTTTTAGCTTTTGAACCCTTACTCACAGATAAGTATTCTTTCTCCATCTCTCCCATCGTTGACCCAAAAGTTTAAACTGTTAGGTTTTGAGCCCTTATTTACATATTAAATGGAAAATGCTCTAATAACGATTATTATGATAACGAAACAGTTTTTACCTAATATAACAGGTTATCACACTTTTAACAACTATTTAATTACATATTGGATCTATCCACCTACATAGAATAATGTCTAAAAACAAGGAATTAAATTTCTCATCTAAAAATATAAGTTAACATAATAAATTAGTAATTTTTATATCTCAAAAGGTAAATTGGACTAAATATGAAACTTACTTTATAGGGGAATAAATTACTACTTTATATCCCAAACATACAAAATAAATTACTACTTTATATCCCAAACATACTTTTTAGAGAGTAAGTTTAGTTCAAGTGATAATAAGTTTTCATACATAAATAGTAATTCTTATTGATAACATAATAAATTTGATTAATGATCAAAATTTACTAATTTATGACACAAATGTACTATTTTACTTTAAAAAACTTATATCAATCCAGTATTATGAAATTTTTTTTGAAATAATAATAAAATTTTTTATTAATGATTGAAACCTACCACCCATTTGGATGAGGGGTACGAGACCAATGAATGGGTATTAGGGGTTAATAAAAGTGATTGTTGATGTTTGGAAGACTGCTATTGGGTTTCAAGGACCCCTCTTTGGGGGATTTTCTCATTATCGGGCAAACGGGAGACCATCAATCCAATACTGTTTCTCCTGCATTTTTTGTGAATAAAAATCTAAATCAAATAAAATGCACTCTTCGTCTCCAATCTCCTCTGGTTCACCTACACCCAACTCCGGCAATCCTCTTCCTCTCTTGGTCCGTGTGTCCATGTCTCCATCCCCGACCCCTTCGCACCAATCCCTCCATAGTTTCGAACCCCTCACTACCCAGCCCCCAGTTTGGCCCCTTTCATCTTGTTTTTCCAAATTCTCCACGCCACCCCTATCTGCTATTCCTTGCGCCTTCCCCTACAACTTTGACCCTTTCCTCTCCTGTTCCACAAGGCGGTAGACGGCACCAATAGAGAGCAATAGGTACGGAGGGGAAAAAAAAAAGCTACCGATAGATAGGGGCAAAAGAAAAAAAGAAAAAATAGCTAGATGTTTATTTGACAAATTTTGACATCAAATTTGGATGTTGAAAGGGCGCCTCCGAATAGAAAATTGATTGGTAGTTTTTGGCAGCCGTCCATGTTTCTGCAGGTTGGATGATTTAGCAAGCAAGGAAGAAGATGAGAAAAAAAGAAATTTAATTCGGGAACCTAATCCTATTGATATGTATACCAAATAACGGATTACCATTGGGGCGTTTTGACCAAAACACATTGTCATTGGGGAGTCATCATCATTGCCATTCCTTAGTAGGGTAGTTATTAGTACTTTAGTTAGTAAGTACCGTTCTTGTAATATATCTGTATAAATCACGGTTGCATGTATAATTTAAAAATCTTTTATATTTATACATTTAAAATACTTTCAAAAATATTTTGACTTTTCACATAACCTTATAAAATATGTAATAAAATTTTGTCACGCTATAATTTTTGAATTATTGTTCAATTTCCGAAAAGTTTGAAAGTTTGGATAGCAATAAGAACAAATCTTCCCAATTATATATAGAATAACACTTGTCTATATAATTTCTATAATTTAATACCTGCAAATATAATAAGATGATAAAGTTTTAATAAATTTATTGTCTGGGACACAAGAATTAATAAGAGTTAAACTTGTATTAATATATACCTAACAAAATGAATAGTATAACAGTTAATATAACAATAAAAATGGTAAAATTAGTATAAAAAATTAGTATAATCTAGGCTTTCTTTCTAGGGAGATTGTTCATAAAATGAGATCCAACCACTAAATGAAAATTAGATGCACATATAGTTTATCATATAATTTAAATTAAATTCAGTTCATGTATAAAATGATCCTAAAATAATTAGCATACTATAATACTATATTAATTCAACAACAAAAAATTTTTGCTGAAAATCTGAAATATACATGGCACATGTATGAGAAATATTTTACCATATCTGTATCTCTTTTTTTGTCCCATATTTGTATACCATATCTAATTATTGATGTTAATTGGAGAAAGAATAGTTTTTATAGTAGAATCATTTTGAATTTAATTAACAAGATGAGATTTTTAAACAAATAAAAGTGAAATATGTTGGGAACTTATTTTTTATTTTCCTAAAATTTAAAAATTGTTAATTTTTAGCAATTGTTGCCATTGTCATTTCATTTTCTAGACTAATTTTATCAATGTAAAATTAGTGTCATTAACAATAATTGAAGTTTCGTTGGTCCATGGATTGGCATGCTATTGTTGTTATTTTACATGTAAATATTTAGCCTAAGTAACAAAATAAATAATAGCTACTTAGGAATAAAGAAATAGGTGCCCAATTGATTGCGTTCAAACTACGAATTCCATTAATGCATAATTGATAAATTTTATTTTCATTTATAGGAAATCAATATGCATTGTATATTGACCAGGACTAAATTACTGATTATCTAAACATATCATACATAAACTCATGATGTAATATGTATTGCATTTGGTCACCTTTTTACTCCTATCATTGTCCTTTCTTTCAATTTGTATTTTAAAGGTGCAAAATTTTCTTGATTATATTATTGAAAATGCATAAAATCTTTTACAAAATTATTTCAATTTATTTACAAAATGCTAGTAATTTTAGGAGAAACTATGTATTACAAGAATAGTTTACTTATTTTCCAATAAACATAACTACTACATCAAAAGGGAAAAAAAACTTGATTTTATTGTACTTTAATTAGGATTACTTTTATCAGTAATAATAGAAATAGTAAAATTGCTACAAATTTCAAAACAATAGGCAACATATACATGATTACAGGAATTTTTTAGGTCAATCAAACTAATATAATAAATGTATGCCATAAACTAGTTTTAATAGATGTATGCCACAAACTAGTTTCATACATTTACTGAAACTAGTTTATGGCACACTTTATTATATTAGTTCGGTCGACCTAAAAACTTTCAATAATCATGTGTACATTGCTTGTTGTTTAGAAATTTACACCAATTTCACTATTCCTATTATTACTGGTAAAAGTACTCCTAATTAAAACACAATGAAATCAATTTTTTTTGACCTTTTTGATGTAATAGTTATGTTTATTGAAAAATTAATAAACCATTCTTACAATACATAGTTTCTTTTAAAAGTACTATGATATGTTGTCGAGCCTGTGCAATAATAAATACTTGTTCAAACAAAATATAATTTTCTGTAGATAGTGATAAGTATGGTCGAATCCATAGGGATATTTGTCTCTTTTGAAGTTCAAACTAACGATGGGGGGTTTTTTGTAACAATGGTAATAATTAAACTGTTTGAATAAAAATAAATAGCCAACTAAAAATTAAATGACAAATTATTAAGACCAAATTAATAATAACTAAGCTCTAGCCAAGAAATAATTTCGGCAATAGTTCAACTAATCGATCATCGATGTAAAGGTAATTCCAATTATTAACTAATAAATAAGTTATAACTGCCAAACAAGCGATGACAGTCGACTTCTTTTTAGTGTGTCGGTGACTAAGGTACGACTGTTAATCATTACTTTAATCGAGAAATAATCCTAGGTACGTCCGTAAGATTTAATTCCTCAATTGCCTTACGTATTAGAGGAGCCCTATTCTAACCAAATAACATGCTACCAGGGTTATTTCAGATTAGCTCGCGTATTCTCCTGACACAAACCCAATCATGCCAGTTGCCACTATTTTAGAGCAATTAAACAATTACGGATTTAACGCTCCAATTAACATTAGGTTGCCAAATTAATTCAACGTCCAGGCCCAGGATATTCGATTAACAAAACAACCATAAGCACTATAATCAGAGAATATGCGAATACCAGTAAGTAGAGAAATAAATAAAATTAGTTCGATGTTACAAGTTTTAGATGAACCAAATCCTCCGTCGTTTCTTGACTAGAAAAAGAGATTTAGTTCATCTCCATTGTAACAATCTCACGCAAATTTGCAGAAATAATTGTTGAGTGCATCCTCCTCAATTGAGATGGAAATCTGATTGAATAATGGACGAAAAAGATGACCCAGTCAAATCTGACCAATTATCTCCAAATTAGGACTATGAATCTCACGTCGAACCAAGCAATGGCCCGTAACTAAGGATGGCACCCGCCCCGCGGGGGGCTATTGGGGCGGGGGTTTTCCCCCGTTTAGAAACCGGGGGGGGGGGGGCGGGGGACATCCGTTTTAAAAAGATAAAGATATATATATGTACATAATTATATATATAATAATTAATTTAATTAGTTATAAATTTATAATAATGATATTATTAGTTATATGTATCATTTAATATATATTAGTATATGTAATATAATTGATATTATTAATGATACTACTAATTATACATGTCTATTAATAAAAATTATTAATTATTTATACTAAATTTATTAATACATTTATATTAAATTCCTAACTACACTTAATACAATAACACTTTTTTCTAAAAAAATACAATAATAATTTAGTGATTGTATTTGTATCAAAAGTGAAAACTTGATTATTTTAGTTATATTTGTTTTTTCATATTAGATTGTATTCAAATAACTTTTATTTAATTATTTTTATGAGTTTCAATTATGAAGTTATAATGAATAATAATTTGGTGATGTGTTGATATTTTAGTACTTGATTATTTTCTAAAATTTAATTATATATCAAAAATTTTTTAATCCCACGGGTGCCCTCGCGAGGGAAGCAGGGCGGGGCGGAGGAAGCCAGGGGTGGGGGACAGGGGCGGGGGGAATTAATAGGCAACGGGGCGGGGAGTGGGGGAGGGGTCCCCCGCCCCATTGCCACCCTTACCCGTATCCCTCTTGTGGCGGCTGGCTACTCCCAAAAGGCTAAGTGCAATCTTAATCAATGTACAATTCCCCTCTATCTCCTATTCAACTGCGGCAAAAAAAACTAAGAAATCTCCTAATTGGCACGTTTCCTATTTGTGCTAAACTATCTTTTCCAATTCAAATCAAACAATCAACTAATGGAATGTTTGCGGCCCCACGTTGCACTTCCAATTGGCATTTGGTGTCACGCGCCTTTCCCGTATTTTTTGTAAATGTTAAGGCTTGATTTGACGCACCTACGCCAAATAGCAATTGTAGTGGGAATTTTGCACTTTTTTACCATATTTTGTTCCAACTCCCTGCAATCAATACAAATCACGCAAAGTGAGTAGAATCCACCAATTAATGCACATTTGGTAAGATGATAAGAAGGAATTAATTATAAAAATAAATGACAAAATTGCGACCAATCATACTAAAATTTAGTAAATAAAATGGAATAATTTTGTAAAAGATTTATGCTTTTTCACTAATATAATCAAGAGAATTTTGCAACTTTAAAATATAAATAGCAAGAAAGGATAATGGCTTGAGTATAAAGGTGATAAAATGCAATACATATCACATCATGAGTTTAGGTATGATTTATTTAAATAATTAGTAATTTAGTCCTGGTCTATACATGATGCATATTAATTTCCTAGGAATAAAAATATAATTTAGTAGTTATACATTAACAGAATTCATAGTTTGAACTCAATCAATTGAGCACGTATTTCATTTTTTTAAATAGCTATTATTTATTTTGTTACTTTGGTTAATTTACATATAAAATAACAGCAATAGAATGCCAATCCTCAAACTATTTTTTTTATGGCACAAAGGGCTAATTTATTCATCAAATAAACTAGAAACTACCACTTCACAAACTAAATAAATGTCATAGAAATTTCCATATATCCTCAGTAGCATTGAAATGCCTTTTATTTTACCAAAAATAATTTTTTATTAAACTTAAATAAAGTCTCTAGTACGGCGAAAGGAACACCCTATCTTCTAGGGCAAATATAGGGAAAATGCAACCTGTCTAGACAAAGAATGCCACAGATTTCTGCTTGACAATTAGCTGCGTGGAAAGTAGATGAAGTGCGTGATTGTGCTGGCCATTTTTGTGATAGTATCTGCTGCTGCATATGTGCTGCCAATCCTTAAACTAATGGAACTTCAATTATTGTTAATGAAACTAATTTTACATTGGTAAAAATTAGTCTAGAAAATGAAAAGTCAATGGTAATAATTGCTAAAATATAACAATTTTTTTAATTTTGGGAAAATAAAAAAACTAGGTTCCCAAATTATATTACTTTTGTATTTTTTTTTTAAAAAATATCAACTTCTTAATTAAATTCAAAATGATTCTATAATCAAAATATTCTTTCTTAAATTAACCTTAATAGTTAGATCTAAGATAAAAATATGGTAAAATATCTCTCATACATATGTCATGGATATTTGAGACTTTCAACAAAAAAATTATTTTAGTGTTAAAACAACATTGTATTATAGTGTGCTAATTATTTTAGGATCATTTTATACATGAACTGAATTTAGTTTAAATTATACAATAGATTATATATGCATGTAATTTTGTCTAGTGCTTGGATCTCATTTTTATGAAGAATCTCTTGAGGAAACAAATCCAAATCATACTAATTATGTTGTACTAATTCTGTCCTTTTTATTGCTATATTAATTGTTATACTATTTCTCTCATTTTGTTTTGACTACATTAATACAAGTTTATCTCTTATTAATTCTTGTATCCCAGACATTAAATTTATTAAAAATTAATCATCTTATTAAATTTATCTCACTTTCTTGTGAGATAAATTATAACTAAAAAATCTTTAAAATAGAAAGAAACTTGAAGGAGAGTACTTGATGTCTACAGAAACTTGAAGTCAAATTAGGGTATAGAAAATGTAATGTAACTTGAAAGAAAAGACACTAGAAATCTGTAAGCATTATAATAAACTAAAAGAAAGAGGAATTTCAAACACAATAAGCTCAATAGCTCTCAATTCTCCCAACTATTTTATGTTACCAAATGTATCTTGACACAAGATAAGTTGTAGGTAAGGAAAATCCTTTTCCTAAATATTATTACATTTAAAACTATTTATGCAACTATTTTAGTACTTGATTGTACAGTCAAAATCTCAAAAATTAGTCATGACAACATTTATATGATGAATTTAATGCCCAAAAAAATTGACGTAAAATAAATGCAAGTTATTGGTTTGCCGGCAAAATTGAAATTTGCCTGAGAATGGTAAAAGAGAAAGGAATAGACCAAAGAAGGCCAAAAGAAGATCCTTTCATTGTTCAATAAGAAAAGAATTGTTCGAGGGTGGATGTTAGCCATCTCATACATTGAACTCCTCAGAATTTTGTTTGAAAACTTTGCAAATGATCCTAAGAATATGGTTCAAGCAAATTCAGAAATAGATAGATACTAAATGCATGATAGTAACATTTTCTAAGTTAGTTACATATCTCATCTAAAGTATCGAATCTAATAAAGAATTGCTTTGCCACAAAACATAGTAAATAATCCAAAAGTTGGGTCAAAATTATTGCCAGATGCTTATTTAAGAGAGAGAGAGAGAGAGAGAGAGAGAGAGAGAGAGAGAGAGAGAGAGAGAGGGAGGGAGAAAAAATGGCAAAAGCTAATGACATAAAAAAAATAAAAGTTTAAACCCTTAAATCCAGTTATTTTTTTTTTAGTAGGAGAAATGTGGGATTTGAGAAATAGGGAAGGGTAGTGAAATTAGAACCCATGATCTCTAATTCTTGAAATCTCAATTTTAACAACTAGACAAAGCCCTTCGAGGCTAATTACACCTGTGGCGGCCCCACTTCTCCCTAAGACGAACCAAAGGGTTGGCGGGTCGCCTGTCTAGCTCTCGCTAGGACTCACGCACTCTAGTAACTAATTTCACCAAATATAAATCGAAAATAAACCTTACTTCTCGAGCAAGTCACGTACTTAAATAATTCATACAATTCAACTTATACAGCCCAAAACACAATTCCAAGTACCAACGAAAACGTCGAGCTTACTATACTTAAATTCAACTTAATTTACAATTTAAAGTTCCTAATCCAGGGCATAGAAGCACCACAGGATTCATATTCTCCCAAAAACACAAAAATCATCCAAAAGATACTAACGTTTCCAAAAGTACAATTACAAAAGTGGGCATTCAAAATATAACATTTCTGTTCTAGTTCTCCAAGACTTCATGCATTTCAGAACCTGTCAAGGAAAACAATTTGGAAGGGATGAGCCAATAGCTCAGTGATGCCTCGAAACATGCAATTCACATAAGGCAATTTAACAAGTACAAATAGACAAGTAAGCACTTAACAATTTAAGAAAGCGAAATAACATGACAAGAAAAGGATACGGGGCTCTCAGGAGCCAAAGTCCACGCACTTGATCATAAAATTTATAGTAGTTGACACTCCGTCAACTTTCACTACCTAAACTCCATATAGACATTTTCCCTAATCTACACATCTCCTAGCAACGTCTTCCCCCTTATTTTCGGGCCCGACTCCAACACGAATATTGCAAGCACTTTTACCAAGACGGCAGAGAGGTACCTCCCACTCTAATAGAGCGTGGTACGTGCATCCGTTTGGTTTATTTAGTCGACGAGACCACGCTCCAATCGACATTGCGACACTTGTACTTGTGGCATTTCACGCAATCACATAGCATATAACATTTCATGATATCTCTAGCAAGTACTTTTAACAAGTAGTTCAACTAGCAGTTGAACACGATTCATGCAAGAGACACTCACCTCGAGTGAAGAGTCTAGAATTCAAAACTTTGATCGAGATTGTGCTCTTCACCAACTCCTAAAATCATACAAATAATTCACATAAATTTTCGCTTTTGAGTTGGCGAATTTAACTCGAGTCAACTAGCATTTAATTTCACTCAAAAATCCCAAACTAGTATTGATCGTTTTCTCAAAGTGAAATCCACAAATCGAGTGAAATTAAATTTTGAGGTTTCTTTAAAATCCAAAAACATGCTAAATTCGTCAAATATTCCAACATCCAAGTTCTAGAATCATATAAGCCATTTAACACCAATTTGGTGTCACAAGTTGAGAAAAATCACATTTAAACTATTTAGAGGAATTTTCCCCTCAAATTTTTCCCAAACATATCTTGGGAAATTCCTTTAAGAGGCAATCATATAAACCAAGTAAAACTAGTCGTTAGAATTTCTATAAAATAGAAACTCCTTAAGTTTGCCAAATTCCACGACCAACTTAGTGCAATGATTTTCATGAAGGCAAAAACTTGAGTTTTTAGGAAAATTTCCAGATTTGACAAATTCCTCAAAATAGGGCATTTGGTCTAATAAAATTCAAGGTTATCAACTCAAAGTGGACCTAGTAACAACGGTTAATGCTAGAAAACATTTTCGGGACAACTTTGGTCCACATTTACCCACAATGAAATCCAAACATCAAACCATTTCTAATTTCAAACAAAAATTCTGTTTTGGTATCTTCTTGAAGAATAAGATTTTGGTCCACTTTTTGGACGTAACCTCTACTAGATTTTTGTCCCAAATTGAGCTATACAAACCCCTTAATTAATACACAAATCATTTGAGCTCAAGTTATCGTGAAAACAGTTCAGAATTATCATTCAAAGCTGGAAAAATTTCAGGTGCATTCGGTAGCAAGTAGTCCATTTCCCCTTCAATTTATCCAAAATTTTTCAACTACCCAAAAGCTAAATTTTCACCCAAACAATACTACCCATATAGGTTAACATGTATACAGCCCAAGTAGTTCAAAAATTTGTCAAAATTGACCCCCAAAATTCGACTAAAATCTGGAAAATTTCCAGAATTTTTTGGACAGCATATACCTTCCTTTTCCTTCAATTCCTCAACATCATTTCAACTACGAAAGTGGTGCATTTTCCCTCAAATGACCATAGACATTCTGCTTAACATTTACACAATCCATGAAGCTCAATTTCTTGTCAAGAATCAGATCAAAAACTCGAACACAAACTGGGAAAATTTGGACAGTTTGGTTCAACAGCAGAGCAGTTTTCGTATTTTGGTCACATCTCATTCAATTCAACTTAGATTTGAGCATGGTTGGTAGCGTTGGAAACTACACTCATAGGGATACAATGTTTCAGAAGAAATCATTTTAAAATTCTACTCATAACTAGCTCGAAATCTGGCAACAAAACGCAGCTCATATCCTGGCTTCCAGTGAACCAGTGGAGCAGGACAGGTGACTTTAAAAGACTGCCACGGTTCACTCAGGTGGAACCAGGACGTGAATTTTACACCGTTGGAAAGCTGGAAGAGTCTAGTTTCTAATGGCACTAATGCCACTCAATTTTGATGTCGGAGGGCAGAGTTATGATCGAAACAAAATGGCTGCCTGAGCCATACGGGAAAAATTTCCAGATTTTGCTGGTTTTGGAATTCATCACCTTTGGTCAACCAAACCTCAATATCTTTCAATGAAACTTTACACACAACTCCAACAACACATAAACATCAAATACAAGCCGTTAAAACCTCAGAATTTCGCATGAAAATGGTCGGTCTTGGCAGGGGCAGAATCGGAACTTTTTGCTTCAAGAGCTCAATGAAGTTTCTAGCAATAATGCACCTTTAATCTACTTCCTTAAGCACTAATTCAACAATAAAACCATCATCACAGCCATCAACTCAAAGTGGGAGTTCATAGAGCCCACATTCAACAATTTTCAACAATAATAAGCTACCCATAAGCATAATCAAGCTCTTAAGTGTGAGTTGGCCTTCATTGAACAAGAATTGAAGAGTGGATCATGGTTGCCTTACTTGTGTGCTAAAAGGTCAGATTTTGGTGTCCCAAAAGCCCCAAGAAAATCCGTGAATGTGCAGCTCCTTCTTTGTCCAAGTGATTGTCCAAGTTGTCTTGAGCTTGTGTGGTGAATTTGGTGTGAATTGGAGCAAGAAAATGGTGGAGGAAAAATTGTGAAATTTGGAGTGTGAGAGAGAGTAGAGACCGGCGGTTATGGTGAGGGGAAAGGGAGGGAAAAATCTGAAATGGAAAGCTTCCTTGAGAAGCCTGAGTGTGGTACAACTTTTGTGCTCCCAAGTCAACCGTGAACAGTGTATCGCACAACCGTTTCGCGCCCGTTTCCACTGAGGTTTGTTTTAACTGTGCACTAAACCTCTAATGCACATATATTCATATAATTATCATTCACTCTTATGACCTCAAAATAAGGTTCTAAAGTCCTTCAAATAAATCGCGTGCGTAAAACGCGTATTTCCCACTTATGCGCGATAAGGTGAAACTTTTGAAAAATTCTTATAACGATGGCATTTCTAACTAATACATGGATATTTAGGCATAAAAATACCTATTTTAAGACTAGGGTATAAATCTCCCATTATTCGGGCTCATGAACTCTCAAGTCAGTTAGTATTCCTGAGCCTACGGGCTCTATTCACACAAAACAACTTTCAAGACTTGAATTGCGAACTAATTGCCTTAAAATTACTCATGAGCTATAATGCTATAGAATTGGGTCCAATAGGGCTAGAAATAATATTCGAAATAATTGAACAATTAACTAATTAAATAACCTCAGATTGGGAATTTAAAAGAAATAAATTGCGAGTCCTCACATTCCTCATCTAACATTTCTCCAACTTAATTATACCTTTTTATAGCCACTACATATCCTACATTTCAACTTAGGACTAATTCGCGTGTCGGTGTGCGAAAATTCAACTTGGGGCTTTGCCGAACGCGAACCGTCAATTAAATCTTAAAAATTCAAATAAATTGAAATGTAACATTTGAATGATTGAAAACAATATTATTTAAATATAAATACATATTATTGGATAATTTTAATATTTTGATTTAATTTTCCAGAGGATAATGAAATTTTTGAGGTCCTCACATCTTTCCCCCCTTAAAAGAATTTTGTCCTCAAAATTCTCACCTTATCTTGAAGTTAACTCTGGATACTTCTTCTTCAAGTCTTCTCCTACTCCCCAAGTTGTCTCCTCGATGTCGTGATTTCTCCACAAAACCTTAACTAAAGCAATCTTCTTATTCCTCAATTCTTTAATTTCACAATCCAAAACCTTAATCTAATGCTTTCATATTATAGGGATTCGTCCACTTCAATCTCATCTAAATAAATCACATGACTTGGATCGAGATGATATTTCTTAAGCATAGATATATGGAAGATGTTATGAACCTTGTCCATACTTGAAGGTAAATCCGACTTAATAAGCCACTTTTCCAACTCGTTTTAGAACCTCAATCTACGGTATAATGGTTGGATCTGGAATCTTTTCTCTCCTTTATCTCTTCTGGTTAAAGCATACGACTAAATTCTGGGTGATATTCTTAGCGGAGACACAAGGATAACGTTAAGACTCCTAGCCCTACTTAAAGGCAAGCTCAACTGGTAAACTACTTCACTAATTGGTTTAAGAATCTTAAAGGATCCTCAAGTCAATTTTTTTTTTCAACCTAAGCCAAAATACGTCTTATAACGGAGCTGACATTATTGTACAATCCCAAGTACTTGAAATACACCAGAGTTCATCTTAGGCTTCCCAAGCCCATGATTCCATGTACTAAAATTCCGTCATAAATTCCAAACCAAAGTAGAGTGATATATTTCCAATGAAATGATAAGACTTACTAACCCTCTGGACTCAAAATGGTCAAAGAAATCATTCATTAGCACTCGATTTTCTGAAGAAGCAACTTTGTACAGGCCTTGTTTCTTTGTCTCTAAAAACGGCTAATGAGAATTTCGTCCCAAACACATCAGTCACGATTCGAGAAAGATAATTGAGGCTTCCGTGCATAACGGATATTTTCATGGGAAAAATATACTTTAAATTTTCCAAACAGAGTTAAAGGTACGGACTTTTCTTCATGACCCAAAAATCCATGTTTTTACCAAAATCATTAATTCAAACTTCCTTTTTCCCCTAGTAATTTAAGAAGAGTAATTCTGCAATTTGAGACTGAGCTAGTAAGAGTAGATTTATATACATATATATGGAGGGGAGACGTACACAAGAAAGAGGTTTTAACAATAATCCTTCCTCAAATTCTTATTAACTATAAATCTCATTTGGTTGAGGTTGAGGAAAAGCCTTCTTACATTATTATCATAATTAAATTGACCTTTGACACTAAATACACTTGTAAGAAAATGTGGTCCAAATTTACAATTGACCAATCGAGTTTACAAATTTCCAATAAAACGGTTTTGTACTAAATACGTCAAAAGGAAGGGAAAGTTTTTCTTTCTCTTTAGTTCGAAGGTGAGTCGAGAAGAAAAAAAAAATTATTAAACGTGCAGTTATCGAAATTTAGGTTTTAGTCCTAAAGCGTCAACATTTGTAAATGGACTCAACATTCAGCAAGTGTTTAATGTTGGTCATGTAAATATTTGGTCAAAAGGATGCACTTAAACCCCACAAAATTTTGCTTTTGAAATTAACGGTGTTATTAGGAATATATCTACTTGTGGAAAAAGGGACAACAAGTATTTGGAATTATACGTAGTGTTGGTGGAGTACAAGTAAAAAGTAAAAAAAAAAAAGGTTTCCATTTAATTCAAACGATTAGGTAATGGGTCCAGGTCGGACCAAAGGAATTAGATGTAAAACTTAGTAGTTTGAATATCCATAATAGATTAATACCTATCCACGGGACCGATCACAAAATATATACGAAGCATTGCTTAAGTTTTCCCCAGGGACGAGTCGTACTAAGCACTTAACTCGACCAATTCACCTTAACACCCGATACTAAATCTAAGAGTCATAGATTAAGTACCAAAGTTCCTACAAGAATACCAAAGTGTACAGGAAGTTCAAATGAGATATCAAGGATGCTTCACAACCCTCTCTACTTTGTGTGAGCAGCTAGACACCAAATGCTTAGAACTTCTACAACTAAAGCACTTATAGTTCTTTTTCCAACAGTTGTCGGCAGAGTGGTTTGGTTTCTTACAATAATCACAAAGGGAAACTGGTACTAGATCCCCGTCACTTCCCTTGCGCTTTCTTTTTGAACCATTGGAGCTTCCTTCACCCCCTTTTCCTTAGTTGTTATCCACTCCTTGAGACGCAATCGGGATAGGAGGACACACTTCCTCGGACTTGTCATATATTAACTCTAACGCCTCATAGTATTTCTTCTGTATGTCCACGTACTTTTTCTCCAATTCAAGCTTCTTCACGAACTCTTGTTTCCATCGTCCTTCCCAGTATTCCGTTAGTTTCGTCTGAAATTCCACTTTCTCTTGAAGAGCCTCTATTTCTCTAAGCATCTCTCCCAAACTCGCCATGTCCTCGTTTTACTGACCTCCGAAAGTTGACCTTAGCTACTCTTTACTCAGATAGACAAGAACTCTAAGCACAGGTAGGGCGACATAGAAAGGTGCTAGAACACTACTCCTACTCTGGTATTTACCCTTAATTGTCATTACTATCATTTACACTCGGATTAAAACGCTAACGAGTATGCTTTTTCTAAGATCCCATGTTCGTATCTAATTCCCACTTGTACATCCGTCTCCAAAACGTGATAGGGGAAAAATCCTGCTCCTCACATTCCAATAGATCTCTCAGCAATCTTTAATTAGAGGAATTATCCTAATCTCTCCAAAACCCTGCCTTCCCGACTACAGTCAGAAATTACTCTCTTAGGGCCTTGTAGTAGCAATACAACTCTCAATCTCTAGTTATTGACAACCTTATACTTCCATCCCAACACTGACCAGCAACCCAAAAGCGTCACTCAATTTAGAGGACCACGTCCCACTCTTTTCTTAATTCGCGTTTACGTATTAATCACCATTAGGAGAGGGTCATAGCCAAATACTCTTTTTAAGAAAAACTCCTACTAGGGTCATTTGAAATTAAAGTCCATATCCCTCTATCATAACTTAAACTCTATTCTCACCTAGCTCCTATCATGTCCTACCAGGATTTGACCAACTTCCTCCAATTGGGCAATAGAAAGCCACTAATCTCTCTTCCTACCATCTTTAATTCCGATAGAGGACCAGAACTTAAAATAGCGTAGGGTGATATATTAATAAAGTAGAAGTTTTGAATGCAGTCAAAGATCATATTTCATAAATTTATAACAAATGAGGTACACAAGTGCACTACAAAAGGGCATTCCATCTTCAAAAGAGACATACAAAGTCATGTTACACTTACGAATCCAAATAAGTACAGAAAATAGTGAATAAACAAGTAATTATATCATGCATAAGCAAGGACGAGGACCAACTAAGGGTTTGGCTCACAAAAGATCCATAGGTTTCTCAATTAAAGCCTCAAGCTTCGAGTTCAAACTCAAAGAATAGATACACTAACTAACTTAGGAGTCAAATAGGAACCAAGTCAATTCACACTGGGACTGGCCATTTCCAAGTGCAAATCGACTCAATCCCTATTATACCTTGTAGATGGTTCACAGGATTTCTTACTTAAACCGTCAATCTAAGAAGCATTCCCCAATTTCACACCCATATATATAAAAAATTAAAACCTTAAAGGATACCTCGAATTCTAGGGTTTATCTTAGTCACACTTGTTCCGATAAATATCGACTAGTATTATTGTTCAAGAATTTCACCTACTACTTTTCAAATCACCTCACCCAATTCTTTTCTTTTCCTATAATAGAGGAAACTCTGGTCCCTAATATTCTATCCAATAATCACTTAACACCACAATCCGGCATTCTAAGTTTTAAAGCCTAGGATACACTTCAAAGATTTGGAGCCCAAAGCTCTGATACCACCTGTGGCAGCCCCACTTCTCCCTAAGGGTCGCCTGCCTAGCTCTCGCTAGGACTCACGCACTCTAGTAAACTAATTTCACCAAATATAAATCGAAAATAAACCTTACTTCTCGAGCAAGTCACGTACTTAAATAATTCATACAATTCAACTTAAACAGCCCAAAACACAATTCCAAGTACCAACGAAAACATCGAGCTTAGTATACTTAAATTCAACTTAATTTACAATTTAAAGTTCCTAATCCAGGGCATAGAAGCACCACAGGATTCATATTCTCCCGAAAACACAAAAATCATCCAAAAGATACTAACGTTTCCAAAGTACAATTACAAAAGTGGGCATTCAAAATATAACATTTCTGTTCTAGTTCTCCAAGACTTCATGCATTTCAGAACCTGTCAAGGAAAACAATTTGGAAGGGATGAGCCAACAGCTCAGTGGTGCCTCGAAACATGCAATTCACATAAGGCAATTTAACAAGTACAAATAGACAAGTAAGCACTTAACAATTTAAGAAAGCGAAATAACATGACAAGAAAAGGATACGGGGCTCTCAGGAGCCAAAGTCCACACACTTGATCAGAAAATTTATAGTAGTTGACACATCCGTCAACTTTCCACTACCTAAACTCCATGTAGACATTTTCCCTAATCTACACATCTCCAAGCAACGTCTTCCCCCTTATTTTCGGGCCCGACTCCAACACGAATATTGCAAGCACTTTTACCAAGACGGCAGAGAGGTACCTCCCACTCTAATAGAGCGTGGTACGTGCATCCGTTTGGTTTATTTAGTCGACGAGACCACGCTCCATCGACATTGCAACACTTGTACTTGTGGCATTTAACGCAATCACATAGCATATAACATTTCATGATATCTCTAGCAAGTACTTTTAACAAGTAGTTCAACTAGCAGTTTAAACACGATTCTGCAAGGACACTCACCTCAAGTGAAGATGTGTCTAGAATTCCAAACTTTGATCGAGATTGTGCTTTTCACAACTCCTAAAATCATCAAATAATTACATAAATTTTCACTTTTGAGTTGGCGAATTTAACTCGAGTCAACTAGCATTTAATTTCACTCAAAAATCCCAAACTAGTATTATCGTTTTCTCAAAGGTGAATGAAATCCACAAATCGAGATGGAAATTTTTTGAGGTTTCTTTAAAACCCAAAAACTTGCTAATTCTCAAATATTCCAACATCCAAGTTCTAGAATCATATAAGCCATTTAACACCAATTTGGTGTCACAAGTTGAGAAAATCACATTTAAACCATTTAGAGGAATTTTCCCCCAAATTTTTCCCAAACATATCTTTGGGAAATTCCTTTAAGAGGCAATTATATAACCAAGTAAAAAATAGTCGTTAGAATTTCTATAAAATAGAAACTCCTTAAGTTGCCAAATTCCACGACCAACTTAGTCCAATGATTTTTCATGAAGGCAAAAACTTGAGTTTTTAGGAAAATTTTCAGATTTGACAAATTCCTCAAAATAGGGCATTTGGTCTAATAAAATTCAAGGTTATCAACTCAAAGTGGACCTAGTAACAACGGTTTAATTGCTAGAAACATTTTCGGGACAACTTTGGTCACATTTACCCACAATGAAACTCAAACATCAAACCATTTCTAATTTTCAAACAAAAATTCTGTTTTGGTATCTTTTGAAGAATAAGATTTTGGTCCACTTTTTGGACGTAACCTCTGCTAGATTTTTGTTCCAAATTGAGCTATACAAACCCCTTAATTAATACACAAATCATTTGAGTTCAAGTTATGTGAAAACACGTTCACATCTCTCTCGCTGGAAAAATTTCAGGTCCGGTAGCAAGTAGTCCATTTCCCCTTCAATTTATCCAAAATTTTTCAACTACCCAAAAGCTACATTTTTACCCAAACAATACTACCCATATAGGTTAACATGTATACAGCCAAGTAGTTCAAAAATTTGTTCAAAATTGACCCCCCAAAATTCGACTAAAATCTGGAAAATTTCAGAATTTTTTGGACAAGCATATTACCTTCCTTTTCCTTCAATTCTCTCAACATCATTTCAACTACGAATGTGGTGTATTTTTCCCTCAAATTGACCATAGACATTCAGCTTAACATTTACACAATCCATGAAGCTCAATTCTTGTCAGAATCAGATAAAAAACTCGAAACACAAAACTGGGAAAATTTGGAACAGTTTGGATTCAACAGCAGAGCAGTTTTCTTATTCTTGGTCACATCTCATTCAATTCATTCACTGTAAAGATTATGAGCATGGCTGGTAGCGTTGGAATAAACCATGAGGATAACAATTATTTTCAGAAGAAATCGATGTAAATTTCTACTCATACATAGGTCGAAATCTTGGCAACTAATCCCAGCTCATATCCTGTTCCAGTGAACCAGTCGGGAGGAACAGGGAATTTAAAAAAGACTGCCAGTTCCTCAGGTGGAACAGGACGTAGAATTTTCAACGTGGAAAGCTGAGAGTCTAGTTTTAATGGCGATATGGCATCAATTTCGATTGTCCGGATGGGTAGATGTTATGATAAAAAAATGGTGCTGGAGCACGGGAAAAGATTTCCAGTTTTGCTGGTTTTGACTATCACTTTTGGTCAAACCTCAATATTTCAATGGAAACTTTAAACACACTCACAGCACTAAACATAATACAGCGTTAAAACTAGAATTTTTGCAGAGGAAAGGTGGTCCTTGGCAAGGGGCCAGAATCGGAACTTTTTGCTTAAAGCTATATTTTAGCAATGAATGCAACCTTTTAATTACTTCTAAGCACTAAGTCAACAATAAATCACAAGAATCATCAGCCATGCAAACTCAAAGTGGGAGATTATAGAAGCCCATATTCAACAATATATCAACAATAAATCAAGCTAATCCATAAAGCACTAAGCTTTTAATTTTGAGTTGGCCCTCATTGAAGAAACTTGAAGAGTAGGATCATGGTTACTTATTGTGCAAAATGTCAGATTTTGGTGTCAAAGCCCAAGAAAATCCGTGAATGTGCAGCTCTTATTTGTCCAAAGTGAAATTGTCCAAGTTGTCTTGAGCTTTGTGGTGATTGGTGTGAATTGGAGCAAGAAATGGTGGAGGAAAAATTGTGAATTTGGAGTGTGAGAGAGAGTAGAGAACCGGCGGTTATAGGTGAGGGGAAAGGCAGGAAACTATGAAATGGAAAGCTTCCTGTAGAAGCTTTGAGTGTGGTACCTTTTGTGCTCCCAATTCACGGTAGAACAGTGTATGCACAACGTTTGTGCCCATTTCCGATTGAGATCTGTTTTAACCTGTGCACGTAAACATTAATACACATATATTCATGTATTATCATTATTTTCACTTAATGACTCAAGAAATAAGGTTCTAGAAAGTCGTTCATAATCGCGCGCGTGAAAAGGCGTATTTCCCACTGTATGCGCGATAAAGGTGTAAAATTTGAAAATATCTTATAAGATGGCATTTTACTAATACTGGATTTTAGGCATAATACTATTTAAGAGACTAGGAGTTAAATTCCCATTATGCAGGCGCTCATGAATATCAAAGTCAGTTAGTATTCCTGAGCCTATGGTTAATTCACATTAAAAACTTTCAAGACTTGGAATTGCGAACTATTGCCTTAAAATTTTATCATGAGTACTGCTATAGAATTGGGTCCATAGGGTAGAAGATCAATATTCCGAAATAATGATAACATTACTATTATAACTAGATATGGGAATTTAAAAGAATAAGATTGGCGAGTCTACATTCCTCATGCTTCAAATTTTTCCCACTATTTACTTTATTATAGCCTCTACATATACTACTAATTTAACTTTAGAACTAATCTCGCGGTCGGTGCGCGAAATTCAAATTAAGGGCTTATGGAACGCGAACTGTCAATATAAATTTAAAATTCTTAAGAATTTGAGCTGATTGAAAACAACTATTATTTAAATAATTAAATACATATTTGAAATTGTAATTTTCAATAATATTTTAGATTTATTTCCCAGAGGATAATGCAATTATTTTGAGGTCTCACAACACCATATAGTTTTGGTGAGAATTTCTCAGGGAATTGTAAACAAATTGATTTGCAATACTTTTTAGATTAGACATGTTATGGTAGAGAGTGAGCTAATCTAATTAAAAAGAAATATAAGAGTGGAGTGGGTAGGGAATTATAAACACGAACTTCATTCTGGGGTTTTAATTATTATAACTAGACCTAAAGCCTCAAGGTAATTCAAAACAGTTTCTTGCGTGAGGAATTCTCACAAAGAAAATTGCAACAAAATTGACCGTAGAAGCTTTCCAACTTAGCCTGATTATGTAGGAGGATACTAACTTTATTAAAATAAGAACGTTTATATACACACCCACACATTTTTTCCTTTCAGAAAAATGACTGGTGACAAATAAAATTTCATTCCACAAATCTACAGTGCTTCTTGTTAACTGAGGATAAGAATTTGAATTTGAAGTTAAATGAGATCATTCTAACAAGTCCCAAGTGGTACACATCTGGACTACTTTCATCAGAATTTTGCACTTTTCAATTAGTTCTACATAAATAGATTAGAAATAAATGGATAACAGTTACTAATCTTGGCTTTATCTTGTGTCAAGGTTTACGCAATGTTGCTAATAGATTACCAATCGACTTGGATATGAATCATGTTAAATAGATAAGAGGATGATGTATTGGTTAAAGTTGAGTGTGCATCAAAGTAAGGAAATAATATATACTGTAATTAATCTAATAAATAACTGAACATTCTTCATACTTCATCCACATAATAAATTATTGGTGGTTATTTATTTTTAATGATCGTTAAACATTAAGGAAATATACTAGCTAAATTAACATAATACTAATGAATCCATGACCATTATGATGATCATTAAACTTGTTTGATGG